>CM037880.1:36664412-37264412 GCA_021292165.1 Shinisaurus crocodilurus | reverse complement strand
ATTTCCCCAATATCTGCTGGGAGACTTATTCAGCCAAACATGGCCCCTCCAAGAAATTCCTGACTTGTTTTGCTGATAACTTCCTCCTACAGAAAGTGGAGGAAGGAACTAGAGCAGTGATGGCGAACCTATGGCACAGGTGCCACAGCTGGCACGCAGGGACCTCTCTGTGGGCACTTGAGCCATTGGTCACCAGATTGCGAAAAGACTGTCCCCTTCTGCAAAACACTAGTGATTTTGTTCTTTCTCACAGTGTGGAACAGAATGATTTTTTTCTACATTGTTATCACATTTCTTCATTTTGAAGAATGATGCACAGAGCATGGCTTGGATGTAAAGCCCTAACAGTTGACCTGAGTGCTGCATGTGTTGCTCTCAAACTAACGGAACATGAGCCAAGGTTTGACAAATTATCAGCGTGCACGCAATAGCAAAAATCACATTAATTGTGCCAAAGCATGCCCAATACAAACTTTTACCTAATGCAGTGTTTGCAGTCCAAGACATAAAGTGTTTTAAATGTGTTAAGCACGTTTAGTATTCTTGTTTATCTTGCTCATCCTAGTACAGGTTGACTTTTACTTTTACTAATCCGACACCTGTAGAAGCAGGGAAAGGACCCAGGGTAA
Organism: Shinisaurus crocodilurus; assembly: GCA_021292165.1. Taxonomy (NCBI): domain Eukaryota; kingdom Metazoa; phylum Chordata; class Lepidosauria; order Squamata; family Shinisauridae; genus Shinisaurus; species Shinisaurus crocodilurus. Next base: position 37,263,783 of record CM037880.1, on the reverse strand, counting down.
AGCTTGCCCCATACAATCTCAGTCTGGCATATAATCATATTACAAGTTGAGAATCCCTTATCCAAAAATACATGTGCCTAATTATTTAAAAAGTTTGTATAAATTCCCTTCAGGCTATGTGTACAATGTAGTACTATAATAATTTTTTGAGTTGATTTTTTTTCCAACAAAAAACTGTTTGTATCATTGAAAGCTCTGTTGTGTTTTTCTTTTAAGACAAAAGATGTTAATTAGTTCGGACAACTGTATGAGTTGTTTTTCTAAAACTAAAACCTTGGTATTCAGGTTTAATTGCAGTGTTGGCACTTTGAAATAAATAAATTGGTTTTGTGTTGCAGTTTGGGCACTCGGGCTCAAAAAGGTTTGCCATCACTGAACTAGAGGATTGGCTATGCTTGACTTGATTCTAATCAACAGAGATGACTTAGTGCATAAAGTGGCAGTTTCGGGAACTCTGGGGGAAAGTGACCATGTTATACTTGAGTTCTTAATTCTAAAAGAAGCAAAAGCTGAGTGTAGCCAAACGTGTACCCTACATTTTAGGAAAGCCAATTTTAATAAACTCAGAACAATGATAAGTAAGGCTCCATGGCAAGCCACTCTAATGAGAAAAGGAGTCCAAGATGGGTGGGAGTTTTTTTTTAAAAAGGAAATTCTAAAGGCACAATTACAAACAATTCCCACAAGGAAAGAAAGGCAGAGGGCAACAGAAGAAGCCAATGTGGCTTCACAAAAAGCTTATAGATGACCTGAAAACAAAAAAGGACACATATAGGAAGTGGAAGGAAGGCTAGGCTACAAGGTAAGAGTACAGGCAAGTAGCACAGAATTGCAGGAATAATGTCAGGAAGGCTAAAGCTGAGAATGAGCTGAGGCTGGTGAGGGATACTAAAAGTAACAAAAAAGCTTTCTTCAGATACGTACTTAGTAAAAGAGAGAGGAAAGGAATGGTGGTTCAACTATGCAATGAGGACGGCAAAATGATAACAGATGACAAAGAAAAGGAAGAAGTGTTCAATTCCTACTTTGGCTCGGTCTTCTCCCAAAGGAGGGTCTATGTGCCCCCTTGCAAACTTGAAGTACAAGCTGAAGGGGCAGGATTACAGCTTGAGATTGATAGGCAAATGGTTAAGGAACACCTGATTACTTTGAATGAGTTCAAATCTCCAGGGCCTGACAAACTGCATCCTAGAGTAATAAAGGAACTGGCAGAACTCTCAGAACCACTGTCTATTATCTTTGAGAAATCATGGATGACAGGTGAAGTGCCAGATGACTGGAGGAGGGCTAATGTTGTTCCTATCTTCAAAAAGGGCAAGAAGGAGGAACCTGGGAACTACAGACCAGTCAGTCTGGCATCAATCCCTGGGAAAATTCTGGAGCAGATTATACAGAAGTCAATCTGCAAGCACCTTGAAAACAATGCAGTGATTACTAGAAGCCAACATAGATTTGTCAAGAACAAATCCTGCTAGACCAATCTGATCTCATTTTTTGATCGGGTAACCTCCCTTGTGGGCTGTGGGAATGCTGTGGACATAATATATCTTGACCAGCAAAGCTTTAGACAAAGTGCCTCATGATATCCTGATTAGCAAGCTAGCCAAAAGTGGGCTAGATGGAACAACTATCAGGTGGATCCACAATTGGCTACAGAATCAGACTCAAAGAGTGCTTATCAATGGTACCTTCTCAAACTGAGGAGAGGTAACGAGTGGGGTACCGCAGGGCTCAGTCCTGGGCCCAGTGCTATTCAACATTTTTATTAATGACTTGGATGAGAAGGTACAGGGAATACTTATCAAATTTACAGATGACACATGTTTAATCATGCATAGAATGATAAAGTGAATGACCATGAATATTATATTTATTATTAATATTTATATACTGTCTGATCTGCTGAAAAGCCATCAAGGTAATGTACAGCAATTTAAAACATAATAAAAAGATACAAAAAGACAAAAAGAATAAAACACTATATTAAAACAGAATGCATTGTGCAGCAATTCCATCTTTTTCCTCTTAACGGGTTTTCTGCAATAAGAAAATAAAGAAATTCTCTGAAAACATGGGAGGGTTATGAGTAGAAGACGATGTCTGGACCACCACCACCACATGGTAAAATTCTGTGAATGAGGCAGGGTGATGGCACAATAAAAGCTTTGTCTGGAAGCACCCCAAAAGTATGGAAACAGGATTGTGTTCATCAGTATTATTTCACAGATGTACACAAAATCAACACAGCTCCTTAGAAAACCAAGCACCAACTTTTTGAGTTTTGTTTTCTACAGAAGTGATACTGAGTACCGTATATGAACGTATAATGAAGGTTGAAAGAAACCAACAACACCCATGATTATAATTAATCCCCACAATGGTATGGCACAAATAAAACGAAAGGACATTTAAGGGACTACATCATTCATGAGATAACAGATCGTTCTGTAGTTTTGGCAGATCTCAGCAGATACAAAGGTTGTCTTGGTGATATATCATACTGACAGAACACAGGAGCCACAAACCTTAGGAAATGTCTGCTGGTATATCTATTTCTGTTTCAAGAACTGGCCATTCACATACATTTTCTATCTTGTACACATAAACAGTGAACCCCCCCTTCTGATATTTCCCTATTTTCTCAATTATATTCCATATTTAAATTGTCATAGACTGGGCTAGGCTTACGTGCATCCAATGCAAGGCACAGTGGTGGCAATTTCCTCCACCCTGCCCCTCGCACCCTGTATTTCATCTAGATGGCCGTTTTTGGGGGGGAGGGGGAGGGAGAGGGAAGGAGGCTGGGGGGGCACTGTTTGGATATGGCATAAGCTGTCGGGCCCAGTCTCCTCCCCTCCCTGCTCCCCCAGAACACCCCTTTAGCCCTCTCCAAGGACGATTTCCAACCTCGGAGAGGCAGCTGGCGCCATTCTTTCTACAGCAGCTGTGGGGAGGGGCAGGATGGGGGCTCCACATTCGAAGTCCTAGCTCTGCTGTCAGAGGACCTCGGAGCTGGGACTCCGAATAATCCTATGCCCCCCCCAGACAATTTCGGGAAGCCTGATAGGATTGCGCCCTAAATAAATCTTAAATTTCTATCTGCATGCAAAAAAAAACTTCCTACAGATGCATGGTAACTTGTTTGTATAACGAACATGAACTCTTGTTGTGAAATCACATTTCCTGTCAGCATGGTCTTATAACATGGGTGCAGAACCTCAGGCCCATGGGCGAAATCCCATCCACCAGGGCCCCCCAGAAGGCCTTGCCCCCTGCCTCTGTCCCCATCCCCTTTTCTCCAACCACCAACTATTGGGCGGTTTCTCAGCTTTTGTGCAGTTTTTTCCCCACTCTAAAAGGTTAAAATGCCTCTCTTAAGGCTTAGTTACTGGCAGGAAGAGCCTTAAGCTACAATGTGCAGGTATTTTGGCCCTGTTCCTTTTGCCTTTGGCTCCACCAACCACTGGAATGCGTCCCCCAGGAGCCTCTCTGAAGCGGAATTCTGCCCCTCCAGCTGAAAGTGGGTCTGCATCCCTGTCTTATTAGACGGATGAGCAATGAAAAGCTCAGACATGGATTCCTAGAATTACGGTAGATTGTTTCCGATGTATGTACACACACACATAACTTACAGGGTATTTGGAAGTGTTTTTTTAAAAGCATGTTTTCTGAAGCATTCAAAAATTAGACAGTAGAGTTAGCTGGTAAACTTCCTGTTGCTTTCAGTAGATATTATGCATTAGTCATTTAGGAACAAAAGGAGGTGGGGTAATATGAAGAAGAAGAAAAAAAGCCTACCCACCCTGTTGCAGGTCATGTGACAAATTACAAACCCATTTGCAGAAAAGCTTTACTCTTGCTATTGATAGAAGCAAAAAAGACACTTCCCTTTTTCTGACTAAACAAAATTTATTCAGCCAGCTACTGCAGTGAAGGGTCGGCAAACAAACTTGGTAAGTGATTTGAAACAGAGATGAACATTGCTGTTTTCTTGAAAGCCGTGCAAATGATATTTATATGACTGCATCATTCATACTGTAAGAGAGCATCATATTGTCTTTGTATAAGTGCTGTAAAAGAGGAACGGTCAGTATATTGCAAAGAGAGTGCCACCATGAACTAATCCTGTGACATCTTTAGCTGAAACAAGGAGGCAGAAGTGATAACACAATCTGTTTTTGTAAAACTAGAAAGTGTTTAGTGTGGCAACCAACAATTGCCTAAAGAATATTTCATTGGTACTAAAAAAAACTAAGTGAAAACATTTAACTTTAGAAATGTAGCACTAAGCAAGTATCTAAACAGCTGCTGTTTGGATTTTTTTCCTATTAGTCTAAAATTGCTGCCTTGTTTTTGTCTGCTTTGGAAAATACAGTAACTTTAAGATGCCAGTTTCACTTTTTAAACGAGAATAGACCAGCAATACAAAAGACAACATTTTTAAAAGAGTAATTATTGTTGAAAAGCTCAGAGCAGCTGAAAATTCTTGCAGCAGGAAACGCGTTACTTTCAGTTTCCTTTCCCAGAGCTGCATCTCTTCAGCAAAACATTTATGCAGCCACATAGATTACGCCTTTGCTTCCAATGCCATGCAGTCAGTTTTAAAACAGTGAGAAAATATGAACATGTAAGTATAACTAGGGCATAAATCCCTGAATAAATATTTATTAATAAGTAAAAATAACTTTTAACAGGGCATCAAAGCAGGACTTCCTTTACAATGGAGGACTGTACAACTGATAACACCTAATGTGTAAGTTTCTGATCATGTACTATTGTTATAATTTATTATTGCTTTGGAAAATTCAGAAACAAGGGAGAGTTTCTGCTTGCAAAGGGTACATTCCCCGGGCACCTTGTTTCCTTGCAAAATCACCACTTTTTGCCGCCACCGCATCAAATTTGACAGCCGCACCACTTTCAGAGGTGGGGGTGGTATGTGGCCCCTGGTTGCTTCCAGAGGGGCAATGCCCCCCCCCACTCCCAGAAGTTGCCCACATCTGCATTACACTAAGGTTGCAATCCTATATATGCTTTCCTCTGAATAAACACCACTGAACGCAGTGGGGCTTCTGTGTAAACATGCACAGGATTGTACCATAACTCTGGCTTGCCTATATTGGCTCTTTAAAATATCCTAGTATAATATGTACGGTACATACTTTGATGCAGGAGATAGGTAGCTCTGATGAGTCTGCTTTTCTTGAGGACTAGCTGAGCCTGGAACTAGATGCGATTTTATACATGTGGCTGTTATCTTCCATAATGCCTTGCGCCAGGGATGGGGACTCGGACTCGAAGACTCGACTCGTGAGTCGGACTGAGTCCCCCCTCTGACTCGACTCGGACTCGAGTCCCAATATTTTTAATGGGACTCGAGACTCGACTCGGGACTCGAGACCAAGGACTTGTCAACATCCCTGGGCTGTTGACGAGTCTTCTGGCTGTGCCAGGAGCGCGATCACCGGTGAAGAGTGCATGGAAGCGAGGAGCACCGCTGCTTGGCCACTATGGACAGCTACCAGGAGCGCAGCCCCAACGATGTGTTGAGATTTATTTTGATGTGTTGTTGTGGGGGGGTTAGGGTTAGGGTCAGACATTTTGGGTTTGGCTGCCTCTGCCTGCCTGTTTGGGGTTTCCTGCCTCCTCTGCCTGCCTGGTCTCTTCTTAACCAGTTCCACAGTTTGAATTGTCCAAGACAAAGGCCCCTGCCTGCCTGCTTTGGGGTTCCCTGCCTCCTCTGCCTGCCTGGTTATTTTGGGTTTGTCTGCCTGGTCTGTTCTTGCCAAAATCAGTTGCAGAGTTTTGAGATAAAAAGGCACACTTGTGCCTAGAATTTATTTAAGCCACACATCTGAAGTAGCCTTATTTTGTTGGGGGGAAACCCCATTGATTTTAATAGGGACTCGTGGAGTCAGTTTTGGGAGTGACTCAGGACTCGTGACTCGTGAGTCACCATTTTGGACCAAGGACTTGGACTCGGACTCGAGACTCGGGTCCAAAGACTCGTGACTCGACTCGAGACTCGAGACCAAGGACTCTTCAACATCCCTGCCTTGCGCTGGTTCCCTGTGTCCTGACAAGATAATGTTGCTTATGTCCCCAGAGAGTCAGAAATAATTCCTGCATTTGCTATTTCCACTGATATTATACTGAGTCAGTGGGGCTAAGCTCTAAGTGAGGCTTCTTTAGCTAGGACCTCTAACTACCAACCCACGCTATGAGTCTAATTCAGGGATGTCAAACAAACATACAACCTGGCAGACTCCCCAATCTGACCGTAAGCCGCATAGGAACATATTGGTGTGGGGAGCAGGTCTTCTATTGTTGTTTTTTCCAAATTTCTGGAACGTTTTTCCATCTCTAATTGTAGATACGATACTGAACATTTGCATGCACCATCCTTGAGGCTCTGACTCACCTACTAATTGTGTGAAAGGTGCATTACGTTATCCAATTCCTCATGTAATCATTGTCCCAGTGGGTTCTTCCCAACATCCACAACTGAAGCTCCACTATCAGCGGGGCACAACTGCAAACATAGGTCATGTTCATGTATGCGATGATCACACAATATGCAGATTCACATCAGAAGGACAAGGTAAAAACAAATGTGCAAGAGCCTTGTTGTGACACATACTGTTTCAGTACATATTTTATAAACAGGCACAATCTCCCACCTGTCCCAGGCATCCGGCTTGTTACTTACTTGGGAGTAGCTGTCACCACTTTCCTTTTAACAACTTGGGTGCTTACATGCTGGCTCATTTGAGAGATTATGACTGAGGAGGATCTTCATAAGAACATAAGAAGAGACATGCTGGATCAGTCTAAGGGTCCATCTAGTCCAGCAGTCTGTTCACACAGTGGCCAACCAGCTGCCCTCGAGAAACCCAAAAGGTGGGCATGAGTGCAACAGCACCCTCCTGCCCATGTTCCCCAGCAACTGGTGTACATAGGCATACTGCCTCTGATACTGGAGGTGGTATATAGCCATCAGGACTAGTAGCCATTGATAGCCTTCTCCTCCATGAATTGGTCCAATCCCCTTTTAAAGCCCTCCAAATTGGTGGCCATCACTACATCTTGTGGAAGTGAATCACATAGTTTAACTATGCATTGTGTGAAGAAGTACTTCCTTTTATCTGTCCTGAATCTCCTGCCAATCAGCTTCATGGGATGACCCCTGGTTCTAGTATTATGAGGGTGAAAAATGTCTCCCTATCCACTTTCTCCACACCGTGAATAATTCTGTACACCTCTTTCATGTCTCCCCTTACTCGCTTTTTTTCTAAGCTAAACAGTCCCAGATGTTGTAACCTTTCCTCATAGGGGAGTTGCTCTAGCCCCTTGATCATTTTAGCTGCCCTTTTCTGCCCTTTTTCCAATTCTGCAATATCCTTTTTTGGTGTGGTGACCAGAACTGTACACAATATTCTAAGTGTGTTTGCACCATAGATTTTTACAAGGGGAGTATGATCTTGGCAGTTTTATTTTCAATTCCCTTCCTAATTATGTTAACATGGAATTTGACTTTTTCACAGCAGCCACACACACCTGGTTGACATTTTCATTGAGCTGTCTACTATAGACCAATATCTCTTTCTTGGTCAATCACTGCTAGCTCAGATCCCATCAGCTTATAGTTGAAGTTGGGATGTTTTGCCCCAATGTGCATCACTTTACACTTGCTTACATTGAACTTCATTTGCCATTTTGTTGCACATTCTCCCATTTGGAGGGATCTTTTTGGAGCTTCTCGCAATCCCTTTTTGTTTTAACCATCCTAAATAAATTGGTATCATCAGCAAACTTGGCCACTTCACTGCTCACTCCTAATTCCAGATAATTTATAAATAAATTGAAAAGTATTGGTCCCAATACAGATCCTTGTGGGACCCCACTGTTTACATCCCTCCATTGGGAGAATTTACCATTTATCCCTACTCTCTGCTTTCTGTTCTGTAACCAGAGGATCTCTCCTCTTACTCCATGACTGCTAAGTTTGCTCAGGAGTCTTTGGTGAGGCACTCTGTCAAAATCCTTTTAGAAGTCCTAATAAACAATGTCTACCAGATCACCTCCGTCCACATGGTTATTGACACTCGTAAAGAGCTTTAAAAGATTGGTGAGACAGGATTTACCTTTGCAGAAGCCATGTTGATTCTTTTTCAACAGGGCTTATCCTTCTACATGCTTACTAGTTTTATCTTTAATAATGCTGTCAACCAATTTACCCAGAAGAGACATTAGGCTAACCAGTCTGTAATTTCCCAGATACCTTTTTAACAATTGGTGTTACATTGACCATTCTCCAGTCCTCTGGTACAGAGGCTGATCTTAGCTGCATCTTACATATTTTTGTTAGAAGACCAGCAATTTCATATTTGACTTCTTTAAGAACTCTAGGATGGATACCATCTGGGCCTGGTGATTTATTAACTTTCAATTTGTCAATAAGGTTAAGAACTTCATTTTTTGTCGCCAGTCTCGCCACTATTTACGTCAGTTTCTCAGACTCCCTTCCTGAAAACATTGGTTCATATCTTCTGCAGTGAAGACAGATGAAAAGAATTCATTCAGCTTTTCCACAGTCTCCTTATCCTCCTTTAGTATTCTTTTAACTCCATTGTTATCCAACGGTCCAACTGCCTCCCTAGCTGGTTTCCTGCTTCTGATATATTTAAATAATTCTTTATTGTTGGCCTTGATGTTGTTAAAGATATGCTTCTCAAAATGATTTTTTGCATCTCCTTTGTGCAAGCTTGTGCTCCCTTTTGTTTTTCTCATTTGGGCAAGACTTCCATTTTCTGAAGGAAGCCTTCTTTTCTTTAATAGCTTCCTTGACCCTGCTCGTTAACCATGCTGGTGACTTCTTGGAATTGGTGCTATCTTTCCTAACCTGTGGTGTACATTCTAGCTGAGCTTCTATTATTGTGGTTTTCAGTAACCTCCAAGCATTTTGAAGAGAGTTAACCTCTTGACTCTCCCTTTCAACTTCCTTTTTACCAGCTCCCTCATTTTAGAGAAGTTTTCTCTTTTGAAGTCAAATGTGACTGTGTTAGACTTCATTGGCAATTTTGCACTTAAATATATATTAAATCTGTTAGCACAGTGGTCACTGTTTCCAGTTGGTTGAATGACACTCACATCTCATACTAGATCCTGGGCAACACTACTTAGGATCACATCCAGAGTTGCCTCCCCTCTGGTCGGTTCCATTGCCAACTGTTCTAGTGCACAGTCATTTAAGGCATCCAGAAATTTAACCTCTTGGTCATGACTGGCATCTAGTCAATGTGGGGGTAGTGGTGAGAGTGTTGGACTGGGACTCAGGAGATCTGTATTCTAGTCCCCACTCGGCCATGAAACCCACTGGGTGACTTTGGGCCAGTCACTGATTCTCAGCCTAACCTACCTCACAGGGTTGTTGTTGTGAGGATAAAATGGAGAGGAGGGGGGATTATGTAAGCCGCCCTGGGTTCTTTGCAGGAAAAAAGGTGGGGTATAAATATAATAAATAAAATAATAAAATACCCATTATTACAATACTTCCTCATTTGGAGACCTCCCTGATTTCATTTTCCATCTCAAGATCACCCTGAATGTTCTGGTCTGTGGGACAATAGCATGTTCCTAGTACTAAATTCATTTTTGAGCCTGGTATTGTCACCCACAGTGCTTCTGTGGAGGAGTCTGCCCCTTTTCTACTCTGGTTTTCTACTCTGCTTGACATTATGCCCTCTGATATACAGAGCAACACCTCCTCCAGTACAGCCCTTCCCAGCCCTTGCTATAGAGTTTATATTCAGAGATGTCCATATCCCACGTTCTCTCCATTCCACCAGGTTTATTTATTTATTATTTATTTATTATATTTATACCCCGCCTTTTTTTCCTGCAAGGAACCCAAGGTGGCTTACATAATCCTCCTCCTCCTCTCCATTTCATCCTCACAACAACTCTGTGAGGTAGGTTAGGCTAAGAGTCAGTGATTGGCCCAAAGTCACCCAGTGAGTTTCATGGCCAAGCGGGGACTAGCGGGTTTCCATAATGCCCACTATATCTAGGCTCCCCTTTAAAACCAGGCACTCCATCTCTCCTATTTTGGCTTGGAGGCTTCTAGCATGAGCATAGAAACACCTATACATGGTGCTCCTCCCCAGATATCTCTGGCTTGGGCATCTTCTGCAATGGTAGTTAGGCTTCTTTGACTGGCTATCACATTTCATCACATGCTCATGATCTATTTCCTCCCTGTCTCCATTTGGGTAATTGGAAACATTTTCATCTTCATCCCCTAGGGATGATCCAACCTGAAACGGATGCTTCTCAGCTCCTGTCAGCTTTCCCCCCGGGTTCAGTTTAAAAGCTGCTCTGCCATCTTTTTTATGTTAAACGCCAGCTGGTTCCATTCTGGTTTAAGTGGAGTCCTTCTCTCTTCTACAGGCCAGGCTTGTCCCAAAATGTTCTCCAGTGCCTAACACATCTGAACCCCTCCTCCCTATACCACCGTCTCATCCATGTGTTGAGATCCTCAGTTTTGCTTGTCGGGCTGGCCCTGTGCATGGAACAGGTAGCATTTCAGAGAAAGCCAACTTGGTGGTCCTGGATTTCAATCTCCTACCTAGCAACCTAAATTTGGCTTCCAGGACCTCACAACTACATTTCCCCACGTCATTGATACCAACATGGACCATGACCACTGCCTCCACCACAGCACTATGTACAAAGCGATCTAGCTGGCACATTATATCTGCAACCTTTGCAACAGGCAGGCAACTTACCATGCATGCCGTCTACATGCCCATCACAGACCCAGCTGTCTATGTGTCTAATGATCGAATCTCCCACTACCACAAGCTTCCCGCCCCCCAGAGGCACATCCACGGCACGAGAAGATATTTGTTTGTCTTCCAAGGAATGGGCTCCTTCTAAGGGATCATTTCCCCCTTCCTTGGAATGATGCCCTCCTTCCCCAAGACCCCCATTCTCCGTGACCGCAAAGGAGCTGTCACCCAGGGATTGGGACATCGTTATTACATCCCCAAAAGTCTCGTCCACCAACCTCTCTGCCCCTCTCCGCTTCTCCAGGTCAGCAAACTTGACTTCAAGGAAAGGTACTTGTTCCTTGGGAGCTGGGAGCGTATTATACCAAGCTGGCAGATAGTCATATATGTGGCACTCAGTGCAATACACTGGATCACATCCACACCCCAGCTGGCTTTCTACCTTCATAACTGTTTTTATTTTATTTTATTGCTATTATTGAGTTTGTTTGGGTTTATTTACTTCTCTTGGAGGGAGATGTGACTGTCACATCTTCGGCCAGAGATGTGGCAGTCGGGGGGGGGGGGGGGTTTACAACATATATCAACGTATTGTTGTTTTTGTCACAACATATATCAACATATATCCAGGTACTCCTTGCAGATTAGGAAACGTGCATCTATTTCTGGGCCTTAAGGCAGAGTTACATGCTCAACTGCAAACACAAAATTCCCACACCTCTGTTTGCTCCTGACATGCAAAGTAGTAGCGAGGAAGAGCATTCATAGAGAAGAAGTGGCAAGTGGGAAGAGGTGCTTAATCTTTCCTCGCTGAAGACTTTTCCTCTTAACCTATTTTCCCTCCCCCCCCCCCCCGCTGCTTTTCCCCATTTATTACCAAAGATATCTCAGAATTTCAGGTGGGGGAAAAGCAGCCTGAAGCAGGAATTGCAAAGGCAAAGCAGCAGTGGGGAAAGGGATAAGCAGCATGTCTGTACCTCTCACTTATATACCCATCACCTTAGCTGCTCTGCACATCGGTGAGAAGCTATAGAGTCACGAATCCTGTGTTTGCTGCCAATAGCTAGAGTCAGTAGCTAATCAGAGAAGAAGAGTCAATGTCAAGCAAAAACAAAAATACCCGTATTGAAGAGAAGGAGGTGAGATGACAGGAAGCAGAGCCACAAAACAAGAAGTGCTTTTGAGTCAAGAAACACCAAAGAATCCCAAGTTGCCATGTCTTTCCATGATGAGGCTTCCTACATACTTCTCAGGAGCCAGTGAGCAAAAGAAATAATAACAGTAGCTGATAGGAAGCAACAGCCAGGCTGGACAGTTTTCTAAGGTCCCACAGTTGCTGATTATGCAGTGGGAAAAGTCAGTGTTTGGGCTCAATATCAAATGTGTTTGAACACTTTCCTTTAGTGTATCGCATATCTCTTCTGAACCTCCTTTCCTTTTTTTTTCTTTTTGAATTCACATATTTATTGCCTCTTCTAAAATTTCTAAATGTATAGGAGCCAATGTCACATGCCACTGGAAAACGTTTGGATGATTTTTCCTCCCTTTTTCTGGCTTTACAGTTTCCTGTTACTGAGAAAGGACAAGACATCATTCAGCAGAAGAACTTAACAATGGAGAGTGAAAGGTACTACATTGAACTGAAATGGTGCTGTTGATTCAGCAGAAAAGATGATGATGATGATGATGATGATGATGATTAACATTTATTTATCGCCCATCTGGCCGGCAAACCGGCCACCCTGGGCGATGTACATAAGATAAAAACAGGATAAAATACATTTAAAACAGTATAAAATTTAAAAATCTTAGCCCACCCCATATTCCCGCCTGAACAGCAAGTTTTTAGTGAGCGGCGGAAGCTCAGCAGAGAGGGGGCATGGCGGAGGTCACTCTGGAGAGAGTTCCACAGTACGGGGGCCGCCACGGAAAAGGCCCTCTTCCTAGTCCCCACCAGTCTAGCTGTTCTGGCTGAAGGGACAAGGAGAAGGCCATCTGTGGCAGATCTTGTTGAGCGGCCTACTTGGTGTTGCTGGAGACGCTCCTTGAGATAGACTGGACTGGAGCCATATAGGGTTTTCAAGGTCAAAACCAACACCTTGAATTTGGCTCGGCAAGCAACTGGTAGCCAGTGCAGTTCCTTGAGCACTGGAGTGATGTGATCCCGCCGCTGGCTGCCTTTAACCAGGCGAGCCGCTGCGTTCTGTACCAGCTGCAGCTTCCGAACTGTCTTCCAGGGTAACCCCACGTAGAGCGCATTACAGTAGTCTAGGCGAGAGGAGACCAAGGCATGAACCACTGATGGGAGCAGGTGATTAGGAAGGTAGGGGCGCAGCTGCCGTATCAGATGGAGTTGATACAGCGCCGCCCGGCTCACAGCTGACACCTGAGCCTCCATGGACAGCTGGGAGTCTAGAATGACCCCCAAGCTGCGGACCTGGTCCTTCAGGGGAAGATGTACCCCATTCAGCACCAGGTCAACATCCCCTAACCTCCCCTTGTCCCCCACCAGAAGTACCTCGGTCTTGTCGGGGTTCAGCTTCAGCATGTTCCTTCCCATCCAGCCACCCACTGACTCCAGGCACTTGGACAGGGTCTCAACGGCCAACCTCAGTGAGGACTTGAAAGAGAGGCAGAGCTGCGTGTCATCCGCATACTGATGACACCGCACCCCAAACCGCACCGCACCCCATAACAGTAGTGACTTAGGAAAGTGATGATATAATGCAGCCTTCCCCAACCTGGTGCCCTCCAGATGTGTTGGACTACAACTCACATCATCCCTAGCTAGCATAGCCAATGGGGGAGCTGTAGTCCAACACATTTGGCGGGCACCAGATTGGGAAAGGCTGATGTAATGTTTTCAAATTCACTTTGTTCAAAGTCTATATGTCAGATTCCCAAAATCATGCTATTCCAAAATTTTAAGTGACAGATGAAACTATAACGATTTCAGCTTTCAAATTAAATTTCATAAATGTGAGATGTAGGAGTCAGGATTGAGTTTAGCAGAGAAGAAGGTATGCTTTAAAATTTCTACTCAAGCCCACCAGGGGGCGCACCTCTCGCCAGCTGCAGCAGCCACCACAACCAGAGGAGGCCACATGGCTGCATTCCCAATGATTCTGTTGTTTGGCGGGCTGGAGGAGTGCAATTATGCAGAGAAACAGCACCCCAATGGTGGGGGCCGCATCATGGAGGCAGGGGACCTGGTGGGGGCTGCAAAACTTCCCCTGGGGGGCCACATGCAGCCTGCTGGCTGCATGTTGCCCCCCCCTCCTTTAAATCAATGGGGCTTAAGTCATGATTAACTTTTCAGATTGGGCAGTATGCAATGTTAGTCCTGCGTACAGTAGACCCATTGAAATGAATGGGACCTACAGTACGTTAGTCATGACTAACTTAAGTTTCATTCATTTCAGTGGGTCTACTTACACAGGACTAATATTGGATACTACCCATTGTTTTGGGTAGTGCAGTTAAGTGCAATTAGCTTGCTCCAGATCCAGTCCTTCGAGCACAGGTTTGGGGGAAATGTCATTTACTTTTTTCTTTTCTTTTTAATGCGCAGTATTGCATTAGGTAATTTTTGTGTCTTTTTCTTTAAAGGAGTGGCCAACTAAATTTGCCTGAAAATGTGGAAGACTGGACAAAAGAAAATGTAAGACAATGGGTGACCAATGAACTTAAGCTTGAGGAGAAACATGGTGACACCCTTCTTCATCAAGACATAACAGGCACTATTCTAAAGATCTTAACAAAGCAAGACCTCATTGAGATGGGGATAACCTTTGGCCCAGCAATTCAAATAATGCACACACTAAAAGAGAGGGATGATCCAGGCAAAATCATTCACAAGGTTTATCGGCAACAGGATAGCACAGCTTTTGATGTTAAAATTGAGAACTGGACAAAAGAACATGTAAGACAATGGGTGACCAATGAACTTAAGCTTGAGGAAAAACATGGTAACACGCTTTTTCATCAAGATGTAACAGGCCCCATTTTGAAGATCTTGACAAAGCAAGACCTTACAGAAATGGGGATAACCTATGGCCCAGCAATTCAAATAATGCACATACTAAAGGAGAGGGATGATCCAGTTGAAGGACCTAGCAAGGTTTCTGGGCAAGAACATAGCAAAGGGCATCTTGATGCTAAATCTTCCAGTGAGAACAAAGATGGAGGAGGGATGGAAGAAAATGCTGAAGAGAAGTTAATCGATGCCTGTGGACCACCAGAGTTTGTAACACCTGAATGCACTGAACCAACAGAACTTGTGCTTCAAGAAACAACAAGAAACATGCTTCAGCATGACAATGGAAATAATCAACTTCCAACCAGACAAACATGTGTACCATACCCTTTTGACGAGTTTCACAGCAGTCATCGTTATATACACCAGTATGTTCTCCATATTCCTGAAACAGGGCCGCTGAATCTCATTGATCCAGTCCATGAATTTAAACTCTTTACAAACACAGAGAATGCCACAGAGGAAGAGTTGAAGATGAAATTTTCCAATGAGATTTTTAGATTTGCTGCAGCATGCATGAATTCCCGTACTAATGGCACTATTCACTTCGGAGTACGGGACAACCCTCATGGGGAAATTGTGGGAGTGAAAGTCCAAAACAAAGAGAAATATATTACCTATTTTGACTCAATGATAAAGCAATATTTTGAAGATGTTGTCATCAGTGTTGCAAAAGATTGCATTAGGAAACCTCGGTTTGTGGAAGTGTTGCAGCAAAATAGCATGGCATCAGAAACGTTTGTAATTGAAGTTGATGTGGTTCCAAAATACTCTAGTTGTCAATCTAAATATTTCCCAGCTAAAAGTTACAATTTTAAGAGCAAAAAATGGGTGCAATGTTTATTTATAAGGGACGGTGCTTCTTCCAAAAACATTTGTGATTCTAAAAGAGAACATAAGTCATTTATGTCTAAACTGGAAAAATTAGCAGTGGATAGAAAAGAAGCTGAAGAAGAACATGCAGAAAAAAGAAGGAAGAGAGAAAGCGAAGGTCACAAGCTGGTGAGTCTACTCACAGGCAACAGAGACTTGCTCGATAACTCCCATTATGATTGGTATATTTTAGTCACAAACAAATGTCATCCAGATCATACAGAGCATGTGACCTTCTTGCAGGAAATACACTTATTTGCTGTTCTGGAGTTTGATCCGGAGTCAGCCAACAACGGCACGGTCAAAGCATTCAGAGAAAACCGAGCGGCCAATCTTCATTTCCCAAAGCAGTACCAGAAACCCGGGAATTCAGCTTCTGAAACAATTGAAGAACTGAATCTCTATCAGCAGCCAGGTTGGATTTTCTGCAATGGCAGATCAGACCTAAACAGTGAGCCGTTGAATCCTAGACTGTGGCAGCAACAGAGGGCTGCTGAAGCAGGAAACTGATCTCCTTTCTTTCGCATCCAGATGTAATGCAAAGAGGGAAATTTTTGGTGATGTTTCTCTTGCTTTCAAAAGTGGAAGATCCAGGTGACCCCATGATTGAAGCATTTTGTGCATTTTATCAAGAACTTAAAGGGCTGGATGACATGCTGTGTATTTGTATCGGGGCACAAACATACCAGCGCTGGAAAGATCTCTTGCAAGCCAGGTTTATTGAAGCAGACACACTAGCAGATAGGTGCATATCTAACTTGAGCCTGCCAATGGTGAATGGTACTATCCAAAAATTAAGATCAGTGACCCAAACTTCTCGGAGGCTTTTACCATCAAAAGGGTTTTCTTCTACAATTCTCTCAAAGAAAGAAGAAGACTTCCTAACTGCATTGGAAATACTTTGTGAAAATGAATGCAAGGATACAGAAATTGAGAAGGATAAAAAGCGATTTTCTGACTTTTAAAAAAGCCCAGGAAGAGCATTTTTATCGTGGTGGGAAAGTGTCTTGGTGGAATTTTTATTTCTCCTCCGAAAACTACTCTTCAGCTTTTATTAAACGGGATGGATATGAGAAGCTTGAAAATCTGATTGAAACAGGGTCTCAGATTTCTAAACAGTCACCCACCAAAATTATCAACCTTTACCATTATCCAGGCTGTGGTGGTACCACTTTAGCTATGCATATTCTCTGGGAACTGAGAAAGAAATTTAGATGTGCTGTTCTAAAAAACAAAACAGTTGATTTTGCAGAAATTGGAACACAACTCACCACCTTAATTACATATGGGACGTCAAAGGAGTTTGACTATTTGCCTGTATTGCTACTTGTGGATGACTTTGAAGAGCAAGAAAATGTTTACCTGCTACAGCATGCTATCCAATCTGCTATAGCAGATAAAGGCATCCTATATAAAAATCCTTTGGTCATCATCTTAAATTGTATGAGATCCCAGAATCCTGGAGAAAGCGCGAAGAGCAACAGTCTGAATAGTATTGCTCTGAAACAAAAATTAAATCCGAAAGAACAAAGGGCTTTTGAGGAAAAACTGAATGAAATTGAAGATCAGTATGAGCATCCTGAAGATTTTTATTCATTTATGATTATGAAGAAGAATTTTGATCAACAGTACATAGAGAAAGTAGTCAAGAACATGCTGAAAGGTTTCAACGTTACAAGTAAGCAAGCTAAACTTATTTCCTTTTCTGGCACTGTTAAATTCTTACGTTACAGAGTCCACAATCTCAGTATCGCAGTGTGAGGAATTTTTGGGGATAAGTACTAAAAAGGCTTACTGGGGTACAGAAAGTTTGGATGACAAAATGGGAAATTGTTCCAACATAATAATACAAACTGAAGTGCAAGAACGTGGACGGTACAAAGGGGTACGTATCAGTCACTCCTTGATTGCTGTACAGTGCCTCGAAGAATTCAAACAAACATACAAGGTGACTAAAAGTGAGATTACGCTTTTTTTGTTAAAAGAGAGTTTATTTTATGACACTGGCATAGGGAGAGACAAACTTCAGCAAGATATGCAAAGCATGCTACTTACAAGGCACCGAAAGGAACATGGAGATGACACAGACACGTTGTTTTCTCCATTAATTGAAGCAATTCAAAAAGAAGAAGGGAGTGCTGAAGTTGAAAAGGTGTTGACTGCGGGGACTCATAGATTCAACCAAAATGTATTTATTAGCCAAGCCTTAGCAAGGCATTTCTACATTAAGGAGAAGAATTTTGACTGTGCACTACAGTGGGCTAGAAAAGCTAAGGAAGGTGCTCCTAACAACTCATATATATCAGACACTCTGGGCCAAGTTTTTAAAAGTGAAATAAAACATTGGCTAGATGAAAATACAGAGAAATCTATAATAACTGTGGATGTTCTCAAACATTTGTTGAAACTTGCAAAGTGTGCCTCAGAGGCATTTAAAGAATCTCAACAACAAACAGAAAATAAAGACAGTGAAAGAGAATATTTTCAGAGTATAAAATACAAAAGAAGATATGAAATGTATAACACATCTGGTTACCTAGGAGAAATAGAAACTGGTCTATACACTATAGACATTATTGCATCTACACCTTTGTTCAACAAGAAGGATGATCTCTGTAAAAAACATCATACAGTTCTTGTCAGGAAACTGGGCTATCCCAAAAGCTACCAATGATCCAGACATTGAAGAATACAGATTGGCACTTGAAGGTTATGTTAATTATTTAAGTAATTTGCAAGCAAATTTGAAAAAAGCATTCGATTTTTTTGAGAACTACTTTGTCTTTCTGAAGCCAAAGAATCCTGAAAAAGAAATTGTAGAGCTCAAAATACGGAAGAAGGTTCAAGATTTTTTCAACAAGTATGCAGAAAAATTTTACTCTGATTTTAACTGGCTAATGAACTCAAAACTGAGTTCATCTTTGCAGCTGGAAAATGACAGAAAGAGTTTAGAATCTTCCAAAGCAGACAAGTTTTCTGGAATTTTGGAACATCTTAGCAATCACGAAAATGCTATAAACAAAATGGAGGACATAGTGAAGAAGTATACTGTTTTGCTTGCTCAGAGCTCTACCAAATCTCTGCAGAGGGACAAACTGAATTCTATCCTGGCCAACATTGTCCTCCATTGCCTCAATCCGAAATCCAAGCTGGTGCAATCTTTTCTAGAGCTAAGAGAACAGCTTAGAACAATTCTACAATCAGTAGGTCTAGAGCATCGGTTTTCAGAACCATACTTCTTAGCCTCCTTATTGTTCTGGCCTGAAAATCCAAAGCAGCTAGATAAAGATTCTAAACAAATGGAAAAATATATCAATTCATTGAAGAAGGCATTTAATTGGCAGTACTGGCAAATGTGCCGTTCCAAGCAACCTATAGCATTTTTCTACCTGGGGAAAGGAAGCAATCTGAACAAATTTATTCACAAAGGAAAAATTGATCAGTCTATTACCAAGAGTCGGCACAAGGCAAGGTCCAAGATGAGTGATGAGCTGAGTGCCCTGTGGCAGAGTGGAGAGATATGGAAAACAGAGAATGCCAAACAACTGTTGCTTCGGTTAAATGGCAAAGCTGAAGATAATCTTGTCTACGTGGATTACGGTCTTGATGAAGACATCAGAATACCAGCACACCCTGTTTTCTTAGGACAACTAAAGAGTGGTCGCAGTATAGAAAGAGTATCTTTTTACTTGGGGTTTTCCATTGGAGGTTTGATAGCCTATGACATAGAAATCATTTAACAGTTTTTGAAAGTATATTCCTCTGTAGTGTACACTCAATGTGATAGCTCCTTTGTTTATAGCTGCAAGACACATGGCATTTCCCCCTACTTCCTGATATAGTGGCTGCATATGCTTTCTCCTTGCCCTAAACAGAAAGAATAACTCCTGCAACAGAAAGAATAACTCCTCCCGATTGGCTGCATTGGCCCTTCCAGGCGAAGCAATGTCACTTGCCTGGGCAACAGAACACCTTGTGTTAAAATGAGTGGGCTTTAATTTAAGCCCATAGGTCATGCACAGGCAAAATCTGAATCTATTGAAGGTGGTGGTTTTAGGTGAAAAGAAAAGGGGAGGGGGCAAGTTATGGTCTTCCTATCTGCTATGAATTAGTCTAATTGTCCATTCATGAATATAGTAATACAATCTGATGCCACAGCCTGTTGCAGTGTTATGCTTTAGAGCTACTGCATTTTGTTTGCTTTAGATTTCTTGTATGCCATGGGTCTCATTGCAAAAACAAAGGATGGTTTTACACATCTCAGAACCAACCCTGATTGACGGAAGAGTATTCTGCTCTCAATTTAAGTAATTTCTCCTATTTCATTTTGTTAGCCTGTTCTCAATTTAAAAAAAAAAATATCTCATTGTATTTCTGTCTATTGGGCCCAGCCCATATGACTTAAGTCCCATTGATTTCAGAGGGAACTAAGTGCAACTAACTTACAATGCATTCGTATGCATATCTACTCAAAGGTAAATCCCATTGAGTTCAATGGGACTTACTCTCCCAGGAAAGTGTATAGGACTGCAGCTATGGTCTGGATCCAACCCATAGTGTTCACGCTCACGCTCACGCTCTCTCTCTCTCTCTCTCTCTCTCTCTCCCCTCCTCTCACCCTCCTTCCTCCCCTCTCTATATGTATGTCTATGTGGGGGGAGGGGAAGTCAATGTTCACAAAATAGTATGCAGGCTTTCAAGTTGCACCGAACTCTTCCTCAGATCTCCTGATATGTTTTTTTAGTCATGATTAAAATAGTGTTGGAGGATTTTTATTTTATTATTTGGATATAGGACAATCTCACACCTGTGGCTATGGCAATAATCTAGAAGTGGAAGATTTACTTGTCATATTTAGATCAATTTATGACTATGTATGGAACCAAACATGGCTTCCAGAACAAGCTAAAATGAGACCTTTTCACCATTCAGTATTATGCCTTGTATTTAAGCACCAGCTTTAGGGATGGGAGGACCAACAAGGCTTGAGCTTGTCAAGGTTCCCCAATTTCCTCCCCAAAGCTTGTTTCACCTCATTCCCAAATGTGAGCATCTTTTTTGGGGGGTTGAATGGGAAAAGTGTGCATATTCAAATGGGTAAAGTATGCATTTAAAAAAATAAAAAAAAAAGCACGTACCCAAATGTGCACTTCTCCCTCTCCCCCCCCCCCCCATTGACTAAAGCATGAAAATGTTTTAGTCAATGAAAAAAGCGCCTTTAAAATCCACATTTTTCGAACAGGACTCATTTTGCAAATGCAATCACACACGCTCAAGAACACGCTCTTTGCTCAAAAAATGTGATCCCGTTCCTGTTTGGGGTTGCGAGCAAGGCATGTTCTGCTGTTTCTCGAACTGAAATGAAAGACTCTTACAGCTCCAGTAGCTACAGGCAAGAAGGAATTCCACGCAGGAAAGTGAGCAAGCTGGCTGGTGGAGGAGGGCCGGAGTGTGCTGTCCCTTTAGGGGAGGGGCTGCTGCAGCTCGGTGGCGGAGGAGCACTCGCTTTTCATTCGGAAGGTCCTCCCAGGCTCAACCCCTGGTGTCTCAAGGCAGAGCTAGGTAAGAATCCTGCCTGAAATCCTGGAGAGCTGCCGCCAGTCAGTGTTGACCATACTGGGCCAGACGGGCCCATCATGGTCTGGCTCCGTATAAGGCACCTTCCCATGTTCCTCTGTCCCCATGACAGAAATGCAGTGGGCTGTTCCCTCTTGTGCCAACAGGCTAGTAAAAATGTTTGCAGGCATTAATAACTTTTGTGGACTGATTACACGCCTGTTCTAAGTTAGAATCATAGAATCATGGAAAAGTAGAGCTGGAAGGGGCCTACAAGGCCATCGAGTCCAACCCCCTGCTCAATGCAGGAATCCAGGTTAAAGCATCCCTGACAGATGATGGCTGTCCAGCTGCACCTTGAATGCCTCCAGAGTGGGAGAGCCCACCACCTCCCTAGGTAGTTGGTTCCATTGTCTTATTGCTCTGACAGTCAGGAAATTTTTCCTGATGTTTAGGTGGGAATCTGGGATGACTGATGATCATTCATGTATTAAAAAGTGTTTATGGTTTTGACCAATAATTAGGAGGGGCAGAACACTGGTCAGTAGCCACTCTGAGAAGTGACTTCCCTATCTATCTGTCTGTCTATCCATCCAATGGAACCATTATGCCTGTCTCGATCTGGTGCTCTGTTCAGCATCTGAGGTCCTGGCTTCTGTATTTCAAACTGAAATATAGTAAGTGTCCACAAGCACCAGGACCTTTTTTTGTTGTGGCACACTTATGGAATGCCCTGCCTAGAGAAGCCTGCCTGGTCCCAACACTGAATGTTTTTAAGTGCTACCAAAATCCTTGCTCTTCAGAGCAGCCCTTGGAACTGGCTGGTGGTAGTTGTTTCAGCCTCTCCTTGAGCTGGGACTTGAGGTATTTTCCCCAAAGGTTGCTTTTTTTGCTCTGATGTGGCTATGCTTTTTTGATCTGTTTACTTTTTGATATTTGCTGTTTTTGCTTGTTTTGTTTTCTTTTAATTATTGAAGTTATTGTTGCCAGCCACTTAGATTTATTTTGAAGATAAAGCAGAGTAAAAATAAAATAAAAATTAGGGGTAGATAGAATTTGTAACTTGTCAACTTCTTTAAATTTTGTTCTCTTTGTAAGAAATAACTTACCATTCATCATTGTTGTGACTTGTAATAAACTTTTATCAATAAACTTTGTAAAAAACTAACCTGATGTTGGTGATCTGATTTTTAGCTAATGATATGCTGGGAAATGGGATGTTTGGGGCACACTTGAACCTATAAAATGGGGAGCCTATCAGACGACACAGGCTCTCACATCAACAAAGAGGAATTCAGCAATGTTTTAGCTGTTTGGGAAAGTCATCAATTATCTTTCCTTGGAGATTACCAAAGGAAAATGGGAAGGTGTCTGTTAGGGATGGTTTAGGAATAAAATATAGACTAACTTGTGATGGGGAAGGAAGTGAATGAGTTATATCGTCCTATACATTAATAGCAACCTTATTATATGAGTACCAGTTCTTCCCCCTTCCCCAAATCTTTTATTATCCATATTCCAGTACACAATATTCTCCAGTACATGATGTTATCAGACACATCTTTCTATCTCAAATTTAATATTTCCAGAATTGCAAGCTCGTCGGATCTATTATATCTGTTCCAATAACTAAATGGCATCCTGTTTTGTTTTTAAAACACACTCTTGAACTGAGTTCATCTGTCCATTCCAAAGGAATTACCGGGTAATAGCGGGAAATTTTGTTCATGAGCATATCCGTATCTTCCTTTTCCATAGATCAATCGATGATATATGTGCTTGTGGCATAACCCCACAATTCAGTTCCCTAGTGTATGTCTGCTTTAGTATATTTAGTGAGTATAGAATGTTGAACTGAGTGGGTGTGGTTTGTGATGTCTTGGAAAGGATGGGGGGAGGAGTATATAAGGAGTGTTTGAGTGATGTCAGAGTTAGTGAGTTAAGGAGTGTTGAGTGTGTTATGGGAGAGTGTTTGGAGTGTGAGTGAGGAGTATTAGAGAGTTGGGGAGTTAGGTTAGTTGGGTTATTCGTGTCTTGTCAGGAGTTTTAAGAGGGATCAGTAATTGTATGAGGAGTGAGAGTATTTGGAGTTATAGGGACTTAGGTTAATTATAAAGTGTTCAGTGTAGGCAGGTTTAAAGTTATTTTCTGGAACTAAGATTTTGAGAATTAAAATAAACTTATTTTTATTTTGTTTGCTACCCAAATCCTACGTGTCAGCTTGGTGTTATTAACCTGTATTACTTTTAAATCTACACACACACACACACACACACACCTTTGTACCCACAGTATCATAAATTTAAGCTAGATCCTTAATAACCAGAATTAATCTTTTACCTCATTAGTAGGGGAAAGGTTTCATTTGACCCACCCCTCAGGTTTTTAAGTGTTGATGCTTAGCCTGAGAAGGGTTTATGTGGCGGGTCCTAAAGTGTAAGGGACCGTGTCATCGCAGTGCTGTTTGCCAAGACTTTGCCAGAAGAATTTGTGCAGCAATCAACATATATGTTACCATTACCATAAACTCCCTAGGCAGCTGATATTTAAAATGCCCCCGAAGTATAGTTTTCATATTACTTAGAACAGCGGGGGGGCCCTCAGGCCCAAGGGCTGCAGTCCCAATCTAAGCCCCTGGAGCTCCCCAGATGGCCATGCCCCCTTCCCCTAGCCCCACCCACCTTCCCCCAGCCCCACCCACCTTCCCCCATCCACCAATCATTTGGTATTTCCCAACTTTTGTGCAGCTTTCCCTGCATTCTAAAAGGTTGAAATGCCACTGCTAAGGCTTAGTTCCTGGCAGTAAGAACTTCAAGCTACAATAGGCTGATTATGTTTGGCCCTTTTGTCTTTGGTCCTGGCCCCCTCTGCCTTTGACCCCACCCAACACGAATGCAGCCCCTGAGAGCTTCTCCTAAATTGAATTCAGCTCTCTGGCTGAAAGAGGTTCCCCACCCCTGACTTCCAACCTCATTCCAATACCTCCTGACAAGGCTACAGTATCACCATATATGAGCAAAGGTCTCCCTATTCCTGCACCTCCCGTGTCTGTTCCCACTGGAAACATTCTAATTTTTTTTAGCTAGGATATACTACTACATATAAATAATGTCATTAAAATGTCCTGAATTCATATCCAGTACATATCTAAGCAGGTTTGCACAAACATATTCCCATTGTTCATCTGTTTCTGATATACTAAATCTGTTCTCCCATTCTAGTTCTCCCGTTCTCCCATTCAGAACAACTACTACTTGTTCTGCTGTCCCCTATACCTGAGTGCCAATCCTTATGTAGCCAAAACTATCCACGTGCAAGAGCGACGTGTCAGCAGGTCTGGGAGAATCCAAAGGTGTGCAAAATTACCACACACACACACACACACACACACACACACACACACACAAACCCTTTAGAGGGGAAAAACTACAGAGAGAGGGGAAATACACAAAACAGTAAAATTGGGCTGAGCATGCTCAGTGGGAACAATGTTAGAGGGAAGAAAAGAAAACTGAAAGGGAGGGAATGGAATGGAGTATCCGGAAGCCTGAACTCCATACTGCAGCATTTGTTACATAAACCCTTCTCAGGCTAAGCATCAACACTTAAAAACCTGAGGGGAGGGTCAAATGAAACCTTTCCCCTACTAATGAGGGAAAAGATTAATTCTGGTTATTAAGGATCTAGCTTAAATTTATGATACTGTGGGTACAAAGGTGTGTGTGTGTGTGTAGATTTAAAAGTAATGCAGGTTAATGCAGGTCACACTTACAGTCCTTTCTAACACTATATTCAGACAACAATTTTGTCCCTCTGTCTAGTCCCTTCCGTATTTTCCTAATGTGATGGATCCAACCCTGGCGTGATGGGACTTCTGCTCACACAATGGGACTTCCCTGTCCTCCCCACTGCAGCCCGTTGTGCGTGCCCAAAATCTGCTCTGGAGGATCCCCCCAGCCCTCCAGAGCAGATTTGGGGGTGGGGGCGCTGGCAGGGGGGAAGGGGAAATCGGTTCTGCCAGCGGTTCCCTTCTGCTGACAGAACACCATTGGATGCAACCTGATATCCCACCCTTTTTTATATTCCACCACAAACTAGCTTCTAACTTCCCATAGCAGTCTTTCTCTGCTTTCCCGCCACTACCAAAGTAGTGACCACTAAACAAGTCTCCTGTGAGGAAGAATGAGAAGTGGCTGTATTAACTGGTCCTGTTCTATGCTGACCACAGGAAAAGTAGCTATCATCATTATCACTTTATGTGGAATGTACTCAGTGCTTTTTTTCTGGAGAAAAAGGTACCGGAACTCTTGGATTACATTTCCTCGGGAGTAGATGGCGATTAAATTGTAATGCAATTAATAGAAGAAAAGGTGCTGGAACTCAGTTCCGGTGAGTTCCACCAGAAAAAAAGCCCTGAATGTACTTAAAGCTACTAGCAGCAGCTTAGCAGTTACTAAGAACATAAGCAGAGCCCTGCTGGATCAGACCAAGGGTCCATCTAGTCCAGCATTCTTTTCATGCAGCGGCCAACCAGGTGCCCATGGGATCCCACAAGCAGGACATGAGCAACAGCACCCTCCTGCCCATGTTCCCCAGCACCTGGTGTACATAGGCATACTGTCTCTGATACTGGAGGTAGCATAGAGCCATCAGGACTAGTAGTCATTGGTAGCCTTCTCCTCCATGATTTGGTCTGATCCCCTTTTAAAGCTGTTCAAAGTACACCAGGGCCCTTCTGGCAGGTTTATACTTTTAAATGAATGAAAGCGCAAGAGCAGCAGAAAGGGACTAGAAATGGGAAACAATAGCCTCAACACCAGTCAAAACTGGGCAATAGATATCAGTCTCTCTCACCAAGTTGGCTGTGACTGAAGGGTGTATAGCCACTGTCAGTTTAAATCCTCACTTATTTTCATTTCTTCTCTTATGAGATATAAACCCAAACATAGATTCACAGACACAACTGCGTATATTACAAATTATATTGAGGGTCAGAGCTTGCAATATTGACCTTGGAACAGCCTCAAGTCTCCTGTCAGGATAGCTAAAATTACTCCACCAAAGTGGATACCGCATCCTTAGGCAGAGTCCTCCATCTAAAGCTGCCATCCAATGGGGTGCTTACAGCCCCTGACAATTCCCTTCTGCCCCCTTGATTCCCTTCTGCAAGCAGCGGGTCCCACCGATTTTGTTGCGCAAGTAGGACTCAGCTCTTATGCAATGGGGATTTATTTAGTGCTTCCTAAAGGAAGCCCCAGAATGAGCGGAGACACTCATTTCCGGATTGGGACAAGTTGGCGGAGCTCCCTTATGTGAGCTCCACTGATCTGCCCCTTCCTGAAAAGAACGTTTCCACTCATTTTGGGTTGCTCCAGAGAAGCACTAAATCACTGTTGCGCACATGATGGGGGCCGCTTGTGCAAGGGAATCGGCAGGATGTAAAAGCATCAGCAGGGCTTTTACATCCTTTTACATAAGCGCCCTGTTGGATACTTCCCCTATACACATACTTGGGGGTAAGCCAAGGGCTTAATTCTGAGTAAACATGCATAGGATCAGGTTTGCAAGTCTGTTCAGTGTAGCAAGGTATTGATATCTATCCTGTAGGTGTCAGTATTACACTATGTACTCATTGCACTTACATGTTTTTTTTAAATTAATTTAATTTATTTATTTAGCCATGCCCATATCTGTCTTGACATGCATAAGCACATTTACTAGATGCTTAGGGTGCTTCCAAACGAGGCATTTATTGTGCAATCGCCCTCGTTAAATTCCTCATTCATGGAATTTTACAGGGGGTTCCAGACAACGTCCTCTTCCACTTGAGTTCTTCTTGCGTTCTCCCACCGCTTCTTCTGTCTTTTATCTTTCCATAGACAATCTGTATGTCTATAACCATAGGATTGGATCCAGACTTAGTCATGCTTAGAGGAGACACACTGAAATTAACGAGACTTAGTCATGACTTACTTGTTCCATTGATTTCAATGGGTCTGCTCTAACCCAAAGTCTAGATCTAACCCAATATTTAGTGGACAAGGAAAAATGAACCTTCAGTTATAGGAGTAACTTACAGTAACTCAATAATACAATTCAAACACATTATTCAAGAAATTAGGATGTCTTTGTTAATAATAGCTCCATAACCTCTCTCAATGTGTGTATTCTGCCTTTTAGTATAAATACAGGAATTAAAATATGAGAAATGAGAAACACTTTGCCAAGGTTGTTTTAAGTGGGCACAATCCAGAGGCAGAGTTCATTTGAAAGTTTTCACATTATCAGCTCCTTTAGAATCTCCGAAGTGTTTTTAAATGTGCTCAGATTTCAACTATTCACTTCACTTTCTGCTTATGTACTTGTGTTTCATCTACTGTTAGTCCACTGCTAGGTGGAGAAGTTGAAATACTGTGATTCTCCTTCAGTCTGTGGAAAGAAAGATTTTGTTTGTTATGAGTTTTTTCCCTAAACAAATCTTTCTGTTACTAATGTGCTTAGTTTCTGCTGCCACCTACAGACATTAATTATTATTAATAATAATAATAATAATAATAATTTATTTATTACCCGCCTCTCCATCTAGATCGAGGCGGGGAACAACAGAAAATATAAAATACCTAAACTAAAACAACACAATATATACTATTAAACATCTTAAAACATCTTTAAAACATCTTTAAAACATCCTAAAATTCCGCCGGATAGGCCTGCCAGAAGAGTTCAGTCTTTATGGCTTTTTTAAAGTCCAAAAGACTGACAAGTTGACGTATCTCCTCCGGCAGGCCATTCCATAATCTGGGAGCAGCAGAAGAGAAGGTCCTCTGGGTAATGCTAGTCAGCCTAGTTTTGGCTGACTGAAGCAGATTCTTCCCAGAGGACCTAAGTGTGCGGGGTGGATTGTACGGGAGAAGGCGGGTGGATTGTACAGGATTGTACGGGAGAATTATTGCCGATATTGTTATTATCGAATATTTATATCCCACCCTTCTGGTCTTCTCTTCAGTTTTATACCAATATCTCATTCTTCTACCCAGAGCAGCTTATAGAGAAAGGGGTGGGGGGGACGATGACAGTAAGATGTTAAAGAAACATACAGTATCAAAACCACACAATTAAAAACAAGCAACTATGAAATGGAACAATTAAAATCATTACAACACCAACAGAACTAGGTATTAAAAGCCTGTTTAAAATAAACATATTTTCAGTTTCTGGATGGGACTCAGGTGATTTTCCACAAGGAAGGCATTCCAGATCCTCAGTGCCACCACCCAAGATGGCCCTGCTGCCTCTCATTCTCAACCACTTGACCATGCATGATGATGGCACAGAGAGCCAGTCCTCAGGGACAAATCTTAAAGCCCCAGGCAGGTTGACATGGAGACAGTTCAGTGCCCACTCCAACAAGAGGGCTGTAACCTGTAACCAATCCAAAAGATGTTGCTTTCCTTAATGCAAGATCTTGGAGCTACAAAATTATGCTTGGTTGTTCTGCAGTGCCATTTAATTGTCATATTTCCACTAACTGAAACTCTAGGAGAAATAACAAGCAAACAGAAACAGAGCAAGCCTACACCTGAATGCTTCTTTGCTCTTGCTGTTCCTGCTTAATAAGAAGAAACTTCTGCTGTCTTTGGGCCAGTCACAGACTCTCAGCCTAATCTACCTCACAGGGTTGTTGTGAGGATAAAATGGAGAGGAGGATTATGTAAACCACCTTGGGCTCCTCGCAAGAGGGGGAAAGGTGGGATATAAATACAGTCATGCCTTGGATTGAGAGCATAATTCATTCTGGAAACGTGCTTGTAATCCAAAACACTCTTATATCAAAACGAAATCCCCCCAAAAAAATTTGTACAGAGATTTTTTAATTTAAGCCGTACTACAGTACTTGTATTGCAAGATGTCGCTTGTATATCAAGTAAAAAAATAAATAAATAAATATTTAAACATTTGCTTGTCTTGCAAAACGCTCTCAAACCAAGTTACTTGCAATCCAAGGTATTACTGTATAATAAATACCTAAATAAGCACAAGAGCCACTAGGTGGCGCTGCACAGGGAGGCTTTACCATGTACACAAGAAAATAGTTGCTTTGACTCATGATGGCGTCTTGCACACCCTCTACTACAGAGTGCAGAAAGCCTCACAAAACAGAAAAGAGGGCTCAGCCAAAGCAATCGACAGGCTCTGTTCATTCCAACCTCTCCACCTGCTCCCTCTTGCAGGAAGGAGTCCTTGCAGGTGTGGCCTACAGCTGTTTTCAAAAGACATGCTTCCGTCAAGGATCAGAAGACACTGGCAAATGTTTTAGCAAATAAATACAAGACGCTAAACTCTTGGGAACACAAGTAGTGAGGGCCCCTTCCCCTCAGCAAGGTGTTAAGTCTCACCAAGGGTTAACATGTTCTCTGTGAAGAAGACAGACATTACCACAGCTGTGTTTCCTCCGTCCTGGGATTGCCAGGGATCCCAGCCATGCGAGGAATGCAGCTGGGCTCAGCTGTAGGGACTTACCCTAGCCTGAGGGAATATCAGAAGAAAATCTTCAGAGAGCTTCTCGCTGCGGGCTGGTCTGAGCTGGAAGCCTGTCCTACCCTGGAATGAGGGGGGGGGGGGACACAGGGACTGGCTCTCGGAAGGAGCAACCAACAGAAATGAGCAAATCCTGGTTTTAGAGAGGTCTTCCTAAATTTTCTCCATGAAGTTTGAGCAACAGACCTATCAGTTACACTTCTGCTCAAACTCCTCTTACTTCGGCTATGCATTTTGCAGGAGAGCCTTTAAAAAAATAAAAATAAAAAGGTCTCCAGCTTGGGGTTTGGGAAGGAGATTTTTGAATAGGGTTTGGGGCTGAATAGGATTGGGGTGAAAAGGAATAAACCGGACCAGTAATTGTGTATTATTTGCAATGGGCAGCAGTCCAGTTGTGAGGCAGATGTTCTGAAATAGGGAGATTGGGATGGCATGGGGGGGTCGTGTTGTGTGTACGTATGGAGGGGTCAGTGTGGGTGTGAGTACGGCAAGTCTTTAGTAATTAGAGCTAAATTTCTATGAAGAGGGGGCAATTTCATAGATTTCATAGATCATAGAGTTGGAAGGAGCCTACAAGGCTATCGAGTCCAACCCCCTGCTCATCGGAGTCTGACAGAAGGTAGGAAAGGGAAAGAAAACCTTATTTTAGATAAATGAGTCTATCCCTGAATTTTGTTTTTGCATCAGTAACATACAACTGTACTTTCCAGATAAACACATAAAAAATTTAAATACACTCTTTCACCACACCATCTTTTCAAAGGCTGGCTGGACACACAAATTATTTCCTAGTCTGGTAAAACTCATGTTGCAATCCTATACACCCTTACCTGGGACTAAGTAGCATTGACCGAGTGAAGCATGCTTCTGAGCAGACATGTAGGTGCTGCACATGGAATATGTTACAAGGAAAGGCATGGCTGGTCATAAAAGCCCTGGAGATATGGGGTGTGACACCACTGTGGGCAGCAGAGGGCCCCCTCCCTCATTGGCCGAGAATTAAAGAAACATGGAGCATTTATGCCACATGGTTGGTGGTATAGCAGGAAGCTCCTTCATTATACTCTGCTTATCACTGCTCCTGGTTAGAGGCAGGGGAAGCCTTGAAAGAGATGCAGGTTTATACCAGACAATGGTAAAGTGACATCTTTGCCTATTTACCAGCTGCAGACCTGTGAAGGGCCTGAAATTATGAGTGAAAGATTTATGGTCCTGTCTAATAGTTATATCATGCTAGGCAGAAGCAGAATGGGGTTACTAGAGAGCCTTATTTGTTTTCTCCTGCTTTGTGGGATTTCTTTCTAAAAGGCAGCAGCTGTACCTGTATAAAAGGTTTAAAGATGTTCTTAAGACTAATCTAAAAAAAATGCAATATAAACATCGAAAACTGGGAAGCTCTGGCCCATGAACGATCTAAATGGAGGTTGGCCTTTCACAAAGGTTCCATGGACTTTGAAGAAGCCCGAGTGCAAGGTGAAAGGGAGAAATGTGCTAAGCGAAAAGCACGTCAAACAAATCCTTTACAGGACCATCTTCCATCTGGTAACCTGTGTCCTCACTATGGGAAGGTGTGTGGATCTAGAATTGGCCTCCACAGTCACTTACGGACCCATCGCTAGAGTCTGCACAATTTTTTAGAATTTCCTCCTTTTATAATTTTCTTTTTTGTAATTTTATCCTGGAAGACAATCTTACTCGGTCACGAGTGATCGCCTACTACTACCTAGCAACACTGTAAAATTCCAGGTGAAACCATCTATCTATAAAAGGAATGGGCAAAATAGAGACGGTGGTCCAGAAACATGGCCTACTGGTCAATTTCTGGTGGACTACTTGATAGCTGCTGATTGCTGGGCTCCTTGCAAAGAATGCTGGATTGGTGGATCTCGGTCTGACCCAACAAAGCACTTCCCTGCACCCTTATGTTCTTATGAACTAGTTCATACCCAGGATCACTTAACACAGCTCAATCATAGCTTAACAGTTAAGAGATCCCCAATATGCATTCTGGCTTTGTAAATTTGCAACATATGCTAATAAAAACAGAGTAAGAAGCCCACCCCTGAATTCTATCAAGTTTCAGGATACCATCTGGAAACCCTAGACCAAATACTAAATCATTTCAAAGAAATATAAGGGAATTGAAGATCATTCCAACTCTATGATCTATGAAATCTATGAAAATCTATGAAATCAGGTCCAGCCTTAGCATGAAATGATGTGAAACAGCCCATTTCAGCTGCCACATTCAAGAGGGGATGTCATTCTCCTGCTTCCAATCCCATGTCATTAAGAGAGCACTAGTCCAGAAAAAGCATAGCAATGAGTGGGACTTTATTTTGACTCTTTCCTTCTGGTACACAAACATGGCTAAAACCTCCACTGGTCATCATCAACAATCCCTTGTCCCAAGGCTGTCCCCTATCCGCCCACACAATTCCCATCACAGTGTGCCCCTGCAGACAGTTCGGGCAAATAAGGTTTTGCTCCGAAAAGTTGCTTTTAGAACAGATTGGTTCAGGCAAGTAAACGAAGCCACATACTGCAGGTCTGAAGTAGTGGAAGGGTATGTGTGTCAAGTTCACTAGCCAGTTTCATATGATTTCATACCTTTTCCCAGCCCAGTGTCAACAGTATTTTGCAGGGGACTCAGTGCTGTGTCCACGGATGTTCAAACTTTCCATTCATGAGTTGTTGAAAGAGAGGGCAGTACGTTTATGAAATGGTGGTGAATAATTCAAAACTAGAAGTGGCAAGCAAGCAAGCAAGCAAGCACTTTAGAGAAAACCTCTCTATCTCAGTAAATGGGAATATTGGGAGAATTGCAACAAAAGGAAACTTAGCAAAGACAAGGGAAAAACGGGAGGGGAGCTCCGGAACAAGCTAACAGGATAATGCTCAAGGCACAGGAGCCCAGGATATAAGCGGTCACACACAAGAGGAAATTATATGTAAAGAAATTATACTTCACAAATAGCACAGGAACTTGTATATTTGTAAATATAATACTGAACAAGAAAATGCAAAGATAATAACCATAATTTGTGATATAACCATAGTTTGTGATATAACGTGTATTATTGTTTGGTCTGTATCTTTCTTGTTCAGTATTATATTTACAGATATACAAGTTCCTGTACTATTTGTGAAGTATAATTTCTTTACATGACAGCCAGAGCAGCCGGGCTGGAGGGGACTAGGAAGAGGGCCTTTTCTGTGGAGGCCCCCAAACTGTGGAACTCTGTCCCCAGTGACCTCCGCCATGCCCCCTCTTTGATGAGCTTCCGCCGTTCATTAAAAACATGGCTTTTCAGGCGGGAATATGGGGTGGGTTAGGATTTTAACATTTTATACTGTTTTAAGTGTATTTTAATCTGTTTTGTTTCATTGTATGTTGTACATCGCCCAGAGTGGCCGGGTACCGGCTAGATGGGCGATTTAGAAATACAATAAATATAAAACATATAATTTCCTCTTGTGTGTGACCGCTTATTTCCTGGGCTCCTGTGCCTTGAGCATTATCCTGTTAACTTAGCAAAGACAAACATACATTTTATGCAGGAGGGGGAACCCCAAAAATATAAGGGGTGGGGATAATAGCTAGAATGTATCACATCAGAAAAATCAGTGCATTCATTGGAAAACCTTAGGAGAATTCAAAACGATTCTGTCAAAAACTGATTTGGATCACAGCTTCAGTAGGCTGAAGCTTCCCTTAAAGAGTTGTCATTTTATGAGAGGGATATGAATTAATGCTATAGATCCTTGAAGATGCCATAAGGTGTGTCTGCTTGTCTGCACAAGTAGCTACACTCCCCCTGCCGCATTGACAAATATGAGCATATCTCTGCAAACTGCTGTGTGGATTGTGCAGACCTAAGAACAATTCCTTCATAAAATGTCATCTTTCAAAAGCACAAGCGAACTGGCACTTGGGCCATAATTCGTACAGTAACTTGGCCCCGTCTTCTATAGTTAGTGGTTATTTGGCTTGATCCTCAGTATGTTCTAGAACTCAAGCCAATACCCAGAGTCACACAGTGGGTGTGCCTGGCAGCCATGAGGCTGAGATGCCAACCACTGGAATGCATTAATGTACCTTTTTTTTTTTTTTCCCCCTGGCTGTGGCTGGGCTTCCTGGCCAGTCATAAGCAAAGACTTTTTTCTCTGGACTCTTGTCTGGCTCCATGCTTAGTGCTGTGGAAGCTCTGGAACTGATTCACAATCAATTTACAGATGAGCTGTCTAACCATCCCAGGGTTCATTTCCCTGCGCAAATTCCAACAAGATACATACAACAGAGCAGGCTTTTATATGAAATAAAAGAGAAAATAGCCACTACCCATAATCATTCCAAGAGCGTCTGCATGGTGGATGCAGCCCAGATATAAACAAGGGACTGTCATATGCCGTGGTGTGGTAGACAATATTTAAATATTATATTCACTGGCAGGTGATTAAGCATTTAATCTTTGCTCCACATAAAAGGCAACCCTCTGAGGTATTCTGAAGCATCTACTTGGAATTCCGTTCAGCAGAAAATGTCTGCCTTTTGCCTATCATTAAAGTCTGATTGCCTTCTCTGTACTGGTACTGGGAGAAATTCAAGAGCCAACATCAGACTCAACTCACAAGGGGCAGAGTGCCCACAGCACAGTAGTAAAGCACATAATTCTCACTGAGTAGGGGCAAGACAGAGCTCACAACTTTCCCAACAATGGTAGTGTCAAAATAGGAAGTAGAACAGGAAATATCTCAACAACAACAACAAAAAGAGGTGTCAACTAGTGCTAGGATTTGGCACTAACCATAACTGGTTTTGTACCAAGACTGCTGTGTCACACATGCTGATCAAAACAGAAAAAGAATGCTAGAAAGACTTCCACATATTAAAATATAAGGCACTCCAAAACGGAACAGTCCTGAGGGGGTAAGTTAGGAATTCCTGTCTCCCTTACCTATGGCTTATGCTGGCTCAGCTTGTCTGAGTGTGGAAAGCTAAGCAGGGTCAAGCCTGGTTGTTACTTGGATGGGAGACCCCTCCTCTAGTTTCCTGCATTGAGCAGGGGGTGTTGGGTTTTGCATAGGCAGAACGAGATTACCACCTGACATCAGGATTATCACCTGACCTGGTGGGTGTTACTTGAGTTCAAGTACAGAAGGTCTTTGGTCACGAGACATAGTCTCGAGGTGATGTGACTCAGCAGCCTTGAACAGGTTTGAAGCAGTAAACATGTTGATGAATAAGTTGTACAACTGGGGTGAGTAATATCCTATTTATAGGTGCAGAGTCTGGGGTATATAAACTGGCACACTTGCTGATAGCTTCATTCCGTTCCGTCATTCCTCATCTCTCTCTGCTGCTTGTTCGTCTCGACATGTATTGTCTTGG
Source organism: Shinisaurus crocodilurus (assembly GCA_021292165.1). Lineage (NCBI taxonomy): Eukaryota > Metazoa > Chordata > Lepidosauria > Squamata > Shinisauridae > Shinisaurus > Shinisaurus crocodilurus. The sequence goes on along the minus strand of CM037880.1, from coordinate 37,228,598 downwards.
ACTTCACTTCATCTAGCCTTACCACTGGGGTAGTGGGTTTGAGTCTGCAATGATGTAGTGAGTAGAGATGCATTGATTGCCTTAATCCCATGTAATTGGGTCTTACAAATAAACTCTTTAATCTTTATTAACTGCTGTTATCTCCTCCTTCCGCTTGCGTGACTGGGACTGAGGGTCATTGGCTAGGGGAGCTTTTGAACCCGAGTCAGTCCAACTCTCACATCGGTTATGGGCCCAGATAAGGATCAGATAACGATCTGATGGTTATCTGATGGGCAGATAAGCCACAGAACGCAGTTTGGAAAAATTCAGCAGTTATAGAGTTAAAGGAATTTGTTTACTATTTGTAAGAACGGTTTGTAAATAAACCGGGGAAGGCGAAGGATTGTTGCTAAAGCTGGGAGCTGATAACAGCGGCTTGGAATGCAGCATAACTGAAAAATGCAGAAACAGAGAGACAGAGGATTTTTCGTTTTGAAAGCAGCTGGAATGGAGATGCCAGGCTTGGCAAAATCCAAGGCTACAGACTGTGAACGTGGGTGCCGGTTCGGGCAGCTACCAGGCTGAACAGTGAACAATGCTGGACACAAGGATTTCGTATTCCACAGCTTGCTGGAGTGATTGTCAAGAAGCTGTATCGGGCAAAGAAATAATCTTCAGGAGGCTCTGTGTCTTTGAGTCAAGGCTACAGGCAGTAGGATCATATTTCATTTGCAGTTTGCTTCTTCACTCAGCAGCGGATCAGCTATCTTTTGCATTGTATCAACAAGTGGCTTGGATTACAAATGCGTGGATTACGTCTGACGTGGGTAAAGCGTCTGGAGCGTCATGTCGCAGCAAAGCAAGGTCACGTGTGTATCTTGGGAAACTTGATACTACACGGAGGCTGTATCAAACCAGCGGAGGCGTGGTTTTACAGCAGGAGAAAAGCAGCGCGGCAGTTTTGAACAGAGAAAGCTGTGCTTAAAATGGGAAGCTGTTCTTCATTTTCTTCATGTGGGATCACAGAAGAAGGAGCTTGAAATCAGCAGGGGTGCTGCTGATGGAACAAACTTTGTGTTTTAACCCAGGACATAACAAAATGGACACATTATTTTGTTTGGACAGAAGCAGTGGATTGTTTAAACGAAGCTTTCTGTGTTGGACATAAATAAACAGAAAGAAGACTATGCAAATGGTCAGGGGTTTAACAGTCATGTTTTTGAAATGTATTTCTTGAAAGGTTGGATAACTTGGACTCAAGAAAGTGTAATATATGCTCTGAAATGTCTGGAAATGTACTGAATGTATATATGACTTGAGTATATTGTGGATTTTTCTGTAGCAAAATGTAAAATACTGAATAATTAGTAGGTATGTTTATATGGCAAAGCTAAGAAATGGATTATTTCTTTTATACTGTAATGGTGTAATAAAGAAATAGAGAGTTGTACTGTTGCAACTATAAAAAGGTTAAATGCTTATATGTATGACATGTACATGCATGCATATCACATGATTGTTTGATCATTTAGATTCACAGGCCTGTGAAAGAAAATGCAAACTGTGTTGTGGGGAAAGCATTTGGAAATTGTAATTTTCACATGAAAGGTAATTTTGTGCACATAAACAAGGGATGCTAGCTTCAACAGGTAAACTGGAAGGCAAGCTGAAAAATCATTTCATTCAATTTGTTCTTGGTAATCTTGTGGGTACTCTGATGGTTTTTAGAGGAAAGGCACGTTATTTCATGATGTCAATTGATCAATACACGAGGTACAGGTTGTGTACATGTTAGATAGAAAGCTGGAGTATTGAACAAAGTCAAGGTGTTTTGTGCTTGGATGGGAAACAAGCATATTACCCATGTTACCTATTTCTTTTCAGATATGGGGAAGTTCAATTCAGTGCATGCTTTCATGACTTTCTAACAGGATGTGATATTGAACACATGGATTGTGTGGAAGAGTAAACAAACACTCAGAAGAGGTGATACTAATTTGGATAATGAGGTTTGGGTAGAAGCTCTTAAATGTTTTGATTATGTACATGATAGAAGTTTTAGTTCTGTGTGATTGAACTGTACACCTTATAGAAAGTAGTGTAGAAGGAAGAATTTTCTGGAGAAACATTTCAGGATCTTGGATCTGATATGTAGGTACATACACCTCAAAGTTAGAAGAAATCTGTAAGGGAGCTTACATGAGATTTTTCTAGAAATGAGAATATTGTGTTTTACATGAACAACACTTGGATAGTGAGATTATCTAGAAGTGTTAAGTATAATGCTGAATAAAAAGGTGAGATCATTTTTCAAAATTAATTCTGTTAATGCAGGAGATGCATCAAGGTCAGAGTCAGAATAGAAAAGCATTTGCTGAAAGACAGTCAGGTAAATTTGAAAACTCTGATACACATTTGGTTTAGTGGAGACTAAACAAATGATTGTTCATCATTGGTGCAAATTTATTGGAACAGGAACCTGATAACTGATGAGGTAAGGAACAGGTGAGTCAAACAACCTGTGAGATATCAGGATGAATTTGCAGGAAAAGCCATTTGAAACTTCAAAATTTCAAAGAGGTGAAAAATTGTCTGTTAAGGAAGCTGAACCATAGCTTCAGGCTATGCAAGCTGAGTTGAATTCTTTGGATAAAGAACAAAACATGGAAGCTGGTGAAACAAACAGCAGTCCATGGAACTCATTGTTACCAGATAGATTTTTAAATGAAAAACTAACCAGATTGGAAAAAGGTTATATGACAAATAGCAAGATTGGTTGCTTGTGATTTTTTGCTTTAGTTAAAAGGAGCTGGATAATCATGAGATGAGTGCAACAACAATTTGCTTTGGAAACAGTTAGACTGATGTTTAAGAATGTGGAAGATGTAAGAATATTTCACAGTTGAAATATTGGAACATAAGCATTTTAAATGAGAGGAAGTCTTTAAATGGAAAACTGTCTGAGAATATTTTTCTTTAAGAAAAGCTAGAAATCAGCTGGAGGCTGGAATTCTGTTTTGAACTCAAACATTGTTGATTTGTGATTTGCACAGAGAGGCAGATCAATGTTTGTTTGTTAAACAGGAGAAACAGGGACATAGACTGTATGTACTTTGTTTAGATGGGTGATCTATTGTTTTTTCTGGACAGATAAAAGCAATATGATATAATTGATCCAGGGTTTGGAATTTCATTGAATTGAAACTGCTTGGTGGTGGATCAACTGTTTATTTGTAAATAGAAATTGAAGGAGAACCAAGAGGGCAGTATCTTACTGCAACAAACCAGAGAAATATCATGGATGTGATTGAGAATTTGGAGATAGTTAACTCAGTGCAAGACTCCAAATAGTTGAGGATTTTCAAGCACATGCTGATGGAAAAGCAGTTTGAATGCTACACAGAAGCATTGGGCTGTTGAGCTTTACTGTACAAGCAACAAGGCCAGGTATTGCTGTCAGTGTAATGGGCAGACTGTTAGACCAACAGGACATGCTTGGAGAGCTCTGAAAAGGAGTTGAGTGTTATCTGGAGGGAACATCACACTTCAGACTAAGAGTTATAAGTCAGAGCACAGGTGGCTTACAGATTCACAGAAATGCCAGTTGTGGTTGTGATAGTAAGAACAACAAGAACACACCTGAAGTTTGTTATTTTTATAATCATACTTTGTTTGATTGATTTTGTAGAAACAATCATCTAAAAGTTGGAGTTCAACTGAAGCAGAACTGAATGCATTGTATTATGTATTGTGCTATTATGCTATTGTAAAGCTTGAATAGTTATTGCATTTGTTTAAATAGTTTAAATTGTAAAAAAATGTTTAAATGATGCTGAGATTGATGTGAAAAACCTATTACAGTTTTTTCAGGAAACCAAGGCAGAATTGCTATGCTGCAGGCAGATAGCAATACACAACGTTTTGGGTTTGCAAATAAAACTGTGTCATAAGGAGGGATACATCAGAAGTGATTTGATGGTGGTTCAAATTTCTGACAGGTAAAGTCATTCCTGAAAAAGTTTTTTTTATCAAAGTCCATAGATGAAAGAACAGCATCAGATGTCAACAAAGCTGTTGCTGTTGTATGAGGTAAATAACCACGTTCTGGACAAATGCAAAAGCAGGGGGATGTTGGGTTTTGCATAGGCAGAACGAGATTACCACCTGACATCAGGATTATCACCTGACCTGGTGGGTGTTACTTGAGTTCAAGTACAGAAGGTCTTTGGTCACGAGACATAGTCTCGAGGTGATGTGACTCAGCAGCCTTGAACAGGTTTGAAGCAGTAAACATGTTGATGAATAAGTTGTACAACTGGGGTGAGTAATATCCTATTTATAGGTGCAGAGTCTGGGGTATATAAACTGGCACACTTGCTGATAGCTTCATTCCGTTCCGTCATTCCTCATCTCTCTCTGCTGCTTGTTCGTCTCGACATGTATTGTCTTGGACTTCACTTCATCTAGCCTTACCACTGGGGTAGTGGGTTTGAGTCTGCAATGATGTAGTGAGTAGAGATGCATTGATTGCCTTAATCCCATGTAATTGGGTCTTACAAATAAACTCTTTAATCTTTATTAACTGCTGTTATCTCCTCCTTCCGCTTGCGTGACTGGGACTGAGGGTCATTGGCTAGGGGAGCTTTTGAACCCGAGTCAGTCCAACTCTCACAGGGGGTTGGACTCGATAGCCTTGTAGGCTCCTTCCAACTCTATGATCTATGATATCTATGATATCTATGATAGTCTAGTGAAGTAGTTTTCAAACTGTATTCTGGGGAACTCTTAGTTTATCAGGGAGGGTTCCCTCAGTGAGAAGATCAACGATGGAGGGGAAGCTTCCCTTCAAGATAATTTACCCTCCACTACTGATCTTCCCTGTAATGGGGGCAGTAGCACAGCTGCACTACATCCGACAGGTGTGTTGTTGTGTCTTGTCTACTTGTGTACTCTCACTTCAAAAAGGACCGAGGCTAATGCCCAAATAGACCAGCTAGTGCTCTGAATGAACAAACCCCTAGATTATCGCCCAGACTCCTCTGTAGCATGCAGGATTTCCATGCAGACAGGACTTCCCTGAGTAGCAGGTTTGAAAAAACAAAACAGAACACTGATGTAGGGCACTGACAAGTATTTTTAAAGACTACTGAAGACTGTGGTATTCTTTTCCACAAAAAATAAAGCCCCTTTCAGTCCTTTCTCCACATATACAGTGAAGAGGTTGGCACCAGGATCTGCTTTCCACTAGAGCAGGGGTTCTCAACCAGGGGGGAATTTCCCCCAGGGGGGGATTTTAGGGTTTCAGGGGGGGAATTGGGACCACAGACTCAAACTGTTGGAATACTGATCTTTCTACAAATTACAATTCTACAGATTGTACATAATCTACAGGACATCACACCTTATTGTTATTGTATGGCACAGATTAAGTCAGACAATCTTGGAAAGGGGGGAATGACATTCTGACATATGGTGAAAGGGGTGCATGGGGCAAAAAAAGGTTGAGAACCACTGCACTAGAGGAAGGGATCTTCTACAAAATTTGGGGGGGATCCCCCCTCTACCACACCACACCTCATTCAATTCAGCTGGGTCTCCTGATACTCCATGTAGCATTTTTAGAGGGCTGGAGGGGCTGCCATGGGAGGGAAGGTGTGTGGAAGTCCACTTCCACCAGCACAGTTGATCCAGCATAAATCTGGATCCAACCCAATGTGTGGAGGTGGGGGAGAGGGGACCCCAACTGCTGGTCCCACCCCTGATCTCTGCAGAGCCAAAGTTCTGAAAAGGGGTGCCTATGTAAATAGAACTGTATGCACATAGGCACTCCTTTGGTTCTACACATCAGAGCTGGGGTGGGTCCAATGGTGCAACTAGGTGGATTTAGACCCTGGACTTAATGGACTTATTAGAATTTGGAGTTCTTTCCTCCCCTCTCCATCTACCATTCTATGCTTTACAGCTGCTTAAACTCACTTAAATCATAACACCATCATGACTACAGGAATAGAATGGAATTTCCTTCTGCTGCCCTGATCTAAATACATTTACTTGGGACTAAGCACAATTTTGTTGTAGAAAAGGGTGATATATTTTTGAAAGTAACAATAATACAACGAACATCTGTAACCATCTACATGCCAGTCTGGCCGCCCCCTGACTATAAAATGGTTTGGTTTGGTTTTTAAATAAGAAAAAAATAAAAGAAGTCAAGGGAAGGGGGTGTGGCCATCTGGCTGGGGAACCCCATTTGGCCAGATTGGGACCTCAGGCAGGCCAGATTTTGCCTGTGGGCCCGAGGTTCAACACCAGTGTACTGCGCCCTCCTCCACACATTCATTGTATGCCTGGAAAATTTCTGATAGTCTTGTCTAATTCTAGAAGACAAGGGCTGCAACCCTCTCCACATACCTACATGGGAGTGAGTCCCATTAGTGGGGGTTACTTCTTAGTCGTCGTCTTCTTGTTGTTCATCTCCTACTGGAGGTTGGACATCATCATGGCTAAATAGTCTTTAGAAATGGCCACTCTAAACAATGATGTTGTATTGTCCCCAACCCATTCTTTAAGGTTTTTCAGTCAAGACCTTCTTCTTCCTACACTTCTTTTCCCATTTATTTTCCCTTGTATAATCAGCTGTAACAGTCTATATTTTTCATTTAATATATATTTCATTTAACCCAAATATTCTAGTTTTCTGCCTCTTATGTGTTTCATAATTTCTTGATCTTTATACATTCTCTTTATTCTTCATTGGTCACCTTCTCTGTCCATGAAATTCATAACATCCTGTGATAAATCCACATTTCAAATACTTACGTATATCTTTTTTTTATGGTAGTCTGTGTTAAAGTCTACAACATACATACATATATATACATATACATGATAGATAGATAGATAGATAGATAGATAGATAGATAGATATGGTTGCACTTTTAGGGTGCAATCCTATGTCCCCCCGACATAGAAGCCCCTACGACCTTGGAAATCTCTCCTGAGGTCGCAGTGCCATGGAGCACCCCGCACCCCACCTCATAGCTGGCGTGGTTCTTTCTGCGCTGGCGGGGAACCGAACACGGAAGACCATGTTTGGTTTCCCTGTAGGGGGTGTTTCCGGGGGAGGGGAGGAGCGAGCGAGCCACCACTGGATTCCAATGAATCCAGGTGTGTCTCTGCCTCTCCTCCTTGTGAGGAGAGGGAAAATATCTAGATAGCTGAAATTGGCCATCTAGAAGTTTTTGAGGGTGAGGGGAATGGGGTAGATATCCTATCTGCTGTGCTCCTCCCGCCTCAATAGGATACCCATAATCCAGAGTTCGGAGGGTTATGGGCAGCCTCATTGGATCACACTGTTAGGCAAGTTTTCTGTTAAAGTGTAGACATTCATACTATTATTTTTTTTAATAGTTACTAAAGGCACAGTTAATTTATTATTATTTATTTATTTATATTATTTATTTATTATATTTATACCCCGCCTTTTTTCCTGAAAGGAACTCAAGGTGGCTTACATAATCATCATCCTCTCCATTTTACCCTCACAACAACCCTGTGAGGTAGGTTAGGCTGAGAGTCAGTGACTGGCCCAAAGTCACCCAGTGAGTTTCATGGCCGAGCCGGGATTTGAACCCGGATCTCCTGAGTCCCAGTCCAACACTCTCACCACTACGCCACGCTGGCCCCAGTTAACCCCTGGAACCTGCTACTACGGGACACTCAAGGCCAACAGCTTGATAGAATTTGTTCAATGAAAAGGATTAGCTATTTCTCTATCAACCACGGAAATGTCTTCTGTTTAACTAGACTAGTATAAACTCTGTTAGGGCATCTCCACCTTCAAATCAAATGCTTCTGGAGAAAAGCCAACAACTAAATATGGCTCTGTACGAAGCATGCAAGTGCATAATTGTCAATAGTGGGTGTTTTACATTCTAAAGAATCCGATTCTGGCTACTGTTGGGTACATGACTGAAGACAAGATGGTCTGAACATGCAGAGGAAGCCTTGCATTCCTGTGTGCATGTATAATTCACTGAAGTATGCGAAAGTGAAAAATCCAGCAGCGTTCATGTTCGCTTGTTTCTGCAGTGTAAAAATTAGCACACCACCAACAGCAGTCCTCTCTTGGACATCAGGTTCACATATATCAATAACTCCAGATTCACTGCCCATTATTTCTTTTCGTACATAGCAAACATTAAAAAAGACACAAAAAATAGATATTCTGCTACTTCTAAGCTAAACTTTGCATTACATAAGCTTAGTATGGCATGACACATTCCTTATCTAGAGATTTTCATTGTTGGTCTGATTTCCGTATTAGGGTAGATAGAAGGCTTCTTCCAAGCTACTTAGACTGCAACCTTATACCCACGTAAGCTGGCAGTAAATCCCATTGAACTCAGTGGGGCTTACTTCTGAGTATATATGTATAGGATTGAGCTTTTACTACTCTGTCATGAGGCACATGGGTGACCTTGGGTCAGTCATGAAGTCTCAGCCTAACCTACTTCACTGGGTTGTTGTGAAGGTAAAAGGGGGAGTACTATGTACACTGCCTTGAGTTTCTTAGAGGAAAGATGGGATATAAATGTAATAAATAATGAATGAAATGAAAACTCTTATCAGTCTAAAACAGTGAGGACTGCAGCAATGTGTGGCTTACGCTGGCTCAGCTTGTCTGAGCGTGGAAAGCTAAGCAGGGTCAAGCCTGGTTGTTACTTGGATGGGAGACCCCTCCTCTAGTTTCCTGCATTGCGCAGGGTGTTGGACTTGATAGCCTTGTAGGCTCCTTCCAACTCTATGATCTGTGAAATCTATGAAATCTATGAAATGATTGCATTTCTGAGATTCCTGTTTGGCACTTATTTCCCAACAGGGTCTGACAAACCTAATAAATGAAGTTCCCAATCCCAATCCAAAGAATGGCTTGTTTGCACAACACTTTGGTAATTTGTAGCACATGGTGGATACATACAAGTAGCCGGATATAGAGCATAGGGCTCACATCGGTGATGTATTTGCTGTAACTTCTAAGGGCTTTTGTCTTCCCATTGTTGCATGATGTGCACTCTTCTTCTTCTTCTTCTTCTTCTTCTTCTTCTTCTTCTTCTTCTTCTTCTTCTTCTTCTTCTTCTTTTCTTACTGGTTTCTCTCCAAACTCATTCTGGAATATTTTCTGGTCTCATAGCTCATAGAGGAGTTGAGGATGCTAGTGGATCATTGCTCTCTTTGCTGTGCGAGCTAGCAGGCACCCACCTCTTTATCCTTAAATAATGCAACAAAAATGAATGCTGTCCCTGCCATTTGCTTCAGAAGTCCTGTGCAACATGTATCATGCTTTAAGCATCACACGTTGCTCTCAAAATACATTGGCTTAGATGCTCACTTTCCTTCCATGAACGGAACAGAGTTCATGTTCATTGAGCAGGGCTTTCCCTCCTCCGCTTTCTCTCTGCAGCCCTTTGAAAATCTGTTGCGCGTGTACAGGTGAGATAAAGAAGAGCCAGACACAGAGTATATGGTTTCAAATCAGGGCCACATTTATTGAATTGAAGTTCTGAGAAGGGTGAAGTGTGGTTACTAACCTAGCCCGGCCATTGGCCGGGTAAAAACCCATATTTGGCGAATACATCCTAACCAAACCGGAGGCGGGATGGCCCGCCACCGGCCAGTTGCCCTCCATGTGGAGATGGGGGGCCTTACAATCGTCGCCTTACATTTGGCGCCACACGGCAGCCAATGTAGGTGAGAAAGGTAAAACCCCAAAGACGTCCCAATCTCCCTCCTGCCAAGCCTCAGGGCATTAGCGAGGTCAGCCTTGGGTAAACGTCAGTCACCTTGAAAGGTGCCATATTGGATTATCACCATAACCCTAATCGCTCCTGCCTAAACCCGCACTTCCTGCCACAGGGAGAGACAAGCTATCGCTTAGTCGAATCTCCCCCACCTGTCCGATAAAAGAGCGAGCAGGGCCCTTCGCAGATCTCCAATAAAAATATCATTGCCAATATCGGATAGGTGAACCCCATCTGGCCTATACAGCTCCCTCCGGACCAAGGTTATATTGGGATGGGGAATACAAAGCCCAATCCCACCTATGGCCCTACAAATTTCGCCGTTCACCTTCCTAACCGCCCTATTTAAGGCCTTAGGCCAACTGAAGCGCGGTATCATGAACGACCAAAGAATCTGAACCCCTGGCCACCGGTTCCGGATGCATGCTATATCAGATAGCACCTGCAGAATCAGGGCCTTGCCTTTCAACAAGCCCAAATCATTCCCCCCCCCAAATGGAGGACCAGGACATCTGGGGGGGGACGAAAACTGGTCAGTCCGGAACAAATTGTGGATAGGAGGTGCTGCTATCTCATACCGCGGCGACCCATCCATTGGACGTCTGCCGAAAGCTCAACCGCCAGGTAAGACCCGAAGTCAGATGAGGCCGCTCGTCTTGCAGCCCAGTAAACCATACTGTGCCCACCGATCAGCACACAGACGGTCTTGCCTCCACCCCGGTGACCTGGAAGAGAAACACAGCCCCCGGCAGTACCCTCAAGGCAATTCTTGCACATAGGACCTGTATGACCGGGACCTCCAACGACCTACAGCTTGGACCTTTTCCTGTGAAAACCCCAGTTGTGCCGCAGTGGATGCGGCACCGATCCTAAAGGAGTGGGTTCCGAAGTGCAAATGTGCCAAACCCAAAGCCGCAAGGGCGGACTTCGTCACCGACCAAAACTGAAACTTTGTCAGTGGCGAGCCATCCTGATGACAAAACAAACTACCCTCAGTGAGTCCGCGTCTGGCTACGAATGCTTGTAAAGCCCTAACCAGGCACAGCTCTGTTATAGATCCCGTGTGTAGCAGGATAGTGGACCCTTTACCCAACTGGTCAGTCTTAGATCTTCGCACTTTTATTGTTGCCCATGATGCGTACAGGGAAAGGTCTAAAAATTGTAGGGCGCGTGCAGATTTATCAAAACGGGATTGCACCACCAGTTCCGAAATGTGGAGAGCGCCGAAAAATGCAGTTAAGGCTGTTGCATGAAATAAAACCGCCTCATAAGGAGAACGGCAAACTGTAGGCCATAGTCTGTGGAGTTTGAGTAAAACCTTGGGTGACACCGGAATCCTCGTGTCGGGTGGTCGAGGGCACTCCCTAGACCACCCTGCCAGGATTCTTTGAACCCTAAAATCATTTGAGTTATCGGGAAGACTCTGCGCCTGGCCCAAAAAAGACAGGGCAGCTAATTTACCTCGAACAGTCTTAACTGATGATCCACTCTGCAACTTGGAAATGCAAAACTGCATAAGGTGTTCAATTGGCACTGGCCACAACATGGGGAGGTGGGCAGCCAGTCTAAAGGCCGCAAAATCCCTACCTGAACGCATATAGGCCTCTTGTGTGCTTGGCGCTATTGAACACCAAATTGCTCGTGAGGCGGCCGTTCGCCAATCTGCCAAAGATAATCTGGCATCAAGACAGGGGACTGTTGGGCCCACGGGGCGAGCGCCTGAAATCTCTGCATCTGGTTCCTGGACAAGGCATCAGCAATGCCATTGTCCAGGCCAGGTGTGTGCCGCGCTCGGAGCAAAATATTGCGCTTCAATGTGTGCAATATAAGTGCCCTGACCACAGACATAACTCTGGGGTTCTTTGAGGACATAGTGTTCAATATCTGTACTGTAGCCTGATTGTCACACCAAAAGTGGACAACCGAGTTAGCCCAATGGTCAGCCCATAAATGGACAGCCACGTAAATTGGAAAGAGCTCCAAAAAGGTAATGTCTTTGCATAACCCAGAATGTAGCCATGCGCCAGGCCATGGCGCAGCGCACCACTGACCTTGAAAGATAACTCCAAAACCCATAGCACCGGAAGCATCTGACTGAACCTGGAAATCTGCCTGAAGCAACAGCTCCCACCTCCAAAAGGAAACACCATTGAATTCTTTTAAGAATTTTAACCAAACACGGAGATCGTCTCGCATGGAGGCTGATATACGAATTCTATGGAATGGGCGTTTTAGGCCCCGCATGGCCGCACATAAACGGCGCAGGAATGCCCGCCCTGGAGCGACAACCCTGCAAGCAAAATTGAGATGGCCAACCAGGCTTTGCAACTGGTGTAAAGTAATTTTTGTATGTTGCATAACAACAGAAATAAGCCCAATTAGATCCATTAGCTTCTCTCTCGGGAGGCGGGAACACTGCTGCACTGAATCTAATTCTATTCCGAGAAAACTGTGGAAACAGGACCCTCAGTCTTCTCAGCTGCCAAAGGAACCCCTAACTCTGAAGCCAATTTACAAAACTGGTCCATCAAGAATGCACATTGGTTATCTTCTGTGACAAGAGATGAGCCTAAGTCCAGAACAAAGATAATCGTTCAGTTTTAAGTAGCCTTAGGAAATCATATTGGTAACCACTAGTCAAGTTAAATTTCCCCTTGGATGCTGGAGAGCGTGGAGATATATATATAGCTGCCTTGAAACTGCTAAGAATGGTAGGGTGCAGATTTGTTAAATAATAACATTAATTAATAAACCTGTCTCTCTAGCTGGCCTAAATCCAATGTACAGTTAGCAGAAGAAATTTCTGTGCTAATGGAGCTCTGATGACTAACAGACCACTTTGTAAACCTAAGATCTGTAAGAAGTTGCACAGTTGGATTCTCCCCTTGTGCATACTTCGGAACTTGGTTTCTGCTGGCGCATTGACGTTTGTGCTAGTGGAATGACACTGTTGGATGCAACCCATAGTCTCAATGTACATGATGCAGCAATGTTGCTGTTGCTGACGCTAAGAAGGTGTCTGTTTGGTGCCTGGATGAGAGATTAAGAACCGTATATGTGTTTCATTGAATTCCACAGGAGAAAATCAAGATATCAATGTAATAAGTAAATATAATATTATGACCCATTATGCATGCATATATGAATATTTACAGAAATGCTTCTTTACAACTACCACACAGTACATAGAGGATACAAAATGGTGATATGAAAAGGAAGGAGTGTATATTTCCAGTACTGTTCCTTTTGCATTGCAAAATGTGTGGCAAAACATGGGACCATACCCCGATATTCTGGGGCCAGAAAAAGAATACCACACTGAAATGCAGAGCCTTGTTCACCAAAAGCCCCCTTTTTAGGCAAATTGTTCACACTAAGCCTTCCAACTGAATGCAAAGGAAATTACTGAAACTTTGCAGGCATGAAGTCTGAAAGTAGAAATAGTTAATTTTTCATTATTTTTTTTATTTTTTGTAAACACAAATCACATTTCCCCCAAGTGCAAGCAGTCAGCTGTTATTGTAGGTCACTAAGATACAATGAATTATTTTCTGCAGTTCGTGGAAAACATTAGGCAGCTGTAATAAAGTCAATGGCATTTCCTTCCTTACTGAAGCATTTGCTTCAGCAATCCCCCTGTTTTGCTTAAGCGCCATTTCATGCTTGATAAAATTTCATGGAGTTTCTCTTTTACTTTTTAAAGTTCTGCTCCCCTTTTGTTCAAACCAAAACAAAATGTGGAGAAATAAAAATCAAATGTTGCTCCACATGTCTGGAAGGATGAACGGGGGAGATCTAAATTTAATAAAAATTATAAACTGAAAGGGAAAGAGAGATTTAGATGTGTTTTTGAGGTGTAGATGTGGAAAATGTTATCAAGAAAGAATTCACAATAAAAATCCTTTCAAGACATTAATATACTAAAGGAAATATCATTCTTTTAAGAGATTGTCCTCTGTTTCACCATATTTCTTTTTTATTTTCCTACATCCCATCCCATGTCCCTTTCCAATTTCCCTACACTTTCCCCCATTATTTGCAATTAATTATAGAATGCACATTTTCAATCTGTTTAATTCTGGTGCAACTTTAGCATTATTTTTTGCTGAAAGATAACACATTTCTACGCATGAGTTTCTTTAAGGTGGTATATATTAAGGCTATCCAGAATTCTAAATAGATTAATTAAAAGGGGGCAGAGGTTAAATGTGATGGCAATACTTCTTGTGAGGCATCTGGCTAGATGCCCAGTTAAACACTCAGTACAACCCTCCACTCGCCAACAAAATGCCCAGGATCATGTTGCAATTAAGTTCACCTAGAAACAACCTGTGTCAACTGTGTCCAGCCAGGGTTGACAGGAAAAAAGGTGGGGGGGGGGGGAGCCAGGGAAGTATCTTGCTATCAGTGTGTAGGTACAGACCTTATCAAACAACAGTGATTTCTATGGGAAAAGGGGAGAGAGATAGTATAGGATTTAGAACCAAGTTCTCTCACTCCATAGACCAGAGGTAGGCAATGTGGTACCCACAGGTACCAATGCACTCCAGACACCATTCTTGGTGCTCACCAAGGTGCCCTACCACTTCCACTTTTTTTTTTTTAAATTAACACATTTTCTTAACAGCAGCTGGGATTGCTGTAAAAAAAGGTTTTTGTTGGTTCTGAAAAGCGTGGGTTCAAAGGAGTTTAGTGTGTTGGGGCTCAGAACCCACCTCTGCCTTGTACTCAGTCTTTTGGGCAGAATACATGTCTTTTGCCACGCCTCCCATAGCAGCCATTTTGCGCAGGACAGTTCCCCAAATTGCCAAATGGGCCAAAAAGGTTGTCTACCCCTGCCATAGTGCAATGCCCTAACCACAGAGTCAACCATTACAAGTTCTCCCTAGTCTCCCAGGGGGTCTAGCTTATTACATGCCTCCTTCTACTTCATGCATGAGACCCAGAGCTCCCAACCATAAATTGACATCACCCTCCACTTCACCGTCTTTTTAAAATTTACCTATAATGGTCCTTGTAGAGTGTGTGTGTGTGTGTGTGTAACTTTAAACGAGCCTGCAAGAGCACTTGCGTCTAGGTATAAACACAGAACGGAAAAACACAGAATGGCTATGAAGTGAGAATGGCTGCAAAGTTTAAGGTCATGATGGGATAGAGGTAAAGAGTCATTCCCAATGGACAGTCAAGTCCTGGTGACCTCTGACTCCTAGTTTTGAAGGGGGACGACGACACCGCCTTAATGGCTTTTAAGCATGTAAAGCAGAGTATATAAATGTTAATAATAAATTAAGCCGTCAGGTAGTTGAGCAGAAGACAATAGAGCAGTGTTCTCCACCCTTGGGTCCCCAGATGTTTTTGGCCTACAACTCCCAGCATGCCCCAGCCAGCTATGCTGGCTGGGGCATGCTGGGAGTTGTAGGCCAAAAACATCTGGGGACCCAAGGGTGGAGAACACTGCAATAGACTGGCCACACCTACTGTCACTAGCCCTATTCTCTTGTTGCCCCTCATATGATCAACTATGGTGTGAGAGGGAGAATGAGGTTGCCCTCACTAGCCCCGCCACTGCTGTCATGTCCCCCCACCCACTATCTACATGTTCGGGGTGGGGCTTCTGAAGCAGGGGCTTGTTCTACACGTATGGGCTCCCTGAGCAATTCAGAACCATGACAGAAAATTCCTCATGCAGAGGCTGACAGGACTGGCAGTTGAATTTTACTGCGACACTGGTGACGGGACAGCACCGTCCTCTGCACCTGAGGGCGACACGCTCGTGTAGGGGGTGCAGGGCAGGCTGCATGGCACACAAGGTGCCTTTCAACACCTTGACGCTGCTCAGAATCCCCCCCAGCATCTGCCGCCTGTGGGAGCTGCTTCACTCTGCCTAATGGTAGGGCCAGCCCTGTGCCCACAACTCTGTTTGTGCACCTTGTACTGGCATTGCCCCACCGATGTGAGGTTTCCTCCAAGACTTCCTCCAGGAGACAACAGCCTCACTACAGCAGCATAACTTGGTGTTCTGCCAGCACAAGAGGATTAGGTTCCAATCCTATCCTGCCTAGACAACATAACTGGAGAATACGATGGCACCTTTAGTAATCCAAAGTTCTTAGTGATCCAAGTACATTTCCTGTCTCCTATTTTGCCCTTTGTCAGTGCAACCTATGCAAACAGCACTCCCCTTTATTTACCCATCAGATTAATGTAATGCTTTTCTTCAGTATACATCCTAGAAGACTATACCAGGACACTTAAAAAAAAAAAAAAAAAAAAGCTTTTTGTGTTTTGCTCTGTGAAGAAAAGCGTCAGAGTTTCCTGCACCACACACACACACACACACGTGTGCTCTTTGTGTTTTGTTCACTGTATAAGTTATTTGCCTCTTGTCGAAGAGAAATACTATAGACTGCTTTGTTTAATTTCCTAATGTTATCAACTTAAAAAGATGAACCTATGCAGTTATCTCTGGAATAATCAAACAATCAGTATTAACACCAAGTGCCAATGCATTTTTGCTTTTATTTATGGGCTGAGCTGAAAGGAAGGAAGTTTTTCATAGAAGCTTTTGTCTCAGCAGTTGGAGAAGTTGCAAACAAGAGATTTGCACAACTGGGGAAGAAAAAGAAGCCACAGTGGCTTCTTTTCCCCACCCTGTGAATGCCGGTCACGTGCTGCCTCGTTTCCATAATTACCCACACCAGGTGTAGGTTCCTGTGTTGTCCAAACCTGGCGAGGTGGCCAGCAGGGGTGGCTTCGAACCCCCCCCCCACAACCCATGGCTTGTTCTAGGGCAGTAATGGCGAACCTATGGCACGCGTGCCACAGCTGGCACGCAGGGACCTCTCTGTGGGCACTTGAGCCATTGGTCACCAGATCGTGAAAAGACCGTCCCCTTCTGCATTCAGCGGCGGGTTTCCATAGTAACTCCTCTCCACTCATTCCTCGCTGGCCTCCACAGGCAGGCACACTCCAACATCTCCACCCCCAGAAGCGGACTGCGCAGGCACCCAGACCTCCTTCTAACTGAACAGACAGCTCAGAAGCACAGCGTGCGCATGCCCAAATATTTGCACGCCCGGTGAAGAGCCATGCCCTGAGACAGAGCGGGGCACGATTAGCTAGTGCCCCCTCCTCCTTCCTGCCAAATTTAAGGCACTTTGAAATAAATAAGTTGGTTTTGAGTTGCAGTTTGGGCACTCGGGCTCAAAAAGGTTAGCCATCACTGTTCTAGGGTTATAGGGTGGTTTGGAATCCACCCCCAATGCCCACCTTCACCCCATTCAGATGACACGGCAAATGTGTCCATGTCATTGGACAACATGGAAATGAGGCGGCGCATGACTGGCACACATGGGGCAGGGAAAAGAAGCTACCGTGTCTTCCTTTCCTTCCCTGATCATGCGAACCCAGTCATGTCCATCCATTCAAATTGAGTGCAGGAAGCATTGGGTCATTGTAGACAAGGCTGACACAAGACAATTTGCCACCCCAGGGGGATGCACTATATGATCCAGAAGGTGCAACCCCCCATCCCAGATTCCTTGCAACATTGCCAAGGGATGCTAGAGCACACATTGTTTCATTGATGACCCTAAAAATATTGGCATGAATGGTTTGTGTGGTTAGGACAGATGAATGAAGCTTTTATCGAATCCACTCAAACTCACTTTAACTGCTTGATCACAATCATTTGGACCTTCCATGCCTACCATTAATTCCCAGTCGTTGACCTCTCATCTAAGCTTGTTAATCAAGCTGGATAGCCTGGAAAGAAACAGGTACCAATCCGATAATTGATCCAAAGTCAAGCAACTCAGACTGAGGAGCTGAGCCCAAGTCAAACATTTTATAGCAGGGGTGGGCAACATGTGGCCCCCAGCCTAATTCCATAGGGCCCTCAGACTAATTTCAAAAGACCCCTGGTGAGAATGATCTGCCCCTTTCCCTGCAGCCCATTGGATGGGGAAGAAGGAAAGAGGGGAAAGGGAGGAGAGAGAAGGGGCGTCACGAAGAGCAAGAGAGAAGGGGATGTCAGAAAGAGAGAAAAAACAGGGTGTCGGAGGGAGGGAGGTGGTGTCTCCGCCTACTTTTGGTTCTGGTCCTGCCCACCACTGGCTTCAGCCGTGATCCCTGCTGAGCTGGTGGCTGTCATGGTGAGCTAACAGAGAACAAGACACATCAGCCCTGTTGCTGGAGTTCCTGATTCAAGACACTCTAACACAGGTGGGCAACTTGTAATCTTCCAGATGTTTTGGCCTATAACTCCCATGATCAGGGCCGGTGCTACCATTAGGCCAACTAGGCAGCCGCCTAGGGCGCAGGGCTAAAGGGGGTGCTAGAAACGCCTTGAAAAAAAATACAACGCTCTCAAGTGGGAAGGGGGGCGCTAAATATCTGATCTTGCCTAGGGCACCAAACTGCCTTGCACCGGTCCTGCCCATGATCCTTCACTATTGGCTGAGCTGGCTAAGGCTGATGTGAACTGTAGGCCAAAATTTCTGGAGGGCTACAAGTTGCCCACCCCTGCTCTAGGGCCTTATAGCCTCCCAGATAGGGGCCTTCTTATGGGCATTTTATACAATAATTATTTTTCCAGCCACACTGCCAAGGGCATTGCAGCATTTGCTGTGGCCTCTCCCACCCAGCAAAAGCCTGAAAGAATAAAAATGACCCTTTGATAGGCAGTATTCTCCAACCTCATTAGAGCACAGAAGACTTACACTAAGAGGAAAACATTTCTGCATGTGAGGCTAGAAAAACAAAAAATACTCCTACTTTCATATTTTTGTGTTATAAAACTAAGAATTAATCGTGTCATCTTGGCTGACAGGCCTACAAGCTTAATCTTGGACTTGAGGCCCTGCAGATGGTGTAACCCTTGGATTCACTCCACTCAGGCTGTTGCTAAATCAGACTCTGAGAGTACGGGCAGATTTTCATTGCAGCATTTGGCTTGTCCTGGGGTTTCTTGTGGGTTTTTAAAAAAATTATTGTTAGAATCTTCCTTTAATTTTAGAAGTCTTTGTTGAGTATCATATTAAGAAAACCATCTCCAGAAACATAGATAGCTGGAGGTTAACCCAGGCACGCCAAACCATAAGAAGAGATTTTTTTTAATGCTACTAAAAAACTATTGGGGAAGAGTCATCAGAAGGGATTAAGAGTGTGTGTGCGGGCTGTGTGTGTGTGTGAGCTTTCTCTGTCCTTCCCCCTCAGTCTACTGTAATGTATAATAGATAGATCTTGTCTTGTGTTTTAATATCTGTAAGGGAGCAACGTTATGTTTCTATTATCTTTTCTTACTTGAAAGTAAGGGAAGGTTTTGTGTTTGTCCCTTCCTCCATAAGCAAGAAATTCCAGCATTTCCCAAAGGACACTTCATTATCTCCAGCTGCATTCACAGCCATAAGGACAGTTACCTTCTTCTTCCACCATGGTTCTCCTCTTTTTCTTTTTCTTTTCCCTACAGGGCCCCACCCAGGGCAAACGTCTCAAAACTCAAACAAATAGCTAACAGGATACAACAGAAGGACCCTGTCTCAGTGGCAGAGAGCATGCTTTGCATGCAGAAGGTCCCAGGTTCACTCCCTCCCATCTCCCATCTCCAGGTATATCTGAACATTGTCTCTTTTTTATTTAAAGAAACTAAAACCTACTCAGCCTACAGTCACATGGTCATTATATTCCACCCATTTCATTCCAGTGCCCAAAACCTTCTGCAGCCAAAAAAAGAAGTGGGGAAAAGCACAATTGTGCTTTTCCCCCCTTCTTTTTTTGGCTGCAGAAGGTTTTGGTATGTGCTGGTGATAATAGAGAAATAGTTTTTCTCAGGCTATTGACTTTAAAAATCATATTCAAGATCAAGACACAAAGTTTATCTATCCAACATACCATTGTTCTCCCCTCCCCCCCCCCCCGCTGCTGCCCCTCACCCCACACCCCCTTTGTAAATTTAAATCCTTACCTTTCAAATCCGTTTAAAGTGATTTAAGAAAGGGCTAGTTTCCACTATTTCTAATCTTGGCAATTCACCATTTTGCTGTGTCTTGTTTGAAATGATTATCAACACATGTGGCATTTGGAGAGTGAGAGATGTTGTCCATTTTAGGAATAGTTTAGACTGGGAAATGATAGGAGTGTAGATGGGCAAGGTTTGATGGGTAAGATGCTGTGGTAATCTAACCAGTTTGACTTCCAACATGAATACTGTAGTTTGTGAAGAAGTATTCCAGACCCGCTTTATATCTGATTCTATCTTATTTAATTTCCAGGGGGGGGGGGATATGCATCAGTGGCTGGATTTGAAAACTCTTGCACATGCTGCTCCGAGAAAAAGAAATAGATACTGTTGGATACACAATGTCTTGCACAAGCTTGGCCATTTTTGAGCAAATGTTCCAAAGAGCAGCACTTTCTCCACACTTCTACCTCTAAAGTCAGGGGAAGTCAGTTCAATGTAGTGGTGAAGTTGACAAGCAACATGGGGACCCCCCCCCCCATCAGTTTCAGCTAAGCTTTTCCTAAATCAGGCTTAGTGGTTTTGCCTCTGAGATGGGGAATCCCAATGAATTGAGTGCAAAGTCTGTAAAGAAAAGCTGTGAAACTGACAGGGTTTCTTCCTACATCTGCAGCAAATTCAGAAAAGTCCCTGTAGGCACTACATTTCACTGTAAGTGGTGAAATTGATGAAGAGTTTTAAACCATTGTCAGTTTCACATCTACAATAATAGGGTTTCTCCCAACTCAAGTGTACCAGTTTCACCCCTTCTCTTTACAGCATTTGAGATGGGATTATTAGATAACACACAACATCTTGCTTAAGATCCGAGACCGGTGCAAACTGCTGCAAAGAGCAGCTGTGAAATTGACAAGCAAGTCTGGAAAAGCCCCTTCACTGGAGAGGTGCAATATTGTCAGTTTCACCTCTATAATGCAAATGTCTTCTCTGTCTGGACTTGCTACAGAGGGGTGTGTGTGAGGGTCATGTCAGTTCCCCCCCCCCAGCACTGCTTTTTGTAGCCTGTGCAGGGATATTAGTGCAAGTAGTACTGAGGTTCCCAGGACAAGTGGCTAGATCAGGGGTTCTCAACCACAGGGGAATTTCCCCCAGGGGGGGATTTTAGGGTTGGGGGGGGGGGAATTTGGACCACAGACTCAAACTGTTGGAATACTGATCTTTCTACAAATTCACAATTCTACAGATTGTACATAATCTACAGGACACCGCACTTTATTGTATGGCACAGATTAAATTAAAAATAAAGATAAATATTTCATTTGTTATCTGTGGAAATATTCCATTTATAGTTATTATATATTATATGCATATTATTTGGAATGAAAAGGGTGCATGCATGGGGCAAAAAAGGTTGAGAACCACTGGGCTAGATGCTCAAACTGTTCTTTCAAGCTAGCAGGGAGAGAAGAGGAACAGGGTTTTTTCCAAGAGGAAAAGCTATGCATGTGTGGAAGTTAAATTGCAAAAACAAAACAAACAACAAAAGCCCTATACTGAGAAGAAGTGTTTTTCAGCTCTGGCAGCAAAAGCAGCTTTGTAAGGAGGATTCAGCAGTAAAGGGACCATGGCGAAGAGAATTAAACCTCCTCCCCAAGTGTTTAAATATCAGTCAGGAACATCTCCACTCACAGCTCTTGTTAAAGATGAGAGAGAGGAGAATCTCAATTACAGGAATCAAATATGTGTTTAGCATCACATGTAGCTTGATCTTGGGAATGGACAGAAGATGGACTAAGAGAGGCAAAGAGGGCATTTTTCAAAAGTGTAATCCAGAAATCAAAACTCACCTGCCTTTCCTCATAAGGGTCAGAAACAGTTCTTTGTTTGAACTCTTATTTCCACATCATGTAAGACACACTTTGTCCCAAGAGTGGTTTGCTTGCTTGTTTATTTATTTATTTATTTCATTTTTATACCGCCCATAGCCGAAGCTCTCTGGGCGGTTTACAGCAATTAACAAGACAGTCCCTGCCCGCAGGCTTACAATCTAAAAAGACACAACACACAAGGAAAAAGGAATTATTATAGGGTTATTTTCCCTATAACATGTATGCAGTTTATAAGAGGAATGTAAGCAAGAGGGACAGTGGAAGATGCTTCTAGGATTTGCAGTGGGTGGTTCTAGGAACAACCTCTTGTGTGGTTTGGCCATAATTAATCAAAACCTGAAGGGTATCCTTGCAGTGCAGATCTAAAACTTCATTTCACTGCAAACATTCTAATTACTACTGCAGACATTTGGCTTTCATTAAAGCAAGGGGGGAAACCTTTTATTACTCTTTTAATAGGATAAAACCTGGAGGGGGGACCCTATTTCTCAATACAAGGTTTTCCCATTTGGGTTGGCATCTTGTTTTGATTCTCATTACGTGTCAGGCATATAAAACACTTTGAATTGAAACCAATACTATGAGAATTTTTGAGACTTCACATAATTACTTCATGCTGTCTTCGTGTAATTGCTGTGCAGTTTTGTATGTGCAGCTTTCTTTGTTAATACACAGACACTCTGAATGAAAACAGTTATGTAGCCGAGAAAGCAAGAAGAAAGTGAAACATATCTTGAATGAATTACACAAATATAAGAATGCAACAATCAAAAAACGTGCTGGTTTAAGATCAGACTTAAAGCTATCTCACTCACGTTGGCTCGAGCTTCACAAAGCCAGGAAATGGGAAGCAAGGCAGATGCCTTAACAGACATGCCCTGTGATCAGTAATGATCCTGCATACATAGTGCCACAAATTGTGCTCACTTACAACATATACACCTCATGCACCCACACTTTTCCTTGGTCTTTCAGGCCCAAATCCAGACCTTATCCATGCTAATAACTTGCTTGCCCCCAAAGAACTTATTTGCCCCACCTCCATTTGCAGCGTACTAGCCATGGTATCACCAGTTTGCTTCTTTTGTCTGGTGCTGCTGCTACACTCAGCGTCTTTGCCCTTGTTCAAGCAGCTTCACTTTGAAGCAAAAATCAGTGAAATCAATTATAATGAACGCCAACCAAGTTCTGAATAGGACTGTGAAGCTGAGCATGTTTTTCACTAATGAAAGGGAAAACACCCAATAAGGGTGCAATCCTATGCATGCTGGGAGTTGTAGCCCTTTTTTCTGTCTAAACATGCATAGGATTGCACCCTAAATGGTTTATTTCATTTATACCCCACCTTCCCTCCAAATAAAATCCTTTCCATTGTTTACACTTATTTCTTAGTTAAGTATAAAAACATACTTTGGTTCGCTTTAGTGGTACAGTGCAAAAATGGTGGGAGGTACACCAGAATCTACTTTCCTTCCTGGCATAAACAAACAACCTAGTAAACATTGTTTTTTAAGCTTGAGATTCCTATGCAAAACCTGAGATGGTCCACCATGGCAAATAAGTTCAATGGACAGCAATACAGACATAGGAGTGAAGAATGGGCAGTTAAATTGCACCAAAATGTGCACATTTCCCTTTAAATGGGCTCTAAAACTTGAGCTTTTGACCCTTGCTCATAAGAAAGCTTTGCCCAGTGATCAGTACTTTTACCATTTGTTTCTAAATACATTACAGGGAACAAATTTCTGTGGATAGGAATGGAACTTGTATCCTGGACAGTTTTGAGTTCCCCCCCTCAGGTTTTTTCTTTATTTCTCATAAAGGTGTCATGTAATTTGTAAACCTTGGGGTTCCCCAAAGCTGCTGGTGCCTCCCTCTTGTGCACAGGTGGGTGCCATTTTGGCTACATAAACATTGGCACTAACAGCCTGAACATTGGAAACAGAAGGAATGATAACTTGAACATACTGAAAGAGCACAGGTGGAATACTTCTAGGTTATGACATTGACCTTATTGTGCAACTTATATTGTGCAACTCAAATTGTATTATTCTGCTTTCCAGTGATCAGATATAGGTTATTGTGGAGCAAAACTCTAATCACTCTAATATACTGAAGGATATTTTTCTGCCTACTTAGTCTCTGCTACTGAGGCTGTGCTGGGGAAATATTTATATGTTAACCCCACCCATCTTGGCTGAATTTTTAGCGCCAAAGCCAAACTAAATAGCTCTATTTTTAAGGAACTGGATGGAATGGAAGAAGCATGTGATTCACTCGATACTTTAAAAAGCATATTATTAGATGACATAATTACAATACAGTGCCATTTTACACTGAAATAGCTTCTTGCAAATATAAGGGAAACACTTAGAAGGTTAAACCCCCCCCCCCAAGTTTCAATAACTGTCATAGTCAATGTCAGATGTTTCTTTCCACACCAGTATTCATATCAGTGAATAATAGGGGACACTTTGCTGCTAGCCAAGAACAGAAATGCAATGGCCCTTTGCACTATATTAGAAAGAGGCAGCCTGCATGCAACAGATATCTATGGTGCGTTTATTACCCACTTTGTGGATCGTAGAGTTGCTGCCACATTAACAATATCAGGTTCTACTTCCCAGGAACTACTTTTCCAATAGCTGGGATATTTCCCTCCTAGCACAATGAACCTAGGAAGCTATTTATGGCTTCTCTACAAGAGGCATTTATTGTGCGCTCGTGGAAGTTTGCAGCGCCTTTTCACGATGTTGTCATTCTCCAGGGCCTCTCCCATGTTTTCCAGCCATTTTCGCGGGGGCTTTTTAAAGCGAGGAAACTCGGGTATTAAATTTCAATGAAAGCCTCCTGTAAAGTTGCAATTCTGCTATACTACAGCTATACCACAGCGCCACCTTGTGCTTGGCTAACAGGATGTATAGAAAGGCAGAGAAATACAAACTGCGGGGGGGAAAGCCCTGTGCAAAGAATGCACTTTTCCTCCGGCAATGAAAACAGAAAAGGAAGCCTCAGTAAAGCGGCAGGTTAAGCCCCTCATGTAGAGTTAGACCATTGGTCCACCGAGTCCTGTGTTGCCTACTCTGACTGCCAGTGCTTCTCTATGGTGTCAGGCACAGGGCTTTCCCCATCTCCTGATAATTTTAATGTGATATGCCAGGTATTAAACCTGGGACCTTCTGCACGCAAAGCAGTTACTCTACTGCTGAGTGCTGAACTATGGCCCCTCCCGCTGACTTGTTAGTCAGAATTTCTCAATATCAATGGTACTACACTAATGATGCAATCCTATATAACAGGGGTGTTGAACATCTTTCAGGCCAGGCCAGGGGCCGAACTGCATTTCTGAGAAGCTTTTGGGGGCCGCATTCCAGTGGTGGGTGGGGCCAATGGGAAAAGGGGCGGTGCCAAAATACAAGACTGCCACCGTATTTTAGCTTAAAGCACTTCCTGCCAGTAGCTAAGCCTTAGGAGAGACATTTGAACCCTTTAGAGGGGGGGGGGTTTGCACAAAACCGGAAAAGCACCAATCAGTGGTCGGGGAAAGAGGGTGGGGCTAAGGGAAGGGGCGTGGCCATCTGGGGAACCCCAGAGGGCCTGACTGGATCCCTAGGTGGGCCAGATTTGGCCCTCAGGCTTGAGGTTCTGCACCCCGGCTATTTACACTTTATGGGATTTGCTGCCATAGGATGTTTGCTGGTCATTAGCTTACATGGCTTTAAAAGGGAATGGCTACTAGTCATGATGATTATATGGAACTTTTTGGTTCAGAAGCAGCATGCCACTGGATGCCAGTTGCTGGAGAGTAAGAGCAGGACATGGCTATTACCTTCAAATCTTACTTGTGGGCTTCCCAGAGGTATCTGGTTGGTCACTGTGGGGCACAGGATGCTGCA
The DNA here is from genome assembly GCA_021292165.1 of Shinisaurus crocodilurus. Lineage (NCBI taxonomy): Eukaryota > Metazoa > Chordata > Lepidosauria > Squamata > Shinisauridae > Shinisaurus > Shinisaurus crocodilurus. The sequence continues at coordinate 37,203,073 of CM037880.1, read as the reverse complement.
CTAGATGAAGGTTTGGTCTGATCCAGCAGAGCTCTTCTGTTCTATGCTTACATGCAGGCCCAGCCCAAGACATTTTGCTGCCTAAGGCAAAGGAGAAGATGGCACCTGCTTCCATTCCATGTGCAAAAGATGACTGGACCGGCAGTTGAATCTTTCTTCAACACTGGCGATGGGACAGCATCCTCCTCTGCACTGGAAGGCAGCAGGCTAGCTTAGGGGGTGCAAGGCAGGCCGCATGGCACACACAGCTCTCTCCTCCATTGCTGCCACCTCCAAGCATCTGCCGCCTGAGGTTACTGCCTCACTCTGCCTGATGGTAGGGCTGGCCCTTCTTACATTAAGTCCCATTGAAATCAGACAGCCTTACTTCCAAGTATACATATTTAGGATCATGCTGTGTGTCAGCGAACAGACTTTGTGTCCTAGTAAACACCATGTCTTGGAGGCAAAATTTTTAATATTATGATTTTTCTCATACCTCAGCAAATGAGGCGATTCTGTTCCTTGCTGCTGTCCATATAAGTTGTTCTCTGTTTTTCAATTCCTTCAGTTAAACTTACAAGTCCTAGATCTCACGTAGTATCTCTGGAAATAACACAATACATTTCTAGTTGAACCTTTACCCTCCAACAAATTAATAACTCATTATTTACGTCCAAATCTGTAGTCCAAAAGACAAAAGGGCATATTAATAGCATGCATCGGCAGCCTAGTTTCTAGATTCTTGTGAAATTATGGAGTGGAAAACTAAATGGTTATTGTTGGATTTTATGCACCACATTGTATCCAAAGTAACACTCAAATGATGTCAGGAAAAAAATGTTGTATTTTTTTCCCAATTATGAAAAGAATTACGGTCGCTTGCTAGCTCACTCAGTCAGAATCATTAAAGCTGGCCTATTTTTGCAGTTGAATCCCATGTCACGCCAGAAAACACAGGTGGCTTCTTTCCAAACACAAGAAGTTATTTTTTAAAGACTCAATAATTCTTTTCAAGGTGATATTTCCCATCTCTGTTTTCATCCACTAAAGAGCTTTGTTGCTAAGCATTCAATATATGAGGTAAAAAAAAGATGGCAGCACCGTTCTTTAATACCAGCTACATCTGAACCCCTGGAAGGCTGCCATACAGGGCTGGGTTGCATATACCTTGTTGGATCAAAGGTTGGGCAGATCTGGAATAGACAAAAAATTGGATTGATTGTAATGAGAGCCAGTGTGGCGTAGTGGTGAGGGTGTTGGACTGGGACTCGGGAGATCCGGGTTCTAGTCCCCGCTCGGCCATGAAACTCACTGGGTGACTTTGGGCCAGCCACAGACTCTCAGCCTAACCTACCTCACAGGGTTGTTGTGAGGATAAAATGGAGAGGAGGATTATGTAAGTCGCCTTGGGTTCCTTTCAGGAAAAAAGGCGGGGTATAAATGTAATAAATAAAATAAATAAATAATTGTACATCTAAGAGCATGCTCAGCCTCAGATGGCAACTTCTTTCATCTGACTAGTTGATACATTTAGAAATTGGGGGGGGGGTGCAGATACTTTTCTCCCTAACACACAGAACTATCCCACATTAGGCAGAGTGAGGCATTTGTCTCAGGTGGCAGATGCTTGGGAGTTGAGGTGACAGTCTCCCAGTCCCTTCTAAACTTCCTGGCTGTTTCCTTCTGCTTTAGGACAGAGCTGTGCATGCTACACAACCTGTCTTGCCCCCCTAACCTAGCCAGCTGCCTCAGGTGTGGTGGAGGACACTGTCCCATCACCAGTGTCAAAGCAAAATTCAGCTGCCTGTCCAAAATGCAGGGGACAGAGGATAATATGCTCTGGACATTACCTGGAGACACTGGTGCACCATTCATCAACCTTGCTGTAACTAAACAGGTGTGGCTCTGATTAGTGCCTGGATTGAAAGCCACTGGGCAACCCAATCCACACCACCTTGGGCTATATGAAGGCAAAGTGAGACATAAATCAGTGCCCAATCTGAAGAAAAAGATCTGAAAATCACTATTGTGAATAGACTGAAGCCTCCATTGCAGTGTTCTCCAACCTTGGGTCCCCAGATGTTTTTGGCCTATAACTCCCAGCATGCCCCAGCCAGCTACGCTGGGAGTTGTAGGCCAAAAACATCTGGGGACCCAAAGTTGGAGAACACTGCTCCATTGCCTGTTCATTTTTGCTAGTTAATCCATTCGTTATTAATTTTTGTTTCTGTTCTGCTGTTCACTATTGTGTTTTCTTTGTTTTGATTATTGCTTTAAATCAGCGGTGGGGAACGTGTGGCCCTCCAGATGTTGTTGGACAACAACTCCCATCATCCCTGACCATTGGCCATGTTGGCTTGGGCTGATGGGAGTTAAGAGTCCAACAACATCTGGAGGGACACTGGTGTCCCCATACACACACACACACACACACACACACTTGTATTTGACACTTGTAAGTTCCTTTTAATTCAAAAGGCAAGATATTAAATAAACTCCCTGTACCTAGAAAACCAGAATGTCAAGATGAAGACTAGGCTAGAATCCTTGTCTCTGACATGCTCCCTTTCCACATACAGGTTCGTTTGACATGCAGCGTCAGGGAATATTCTGTCATGCAGCTGAATGCTGAAAGGGGACAGATCTAGAAAGGCCACACAACCTCCTTTTCGTTTCTTTTTTAATATGCAGCTCACCCCTGAGAGTCATTTCTATGTGTTGCTAACATAGAATTCCTGGAGTCAGATGGAAGCATCCCTCAGAAATACCAGCAAGGGTTAATAGCTATTCTTTAAAACAAAACAAAGCAAACATATTTCCTGGCTGGGACCAAGCTATTCTAAGTGTTTAGCACAAAGGTAGTATTTGTCCTTTTCAACCAGATAATCACTACAATGAATATATTTTGGCCTCCATATAATAACTCTGTAGATTTCAAAATATTGCCAAAAATTCTGGCAGCCAGATTCAAAATGGTTCTCATGAGCCTTATTTCCCTTAAATGAGCAGCATTACAAGGATGTTGTCATCCAAAGAGAGTGAACAGTGCTAAATATTATTTTTTCAGTAAAGAAAAAAACAAAAACAACAATGTGCTGCTGAAAATGGATTGGATATGTCTCAAATTTCCTGTGGTATATATTATATTCATTACAGTGGTTCAGAATAAAAACTCATTGAGAGGATACTTTTATAACTGGGAGGAATAAACATCTATCGTCGTAACAGTAATCCTAGTCTCTCCAGCCCCAGAGATTTTCATGGCTAGATTTGTCCACAGATTGGGAATGATAGGACACCTGGCTGGCTACCTAAAAGACTGCCAACATGAGTTATTTAGATCAGGGCAACCTGTGGCCCTCCAAATGTTTTGGCCTACAATTCCCATCATTCCTCACCATTGGCTATGCTGGCTAAGGTTGATGGGAGTTGTAGGCCAAAACATCTGGCAGGGAGCAAAAGTCCCCCACCCCACCCCACCCCACCCCGATTTAGGTCTTCTTTGGAAGCCCTAACCAGAATGCCCTGCCTGCTAGAAGTGAGGTGGGTGGCAACAAAAGAAGTAGGGTTGGATCCAAGATCTGCCTTCTGCTGGTGCTCTCCAGTTGTGTTGGACTGCAACTACCACCATTCCCAGTCCAACATATCTCAAGGACACCAGGTGAGGGAAGGCTGGACTACTGTGCATGTGGTTCCCCATTAGATGTTTGGCTGATGTAAAATATTATTAACTAGCTGGCTATCTACATACATGTTCTCTTTCTGGTGTAACTTAATTGCCGGAAAGAAAGATCCTGACCTTCACACACAATGGCTTCTCATCTCTATGGGAAGCCATGCATCCATTTTCCATGCATCCTACCACTCATCGAGAAGCTGCTAATGGAACCAAGAAAGGGAGCTTCTATTGCATGACATCCACTCATAATATTTACAACCTATAAAAATTCCACAAATATCCAATGCAACACAACAGGGGGTGAGAACTGTTTATAGAGCCAATGCAAGGGGTTCTTCTGGTTCCTGCCTGGTGAGCATCACTAACAGAATGGAAAGTGAAACATAACAGAAGCCACGCTTTGCACTTAAGGAGTCATGCCAAAAGTACTACATTGTATAGTTAAGGAACACCCCCCAAATTCTAGCAACAGATACAGCTCCTGATAGAACAGAGCCTTTACCAAATTTTTTAAAATACAGTAATACCTTGGATTGCAAGCATAATTCATTCCGGAACCGTACTTGTAATCCAAAACACTCTTATATCAAAGTGAGTCTCTGGCGGGTGTGAGTGGGGCCGATTTCGGCCCACTATGCCCGCTCAAGGCAAGCGGCTACATCCCTACCTTGTCTTGCAAGACCTTGCTTGTTTATCAAGTCAAAAAAATTTACTCGCAATCCAAGGTATTACTGTAAATAAGAACATGACAACTTCTCCCCCCCCCCAAAAGTATTCTATTCAGAATATACAAACCCCCTCCCACCCACTATCCACAAATCCCACCCCCACCACGGTTTCCTCCCACCAGCTTCCCTGCTCCCAACAGCAAGCAGAAAGGAGGAAGGAAGGCAGTGAGGTCTCTCCCTTTTCTTGCCTCTGTCTGACTCATGGTTTGCTGCTAGACCTGGAAAACAGTTTTACTAAGAACTTCTTCAAATGTTAATAACCAGGCACCAGAGAAGGGGGAGAAGAGAGAGAGATACTGCACACTCCCTCTCCTCTTTCTTGCCCGTCCCCACATAGGAGTGGCAGCAGCGCTCTGTTAAGTAGGTGGGAGGGAAACGAGGAAGGAGACTGGGGGATTGTTTGTGAGTGAGGAGGCTGGCTGACTGGCTTGGAGGGGACGGGAGAGGAATTTCAACTCCCCAAATGTGCCCACAGGCCTAAAAGGTTGCCTACCCCTGCTTTAGCATGTCAGTGAAGTTGGGAATCAAACTTCTTTTCCTTTTCTTTCTTTTTTTTGCAATCTCAACTCTGTACCATCTTACTGCTCCCTTCGGAACTTCCTGGTCTTAATACTGATATCCAGTAACACTGTTCTGATTGTATTTATATCTTTGGGTGCATTTCCCTTTCCTGCTACACCCTAAGAAAGCAAACTGCTGTCTTTTTAACTGCCCTTCTCCTGTCAAGGAACTGCTCTTCTGCAAACAGCACTTTATAACACACACATGAGAACATATTATTATTATTTATATCCCATCCCACTTTTATGCATTTGTATGTAACTCAGAGCAGTTTACAACAAAATATCCACATATAAATACATATATAGCAAAAACACAATCTCAGGCAGCAATTCAAAAACCAAATACTGTACATATTCCGACTAAAACAAAAACTGAGCCAATAGCAGAATAATCAAGTATTAAGACTGCAGTCCTATACACACTTACCTGGAAGTAAGTCCTATGGAACTAGACAGGGCTTACCTCTGAGTAGACAAGCACAAGTCTGTCAAAAGAGGCTTTTATGAAACTGCTGCAACAGTTGGATGATGATGATGATGATGATTATTATTATTATTGCTTTATCACATAGCTCAGCCCATGATTCAAACAAAATCTTGCCATATCAGAACTATCATAATTACATGATTACTCAAAGCAATGTATCAATTTGTGTAATCAGATTGTTTGTATAACATTTTGCTGCTAGGGTGATTCTTTCCCTACTGGGATGGAACCACTTCAGATTATGGGGGTGGGGGGGTGGGGCTGTACAGTGAAGTACTGTATACTCAAACTCCAGCTAATGGGCAAGCCACAGTGATAGAATGGCTGCTTGGAACTTCTTCCTCCTGGCAGAGAAGTATTCTCAAACTCTGGATTGGCCCCACCTACCTCAGCTGGCTATTGGCCCCTCCTGGACAGGAGGAGCTATAAAAGTCTTCATGTTTGGGCTAGGGCCTTGCCTGAGCTACAAGATCTTCCTAGTTTGCTGAAGTCTGAGGGGAGAAGAACTACTGCTCAGATTTAGAGCACATGATATATGAGTAGGTTCAATTCCTGATGTTTTCAAATAGGGCTAGGGAAAACATGTGTCTGAAACTCTGGAGAGATGCTGCCAGTCATTGTACATCTGCCTTCCCCAATCTGGCACCCTCCAGATGTGTTGCATTAAAACTCCCTTTCTCCCTAGCCAGCATGAGCAATGGCTGTGCTGTCTGTGGGTGATGGGAGTTGTAATCCAACACATCTGGAGGGTGCCAGATTGGGGGAAGCGATGTAGGCTAGCTGGGCCGATGATCTGACTTTGCATAAGGAGCTTCCTATGTTCTGGTTCTAACTCCCTCGTTCAACTTGACTCACCTTTGACGGCTGCCCATGGCTCAACCTTGACAATATCCCCAATGAGGATATCCAGTCCTATATCTGTTTGTGGAGTATTGGTAAATAGGAGCAGGTTAATTGTGACCAGATAATATGAGATGGGCTATGCCAGGCAGGGGTCCCCAACTTTTTGGGGTCACTGGACACATTTGCAATATTGTGAGAGTACTGTGGGGCACTCTCAAAAAAATGGCTGCCAGGGGGTTACGGTGCTCAGCCATTCATAAAATGGCCGCCATAGTGAACGTGGCCTATTACAAAAGACTCATTTCCCAGAAGGCAAACTGGTGAGACTAAAAGAAAAGTAACTTGCCCAAGAACTTAAGTATGAGGCACAGGTGGGGGTCTGAGCTCCAGAATACAAAACCACCCTTTCCACCCAAATAAAGATGGCACTAGAAGGCAACATTTCTTTTGCATGCCAGCCTCCCAGTTTTTTTAAAAAAGTGGGGTTTTTTGTTTTTTTTTTAAACTCTTAAGATATAAAATTAAAATCAGAAGGGGCAAAGAGCCTGGTGGGTGCCAAGAGAGGCATATTGGTGCCCATGGGCACCATGTTGAAGACCCCAGGTCATGGGACTGTGCCTGTGTTGAAACCGCTGCAGTTTTTTAACAGGCCTCTTTTCAACATGATTCCTGAGATTGCAGAGATGGAGCTTGTGCCAGCAAAGCAGTTTGAAGACCAGCGCCACTGAGCATGAGTCATTATTTCCTCACTGATACTTATCTGGAAGTCTCATTACTTGCACAGTATTATTTATACATTTATTTATTTATTATTTTTTAGCTTGCTGGAACCAAGGTAACAGCTTGCTAGGTTTGGCCTGCTCTTCAAGTTGTGTTTTAAAAACTGGAATGATATTTTGAGCACAAATTAGTAGTTTTCCAGTGGTGCACACGAATTCATTAGCACAGTAACATCATAAAAAGTATCTGAAAACAGGAGAGAAAAAAAGGGCAGTTAGTTGTCACCCAGTATTACCACATCCCCACAGCTGGAACAATACAATAGTGACAGTTGGCGTAGGTATCAGTTACTGCTGGAGTAATAAATGCCACACAGTGAATCCTGGACAAAAAAACCTGTTTTACTTGTCAATGTGTAAATTAAGGTCATGTTCCTTTTCATTCAAAGAGTCTTATCTTTTTTTCTTTTCCCTTTTTTTTTTTAAGCCACAGAAATGCTTCCCAGTTGACTAAGGAATATTTGTCCAATTCCTTTAATTAGCAATCCCTTTGAAGTTATGATGTAACTGTGAGTAGGCAACATTCAGAGGCAAGGAAGATGCAAAGTGTCCTCCCCACCATCAAGTCCTGTTGCATAAGGAAGCAAGGCCATGGATCTGAGTTAAATCTCTTAACAAGTGGGATGGGATAAGTACCTTGAAATAGGAGATAGCCCTTCTCACTGTGCTGAAAGGTTTAACTCCTGCCATATGTTGACCCATTGGCCCACCGCACTATTTTGCCATTTCCCTCTCTCCTATATCTAAGGTGGAGATAGACTGTGTCAGATGATGGAGAAGCATGAGCTGAAGTCACCAGTGCTTGCAGGAGCTGGCAATGGATCTTGTGTATTATTTAAGATGCAATCCTAATACATTTAGGGTGCAATCCTATGCATGTTTAGACAGAAAAATGTCCTACAACTCCTGGCATTCCCCAGAGGAATGCCGGGAGTTGTAGGATGTTTTTCTGTCTAAACATGCATAGGATTGCACCCTTAATTGAGAATAAATCCTATTGATTTATGGGTATGATTGCACTGTGCATATGTATGACTAGCTGTTGCCTGCGGCTTCGCTCACCTGGATTTTAGGATTTGGTACAATTGTTTTTAAAAGAAACATGGATTTTGACTGCCATACATAACGAAAGATAGTGCCCGGAATAGGCATGCTCCAGCGCCTACAATTGGTACGACTGTGTGTGGTATCATCACACCATTTACATTTACATTTTCAATTTGCATTTTGAATTTTTTTGTTATGGAGAAGAAAAAAAAAACAGGTTTAAAAATGAAAAGGGGTTGTTGTTTTTTCTCCTTGAAGGCCTGCGAGAGCTGTATGAAAAAGATACAGTGTCTCTGACTGAAAGTGTAATGTTTAGGCTGGGTGCTGGCAGCAGAAAACTTTTCTGACAGAAATATCTGATCTTAAAGAAAAATCAGGTAAATCCTGAGAGTCTACGGGTGATGAAGAGTGACCGTGCCAAGTTTGGGGTAGATCCGTCAAAACATGATGGAGCCTATGCGATGATACCCCACACACAACAGTCATTCAGTCATTTAAAAAGTTTCCCTCCCTTTTCACCCCCTCAGAGAACATTCTAAATGGCCTAGGGGAGATTTGCATACCCACCCCTATTGGCCCCTGCAGGAATGCATACGAACATTCTAAGTGTCCTATGGACTATTTGCATAACTGCTCCTATTGGCTCCTGCAGCAGTTATGGGGTGAGGGCGACTTGCATAACTGCTCCCCTGTTGTTTTGCCCATAGGAGATATGAGGGTGGGGTGATTTTGCCCCCTTTTTTCACCCCCTTAGGGACGGAATTTCCAAAAATCCTTCCTTAGTGGGTGTCTACATCATAAAAGCAATGTTCCTTCAAAATTTCACGTTCCTAGATTAAACGGTCTGAGCTCAGCGTTGATGAGTCTGTCAGTCAGTCAATCAGTCAGTCAGGACTTCTTCTTTTATATATATAGATTGCACTATGCACGCATATGATTGCACCGTTGATCTCCTTTATCTGAGGAATTTCAATCCCGCTCTACAGGTAATAATATTTCAAGAGTGGCTAACAACATTTAAAACATAGTGAGTCGGATCCAGATTCATGCTGAATCAACTGCGCTGGTGGAAGTGGACTTCCCCGCCCCCTCCTTCCCACCGCATCCACTCCAGCCCCTTGAAAATGCTTCACAGAATGTCAGGAGACCCTGAGGCATGGGGTGAGGTGTTCTGTGGGTGGGAGGTGGGGACCTCCAAAAATTGAGCAGAGGGACCTTCTGCGACCGGAATCCTGCCTCTCACAAAATCCGTCCCTGTATAATTATAAGTAGTTAAAAGTAGTACAAGAGTAAAACAGTAGCAGCAGGCAGCAGAAAGCAGAAATACAGGCCTGTGGCTTACGCTGGCTCAGTTTGTCTGAGTGTGGAAAGCTAAGCAGGGTCAGGCCTGGTTATTACTTGGATGGGAGACCCCTCCTCTAGTTTCCTGCATTGAGCAGGGGGTTGGACTCAATAGCCTTGTAGGCTCCTTCCAACTCTATGATCTATGAAATCTATGAAAGCAAAGAAGTGAGATAAAAGCAGTATTTAAAAGCTCAGCAAGTAAAGAGCCTGGGCAAAATAAAACCATCTTCACCTGGTGCCAAAAAGACATCGGCCTCAGCACCTGAGGGAGTGTATTCCAGAGTCACGGCTCCACAACTGAGAAGGCCCTCACCCAGACGAAGGCAGAGGAGCCCAAGAAAGGCTTCTGAGGGCTTGTGCAACTATTTTACACTTGGGAAAAGGTGTTCCGTACATCAGGTCCGACTTAGTAACCTAGCTGCCATATTCTGCTAACCATGCTGTGCCAACTGTCAGCGGTGTAGCAGAGACGGGACACACAGGGATGTAGCACCAGCACCCTTTTATCAGCAGGGACTCACCTCTGACGTCATCTGCCACCCAGCTCAGGCTTCCCTGTTCCCTCTGAGCTTATCTGTGATCCTCACAGTAGCTGGGCTGAAATTAACTTTGTAGCAACAAATTATTGTTCCCTGTTGTAATACAAGGTATTTTGGGGATGGCTTGGTCTTGAATGGGCAGTTAGGAGGACCCATTAGCTTTACAAAATACCTGCTTCTGGTGGAGGTGAAAACTGCTAGAACTGATTTGTTGAAATTGATCAACACAGCTGGCTGTATTTTTGGACCATCTTGAGGTGTGTGGCTATGAGGACTGTCATGATAAGCACCTGCACGTCAAATGTACCACTACATCACTGCCTCCCGTCTCCCAGGAAGAACATCATGGCAAAGTGAAGACCAACCTGGGCCCATCCATCGGTCAGTGAAGGAGCTGCTCCAATGCTGTCTTTCCTCTTCCCTCCCTTTTCCTTTTTCTGATGACGATGACGATGACGATGACGATGACGATGACGATGATGATGATTTTATAAAAATCAAGATCTTACCAGAGTATGAATAACTGTGACCAGATTATTTCTGTCCAGGGGAAATGCAACCACCACCGACTAGGACTTTTGACAAGCACCATCCAGAGGTGCACCCGAAGCTCTTGTTTCTTGTACATGGCTATTTCTCTCTCTCTCTCTCTCTCTCTCTCTCTCTCTCTCTCTCACACACACACACACACACACACACACGAGCCTAAGATGGTACTAGAAGAGAAAGTTTATTCTTGAAAAAATTCAGTAATGAAAAGCTCAATATGTTTTTGATTGAAATCTTCCTTAGGGACAATTGATTCAGATACCGTATTTTTCCGTGTATAAGACGCCCCCATGAATAAGACGCCCCCCGCCCCCACTGGGCAGTTTCGCAACCACACGGTTCACTCCTCAGCTTACTTCCGTGTATAAGACGACCCTCAATTTTTAGTCTAACGATTTTAGGAAAAAGTATAGTCTTATACATGGAAAAATGCTGTACTTTTGATTTCCCTTCAAAGAAAACCTCTCTCTTGAGGTTCCTTTCGGTAGTGAGACTTCCATAAAAAGGGTCTCAAGAGAGGCTTTCCATTGAAACCTATTGTCCCTTAGTGAGATTTTAATCAAAGCATGTTGGACTTTTTTAGTGCTTCAGATCTTCAAGAGTAAACTTCAGTTTTACTACCAGCTTGAGGCTTTCCTCTCTCTTTGGTGTGTGTGTGTGTTCCTAGTGCTGGCTAGGCTAGTCCTACTACCAGAGTGAGGCAGATGCTGAGGGGCAGGGAGGGAGCAACCTGAGGTGTTGGAGGGCAGCTCTGTGTGTGTGCACACCACATGCCCTGCCCGCCACCCCCTAACTTCACCTGCTGCCCTCAGGTACAGCGCAGGATGCTGCCAGCTTTGAAACAAGATTCAGCTGCCAGTCTGGCCACTTTCTGTGCATGGAATGGGCAGTGGTGTAGTGGTGTCACCTGCTGCCACCCTCACCCTCCACAGAATTCCCTGTTCCCTCTGAGCTGACTTGCAATCTGCATAGTAGCTGGGAGATAGTGAATTTTCCCAACAACAAAATATTATTCCCTGTTGTAATGCAAGGTATTTTGGGGGGCAGCTTGGTCTTGAACAGGCAACTAAGACGCTTTGGCTTAAAGAAAAAAGAAAAAAGAAAAAGACCTTCTCCTAGTGGAGATAAAAACTGCTAGAACCGTGTGGATCAACACAGCAGCCTGAATTTTTGGACTCTCCTTGGGGGCGTGGCTATGAGGACTGTCATGATGAGCACCTGCACTTCGAAATTTACCACTGCACCTCTGGGAATTGGGGTCGGGGAGGGATCTTGTCCTTTGCCTTAGGCAGCAGAATGTCTCGGCCTGGCCCCCGGGCTCCACCTGTCTGGTCCGTACACCATTCCTGAACATTCATAGGAGGCCAACAGGGGCTCTACCCTCCTGGGTGAGAATCGTTGTTTCTCTGGAGCAGCCATCCCCAGTCTTCGTGCCCTTTGGTTGCATTGCACTAATATTTATTACATTTATTATATTTATATTGCGCCTTTTTTCCTGCAAGGAACCCAAGGCAGCTTACATGGTCCTCCTCCTCCTCTCCATTTTGTCCTCACAATGACCCTGTGGGGTAGGTTAGGCTGAGAGCGGGTGACTGGCCCAAAGTCACCCAGTGAGCTTCGTGCCTTGAGTGGGGACTAGGAGGAAAGGGCTCTGTGGAGTAATGAGCCCTAGAGTTGTATAGGAACCAAACAAGATAAGAACATAAGCAGAACCCTGATGCTGGATCAGACCATGGGTCCATCTTGTCCAGCTTTCTGTTCGCACAGTGGCCAACCAGCTGCCCACGGGAAACCCACAAGCAGGACATGAGTGCCACAGCACCCTCCTGCCCATGTTCCCCAGCAACTGGTGTACACAGGCATCCTGGTTCTGATACTGGAGGCAGCATATCGCCATCAGGACTAGTAGCCATTGATAGCCTTCTCCTCCAGGAATTTGCCCCATCCAAATTGGCCGCCATCACTACATCTTGTGGAAATAAATGCCATAGTTTAACTACCGGTATGTGTTGTGTGAAGAAGGACCTCCTTTTATCTGTCCTAAAACTCCCACTTTCATAGAATGACCCCCAGGTTAATATTTTATGAGAGACAGAGAAAAATGTCTCCCAAAGCACTTTTTCCACACCATGCATAATTTCGTACATATCTCCCCTTTTCTTATGTTAAGTATTATACTCCTATCCTAATTTTTAATGAAAATCTTAGTGTGAAATCTGTTTCTTTGCATTATGGTAGAACAAGAGCCTTGTGCGAAATGTTGGAACAGTCCCACCTCCACCCCCACCCCATAGAAGACCTAAACCCATAGACACCCAGCTTATGCTGCTCACTCGCTTTCTGGTCCAAAGCAAGCCAGCAGAGGGAAACAGAGGGTGGGCACCTCTCACTTTGGCAAATCCCACGGCGGGAGAGCAGCTGGCGAGGCCCACTTTGCCTTGCTGTGCCAAGCTTGGCATGGCAGGAGTTCCGCAAGTGCATTGCGTCCTGATGCTGGATCAAGCTAGGCACACATAGCTGGTCCTTCCAGCTACTGGTGAATGTTTATTTTATTTCATTTATTAGGGAGGTTTATAATCCACCCTCTTATTTAAAAAAAAAAAAAAAAAAAAGCAAGGAAGCTCACCATGTGAAATTTAAAAGCAAACAATCAACCAAACATATGTTTTTTAAAAAAATATAACAAAAGTAGGCCATTTAAGATGAGGATCACAGCCAAAATTTCATAGAAAATTCAGGGAGCATAACACAGAAACGGACAGCTCAATAGGCCAAATACCTGTCAAAATTGAAAAGGTCTTCACCGAGTGGCAAAAAAACATCAAAGAGGAGACAAAACTGGTCTCCCTAGGCAGGGTGTCCCATGACATAGGCACGGCCACTGAGAAGGCTGCCTCTGTGTCCCAACGAGCTATAGCTCTGAGGTTGGGAACCAGAGGAGTGCCTCTCTAACTGATCTTAATACATAGGCAGGTCTATATGGGAGGAATGGTTCTTCAGATACCGTAGTCTGGTTTTAAGTATTGGGCATGCACGGAGTCTCTGCTCTTTTCCCTCCCTGTGCACCTTGCTGAGAACTGGGTAATGCCCAATTTTTTTGTCCTCCAGAAATAACTTGGCTTTTATTCCAGGAATGAAAATAACTTTGGGCTGAATCCAGATTTAAGCATGTGCAACTGGGCTGGACTTCCCCACTGCTGCCTCCCCATGGCAGCTCCAACCTCCAGCTCCGTGAAAATGCTACACAGAGAGTGAGGGGACCCTGCTGAATGGGCTGAGCTGTGGTGTGGGGGGCTGGGGGACCCCCCAAAAGCAGACAGAGAACCTTCCATGAGCAGAGCCCTTCTGTCCATGGAAGGCAGATCCTGGATCCAATCCCATAAATATAGACTGCAGAAGCCTTCATGAGTACTTGGCCAAGATGCTACACCCGGAGCAGAAATAGATGTGGGTGGAGGATCAGAGCAGAGGTAAGAAAATGATGAGATATTTTGTTGCTGTTGCTGGTTTGGGGATTTTTAATCTTCAAAGTGGCTAATCAATTTACGGTAAGTGGCAGGCATCTGGCCTCTTTCCCAGGCTCTGCTTTTCTCAGAGAAAAGAAAAGGATTCCACAACAAGACACACAGACAAGACGCATCATCCTTGCTTCTTGCATTCCAAGCATTGTCTCAAAGATTAAGTTGGAATGGTTTTGCTGTTTACCGAAATCTCCTAGGTGTTGCAGATTTTATCCCCTTTCTGGATGTGGTTAGCCAGGTGGAGTTTCTTTACTCAGGGTTCTTTACTTCATGTGTAAAGTGGCATGCAGAGTCTTGGAAGGGAAAAGCACAGCCTAGATGGAGACCATCTGCAAAGGCCATTTTGATGGCTGATTTCACAAAGCAAGTGGCCAGACCGCAAGTAACAGTTGCATTCAAGCCCGTCCTGCTGAGGCTCGCGGGGAGGCTAGCAGTAGCACCCTTTTACATGCATTCCAGAGTGGGGGAAGCAAAGATAATCTGCTTAGGAAGGACAAAGCCTTGGCAGTTTGTGTGGCTAGAAATAACAAGCAGACAATTATGTGTTATTCTGAGCTTTTCTTCCTTAACAAGGCTGTGATAAATATATTGTATAAAGTTTTAATACACTGGTGGCCAAGGTCACTGCATCACCTCCCCAAACCTTTCCTGACTGCTAAAATCCAGGCACAAATACTCAGTTCAAGGGCTGATCCATCAGCCACATTGGTCCATTTACACACTTACAAGTCAGTGAGTAAACAAACATACTTACAAGGGAGCAAGCTTCATTGAACACAATGGGCTGTGCTTCTAAGTGTAGGGTCGTGTTTCACAATCCTCCAAGGGGCTCACAATATATCAACAGAATAGAACCACCACAACATGCAGATACGATGCACACATAGAGCTACCTACTGTATTTCCAAACAAAAGAAAACAATTACCCTATAAGCGAGAAACAGCACTGCATGTTCTTATAAGATTGCAGTCCTATGCCCACTTACCTGAGAGTAAGTCCCATTGAACCCAGTGGGGTTTACTTCTGAGTAGATTGCACTGTAAACCCCTTACGGCAGGGGTGGGCAACATGTGGCCCTCCAGATGTTTTGACCTACAACTCCCATCAGGCCTAGCCAACATAGCCCGTGGTGAGGGATGATGGGAGTGGTGCCCACCCCTGGCTTACATGCTGGTTCCCAACTCTCTGAAAGCCCTGGGGGGAACGTTTCCACCAATCTTCTAGAAACTACACTTGCATGAACAAATCTTGCATGAGTGGCCTTCCTCTTCCCGAACACACACAAAAAAGACTCGGCCTCTCTCCAAACTCCTCTCTGCAATCATCAGTAGCCATTTGGAGCTTTTTCTCCAAAGTACCCAGAGCTGGTAGTGATTAAAGCACCCTTCCCCAACCTGGTTGCCCTCCAGCTGCAAGTGGATGATGGGAGTTGTAGTCCAACACATCTGGAGGTGCCCAGGTTGGGGAAGGCTGTTGTAGAGTGGGAGACTAGGAATGGGGAGGCCAATGTTCAAATTTCCCAAAAGCCATTGGGGTAACCTTTCGTTAGCCACCATCTCTCAACCTACCCCTCACAGGATTGTTGTGTGGGGTGCGAAGAATCGTGTACGCCATCTTGAGCTCCTTGAAGGAAAGGTGGGATATAAATGAAACAAACAAACAAACAAACAAACCCCATTGTTAGAAAAGGACCCCAACGTGGGGCCCAGCATGAACCAGGATCAGGTGGAGATAGGACACCTTGAAGGAACCCCTCAGACCATAATCCGGGGCAATTCTCCACCCAGGGAACCTGTAGGATTTGGGGACCTAGCATGGTCCCAACTGTACTTCCCTCAGTTCTAGACACACTCAGTCACTGCTAGGACATCAAGAACCGAGATAGTAGCAAGTCCAAACAGAAGCTCAGGCCCAACAGCACAGTTCTCACCTGGCAGCACAAAGCACCCCATTTCATAGCCTTACTGAGGAAGAGGCACCCTTAGCTTAAGCACAGTCTGGATGGGGGCCCACTAGTACAGTGTTCTCCAACCTTGGGTCCCCAGATGTTTTTGGCCTGCAGCTCCCAAGCATGCCCCAGCCAGCATAGTTGGCTGGGGCATGCTGGGAGTTGTAGGCCAAAAACATCTGGGGACCCAAGGTTGGAGAACACTGCACTAGTACATCAGGAGGGGCGGGGCTTCCAGACTGACTCCATAAGTTGCTGGCGCAACAACCTGATGGACCAGCTCCTAGTTCGTCTAGTCACTTGGCCAGCAGCTCCCTTGATGCTCAGCCCTTGCACCCCTGACTTTGTGTTGAGCTTGCAGAGACTGCTAGACAGCTGTCCCTAGTGGTCACTTGTCTGCCTTCCAGTACTTCCCCAGAACCTTGCTGGCTTGGTTGGGCCACTTGCTTGTCATGTCTGTAGTGTCCTCATTATAGAGGACTATGAGTCAAGCTTAGTGTTCCTCACAACACGTCTTTAATAGAAAGCTCCCAGAACTGAACAAACACACAAAACAAAGGCTTGCCTGTAACCACCTGTTGGCAGCCCTGAGCAAAGGAACAGGAGCAATGGATAGCAGGCAAGCCAATCAATCAGCAACCATAACCCATACACTACACTGCCCATAAGTCCAGGAACAGCACAGTTGCTCCTGTTTATTCAAGGAACTTTTGCAATCTATTAAAAAAAGCATTTCCAAAAACTGAAGATCTAGATATGAGGTTACGTAATTCCATTCACTGGTCAGTGTTCACTCCTGGTCTTTAATCAATGATTCCTAAGTCCATTCAACAAATTGGTGGAGCTTCAGTGAATGCTGGGAAAGTGAGAGGAACCAAATTATTTGTGACTTCTAAGAACTAGTTCACACATGAAAGCATATCACTTGATTTTTTTACACACTAGCTCCTTTCAGATGTTATATGAACATCTGGAGATGGGAAAGTAGAAACAGAATTACATGTACAGTATCTGCTCTCCACACATTCATAATATACTCTGAAATGAGCCTATGTACATACAGCTGTACATGCATAGCAGGGTTTCCAACTGCACATACTCCTGTGCATGTACAGTCATATGCATGGGTGCTAATTTCAGAGTGTTGGACAAGGACTGGGGAGATCTGGGTTCTAGTCCACACTTGGCCATGAAGGTCACTGGGTGACTTTGTTTTTTGTTTTTGTTTTAACTTATTTAATTTTCCAAAACAAAATAAGACAAAAAAATAACAGGCTTACAATCTAAAAAGGCATGCATGACACAAAAGGAAAAAGGGATGGCGAGGGAAGAGGAAAAAAGGAAATGGGTCTTTCAGCAGGGCTGGTGGAGCGGCCCTGCTTCCCACCTCATCTCCCTGTGGCATAGCCACTGGTGGTAACAGGTGACAGTTTCATTGTGTCCAAAATGATGTGAAGTGATAGGAAAATTCTGTCTGTGGTGTTTTCTCTATGAAGCCTCATTCATACATGGATGTCACCATCTGATATTGTATATTATAAAAAACTGAATAAAAATGTTTTTTAAAATGGGAATGATCAGTGGAACCGGAACAAAGACAAAATTCCTTCATTGTATTTCCTTGTCATAGGGTTAGGAATGGCTGCTTTAATCAGCCAGAAGCTGGAGCACCTATACGTTAGGTACCAGACTCTTGATTTCAGGGTTTGTTTGTTTATTTATTTATTTATTTATTTTTAAGCCCCATGAAACCACACCGTTGTTCAAAAATTTTTGAACAGCAGACATGCTCTTAATGGATAGACTATACTGTATACCTGTATTCTTTTCAACATTTCATTTCTTCAAAACCATCTTGAGCAGTCAGAAATAATTGCATCCATATTTAAACTCAAACTCTGCAGCACAGGTACATTTCAACATCCTACAGGCAATTTTCTGTGAAGTTACTTTTAAGGCCATAAAGTCTAACATTTCTCATGCTCCGAATCACAGTGCAGACTTTCACAGCAATCTATAAAATGTCTAAATAAGACTAGTTTTAGAAACATATGTTTCTTTTGCAAACTGTTTAACAAAAAAAAATCCCTATGGTAGAAAGCATTTTGATGGTTCCGTAGAGTCATTTGTTAAATGCCCAATCTGTTAAAAAAAAAAAAAAAAATGAAACCGAGCGTGATATTTGCTTCTTAACCAACATGTTGAAAAAACAACCCCAGACTTAATGGTGTTGGTATAGTATGACTCAGACCACATGGGTTATTGCATCAGCATTTTTCCAGCTCCTGCTAAACCAAAAGCATTTCACTGATTCATTAATTATGGTTTTTCAGGTAATGAAATGGCCTCATCAAAACCATGAAATGCTCAATGTATTGGATTGCCCACTGCCCAGAAACAACCACCACCACCCAAACTGCCCTCCCCTTGTGTCATTAACTGAGGTCTGATTTGCAGAAATCAGCAGGCAAATTTGTCACAGCATGGTGAGAAGCGTGGTTGCCTGCTAATTTCTGCAGATCAAATAGCTTCTAATGTGACAACTGCAGGCAGTGCTGGATCCAGGTTTTGGAGGGCCCTTGGCAAGGCACCCTCAGTGGGTCCCCTCCCACGGTGCGTCTACCTTTGTCACCAGCTGCTATTGCTCCTCATCCTCTTTCTCATCATGGCTACCACTTGAGGGCTTGACAGGCAGAGAGCCAGTTGGCAAGGAGGCAGCGGCAAATACTGCTTCCCCTTCTCACCACCGCTGCCTGGGCCAGAGCGAGAGGCGGGTGAACATGGTGAAGAGGAGGAGCAAGTCCAAGGAGATCTTGTCAGTGGGGCCCACCACCTTTGACCTTCTCCTGCAATGTGTGGCAGCCAGAGAATATTGGTTGAGTTCTCTAGGTCACCCTTAGTTCAAGCAGGGTATCTGTGAGGCCCAACAGGCCTGGCTAATGCACCATGTGATCCTGGGGAGTGGACCCTAGGACATCCTAGAGCAGTGTTCTCCAACCTTGGGTCCCCAGATGTTTTGGGCCTACAACTCCCAAAACATCTGGGGACCCAAGGTTGGAGAACACTGTCCTAGAGCAATACAACGATAGAACCAATGACCTAGGGAGGTCATGGGCTCTCCCACACTGCAGGCATTCCAGATGCAGCTGGACAGCCATCTGTCAGGGATGCTTTAACCTGGATTCCTGCGCTGAGCAAGGGGATGGACTTGATGGCCTTATAGGCCCCTTCCAACTCTACTGTTCTATGATTCTATGATCCTTTCCCCCAGAATCCACTGCAACATGCAGCAGTTTTGTGGCAGATGGGGAAAGATTTATTTATTATTATTTTTATTTATTGCACAGATTTGTATACTGCTTTCCAATAAAATGATCAAAGTGGTTAACATAATAATCAAACAATAAAACTACAATAAAATAATCCCTGCTCAACAATACAACTATAACTATACTGGCTGGGTCACACCTCAGGGAAAATCTGCATAAAGAGGTAGGTCTTAAGCAGGTGTCTCAAGGTCAAAACTATAGACGCCTATGTAATGTCTGTGGGGAGCGCATTCCAGAAGCCAGGTGCAGCAACACTAAGGGCTTGTTCGCACGACACGGGAACCGTGGGGGAGCAGAAGTCCCCCGCGGTTCCTGTGTCGTGTGAATGCTGACCGGGGGTGCCCCCGCGGGACAGCCACGCGCAGGATGCACGCAAAGTGACCATGGGCAGTAGAGGGGTAAGCCCCTACCGCGCGTGTCCACCGTGCCGTGCGAATAGCGGGCGGCCATCCCGCGGGGTCCGCACAGAGGCGGCAGCCCAGAGCGGCCGGAGCTGCCGCCGCTCCAGCCTATAGGGGCAAACGGCCCCTCTGGGCATCCCGGGGCCCCGCCCCCTAGCACCGGGAGGCCCGCACTGCGGTGCGGGGACTGCAGGGTCCGCCCACGCGTGGGGGGCGCAGGTCATCTGTGGTGCCTCGCTGGACCCCGCAGATGGCCCCGTGGTGCCTCCCCCGCCCGTAGCCTGGGTCGTGCGAACTGGCCCTATAGGTGCAATCCTATGCATGTTTAGACAGAAAAAAAGTCCTACTACTTTTTACGACTTGATAGGGATAACTGAAACCTGGTGGGATGACTCCCATGACTGGAATACAGCAATTGAAGGGTATAACTTGTTCAAAAGGAACAGAAGCAACAAAAAGGGAGGTGGAGTTGCACTGTATGTTAAAAATACGTATCTCTGCACAGAGATACAGGAAGAGGAGCTTGGCAGCCCCATTGAGAGCATCTGGGTTAAAATAAAGGGGGCAAAGAATAAAAGGAACATGGTGGTCGGAGTCTACTACCGACCACCCAATCAAGGAGAAGACGAGGATGAAACTTTTGAAAAGCAAATTGCAAATGTTTCAAGGAAGCATGATGTAGTAGTAATGGGGGACTTCAATTTCCCTGATATCTGTTGGGAGACTTATTCAGCCAAACATGGCCCCTCCAAGAAATTCCTGAGTTGTGCTGCTGATAACTTCCTCCTACAGAAAGTGGAGGAAGGAACTAGAGGATCAACTATCCTTGACCTGATTCTAACCAACAGAGATGAGTTAGTGGATAAAGTGGCAGTTTCAGGAACTCTGGGGGAAAGTGACTATGTTATACTTGAGTTCTTGATTCTAAGGGGAGCAAAAGCTGAGTGTAGCCAAACGCGTACCCTGGATTTTAGGAAAGCCAATTTTAACAAACTCAGAACAATGATAAGTAAGGTCCCATGGCAAGCGACTCTAATGAGAAAAGGAGCACCTGATTACTCTGAACGAGTTTAAATCTCCAGGGCCTGACGAGCTGCATCCTAGAGTAATAAAGGAACTGGCAGAAGAACTCTCAGAACCACTGTCTATTATCTTTGAGAAATCATGGAGGACAGGTGAAGTGCCAGATGACTAGAGGAGGGCAAATGTTGTTCCCATCTTCAAAAAGGGCAAGAAGGAGGAACCTGGGAACTATAGGCCAGTCAGTCTGACATCAATCCGTGGGAAAATTTTGGAGCAGATTATAAAGAAGTCAGTCTGCAAGCACCTTGAAAACAATGCAGTGATTACTAGAAACCAGCATGGATTTGTCAAGAACAAATCCTGCCAGACTAATCTGATCTCATTTTTTGATTGGGTAAGCTCCCTTGTGGACTGTGGGAATGCTGTGGACATAATATATCTGGACTTCAGCAAAGCTTTCGACAAAGTGCCTCATGATATCCTGATTAGCAAGCTAGCTAATAGTGGGCTAGATGGAACAACTATCAGGTGGATCCACAATTGGCTACAGAATCGGACTCAAAAGGGTGCTTATCAATTGTTCCTTCTCAAACTGGGGAGAGGTAATGAGCGGGGCACCACAGGGCTCGGTCCTGGGCCCAGTGCTCTTCAACATTTTTATTAATGACTTGGATGAGGAGGTGCAGGGAATGCTTATCAGATTTGCAGATGACACAAAGTTGGGTGGAACAGCTAATACTCTGGAAGACAGAAACAAAATTCAAAAAGATCTCGATAGGCTGGAGCGCTGAGCTGAAAACAACAGAATGAAATTTAATAGGGATAAATGCCAAGTGCTGCACCTAGGGAAAGGAAACCAAATGCAGAGTTACAGAATGGGGGACACTTGGCTCAACAATACCACAAGTGAGAAGGATCTTGGAATTGTTGTAGATCACAAACTGAATATGAGCCAGCAATGCGATGTGGCTGCAAAGAAGGCAAATGCTATTTTGGGCTGCATTAATAGAAGTATAGCTTCCAAATCGCGGGAAGTGATAATTCCCCTTTACTCAGCATTGGTTAGGCCTCATCTTGAGTACTGCGTCCAGTTCTGGGCACCACACTTTCAGAAGGATGTAGACAAACTGGAGAGGGTTCAGAGGAGGGCAACAAGGATGATAAAGGGACTGGAAACAAGGCCCTATGAGGCGAGAATGAAAGAACTGGGCATGTTTAGCCTTCAGAAGAGGAGATTGAGGGGAGATATGATAGCACTCTTCCAGTACTTAAAGGGTTGTCACACAGAGGAGGGCCAGAATCTCTTCTCGATCATCCCAGTTTGCAGGACACGGAATAATGGGCTCAAGTTACAGGAACCCAGATTCCACCTAAACATCAGGAAAAAATTCCTGACTGTCAGAGCAATAAGACAATGGAACCAACTACCTAGGGAGGTGGTGGGCTCTCCCACTCTGGAGGCATTCAAGGTGCAGCTGGACAGCCATCTGTCAGGGATGCTTTGACCTGGATTCCTGCGCTGAGCAGGGGGTTGGACTCGATGGGCTTGTATGCCCCTTCCAACTCTACTCTATGATTCTATGATTCTACTCCCAGCATGCCCCAGCCAGACATGCTGCCTGGGGCATGCTGGGAGTTGTAGGGCTTTTTCTCTGTCTAAACATGCATAGGATTGTACTCTAAATGCTCTACTTCAAGTGCTCTTGAGGTGAACCTCAGGAATTTGCAGCACCCGTCAGAAGTGCTCCTTCCAAGCATTGCAACAACTGGGCAGGAACATAAGGGGTGTGGCAATCCCTAAGGTAACCCGACCCCAAGCTGGGGGATTGAACCTGGTCCCTTTTGCATGCAAAGCGGGTGCTCTACCACTGAGCTGCAGCCCCTCCCCAAGGAAGAGAAGGTGGCAGAAAAATTGTATCTGGACTGTATCACTCCAGACTGCAGGTGGCAGGTTACAGGCAGGGATGTTGAAGAGTCCTTGGTCTCGAGTCATGAGTCGAGTCACGAGTCTTTGGACCCGAGTCTCGAGTCCGAGTCTGAGTCCTTGGTCCAAAATGGTGACTCACGAGTCACGAGTCACAAGTCACTCCCAAAGCAGACTCCACGAGTCCCTATTAAAATCAATGGGGTTTTTTCCCAACAAAATAAGGCTACTTCAGATGTGTGGTTTAAATAAATTCTAGGAACAAGTGTGCCTTTTTATTTCAAAACTCTGCAACTGATTTTGGCAAGAACAGACCAGGCAGAAAAGCCCAAAATAACCAGGCAGGCAGAGGAGGCAGGGAACCCCAAAGCAGGCAGGCAGAGGCCTTTGTCTTGGACAATTCAACTGTTGAACTGGTCAAGAAGAGACCAGGCAGGCAGAGGAGGCTGGGAACCCCAGACAGGCAGGCAGAGGCAGCCAAACCCAAAATGTCTGAAAGGTTGCATTTTAGAAAAATGATTTTAAAAAATAAACTTGCTGTACTTCCTAAAACTTATCCATGTTGCATTTGAGGAACATGATTTTTTCTAAATGTTTGGCCCCCATTCTGGAACGGTGAGATCTCATCACAATTCCACCCTCACTGAACACCTGCTCCACTGGTGATGAACTTGCTGGAACCAGAAACACACTCAGAGCAGCCACACAGAGTAATCTCAGGTCCTTCTTCTGCCTCTCCCAAGTACGCAACACATCAATCAAAATAAATCTTGACACACTGTTGGGGCTGCACTCCTGGTAGCCGTCCATAGTGGCCGAGCAGCAGCACACCTCACTTCCATGCGCTCTTCGCCGGCAATCACGCTCCTCTCCACTCCTTCTGGCACAGCCCAGGGATGTTGAAGAGTCCTTGGTCTCGAGTCCCGAGTCGAGTCTCGAGTCGCATTAAAAATATTGGGACTCGAGTCCGAGTCGAGTCAGAGGGGGGACTCAGTCCGACTCACGAGTCGAGTCCTCGAGTCCGAGTCCCCATCCCTGGTTACAGGATAGCATGCCCCTGCTCAAAAGCATTCCTACCCGTAGAAAACTAGTGCAAGACTGTTATTCTAGAGCCCTTCTTCCTGACATCACGTTTTCTATGTCTCTGTGGGGTGTTGTTCCCCCCTTATGGAGGATCATTTACTCTTGTGAGCCTTCACCTGCAGTCTGAAGTAGCATGGTCTCTGGACACAGATTTACTATTTCATCTGCTGCTTGCAGGCGCTAGGTCCAAATTTTCTCATACCTTTGCTCGATGGAAGAGTAGCTTGGAAGCTTGGAAGCTTGCATGCTTCCAAGCCAGCAGGAATCAACCCAATAATCATTTGACCAACTATCACCTTACCTCTCTTATAAAGAGCTCATTCAATGGTTCAGAAAATGCTGTTGGTCTGTAAGAAAGCCATTTGAACCTCGAAAGGGGAGTAATTGATATAAAGAATCAAAAGTGCTGTGAACATATCCAACATATCATTAAACTAGCAGCTGTTCTGGAAACAGATCATTCGCTGTAGTGAGGGCATGCAGGGTCTTGGCACCTCCACCTTACTGCAGATGCAGAAAAACTGTGAAAGTGCCATGAAACATCATCTAACTTGTAAAGATAAGGGGAAATTATAAAACAATCAACGGGAAGCTGGCAGGTATAACACTTACCTGGATTTAAATGTGCTTTGAACATTTGATTAAGGAAACTAGGAGAACCAAGGAAATGAACAAAAGACTTATCTGCTCTAAACATTGATTAAAGGATTTTAACAAAATAGAAATCAGCAGGTGTTCCTAAAAATAAATACAAATCAGATCTGAGATGGTGCACCTGTTAGAAGAGGCGGTGTGAGGGGGAGGCCAGCTAGGGCTGGAGCCCCGAATCTTTCATTGGGAGCCCCGATCTGGAGCCCCTTGAATCTTTCTGCCTGAGTCCCCCCCCCGAAATCAAATGCCCTCCTCTTCCCTGTCCATACATCCCTTTTTGCAAATGGGGTGTCTATAGGAGACAGGGTCCTTTACAGACACACACAGAGAGACTTTAGAGCATATGTGAATTAGCATATGCAAATTTGTGTTTGTTTGTTTGTTTGTTTGGCCCTATGGGCCTGAGCCCCGGATCTTTTGGGGACCTAGCACCACCCCTGCCTATTAGCTTTGGGAAAGAGTTATGTTTGTTGTATTTACTGTTAGCAGCAATTTGAAGATGAGTATGTTGTGGTGGATTCTCTTCTACCTTTTTTTCCTAAATAACATCAAATATCAATGGGGGGGGATACTCAGCAGGTTCCCCCAAATGTTTCATCTAACATGTTATGTAATTTGCAGACATTGTAGCCATGTGAGAGCCATAGCAATAGGATCTGATCAAGGCTAAAATGTCAAACTGACTGAACTGGGGAGCAGTGGGAGGGGGGAATCTGGTTAATTATGGAACTCAAAGAGATCCTCTCAAAATATTGAGGAATCTAATTTAACTTTGCAAAACTCACTCATTAATCTAAACGACCTGGGTAGACTGATGGCTTTTTAGCAAAAAAGTTGGTATAGGGTGCAATCGTATGCACGTTTAGACAGAAAAATGGCCTATGGCTCTCGGCATTCCCCAGCCAGCTTTTCTCTCTCTCTCTCTCAACATGCATACGATTGTGCCCACATAAATGTTAATAATCAATCAATAATCAATCAATCAATACTACTTGGCATCAGGAGATCTCTGTTGTTGCTGGCAAAGTAACCGGTTACTTGGAAGTGATTTGTGGCAATGTATGATGCACACAAGAGTACAGTGGGTCATTGCAAAGTGTAAACTTATGGTTGTCTCTTTGTATATTTGTTTGCCTGCTGCAGTCGGAATGTAGTGTAAAGAATAAACAATAGGTTTTTGGTATCGCATTCCTTAGAGTTATGAAAACAATAGTGTTGAAATAATTAGGACATGGAGGAACTTCTGCTCTAGTTCCTTTGAATAATGGAACAGAAAGTAGCATGGGGTGTGTGTGGAAGAAGGCGGTTCTTCTTATCAGCTGTAGGTGGGTCTTACCCCTCTGGAACTCTCTCCCTCCCAGTACATTGAACTCAGAAATATGCACATATTAAAAAGAAAGAATAGTGGCTATTGACAACCATTTAATGCTGGGGGTGCAACACTCCTTTAAATTGTGGGCATTTTCCCTCCTTTATAGTTCATAGTTAGGCAGTGGGGTGAGGACAGAGAAGGAGTTGAAGAGAGAAAAAGTTCCTTTCAGTCTCTATTTCATGGTTTTCTCTATGGAGAGGTAGCCCTCTTATTTTTGTAAATCAATGTCTCTTCTAGCCATCATTGTGTTTTGAATTCCCCCACTAGACTGACAGCATGAATTTCAGTTTCTCACAGCAGGAGACAAGCAGTCTGGAAGCCAACTAGTAGGATGTCTTTGTCGTCATTTGACAATTCAGAAGAGGACAAAAGTTCTCCTGCAGGTTAGGAAGATGGATTTGATTACTATGTGGCCAAAACAGAATTTGTCCCTAGGATTGCCTTGCAGTGTGAGAGAAAATCAGAACAGGATTTGTCCCCGTATGCGTGACAGATCTGAGCTGCCAAAAGAACATGGGCTTTATTTTCAGTTGTATCCAGGGCTGGCCCAAGACATTTTGCTGCCTGAGGTGAAGGACAAGATGGTGTCTCTCCCCAGCCACCCAGTACATAAACCGACTGGACTGGCAGTTGAATCTTAGTTCAACAGAGGCAACAGGTCAGCATCCTCCACTGCACCTGAAGGCAGCAGGCTACCTCAGGAGATCAGGGTGTCCCCTACAGCTCTTTCCTCCAAGTCTTTGTCAGCATCCCTCAACATTTGCTGCCTGAGGCAGCTGCCTCACTCTGCCTAATGGTAGGAGCAGCCCTAGTTACATCCATATCTGTCAACAATGAGTTGGCATTTCCGAATATGCCAATGGTAGGTCTTCATCTATCAGGTAATGATGAGTACTTACCTATTACATTTTTATCCAGTTCTTTGCACAAGGAACACAAGATGATGAATATGTTCTCTCTGCCTGTATTATATCCTCACAACCCTGTGAAGGATGTTAGCCTTTGAGTCACTACCTTAAAATCACTCAGAAAGCCTGTTGGCCAAACGGGGATTTAAACTCGGGTCTCCCAGGTCACATTTTTGCTGTTGTTGTTCCACAAATCGCATTGCGAGCTTGGAAATATACAGACTTTGACTGCAGCAGATTGCAGTTGCCCCACTCTGCCTAATGGCCCTGGGCCCAGGAAATGGAACGGGAGTACCGGTACCTGAAGCTGCAGAATTGCAGACACAGACCTGATCAGCCACCGGTATGGAAGGCCACCATAGAGGAACTCCGTGGTACAGCAGCATAATAAATAAATACATGAATGTGGGACTGGCAGCAAAATGGACTGGAGCGCCCCCCCTCTTCAGTATTCCAGCCAATCAGCCATTCCTTCTTGGGCAGTGTTCTCCAACCTTGGGTCCCCAGATGTTTTTGGCCTACAACCCCCAGCCAGCTATGCTGGCTGGGGCATGCTGGGAGTTGTAGGCCAAAAACATCTGGGGACCCAAGGTTGGAGAACACTGTTCTAGGATATTCCATTCCCCCTTCCCCTTGGCCTTCCACCAGACAGTCAGCATTCCACCATGCCCATGATGCATGCTGAATCCCCATTGGGTTGTGTGTGTGTTTTTTTCCTGGTGGGGTTGCCCCCCCCCCCCGATTTGTTTCTGCTTCTTCAAACCTTGGGGTTCCTCCAAGCATATTGATAATTTCCTCTTGTTTCCGGGTGGTGTCATTTTGGCAACATAAAGACCAGCACCCAGAGAACTGAGTTCGCTGTTAGTATATATAATTTTGTTTTAAAATGTGTCTTCATATACATACAAAGGAATTTGTGCAGATATAATATGATTTAATTGTGTTGGTTTCACTCTAACTCCTACTGAACATCTGTGTGATTTGAAAAAATAAAAGTGCGAGACAAATTAGAAAAGAAGTATTAGATGAGGTCTCCTTTTTTACTCTCTTTTCAAATAAGAGGAAACAAAAAATCCCCACCCAAGGATAAATGTATTTTAAGCACTCATATCCTTGCCAAATATAATGTCTAGAAATCTGAGTCTTTATTCAAATGCACAGTATGCACTCTGACCCAAATTCATGTGCTGCCTTTGAGCCAGTGGTTTATTGGTAACTTTATTGTAAGCGTAATATAGCAACAGGGCTGCACATTACCGATTCAAGCAAAACATATATATTTGCTAAACATCTCTGTGTCATAGAAACATTTTACAACATGAGTCAGAAAACACAGACAAGAACTTGCAACACTGAAGTGAGTTGCCTAAATCCAAATGCCCTGAGACTGCTTCATGAGTGACAGCCCTGAGAGTAGCCTAAAGCCACACGGCTCTTAAATGCTGCCTGGTTGCATGCGAGGGAGTGGTGACACAGTGAGCCCCCACCTCCATCAGCACTGCTGGGACCAGCTATCCGTTGACACTCGTCCCCTCTCAGAACTGAATTCGTCCGCAGCTATTCTGCTTAGTTGCATCAAAGGGAGAGATGAGTCAATGCAGCCTCCTTCATAAACTCACCTGGGACTAATCACATAGAGATTCATAGATCATAAAGTTGGAAGGGGCCTACAAGTCCATTGAGTCCAATCCCCTGCTCAATGCAGGAAACTAGAGGAGGGGTCTCCCATCCAAGTAATAACCAGGCCTGACCCTGCTTAGCTTTCCACGCTCAGACAAGCTGAGCCAGCATGAGCCACAGGCCACCATGTGGCTCCTCTCGTCAAAGAAGTGCCCCCATCAGCAGCCATTCCAGATGGCTGCATTTGAGGAAAAAGTGAGGCAGGAAGGATCCCTCCGTTGGCTCGGCTGGGACTGATGGCCATTTGGCTCCTCCCCTCCCATTGACAGTTTCCGAATACTGACCATGCCGCTTGGTCATTATGTAAATTTATGTATGTAACAACAAAAAAGAGTTGGTTCCTGAACGTGCCTATTTTCCTCTTCCCTTCCCTCCTCCTTCTTTTTGTATCATGTATCTTAGATCAGAGGTGGGCGGAAGGTAAATCTCCATATGTTTTGGATGTAAACTCCCAGAAGCCCCTGCCAACATGGCCAATGGTCAAGAATCCGGACATCTACTTTCTGCCCAGCCCTGTCTTAGATTATATGCCATTATTACAAAATATAAACCCACCTTGAGTGTTTTGGCAGAAAGATGGCATATAAATGTAATAAGTAAATAAATAATTAAGTGTGATGCAAGCATCCCTAAGGATGGGGGGCAGTAGAATCTATAAATAAATAATTAAGTGTGATGCAAGCATCCCTAAGGATGGGGGGCAGTAGAATCTACCGGTATCTAACATTCTTTTGTGACACCCACTCATCCCGCTGTGAGGGAAGATTGGTAATGGTAGACAAGCTGCTGTTTTGGCAGATTATCCCTTAATATAGGACCCTTCAAACCCTCAGGGTTCTGTGGAGCACCATTTGAAAAATATTGATTTTGGACAATAAAAGGGGCATAATAATAAGGCTCCTTGTCACTCACAATTAAGTATATATATATATATATATATATATATCCATTGTACCCTAAGCAGGGAAGGTACTACAGTTCCTCAACAGATACAGGAACACCTGCCATTTAGCAGTTAACTGCAATGATATCATGTTCTAAGTGACAGGTGTTAAAATTGCTTATAAATGCTAAGAGTGTTTAAGGACTGGGTTACCACCAATTAAAACGTTTGTTTGGGAGGGCAGCATTCCAGGCTGTGTGCCCTCACGCATGTGCATGTAAATCTTTTGGAAGCCCATATTTATTTTATCTGAATAAATTTGATTGAATAAATTGTTCCTCATGCTATATCCCTCACATTGATTTTTGTAACTGAAACCCTTAGGAGAATCCTTTAATGACACAATGTTGGTGAGGCCAAAGAAGGTAATTACATTGAGGGCAGGAGAAGAGCTCAGCCCGTATATTGTCTTCACTAGAAGTTGGATAAAGGTTTGATTTACTCAAACCAAAGAGCATAAATGAAACACTGTCACAAACTGTAGCAGCCAGAAAACATGAGATCTGAAGTTATTGCTTCTTTCTCTCCTCCCCACTTCACCTCATGTCTTTTCATGTCTGTGTGGTGAAGATGCATGAATCAGTCTATATCCAGTCTGTGTCAGCTTTGCATGAATTCAGTCATGCATCTATCCCATCCAATTTTCACATTATTCTACAGTTTGTTAAAAAAAATGAACCGAAATTCACATTTATTTTCGTATGGAACTTTCCCTAACATAGGCATTTTGTATGCATCTTTCCCTAATATATCCATTTTTGTTTATATCTTGCCCTGACATACACATTTTTGTATGCAATTTTTGAGTCAAGCACCGCAATGCAACCTTTGGAGAAATGTGTAATCTGATGGATAACTGTGTTCATATCCACATATTAGTCTGGGAAGTGTGAATTAGGATGGTTCATTTAAATATGTGGACCAAACAAAATCCTCCAGCATCTCTACCTTGTGGTCCTAGATAAATGGCTTATAGAGTTATCTAAAAAAAATAATAATCCAATTTTACAAATATCTTGTTTGTCTGCCAAGATATTTAGATAAAGGAGGTTTGTATCATGTTGTTACAGAGGGCAGTGACAGGGATAGCAAATAGGCTGTTTTCATGTGGGACTTGAAAGAGGATTGAGATGTGCTTTTCTACACAAGGCATTTATTGTGTACTCACAATTGTATACAGGTTCTTTTGACGATGTTGTTGTGACCCTCCAGTTTTGCTTCTGTTTTTAAACAGCACTTTTGGAGAGTTTTTTTAGAACAGGGAAAATGCAGTGTTATTTAAAGGAAGCAAAAGAAAATGCTATTTCCACTTGTGTATTTGTGCTATTCTGCTATACCACAGTGCCACCTAGAGGTTACGTAGTGGAAAAGCAGGAAATGAAATGTTCTTCACGTCGTGCTCGTATCTTAATTCTGCGATGAAACTGAAAGTAGATACACCAGATTAACAGCCTCTTGTAGAAAAGCTCTGAGCATCTATTGTAGAAACACTAGATAATAAAACACACTTTGAAGGAAACTTCTAAATGCCCCTTGGAATTATATTAAAGTTTGCAATGGGAGAGCGGAGGATAACAACATATTTTCCCCCGAGAGTCCCCGAGAGTCTCCTACTGCCAATCTATTGCAAGAAAATGATGCAAAAGCAATAGAAAATTATCACATGCAAATATAGCAAAGAATGTGGCAGCTAGTTCACTCTCTATACATGAGGGGTGGGGAATGTGTGGACCTCCAAATGTTGTTGGACTGCAACTCCCATCAAGCCTAGCCAGCATAACCAATGGTGAGGGATTATGCAAACCAACAATATCTGGAGGGTCACACATTCCCTGTCCCTACTATACATCTAGGCACTGTGGCTTGGCTGAAGAGATTTTCTCTCTGTCACCTGGATGAAGGAGAAACACAAACATTCAACAAATTAACTTCAGCACGATATTGCTCCGTCTGCATGCTCATCACTATTTTGCTAATGAGTGGGTGCAGAGAGGCAGGAGGACTTCCCAGGCAATCGTGGTGAGAAAGTTAGAGGAGGAACCCCCAAATAGAGAAGGTAGCTTGTGAAGGAAGCAGGGATGGGGACTCGGACTCCAGGACTCGACTCGTGAGTCGGACTGAGTCCCCCCTTTGACTCGAGTTCCACTCGAGTCCCAGCATTTTTAATGGGACTCGAGACTCGACTCGGGACTCAAGACCAAGGACTCTTCAACATCCCTGGGCTGTGCCAGGAGTGGAGAGAAGTGCGATCGCTGGCGAAGATTTTATTTTTTAAAATCATTTTCCTAAAATGCAACCTTTCAGACATTTTGGGTTTGGCTGCCTCTGCCTGCCTGTTTGGGGTTCCCTGCCTCCTCTGCCTGCCTGGTCTCTTCTTAACCAGTTCCACAGTTTGAATTGTCCAAGACAAACGCCTCTGCCTGCCTGCTTTGGGGTTCCCTGCCTCCTCTGCCTGCCTGGTTATTTTGGGTTTGTCTGCCTGGTCTGTTCTTGTCAAAATCAGTTGCAGAGTTTTGAAATAAAAAGGCACACTTGTGCCTAGAATTTATTTTGCGGACGTATAGGTGGGAAATGAAGAATCGAGACAATCAGTTGGTGTTTAACTGGGCCACGTTTATTTACATATTTACATACAAAGAACTGCAAAGGGATCGAGTGCGGGTTATTCTATTCTGGCCTGGTAGGCCGCTCTGTTATGCACTTGGGCGGAGCATCCAAAACTGGGAGGTAGCGAGGAATTCCGCCGCCTCCCCCTTTTGCACTTTCCAGCGTTGGGAGCCTTTGTTGCGTCGCACCCTCTCGGAGTCTCACGACAACAAGCTTGGCGAGAACAAAGGTCTCACAGGCGTTCCTGACCCCCAGCTGTCTGAGCCTACTGACCCATCCATCTGAGGCATCCTAAAACCGCCTGTCACCTGAATGGTGCCAGGGATGCTCACCTCACCCTATCCATACCCTAACCCGCACTTACCTGCCAACTATCTATCTGTGACCATTTTTCTTGCTATGTGCCCTAACTAAAAATGCTCCCAACCCTGCAGTAGTATGGAGTAGGCGAAACGCGCCCACCCCTCTAAAAGGGATAAGCCAAAATTCCTACTCGGCCCCTTAACGGCGACCAGAGGAGCCCATACTGAATACAGGGCGGGAGGGAGGGAGCTGCGAAGAACAAAGAGGGTGTGGGGCGGTGCTGCAGGTCCTAATATTGGCTCCTGTAACCCCGCCCCCCCTACCTGAGGCGTACCTGCGAGAACTGGTAAGTCTCGCTTCTCCTCCCCCCACGTCCGCAAAATTTCTCCCCGCCCACAGCTGCACGTGATGCGGGGGAAGGTCATAAGCCACACATCTGAAGTAGCCTTATTGTGTTGGGAAAAAACCCCATTGGTTTTAATAGGGACTCGTGGAGTCAGCTTTGGGAGTGACTCGGGAGTCACCATTTTGGACCAAGGACTCTGACTCTGACTTGAGTCCAAAGACTCATGACTCGACTCGTGACTCGAGACCAAGGACTCTTCAACATCCCTGCAAGGAAGTAGAAAACGTATTTCCTCTTTCTCCCCCCACCCTGGGGTTAAAGATAATCATTCATTTAGAACAGTTAATCTTGAGAACTTATGCCATAATAATTTTTGTAGTTTTTAAGGTGCCACAAGACTTTGTTAGTCTTGGATGAGCAATTATTGGTGAAACGGTTTACCCTGGCTTCCTGCGGTCTCTGCTTTTCCCCCAGTATGAGAATTCCTGGACCTTGCTCCAGTAGAGCCCTAGTAGTTATGTTCTACTTAGTCCCTCAGACAACTCTATGCTTTGGATCTTTTTGTGCCCCCAAAAGAGGGAGAACCAGTGAACTGCCTTACACTATGTAGGTGAGGGAGGTGAATCTACTACTCTCACTGCAAAAGTATAAGAACTTGCAAATGCAAAGTGAATACAACTCTGACTATCCACCAAGCTCAGCAATGCATGGATATTTGCTTCTAGACTCAGATGTGAAAAACCACCTTCTTCTGAACTCAGCTGCAAATTGTATCCACCTTTGACCTTTGTCTACCTCTTACACTTTCCACACATGGAACTATTCATGTGTGCATTTCTGCACGTAGAACTCTTCACTTCGGTGCATTAGCATATTTGAACTGGCACCTCTGCTTCTATTATTTGATCATCTGAATTTGAATTCTTGACTGCAACAACTCCAAAGTACACAATTTCATGCTTGAAGTGTGCTATTAACTCTTGCAATGGCGGACTTAATAATAAAATATTGGTAGCCATAAACAATAGGTATTATACTACCACTGCATCTCCCAAATATTGTTACATACAGTCCCTCTTGGCATTCTACTCATAATAAACAGTTTACTTATATATCTGGAATGCCTTTCAGATTATTTTCTGCATGCTTGATACTTGTTTCCATCAATTCAGTTTTTATATATCTGCATTACATTTACTAAATAGATTAAAAGACATTAAAGCCTTAAGAGCTATATTTTTATCTCCATGCAAAGGAAAGTTGACTGTTAAAGGGAGTTAGATGTATATTGCCACATAGAAGAAGATGACAGTATACTCACTGGAATGCAGATGGAAGGGTTTGCATGTGGAAAACACACCTTCCTGTGCTCACAATGAACTTCTTTTTGTTTGGTAGCTTGGCCAAAAGATTCTTAACTACCATTATTAAATAGGATTTAAGTCACAGGAACTTCCGAGACCACTGCCTTCCACTGATATGCTGATCTGATTTAGAAGCACAGTAATACCTTGGATTGAAAACATAATTCGTTCCGGAACCGTGCTTGTAATCCAAAACACTCTTATATCAAAGCGAGTCTCTGGCGGGCGTGAGCGGGGCTGATTTCGGCCCACAACGCCCGCTCCAGGTGAGCGGTTACATCCCTACGACTACTTGTATTGCAAGACGTCATTTGTTTATCAAGTCAAATTTTTTTAAAAAATTTGCTTGTCTTGCAAAACGCTCTCAGTTACCAAGTTACTTGCAATCCAAGGTATTACTGTACAGCACTGCAAAACAGTTTATAGTGGGGATTCAACAATACACTGTTTGTACAAAAATAAATTTAACAGTTTTCAATAGATCACCATTACAGGAAGCCATTAAAATAGGGAGGAGTTGATTGCAGCAGGACATGGGAAGATTGTAAGAAAGAAGCCAAGGCCTAAATACTGGCAGATTCCTTGCTTACCTGGTGAAGAATAGAGTGGAGATGAGTGTAAAAAGCTTCCTAAGGTCCTCATATATAACTGTGATGGCAGTGAGTGTGCACACATGCGCACGTGTCTCTGTGTGTGTCTGTATGTGTGTGTGTGTATATATATATATTGCATAGATTAGTGGAAATTCAGTATATTGCTATATCTATGACAATGTCAAGGAGTAATGTGGGAATTAACAAATGATGCCGCCAAACCCATTTTGGCCATACTTATCACAATGACTTTGCTGGAACAGACCAAAGATCCATCTAGTCTAGCATTCTAGCCATGATCCAAAGCACTGCAAACTGACTTGTATTCAGATTTAGTCAGACTTAATTTCAATGGGTCTATTCTAAGTATGGATTCAAGTCAATGTGCTCTTCTTCTGCACAGGGGCATTTTAGTTCCCTCACACACACACACACACACACACACACCTCAAAGCTAGAGGATCTGCAGAGTAGCACCACATGATGCATAACAAAGGAAATATCCCTATGCGTGTGTGTGCGGGAACCACTTACTGCTTGTTCTCAGGAGGGGTGAATGGACTGGATCCCAGCCTCTGTTTCCAACAATAGCCAGAGAGATGCCTCTGGGGGCTCACAAACAGGGCCTGTAGGCTATGGACTTTGGCTATTTTCCCATTCATCCCCTCCTCAAAGTAACTCCATCAACTAGTTGCTGCCAATCAATTGCAAAATTAGGAACATAGGAAGATGCCTTACACATGGTATGAGCCGGGTCAGTACTTGGATGGGTGACTGCCTGGGCTGCCCACATCTGTTCTCCTGCATTGAGCAGAGGGTTGGACTCGATGGCCTTATAGGCCCCTTCCAACTCTACTGTCCTACGATTCTATGAGGTCAGACTTTCAGTCCATCTAGCCCAGTGGCACTGAACCTCTTTCAGCATGAGGGCTGAATCCTATTTTGGAAAAGCTCTCAGGGGCTGCATTCCAGTGGTGGGTGGGGCTGAAGGCGAAAGGTTCAGGGCCAAAATACCAGCATATTTTAGCTTAGAGCTCTAACTGCCATTGACTAAGCTTTGGGAGAGTCATTTCAACCGTTTCGAATGGAGAAAAAACTGCAAAAACTGCAAAAAAGCTGGGAGACCACCAAATGATTGGTGGTTGGGGAAAAGGGGAAGAGAGCATGACCATCTGGGGAAGAATGAACACTACCATTGAGCTATGGGCCCTTCCCTGGTCATGAATCTTTGGGGAAATTGTAGATTATTGACAGCTGTCACATGTTTAAAGCTCATCCTGCACCCTAACAAGCATTATGCTTGGATGAGCTCGTATATTTTTCATTATTAGATTATTATTTTTTAAGAGTAAAACTATGGAAGTAGAGTTTAATATGTAACAAGTTGGGCACTTTGGTTTATTATATTATGAATATTTCTAAAATGTTTGCTGTATTTTAATAGCAAATTGAATATAACTTCCCCCTCCTTTTGGCATTTTTATTTCCATTTTAACAAATTATTTGGTAACTTGTCAGCTTTCCCTGGGAACAAATGTTAGCTTCTCCAACATGGAATGAAGAGTTGTCTCTCAACAAAACATCCATATTAATGAAATGTTTCTAAGATATCCAAAAATGGCAGAAGGAGGAAAGGGCTCTGGGGGAGTAATAAGCCCTAGAGTTTTATATGAACCAAACAAAGTAAGAACAGAAGGAGAGCCCTGTTGGGTCAGACCAAAAGCCTATCTAGACCAGCATTCTGTTCTTACAGTGGCCAATCAGGTTCCTAGGGGAAGCCCACAACCAGGGCATGGGCATCGGCTAAAACCACTAGCACAACAGGAAGCCAGCAAAGCTGAAAACTAGCCCAAACTAGGATTTCTGGAACTGGACAAGTCAGTGTGGCTCACGGACAGGAGCTCAGCTGACTTGTCCCATTCCAGAAGTGCTAGTTTGAGCACCTTTCTCGGGTTGCACTTTTCAAGCACTAGCTTTATGCTGCGCTAGCAGTCATTCATTCCGACTAGTGCTGACACACTGCCAACATCATTACATGCTGCCCCTTAAGAGCAACAGCACCCTCCCACTCATGTTCCCTAGCATGTTCCCTTGTTTTTCAGAGGCAACTTGTTTTTCAGAGGCACTAAGCCAGTGTGGCATAGTAGTTACAGTGTTGGACTGGGACTTGGGAGATCCAGGTTCTAGTCCCTGCTTGGCCATGAAACTCACTGGGTGACTTTGGGCCAGTCACTGACTCTCAGCCTAACCTACCTCACAGGGTTGTTGTGAGGATAAAATGGACAGGAGGAGGATTATGTAAGCTGCCTTGGGTTCCTTGCAGGAAAAAAGGCGGGGTAGAAATATAATAAATAAATAAATAAATACTGCCTCCAATACTGGAGGTAAGATATAGTCATCAGAGCTAGTAGCCACTGATAGCCTTATCCTCCATGAATTTGTCTGACCCCCTTTGAAAGCCATCCAAGATAGTGGACATCACTATATTTTGTGGCAGCGAATTCCATAGTTTAACTACGTGCTGTGTGAAGAAGTACATGCACTTCCTTTTGTCTGTCCAGCATGTCCCAACACTCAGTTTAATTGGATGGTTCCGGGTTCTAGTATTATGAAAGAATGGGGAAAACTTCTCCCTACCATGCTTAAAAGTGTTATATACCTCTATCATATCACCTCCTACTCACCTAAGCTAAAAAGCCCTAAAAATGTTATTATTATTTTTTTCTCAAAGGAGAGTAGCCACTTGATCATTTTGGCTGCCCTTTTCTGCCCTTTTCCCAGCTCTACAACATCCTTTTTAAGGTGTGTTGGCCAGAAGATGGAAGAGTTCATGCCAAGTATAGGAGACAAATGGTGTTAGCTGATAAAATATTATCACTGATTATTGAACTCAACAGTCTTTAAATGCTGACAGCTTTAAAATCAAACTGATATATTAGCAGCATATGCAGCCTATACATGACAGAAGCTTAAGGGCTGACCAACCAATCTGCCATGATTTTCAGTAGATCAGCAAGGATTTCTGACTCTCAATAGTTTAATAACAAAAAAGCTTTCTTCCCCTCACCACTCCAGAATTATGCTGTCAGAATCCCTGATCTGCAGTAACTCAGATGTATATCTTTGATTTGTATATGCAGGCCATCCTAGTGTAAGACTCATAAGGTGTAGTAGATAATTGGTTCCACCCCTGAGACACCATTTTGCATCTGGTTCCACTTCCTGAGCCACTGACTGGATTCAGACCACACGATAACCCACACACAAGGGTTGAGTATGGGTTGAGTGTGAGTTGTCATCGAACCGTGGGTTATTGTGTTGTCTGAACCCAGGCAAGATAACAAACCATGGTGAACAACCCACTGTTCACAACCCAGCAACAAACCATGGATTCTCATCATGGGTTGTTCATGGTTAACAAGCACATGGCTTGTTAGCACAGCTGGGTTCAGACAACATGATAACCTATATTTCAACAACAACTCATGTTACTACAACAACCGGCACTCAACCCATACTCAGCCCTTGAGTGTGGGTTATCATATTGTCTGAACCCAGTCACCATTTTGCATCTGGCTCTGGTTGGTGGAACCACTTGGCTCTGGTTTGTTTTCTGGTAAAACACACACACACACACACACACATACACAGGGAGAGAGTAGATCCTGCAAAAGTACAATCTACCCACACCTGCTGTAAATGATACCAAAACCGTAGCACATCATACATAGTAACAGAGATCTCAATTCTGCTATTAGTATATAGTATAGTATACAGTATTAGTATAGTATTTACCCTTCTGTAGTCAAAATGGCATCATCGAGGGACGTATCAGCAGGTTTGGGGGAACCCCAAGGTTTGCAGAAGTACCAAAAAACAACAACACCCCAACACTTTACTTTCAGAGGTTAACAATGTTAGTCAAAAACAACTAAGAGTCTTGCAGCACGTTAAAGACTAACACATTTATTCTGACATAAGCTTTCACAGACTATAGCCCACTTCATCAGTTGCAAAAATTCACCAAAAAAAATCTTTAAGAACTATAACTTTTCCTCTGGATCAGCAAGCTGGCCAGGAAAGAGTTCCTACTTTCTTCAACTTGGGGAAATTACCGGTAGCTATACAATCCTTTGCATGTCTACTTTGTTGTATTTTTTTTATTGATTGTTGTACACCACCCAGAGAGCTTTGGCTATTGGGCGGTATAGAAAATGAATGAAGAAATAAATAAATACTCAGAAATTAGTTCAGTAGTGCTAATTCCCAGGTAAGTGGGTTGCAGTCAAGGATACCCTACCTTGACCAACCCTCCCACTTGCAGTATGATATTTTCCAGATTGTGCTTGCACAATATTTTTATGCATCCCAATCCTATGCAAGTTTATTTGGAAATATACCCCATGGAGTTCAGTGAGATTTACTTTTAAGTACCGGTAAGCATAGTCATACATTGCAGTCATACAACCTGAGTCTATGCTTTTATGCTCTAACATGCGTAGGCTTTCTTCTAAGTCCTAATGACCTCAATAGGACTTACTCTCAAATAAATGTGCATAGGATTGCAAGTGCAACTGTCATCTGATTCCCCCCCCCCCCCGAACCTAATCCTATGTATGTATGTATGATATCTTTTAAACTGCCCAACAACAGTTCTCTGGGTGATATAGAAAAAGATTAAAAGCATAACATACCAAATAAAAACAAAACAACAAAGATAAACAGCACATCATAAAACCAGCAGCATAAAACCTGACTCCAAGCCGTATAGGGCTTTAAAGGTTAAAACTAACACTTTCCATTGTAGAGTTAGGCATAAATACAGGCTTACGGCACACCTAAGTCTGCATAGTATCAACCACTTAGATTCACAGAAATCTTATATTTCTGAATCTTTTTATCTTCTGCATATATGAATGTCACATCGAACCATTTCAAATAAGCTTGTTTATTTATCTGTACAGAGTAAGTATGTGTGTGCAAATTCCCTTAGATATGTATTAGATGTGAATTCAAAATTATTAAATTTTTTTACAAAACCATTGGTAAATGTAATAGCATACCCCAGTTAAAATATCTAGAATATTTCCACTGGTAAAAGAAGTGTGTTGGAGGTGTAGGAATAGAAGGTGAACCTTTGCTCTCATATGCTGCTACTGTGATCTGGTCAGGCAATATTGGAACAATAAAAGTAATCACAGGGTTTGAATTACAGTTAACTCCTGCTTCTATACTTTTGGGGCATATTATTTATTTATTTATTATATTTATACCCACCTTTTTTCCTGCAAGGAACCCAAGGCGGCTTACATAATCGTCGTCCTCCTCTCCATTTTATCCTCACAACAACCCTGTGAGGTAGGTTAGGCTGAGAGTCAGTGACTGGCCCAAAGTCACCCAGTGAGTTTCATGGCCGAGTGGGGACTAGAACCCGGATCTCCCGAGTCCCAGTCCAACACTCTAACCACTACGCCACACTAAGATCAGATGCTTAGAGACTACATTGTGGTGGTCATGTCCATGCTAACTACAGCACAGATCTCGTTGGCAAAACCTTGGCAAACATCTCATATACCATCAATTGAACAATGGAAAAAGAAGATATGGACTATCATGCATGAACAAAATTACCAGTTATAAACTGTTGTGGAACAGCCAGATGAATTCAGTACAGACTTTTTTTTTTTTTAAAGCTCCATTTATTAACTCCATAATATTGGTCTCCATTTATTAACTACTAGAATAGGTAAAGACCAGGTGAATTAGTAACTCTGGATATACTGAATGTGAGATAAAGTTTATGTCCTGAAATATTAATGAGGATAATTGTATACAGATTAGATTATATGGGGGGAAATATATTTATGAAAAGTTTTACATTTTTAAAAACAGCTTCTAAATATGCATTTTTAACGTTAAAACTTCTCAAAGCATATACAAGAATGTCCTTCCAGTATACTACACATTATACTTTCCTGATCCTCCTTTCCGTATCCTCCCAACCCTGGTTGTTGTTAGCATCATCATCATGATCATCCATCATTATTTAGCCCCTACTACAATATACAAAAACACTGGAGACTCCACTGGGTGGAGTGGGTGCTTTGCAAAAGGAAGAAAATTGAATACTTAGGATGCAATCCTATGCATATTTAGAAAGAAAAAGTCCTACAACTCCCAGCATGCCCCAGCCAGCTATACTGGCTGGGGCATGCTGGGAGTTGTAGG
Organism: Shinisaurus crocodilurus; assembly: GCA_021292165.1. Lineage (NCBI taxonomy): Eukaryota > Metazoa > Chordata > Lepidosauria > Squamata > Shinisauridae > Shinisaurus > Shinisaurus crocodilurus. The sequence continues at coordinate 37,162,308 of CM037880.1, read as the reverse complement.
ACTTTTTTTTTCAGTCTAGAAATGCATAGGATTGCTTGCGCCTTTACTATTAATACTTTCACATACACTATCTCAGTAAGCCTTATGCCAGCCCTGTAACGTGGGCCAAGTATTAATGATCCCCATATTCCAAATGGGTAGACTGAGGTGAAGAGATGGCTAGTGTCTTGCAGAGGGCCACCTATGGCTGGAGTGAGATTTGGAGCTGGGACTTCAGCTTACAGTACTACACCACTTCTTCTATATTTTTATTATTACTTCAGCTTAAAATGCTACACCACTGCTTCTATATTATTTTTATTCTTACTGTTTATTTTATTTATTATATTTATACCCCATCTTTTTTCCTGCAAGGAACCCAAGGCAGCTTACATAATCCTCCTCCTCCTCTCCATTTTATCCTCACAACAACCCTGTGATGTAGGTTAGGCTGAGGGTCAGTGACTGGCCCAAAGTCACCCAGTGAGCTTCATGGCAGAGTGGAGACTAGAACCCGGATCTCCAGAGTCCCAGTCCAACACTCTAACCACTACGCCACACTGGCTCTGAATTATGCTTACAGCACCTCTTCTTCTTCTTCTTCTTCTTCTTCTTCTTCATCTTCTTCTTCTTCTTCTTCTTCTTCTTCTTCCACCACCACCACCACATCTTCTATATTATTGTTGTTGTTGTTATCAATATTATTATTATTTCAGCTTACAGCACCACACCATTTCTTCTATATTATATTATTATTGCAACAACAATATAAATAATGCGAATGCAGAATTATTTAGATTTATTTTTTTGTTGTAATAATACTTTTTCGCCGTTGTACAGCACCGAGCACCGGGAAGCCCCAGCACAACGGCTTGCCGATGCAGGCAACCCCGACGCAGCCCGCGCGGCTGCTCCTGCTCCTCCCTCTTCCCGAGCATCGCGGGGCGCCCTGCGTGCTCCTCCTGTCCCTGGGCGCCTGCTCCTTGCCGTTGCGCTCGCCGCTGCGACCCTTGCGGTATGTGGCCGCTTTTGGCAGCGAGCACATGAAGGATTTCATTGAGTGCTAAGACAGAGAGCAGAGACAGAAAGCAGAAGGAGGCGGCCGCTGCCTTTGTAGTCGGGGAGGAATGCGGAAATGTTGAAGCACTATGTCAAACTTTTTTGAAACGGGGTCAAGTCACATTCAGCCAGCGTGGGAAACCGGGGGGGGGGGGGAGTTGAGGCGAGGTGGGGGGAAAACTCTCCTGCTCCTGCTGCTCCCAGACTGAGCACGGGAGCCGAGGAGAGAGAGATTGCGAGAGAGAGAGAGAGAGAGAGAGAGAGAAACGGGGACTTTTAGAGAAGCGGCGGCAGCAGGAAAGAGTGGCAGCAGGCAGCGTGGAGAGCTGGTGTAAGAGCCCCGCACTCAGGGGAGGCTGATCGCTGCAAGGTTTTGATCAGCCCCAGAAGAGTTAGCACAAGCGTCTCTCTCTCTCTCTTTCTCCCCCCCCCACCTACGGAGTGGGAGGAGGAGGGGGTTGCAGCAAGATCCTCTGTCTGTTAAGGTGCAGCCTGCCCTACCGCTTGCAGGAAGATGCGAACTCAGGACAGCAGCAGAGCCCCGGAGGAGCCGCTGCGACTACCTGTGTGGCCCCAGCAGTGGCTGCTGAGACCTGAGCCTCGAATCTCAGCCACCATCACCACCATGTGAACGCCTCGAATCCGGTTCGGTTCTGCTCTCTCTCTGGCCCATCATTCTGATGAGAAGCTGATTATTATTATTATTATTATTATTATTATTATTTAAAAAGAGGGGGGAATCCTCCCCCCTTCCTTCCTCACTTTTTGGGGGGTTGTTTTGTTTGCTGCTTCTCTCTCACTCTCTCCTCCCCCCCCCCTTTTCCATTTTTAACCCCAGCTCTTCTGGAGATCACTTAGGTGGGAGTTTTCATCTGAAGATCGAGGCAGCTCCAGAGCAATACCAGGTACTTTGAAAAGTGCCCATGTGCTCTTCTAGACCCTATCTATCCCTAACTGGGGGGAGGTAGGTGGGAGGGAATGGGAACCTTCCCCTCCACCCTTCCCCTCGCTCCGTCTTGCAGACATTCCTATTCCTGTAGATTGTGCCGGATCGGCGTGTGGGTGCGAAAGGCATTGTTATTCGGGGTTTCCCCCCACATTACATGCATGCTCTATAGGGAACCTGCTTTGGGGTGGTCCTTGTTGGGCACGTTTTCTGTGGAATACCGCGGTGTATGTATATATATTTTCATGGGGCTGGGTGGGGGGACTTTTGCGGGCATTCTTGAGTCTTGGTTCTGGTAGGGAATGGGGGGAGGCGTTGTTCTTGCGGGAAATGCTTATCATGCATGCTTTCTATTTAGGGAGACGCGGAGGGACAATTTTTAGGGAAGGGGTTCGTCCTTCCTAGTTGTGCAGTTGTGGGCGGCCGGGCAGGCACACGCACTGCGCATCCAGCTCCTGCACACGCATTCTTCCTGTGACTTGGGAGGGGGCAGTTGAAATGCATTTATCTCAAAAGAGCTCGCTGGGGGTGGTGGTGGAGGAAATTCCCTTCAAACACACCCTAACTCGCCCCCACCAGGACATGCATCATCATCATCATCATCATCATCATCATCATTATTAGCCCGGTATCTTTCCATGGCCAGCCGCCGCCGCTGCCTAACCAGCAATAGCGGCTCCCCACGCAGCACCTCCCCGAGCAAGCAGTCCGCCTCGGGGCTGCTGTGCGTGTTCGCCCCGGGCAGGCGCAGCGGTGTGGACTGAGGCCCCGCCCCCTGGAGACCCCCCACACTCAGCCTCGCCCCCTTCCGCCAGCCTCCCCGACCTCACACATGTGGAGGCCGCCTGGACGGTGGGGGGGCGACCTCCATCCCGGAGGCACTCCGCGGCCCCGCCCGCCCTTTGGTCATCCTAGGCTTCCGATTGGCTGAGAAGCGCTTCCCTCACTGGAGAGCCTCCTTCGCCCCGTCGGAGGCACGTGGAGTTCTCTTTTTTTGCGCAGTTGCAGGCTCTGCCTTGGCTGGGTCCGCGCGCAGCCCCCCGACCCCCCCGACCCTTTCCCCTTCTCCACCTGAGAGTCTTCAGTTTGTGGCAGAAATGCCCGCTCAAGCCCAGGGCATGGTCTGAAGGCACATGATGCAGCAGCCTTACTGAAACGAAGTAGCTCTGGGTCTGGTCAGTGCCTGGACGGGAAATGAACCTCTATATGAGTTTCAGGGTAGAACAAAGGTGGGATATAAATATAAATAAATAATCTGGGATCGTGTAGTAATAAAGAGAGAATAATGGCTTTTAGCCTGTGCTCTCAGAGAGGACCTGCCCCTCACCCCCCCAAAAATAGCCACAATCATTCTCAACGCATCAAAGGTTTAGGGGAAGGATATCTAGAGCCAGTGCAGATGTTACTTCTCAAAAGGTTTTGGGTCTTCTCATTCGTAAATTAACATCTGTGGCGAAGACACATGATAGGTCGCAGCAGCTACTTCGATAACGGGGTGGGGGAACAGGCAGGGGAGAATTCATCTTGTGGTTTTTCTTATAATGGAAGTAGCCATTGAGTTCTTCCCTGAGTCCCTGTGTCAGACATGACCGTTGTTTAGGTGAGTAGACAAACTATTGTGCGCAGTTATTTGCAGGGATTTGCCTGCTGCAGTAATGTGTGAACTGGCTCTAGGAGGGCATAATGCGTGCACCGGCCATTTTTGAAATTAAGATTTGCTACTGACAGGACCCAGTTATTAATGATTTCCTGGGAATGCATGTTTCAGGGTGCTTTTAAAACGACGTTTCTATATTTGAGTCTTAAAATAGTTTTTGCATTTCTTGCTTGTGTGATGCAGATATAAAGCCTAGGTTGGCAAGAATGCGCATTCAGTGTGAAAATGGTTTTCTTCTGTTTTGTATCTTACCATAAAAACATTAATGCATGTGGCCAAATAGCAAAAAGTATCTTTTTAGAGCTTCTTTCGGTGTTGCATGTGAAATTACTCAAAGACTCTCGCTATCATCAAGGTTATTCAGAAGTCTCCAAATGTTCTGGGAACAGAACTAAACCAGAAATCACTCATATATACACACATACAGTTACATGGTCCATCAGTATAATATAATAGGGGAAGGGGCCATAGCTCAGTGATAGAGCACCCGCTTTGCATGCAGAAGGTCCCAGGTTCAATCCCTGGGATCTCCAGGTAGGGCTGGAAAAACTCTTGCCTGAAACCCTACAGAACTGCTGCCAGTCAGTGTCTACAATACTGGGCTAGTGGACTGATAGTCTGAGTCCATATAAGGCAGCTTCCTATGTTCCTAATATAATATGACAGTATTACAAAAAATGAAATCACAAGTAAAATGTAAGGAAGTACCTCTGGCATGCAAGTCACTGAACTGCAGCTCTGGTTGTGACTGCTTTGTATGTAGAAGTTCCCAGGTTCCATCTCTGGTATCTCTAGTTTAAAAGAGGGAGGGAGGGAGGTGATGGGAAAGACATCTGCCTGAGACCCTGGGAAGCTGCTGCCAGTAAAAGTAGACAATACTGGGTTAGATAGATAAATAAATAGGCTGATAGATAAACAGGCTGATCTGGTATAATGCAGCTTCCTGTCCCCATCATAGGAGTGATAATTTAGGTTAATGAAAGATGTTCAGATTAAAAGTATATAACAAATATATCAAAGTTTTACTATATTTAAGGGCCAGATTACTTTTATTGCATGGTTAGCAACCATGTTTGGGTTTAATAATTAATATCAGGAATTGGGTGGCCGGATTTTCATTGGGACCACAGCATGTGGGGGGGGGGAGGCACAATCTCCTCCCTGAGGAAATCAGTCTTTGAGAAAAAGCAGGTGGTGGGGTTTTTTTCCTCCTAGAGCTAATGGCCACACAGGAGGGCAATTTTCATTGGGATCACGCCTAAGGAGGGAAGGGTTAAACCTCACCTCCCTGCGCACTGTGGTCCCAATGCGCTATACGCATGAGAAAAAAGAAGCCAGTGCAAAATGCTGGAGGAGGAATCAATCTCCCGGCTTGTCATTACATGCAAACCAGGAGTCATGGTTTAAAATAAATTAGATTGCTAAACAAGCCAGGGTTTGTAGTTTGCTTGTTTAGCAATTACCTAGAGTTTATTTTAAACTACGATTCCTGGCTTGCAGTAATGGCAGGTCTGGAATTGGTCAAAGTGAAACCAAATGCCAGTTTATTTCTCTTCCCAGCCACTCAGGAGTAGGAGGAAAGGGGAGGGGGAAGTGCTCAAGCCTGAGGCTTTGCTCAGGTTCCTTTCTGCTCCTGCACACAGCACTAAACCATGGTTTAGCTTTAGCATTATGTGTAAAACCTCCCAGTGTCTATAAGTGGCACAGCAAAAGTTGTGACTTTGGATTGTTGTAGTTATCAGTTCTTCCTGTTCCTGTTCCCATAGCCGCAAGTAGAAACAAAAATTACCACTATCCTGAATGCATATTTTCAGAATAATACAGATTTGCCTCTTGACACAATTTAATCACTCTTGATATTACTGCCAAGATTGGATTTTCCCCATTTAAAAATAAATGCTTTTATATAGTACAGTATGTTGGTTCTAATCCACGTTTGTCAGTTCTGTAGGTGCCTAAATGTGAGCATTATTTTTCCTAAATGAATTCACCCTGCATGACTGTTTATTAGGTTGGATAAAAGGTCGATGAAAGAATAAAGGATTACTAATTGTGTTCAGTGATCTTGAGAAAAAGGTACCATATTGGAATACAGAGTACAAAAACATAGGCAATAGGCATTGCTGTCTTGTGCTATTGCTAAGAGGTGGACCATATATGGATGGGTCATTATATATATGCGTGTAGTAGGATGTGTGTAGACAAAGTAGACATGGATGTCCCATATCCCAAACAGAACAATTATTACCACTCATTCACATCCAGACGTTATGCTGGGAAGAGATAAACAAAATGTCGCAGTAAAGACCACCTGAACAGTTAGCAGGCATTTTGTTGGAATGGTTGTTCTGCTTCTTGCTTAGTGTTTTTAATCGAATTCTCTTTCATTCCGTGAGTAGACTGCACTTGGCAGTTGTATCTTATCTGTGGTGTTTCATATGTTACTGAGGTCAACGTTTTCCTTGCCATTCAGTTGTTGCAACATTGGGTGTAAGACCGTCGGAGGAGACCACTAACATTATCACTAACTATCAAAAGCATAAATTTGTGAATGCTGCAAAGACATGGTGTGGTTTCTCTGGAGATAATAGTTATATCCCTACTACAAACCAATATGTGAACAAGCCCAAAATGTGGACACTGATAAGTGGCAACTGTTGTGCTGGTAGCACAATGGGATACCTATCCAATGTTCTCCTGGATCATTCTGTAGTGTTCACTCATTGAAGTATAGTGCCCCCCACTTCTGTAATATTTCAAACCATTGTTAAATACATCCTCTACCTCCTTGCAATACCATAAGGAGTCAATAAATCCTGGTTTATTAAGGACTATAGCACAGCATCATGTGTGGATAAGATATCCATCTCCATATGATCTCTCTATTTTTCATAATACTTAGCCTCTACCCAGTTCATAGGATTGTTTGCATAGTCATCTAGCTTTGTATCAATGAACATCTAAACTTTCCTTCAGCTTGCCTCATTTTCCTTCACTTCATAGTACTCAGGGATGCTTCATAAAATTATATTTTATAGGATGACATTGATACAATCCCCCCCCCCCCGAAGCTCTTAGCATGTCCAGTTGGTCATGTGAACATTTAAAATATGCCTCATGATGTTTTGGAATATCTTTGAAAAGTATATTGAACAGATTGGACTTAGCAGAGATGGCGAAATTGACTTGTTTAATTAGAGAACATTTTTAATCTTCATTTATGAAAGACTGGAAACCTCTGGTGGACTTCTTGGGGAAGAGGAAAAGTGACTTAATAACTTTGGGTTTTGATTTTTGAATATTAGTAAAGGTGATAGAAATTCTTTCTGTGGAAATAGAGAAAACTTAGATTGGATATGGATTGGTAATGTTTGTCAGACAAAGAGTCAGAAGCCAAATATGATTTGTTTTTGTTTTGGAAAATTCAATTTAAAAAGTAAAAAAGAAAAGAAAAGTAGATTGAACAGGACTCTCCTTCTCCCATATTTGTGTCCCTGCCCAGTTTATGACAACTACAATACAATTCTATGTGTGTTTACTCAGAAGTGTCCCACTACATTCATTGGGGCTTACTCCTAGGTCAAGAGCATAGGATTGTAGTGCTAATGGGTTTTTTTTCTTCCAGGACTCTAACCTCCATTCCATGTGCATACAGAGTAGTCTTCTCCAACCTGGGGCCCTCCAGATATTTTGGATGACAACTCCCAGCATTTCTGACCATTGGCCATGCTGGCTAGGGCTGAAGTCGGAAACATATGGATGGTGCCAGGTTGGGGAAGGCTGCTATAGACTTGGCCAGTTTCACAGTCGTTCCTATTTCTATGCACCCTGGGAGTTGTAGTTCTGTGAGGGGGAGGCTGTAGATCATTAAGAGGAATCCTCAGCACCTCTTAAAGCTACAGTTCCCGGGATTTTGGGGGAAGATTCCATTTTAAAGTGACATAAAATGGATCTAAGTTTGTAGTATAGATAGGTTTCCCCTTCCCTGGAATTATCTTTTAGCTGCAGGAGGGAGTTTCCTTGAACAGACAAATTATGGTATATTTTGCTGCCAATAATCATTTGTCTCCTGTGATACAAATGAGGGATGCAAGTGATACACACTGGCTAGTTTGTGTACATTAATGCTTTGTATAGCTGCCCTGTTTTATTTGGCACAGTTAAGATCTTCACATTTTCAGATCTACATTTTTTCATATGCATCTGCTAAGCAGAAAATGGCAGGAGCTTCATTTGCGCCAAACAGGAAAGAGCAGTACCATAAGGGATTTAAATAGAACTGCCATTAATTTTCTTGACATTAAGTTCAGGATAGAATCAAGCACAGAGATATTTATATAATAAGAAATTGAGTATTTTATCCAGAGTAACGACAAAGGCATGCTTAATTTTAAGCAACTGTCACCTGTAGGCTGTAGACCCTAACTATTGGATAAATTGCTATAATCCTATGGACTCTTTGGCTATAATCCTGTTTACCTGAGAGTAAGGTCCACTAAATGCAGTGGGACTTACGTTTGAGTAGACATGTATGGGATTTCACTGTTCATAAACCTTTGAACTGCTCAAGGAGAAGCTATCAGCAATAGAGTGTTGATAAACATCACAGCTTAAATATGGGAAGTGAAAGCTTAGATTGGAGGGGAGGAATACATCACATGTTGCATAGCGACAGGAGGGATTTGAGCTCTTGGCCACTCATGAGTGCTGACTAGGAAGGGAAGCTGGATGCTGGAATGGTGGGAAGCAGAGAGAAATGGGATGAAGGCCCAGGAGGAAGGATGGAGACAAAGATCTTTGGGCAGGGGTGGTCGGAGAGAGGGAGACAGAGATCTGAGAAGCAGGGACTTGTGGGGAGACTAGATGGAGGGAACAGATAGGTGAGAGAAGAAGCCTGTATGAAAGATAAACTTTGGAGGGGGACTTGCACGAGACTTAAAACACTTAAGACTTAAGTTTAGCACAAAGAGCAGGTCTGTTAAGGCCGTCCAATATGTGTAGTCCTGCCTTGTCAATTTCCCATATGTTTCAGCTGTCAAAGAGCATGCCAAGAGGAGTAGGCAACATACATGGAAATTGACAAGCCGAGACTGCATACAAGCTAATTTGAGTACAGTTGCCAAGGTCAATTGCCTAGCTGTCAATTGAAAAGCACAGGTGAAGGGGGGGGGGAACAGCAAAAGAAGGGAGGGGTGGCCCTTGGCAATGTGATCCTCTGGCTTTTAAGTGTTGAACTGACACTTCTCCATATCCTCCACCTTTTCAACACTTCCCCGAGCCTCCAGCTATTCCAGAAAGGGAAGATATTAACTCCCTCCATCCTATTCGAGGCTCCTTTCCGGAGCACTTATTGCTGTGGTCACTGCGGTTCCCTGACAGTTCTAAAAAACCCTGCAAAAATATATGCAAAATTAATGGCTGGGAAGTAATGGAGGGAAAATTTGTGCACGTGTCAGGGATCCGCAGTAACCGCAGCAGTAAGTGCCCTGAAAAGCAGCCTCAAAAAAATCTCCCCTTTCTGGAGTAGCTGGAGACTCGGGAAAGTGTTGAAAAGGTGGAGGACACTGAGAACTGTCAGTTCAACACTTAAAAGCAGAGGATTGCATTGCTAAGTGGGTGATATTGTTCCCCACCACAACCTTTTGGTGCACCTACTTTTGCCATGTTTTCCCCTTTACCTGTGCTTTTCAATTGACAGCTAGACAATTGGTCCCTGGCAACTGTTCGCAAATGAGCCTATATGCAGTCTCGCCTTGGCAATCTGTTAACTACTCCTCTTTGCTGCTCCCTTTGACAGATGAAACAGACAAGGAAATTGACTGGGAAAGATTACACATATCGGACAGCCGTAAGAGTGCACTTGCACACTTGAGAAAGATAGATAACAATAATAATAGAAAATAAATGAACAGAATTGCGCAATTTTCTGGGGCTGAAAAAGTTTTTTTTTTTTAAGGGTGGTGAACCAGTGAGAGTCACTCCAAAGTGTTGGTTGGCCATCGGTGGAGGGGCTTTCACTGGCGGTTGCAAGGGTGAGATTGCAATGAGTGGCAGGGGTTTTTGCTGCTCTTGCTGAGTGGCTCACTAGCCAGTCCCTGCAAGCCATGATTAAATTGCTCTCCCATATTCGGATGACATGACAACCCATTTTGGGTCAAACAACCCCTAGAGCCATGGGTTGTCAGAGTGGCTTGTTGCAGAAAAATAAGCTACCCTGCAGGAAGCAGTCTTGAGTCCAGACAACATGACAACCCACCATGGCTAGTTATCCATGATGGGTTGTCATATCATGTGAACCCAGTCTGAGTGACTGGTTGGCTAAGAGCAAGGGAGCAAGAATGGCCAAGCAGGTGTGTACTTGATGCACTCAACTGTACAACCTAAGATTGTAGCAAACATTATGATAAAGTCTTTCTGTATTTACTTTCTAATTTGTGCTTTTGTTTTCAATCTTATTAATTTTTTCTAGTTTGTGCTTCCAGTCTTGAAGGTGTTGAACTGTGGTGGTCATTGTAACTGTGTCTCCTTTTTTAATTTATCTGTAAAATATTAGCTGTTGTAGTCTGTTATCAGTAACCTTGGAATTGTTATGTTAAAAGTGAATACATTTTTTTCAAAAGGGCTTCTGGCATGTATTCATAATAACATTCAGATTGAGAGTTTATTATTAAAAGTTTTTGATACTTAGTTATGCTTTGGTTGATCATTAGTGACAGTACAGGGAAGTTTGTGATCTGTGATCTGTATGTAGACAGCCTTTGTGACACTTGTCACTATCTGTTACTTGAAGGATGAATTTGCTGCAGCCAATCATAACTAATCAGTGATTCTGGATGACAACTCTGGGCATAAAGCTTAATTTTCTCAATCATGCAGTTGATTTTTCATTGTTCATATAATCCTTATCCCATCTTGAAAACTATTCACATGTTGGATCTCTTTACAACTATTAGTAAAGGATGAGGATTACATTAAAATTATGGTATTTTAAATAGGTAATTTATAGTATATGTAGTTTGATTTACTTGATTAATAGATATTTTGATAATTTTATTATTAGAGACCCAACAAGGAGCATGGTTCAGGCAAAGTTAAGCACTTTTAAGTCCCATTATTTCAGTGAGAAGGATTTAAGCATGGGAAAGTGCTTAACTTTCTCATTGCAGCCAGTGAGATTTTTTTTTACTTATTATATTTTTAATCCATCCAGTAACAAAAGTTCTCTGGGTAGACTTTAAAGTTATATTGCTCTGTGATGATAAACATTTAGTAACCCTCTTTCGGTTCACATTTGGATTTATCTAAATAATATTATTTCTAAACTTGTTAATGCATTTTAGTGTCCGATCATTTCTAAATCTAAGACTATAACAAACCAGTGGAGGACAGGTATTAGTATTGAAAAATATAATTTTAATTTTTGCTGTTTGTTATTGTTATTCCCCCCACCCTTTCTGTCCCCTTCCCAAATTAAGATTGGGAAGGAAAAATTAAAAACAGGACGTCCTCTTTCTTGCCCCGAGTCATCCAGCACTGCTATGCCAACAGCAGACCAAGTCTCCTAAACATGCAATCCTGTGCATGTTTAGACAGAAAAAATGCTGGTTAGGGAATGCTGGGAGTTATAGGAGTTTTTTTCTGTATAAACATGCATAGGATTGCACTCTTAGTCTAGATACTGGAGTACACATAGGGTTGTATCTGCTGTTAATCCTACTTAGAGTGAAATGAATGGGACTTAAGTTAAACTAACATTGGATATAACTCATAACTCGTATATAGTTTCCAATCTGTGCTCACTTACAAAGTGCACACTGTGCATCCACCACTCATGCAGCATTAACAACTATACCACTGATCATAATCCTATTAAAAATAAATTGCATGTAGTCAGTCATGATCCCATTAAAAAAGTAGACACTTCAGAAAAAATGTCTCACCATCAGTTAATAATACATGCTCAGAATCTTCCAAACTTAACTACTCGTTCATCATGAGCCATCATGAACCCAAAGATTTGTCATGCACTGCCAGTTGTACAAAGGGTGACTGAACAGTTCTCAGCCTAAGTTCAAACCCAACACCTTTCTATTTAGTCCAGACATATCTTAGCTGATCTGGACGCAGTGGTCCATTCCATAGTGATTTCCTGATTAGATTACTATAATGCGCTCTACATGGGGCTGATTTCAGCTGGTACAGAATGCCACCTGGGTGAGTATTGATAGGCAATAGGCAGCATATTACTCCAGTTTTAAGACGTCTGCATTTGTTACTAGTTTTTATGCATTTATTGCTGATATGTTTTTGTGGCTGGGCCCAGACATAACATGAAATCATGGTCTGTGCTAACAGTGGTTAAGAATCCACATCATAGTTGGAGCTTCTAACAAGCATGGTTTAGAGCTGCTTGTCTGCTCAGGAATCAGCTTAATAAATTCATTTCTTATGGTGCAGGAACCTCTTGAGGCAGAGCATTGGCCCTAAGAGTGGTTTGTCAGTGGTCTGTAAATTCAGACACAACAGCAAACCACAGATAGCACAAATTGTGGTTTGCAAAGTGGCTTCAAACCATGTTTTCAGATCCTAGTTTGTTGGCCCAAACATACCATGGTTTGTAGGAAGCCTTGAGTTCAGACATTGGGTTCGATTCAGCAGTTGTGTGAGCAGAAGTCCACTAAGGTAACATGACTTCCCACTGGTGCGGCATGAATTCCCAGTCCTCTCCTCCCCCCTGCATCTCCTTGCACATGCTCCAAATCTACTCTGGAGGGTTCTCCAACCCTCTGGAGTAGATTTGGGGCATGTGTGGGGAGCTGCAAGGGGAGGGGAAATACATTCCATTAGTGGTTTCCATTCTGCTGGCAGATGATCAGTGATCAACTCATTGGCCTTGTTTGCACCTAACATTAAGCCGTAGTTTAGCACTATGTGAATGAGATTGAGCAAGCCTTGGGCTTATGTGCTCCCCCTCCCTTTCATGGCCACAAAGGGGAGACTGGAAGCATTTCCTTCTGTTGTCAACTAAGTGCAGTTTGTATTACATCTGAACCAAGAGCTAGTTTTAACTATGGGTTATCCAAACAAGCCAGGATTGTAAACCATGTTTTGTTTTGTAAAGCACTTCAAAAATATTTAAAGTTGAAAAGTGGTTTATCAATATAGTAAATAAGTCAATATTTTGTACATTATCATGTTAAGCCTGATTCATGTAGTCTCTAACATATCTATGGAGAACAATCCTAAGCATGTTCACTCAGGAGTAAGTCCCACTGTACAATTTCCTCCCCAGTGTGTTTAGGATGGCAGCTTTATTCTATAAACCCGCAGACAGCATGTCATACCCTCTCCCAACCATGCAATACTTTTCTGTGCAGTTCAGCTAATTGCCCCAGGTAATTGGATATAGGATTGCAGCTTGTAATGCTCATTTTACTGAAAAGTGCACAAACCATTTCTGTTAAATGTGCAGCTGAAGTGTGTAATGACAGAATGTTCTTGAGTGCCATTTTTCTTGCTAGAAGGTGGGGTACAGATCAAATGAATAAATAAATGTCCTATGATGGAAACCAGAGGAGAGACACTCCTACTAATGATATTCCCTTTTGTTTTTTGTTGTTGTTCTTAGATCTAATTAGCTTTATACAGACAATGATTCCAAAGACTATGAGATAATTTCCACTGGCCAAGCAAGAAGGCTCACGGGGGCATTACTACAATTCTGGAAGGGTGCAAGAAACCATCCTGCTGGCTGGTCCATCTGTAAAAATAAAACTCTGGACACAGTGTTCCAATAGCAGCAAAAGGCTGCTTTGCACACTGGGAACTAGGACGACAGCCGCAGCACTTGCGACACGGCAGAAGGAATTTGGGAAGAAGGAAAGCGGTGTCATCATGGATAAGGATAGCATGACCTTGGCTGACCAGCAATACGAATGTGTAGCTGAGATTGGCGAAGGAGCCTACGGGAAGGTGTTCAAAGCCCGGGACTTGAAGAACGGAGGGCGCTTTGTAGCACTCAAGAGGGTGCGGGTACAGACAAATGAGGAGGGGATGCCACTTTCCACCATACGTGAGGTGGCTGTATTGAAGCATCTGGAAACCTTTGAACATCCCAACGTGGTCAGGTGAGGAAGCAGGGCAGAGCACATGATCAGCTGGGTTCCATCCTGGTTATTCTGTTGAACGAGAAACTTTGGGTGTTCTGAACATCAAGCTTGGGAGTGTGGATTGAATGAGCACTAGAGTAGATGTATGGAATGAGCTTGAAGTTTGCTTAAGGAAGTACATTGCCAGCCAGCCTAACCCATTCTTTCTTGAGCTCTGCCTCCCACGCATTCAAGCATCCATCTCCAGAGGCATAGGTGTGTGACTTAAGTATTTGAGTGGATGGGCAGGGCATGGAGCCACACGTACGCCCTGATTTTCTTGAGTACAAAAAGGAAGAATAGAAAGAGAGACAATCTTTTGTCCTGGGTATTAGTTGTGCCCAGTATAGCTGATGCTTTTCTTTTAGTACTACTAAACATTTGCCACCATGGCAGTAAGCTTTCTATGTGCTACCCAGGATAATTCTGCAATTCTAGATACTCAGAATTTGGTCTAGGGCAGCCTTCCGTAACCTGATGATCTCCAGATGTGTTGGACTACAACTCCCATCATCCTGAGCCATCTGGAGGGCACCAGGCTGGGCAAGGCTGGGCTAGGGTATGTAGCTTTCTAATGCAACCGCTTCCAAAAGACGCAAGGAAATAAACAATATGTTAACAATCACGCACAAAATATAAAATTCAAAATGAATATAGTAGATAAAAATACCCAAGGCTGAAATCTCATTCAATTGCAGTCTTGATTCCAGCCATCTTAACTCAATGCCTTATAAAGATGTTTCCAAAAGATGCTCAGGCTTGGACGTTACTGAGATCTGTAGGGAGAGATCAAGAGAGTGCTTTAGGCTGATGTTTAAGATCAGCCTTCCACAACCTGGTGCCCTCCAAATGTGTCGGACTATAATGGAAATATCACTTGATGCTGCTACCCAACTGGGCAATGCTATCCTATGCATGTCTAGTCAGACATGGAACTTGTACTCCAAGGCAAGTGTGTATCAGATTGCCGCCTTTATTGTATGCAATTTGGAAGTACATTACTTGTTAGCCCACAAAGGCAGACCCACCTCTGACAGTAATTCTCAACTTGCCTCATGCTGAAGTTGGAACATTATGACTAGTGGCAGAAGTCAGGAAATAGAAGTGACTGCTTTTCATTATTACTGGTCTCATAGATGACAGCATCAATTTAACTAGATGTAGGTTGTTCTAAACCAGGGTGCTCCAACCTTGGGTCCCCAGATGTTGCTGGCCTACAGCTCCCAGCATAGCCAGCTTGGCTAATGGCAAGGGATTCTGGGAGCTGTAGTCCAGCAACATCTGGAGACCCAAGGTTGGAGAGCCCTGTTTTAAACAGTGCAAGGATATTTGTCAGCAACAGGACAGTCTTGTGTGTTCATATCTGCATTTTTTCATTGTGTTCTTGCTAATTGTGATAGTTGGAGAGAAAGATTAATTGACCACATTCATGGGTGTAGTCCCAGTAGTTTTAATCATACATTTCTTTAGATGAGTAACATGTTAGATATGTGATAATTTGATGTTCAAGTTTGAATGGTGATTAATCATAGAAAATCATGCCCATACATACCAAGAATCATGATAGAATTTGGAAAACGTCAGGCTAGAAAATCTGCAAGTATATAATCAGTAATAAATTTTCACATTTAGTGCATTATTTTGGAATCCACTGAGATAAACAAGTATGGCTGCAGTCCTGTGCCCACATAATCTGGGAGTAAAGCTCCATTGAATTAAATGGGACTTACTTCTGTATAGACATGTACAGGATTGTGTTGTAAGTTATGTGTCCAGTTTACAGAGTGAGAAAGTAATTTTATACCTGCAAAGTTAAACAGATGTACAAAAAATGTATTATCTGTCTCTCTAAATGTAGTGAAAGATCTGTCTGATCACTACGAGAATTGGATAAATTGTAGTTTGTATAAGATGGTGGATGGGATGATTCTGTGCAAAAGATAATTGGCTCAATCCATTAAGTAGTACTTGTGATTGAACTCCATTGATTTCAGTGGCACTCAGTCTAGTTAAGATCTGTTAATTATTACTTTTTGAGTGCAGTAGCTATTCATCTGTTCATGTACCATATAGTCATCTTTGTAGGCTTTTGTAGGAAGTCGAAACATCTTGCTGAAATCTAGATATATTCAATCAGTTGCATCCCCTGTATCCCCTGAACCAGTTACTCATTCCAGTGAAGAAACTATGCTGGTCTAGCATGATTTGTTCTTAAGAAATGTATTTTGCTTATTTGTCATGACACCATTCCCCTTGGGCTACCCAGAAACTCTAAAATTCACATATTTAAGTGCCTTGCAAAATGACTATCTTAAGATACAGTCATAATTTATAACTTTGAACATTTATTTCTTCTAAATCAAATTTTAGAATGTCCATCACTGAACAAACAGTAATGCATCACCTTAAAACTAATAAATTGCAATAGAACTATTTGTGAAGAAGTGGCTAAAGGTTGTAGCAGAAACCTATAAAAACAATAAAACAAAGAAGGGAATATGTATTGCAGCCACATTCTGTACCCTGGTACCTAGATATGGCCATCTTTCTACCATATTTTTAGGAAATATAGAAACAAATCTCAGCAGCATTTCAAATCCTATTTTTAAACCTCTATTTTGGTGTCAGACAATTTTAATTTCAGAATGGATCTATAAATGCTATTTTTAATTGGTGAAATTTAAGTTTGTTTCGTCAATATTACATATAGGAAATAGTAAATATCTTGATTTACCAAACATTGTATGGAACAATATATGGAATTTGGGGAGTTTTCTAGTAGAGACTGCACTTCAATGTGATGTAAATAGCTCGGTGGTAGAGCACATGCTTTGCATGCAGAAGGTCCCAGGTTCAATCCCCAGCATCTCCAGGTAGGACTCTCTGAAACCCTTCAGTTTCCTAAATAAAAGCTGAATATGGTACATTGCAATTGGTGACAGAATGGATTTTACAGTGAAAATCTATTTTACTTATTTATTTATTATTACATTTATGAATCGCCCATCTGGCTCAAGCTATCTGCTTGAGTGCTAGAAGCCAGCAAAAGACCCTTTTGTAATACATTAAAATAATGATACATATTAAGTATTTAATAATCACTTATTAATCAAATAATTACTTTATTGTGATATGAGAAACTGCTACCACTATGGACAGGAGCATGGTTGAGAAAGAGTTAATTGTGTGTGGAATCAAGCTTTTGCAAGCAGCTCACTTCTCTCATTGTTGGATTGCATACATGGAAAAGGATGCAGTAGAGGATGAGAAGTCTGCATCCAGCCCACATAATTACATATACCATGATCCTTCCTGGATTTGGATTGAGTCCACATATGCATCTCCCTAAAGATGGTTGGCATGATCAGCTGGATTGAACCCAGACTCCCAGCTTTCCCCCCTTCACACCACAACATGTGACCAATAGTGTAAAACATGTTCACACCAACCTTCTTTTTGGGAGGGTGTGTGTGCGGTGCATAGAGCTTCTTTCTGTCGAATTATAGTAAATTTGGGTAGTATCCAACCGCTGCCCAAGCACCAGTGGGGCCCACCACTAGTGCAATGGAGAGTAGGTGCTTTATATAAGAACTGGAAACAAGTGGAAACACTAGTTTCTGAAACGGGCTAGGTCAGTGGAGCTCACATAAGGCAACTCTGCTGACCTGTCCCAATCTGGAAGCAAGCCTTTCTGCTCATTTCCTGGGTTCCTTTACAATGTGCTACAACTCCCTGTTGTGTTAACAGTGGGTCCCTCGTGCGCAACAGAATCAGCAGGAGTGCAGCAGCCCCATTGGATACTGCCCATAGTTTTGCTTTTATCTCAGACCCTAAAATTACCACGATATTTAGGGGCAGTTTCCCCAAGACTAGATGTTCAGGTAACCCAGAGGTGGAAATGGACAGGGGGCTAAACTAAGTTACTTTCATTTCCCTTCCATACTTACATTTAAATGCAGTCTTTCAAACTGCTATGAGAAGTATCTTGTTTTTGTTTATATTTAGAACCTGCTTTGTTTCTGTTGGTGAGGGCCGATAATATTCCCTCACACAATTCATCCTCTCAGCAACCCTATGAGAGGTTTGTTTCAGTGGATCATACTAACTTCCTTCGTACTAAAAGACGCACCAATAAATAAAAAACAACCCACCCCCACCTCAAAAAGCCCCACACACCTAACAGCAAGTATTTTCTCTGGGCAATGCTTTGGTCTGATTCAACATGTTCAGCATCTGATCCAGCCTCTTCTTGTGTTCTTAACCCTCTAGGTGCACTAAAATGTAATTTATTTAGCCTAACGTATTTTGAATACACTCTTCATAAGGGGCACTGAGAAAACCATGTGACACTCTGCATTTTCTGTGTGCTCTGTTGCAAAAAGTGTTCCTTTGTTTTACCAGTTTCCCCGATGAAGAGTATATTTGAAATATGCTGGCCCAAATAAATTATATATTTATGCCCCTCTGAGGTTTTCTCTTCTCTTGTTTTAGATATCTTGTAGACTTCTTTTAATCTTAATATTCGGTGAGTTATCTTTTAGATTTTAGAGCATTTATTTATATATCCAACTGCACTTTCAAATAATCAAATGAGGCCTGGATTTCTGTCTCACTTTTATTCCTTACCTATCACCCCAATCCAGTGGCCCTAGCATGTATGCGGAATAAGAATGAAACTTCAATTCATTGGGCTCTCTGTGCAGATTATGGATCAATAACTCCAGCAATGAGATTGCTTTCTTATCTTTTCTTCATTTTTGTCATGAAATTTTATTTTTTGAAATCAAGTTTAAAAAAAAGTGACAACAACAATTATATAACAAGGTCACTAAACTAGGCCTGTGGCTCATGCTGGCTCAGCTTGTCTGAGCGTGGAAAGCTAAGCAGGGTCAGGCCTGGTTATTACTTGGATGGGAGACCCCTCCTCTAGTTTCCTGCATTGAGCAGGGGGTTGGACTCGATGGCCTTGTAGACCCCTTTCAACTCTATGATCTATGAATGAAACAAAGAAATTCACTAATTATAATTCTTAGTCTATAACTGATATGCTTATGCAACGTCTACAATGAAACAGCCTAAGTAGGAGCTCACTATGGAAGAATAAAAATACAAGTTATACAGCATATTTAGGAGTGTGCGCGAGTGTTTTTGTATGTGTGTGAGGTGGTTCACTGTGGAACTGACTAAGATAAGGCACAGAATGAGCTGCATATTACCACTCAGGAAGGCTCATATATCTATATGAAGGAGTACATACCCTTCCTGTAGTAGGCCGCAGATTTAGTTCCTGGATTTTTAAATTAAAGATCCATCCCTGTCCAAGGGCCAGCGAGCCTGTCAGAAGAATTGCCTAGTGACCGACTTTGCTTGCACAACATGGAGAGGGAGGGAGGGGAGACCGGGAAAGGGCCTCCAGCCCCAACCAGTGCACAACATTGCCATTTGACTAGGGATGGGGAGAGGAGAGCTCCCTCATGGCCCAGGAAAGGCCCTCAAGTGGCTTCTGTGGTCATGCCTGAAGCCAAAGTGGCTCCTGCCGGAAAAATAGTGATCACTGCAGTGGTTCAATGGACTAATACTCATTTAGTATAAAGCAGGTTCTTAAATATTAGGAAAATAAGAAGCTGCTTTATACCAGGCTAGACTGTTTGGCCATTCTCATGCCTCTCCGTGTCAGGCCACCCGTCTCCCTCTCCCCCATACTTCACAAGAAGACCTTGTAATCCCCCCTTACAGCCACTTAGTAACCAACACTCCATTCACTCCTCCGCTGCCACCAACCCCCTTAGGGTAACTTATTCACAGGACCGGTGCAGGGCAGTTTGGCGCCCTAGGCGGAATTATATTTAGCGTGCCCCCCTCTCGTGCTGTGGGGGGGGGGCTCCGGAGCAAAGCAGCCCTGCTCTGCAACCCCCCGCGCTGCCGCCACCACCTATCTACCTACCTTCCCCCCGCCCTGGCTGCCGCCGCCGCCACCACCTCCAAGGAGGAAGTGACGCGACGGGACCCCCGCGCTCTGTTTTTTGCTGGGGAAACCAGGGCAACAGGGCTGTTTAAGCCCTGTTGCCCTGGTTCCTCCCGCCAAAACAACGCGGGTGGGGCTCCGGAAGCGACGCGGAAAAGGTAGGTGGCAAGGGGAGGCGAGGCAAGGGGAGGGGAGGCGCGGCGGCAGCGGTGGGTGGGGAGGTGCGGTGGCAGCGGGCGGGGAGGCGCGGCAGCGGGCGGGGAGGCGCGGCGGTGGGGGCGGGTGGGGGAGGCGCGGCAGCGGGCGGGGGGGAGGCGCGGTGGCGGCTTCGGTGGGCGGGGGAGGCGCAGGCGGGGGTGGCGCGGGGGCGGCAGCGAAGAGGAGCGCAGCGTTTCTGCGCCCTCTTCAGCCACGCGCCCTAGGCAACCTTCTAGTTTGCCTAGCGGTAGCGCCGGCCCTGCTTATTCCATCCACTCAATTTGATTTTTAAAAATGAAACAAGTTTTATTGATTACAATTTAGGATAGGGAAATAGATGAGGTTGTGAGATCCTAAACATTGTAAACCCCCCCCTCTCTTCAGACTCCCCCCTCTGTTCAGACTCTCTCCCCCCCTCTCTCTTCAGAGACTCCCTCCCCCCTCGAACCGAAAAGCACTCCCCTTATATACACTCCCAGTCTCCCCATTCCACTCCCTCATCCAATCAGCAGACATCTCAACATTCCACACTCCTCTCACACTCCTGCCTCCCCTCTCATACTTACTGCTAGGGCTTCGGCCATGGGTAGGGGCATGACAGCCATCATGTCAAGTATTGTCTACTCTGCGCAGCAGCAGCTGTCTCTCCAGGGTCTTGGACAGAGACCTGCTACATGACCTTTATAACTGGAGATGCCAAGGACTAAACCTACAACCTTCTGCATAGTTCTTTCCCATATTCATTCTTAAGTCTTGTTTTTATATACTCTGTCGGGTGGGCAAATTGTGGCCCTCCAGACGTCTTGGCCTACAACTCCCATCAGCCCTAGCCTGCATAGCCAATGGTGAGGGATGATGGGAGTTATAGGCCTAAACATCTGGAGGGCCACAAGTTGCCCACTCCTGCCTGGTCTATGTATATGCAGAAGTGGTCTTACAGAATTAAAGTGCTAAGCTGATCCTAGATCCATTTACAACAGAATCTGGAGTAATGCTTTAAGCATTACAAACTCCCTTGGAAACAATTGTCCGGGTATGAATGTTCTGTGTTTCACCTTTCCCCTGCTAGAAAATCAAAGTCAAGTCTTTTGTATAAATTATTAGGCATACCATGTGCATAAGCACATCTTACTGCATATTGTTTTTTCTTAAGAATCCTGACATTTTAGATTTTTTTGGTAAGATAAATTTAGTGTATCCAGCCCAGAGTTCAAATGGGAAGATGAAATGCTTAATTAGCCTTTATTGTGCACAGTAGATAAATCTGGCACAAGTATGTTCCCCAGTTATGTAAGTCACTGCTGCTCTGCTTGCAGAAAACATAAAGTATATGTAGACAAAGGAGAGACTTTGCCAGGAATAAATGACATATTGGATTCAGGAAATTCCTGTGTGTAAAATTAGGAGTATTTCCTGCTGTAATGCATCTGTAAAAATTCTTCTGATTATACTTGTTGCATTCAGTTCCATCCATCAGCTTGCATGTACTGGAATCTGCATTTATAGAATATGACTCAGAAGCAGAGTATTTCAAGCAAAATTACTCTATTTCACAAAGTGAATTTATTTGTTTTGACCATAGGTCATAACCAAAACCATAATTTGCATTACATTTCAAGGTTGTCAGGATTGGTTTTTAAAGTGTTCAGTGTCTTCAAAGCTCTATAAGCAGATGAGGCACATAGGCTTTTGTAATGTCTTCCCACCCACCCCCACCCCCACCCCAAAAAACTTGATTCTTCAAACTCAGTTTCTCCTAGAGATGGCTTTTTAAATATTTTGAGAAATTAACTCTCATAAGCTTGGAGTACACAAAAACCTTACTAGAATGCAGTAATCCGAGCTCTGTTCCTGTTGCTAAGCATGCTGCCCAAAATTCTGGTATATGTAGCTATTTCTAGTAAAATTAGCTATGTGTGATGGAAGCAGTGATTTCCAAGCTCACAAAGACACTCAGTGCACCATTTCTTTTGGAAAAAACAATGCATCTTTCTCCTTTTTGTTGTTGCTTCTTAACTCCCAAGGCACTAACTTCGGAAAATCAGCTTCGGTTCCAAAATCATGAATCAGTCAGTGCAAGATACTATATTGCTAACTTTGTTCCTTACAGCATGGAGCTCAACCTCTAGAGAGCCCAATAGGTATTGTTCCTGTGTCTGTACAATGTCTCAATGTCCTGTGTCTGTACAAGGTGTAAGTGATAAATGACTAATTAGAGCACGTCCAAAGCCTTTTGTTTCCTGCCAAGAGTTGCAAGCTACATACTCAGTCAGAGCTCCCTCACCTATCCAAACACTGCCCTCATTATCACCAATCGCTTCCTGCATAGTGAGTGTGATGACGACCTCACAGTATGGCTTTGTCAGGACATTGTCATAACTTCTCCCACTTTCCTCAGCAAGTCGCACCATGCTGCCCAAATATGTGGGCAGTTGTTGACATTCATGCTGTTTACAAATTGGCTTTGAGTTTTGTTGCCTCTGACAGGTGACTGTGCCAAAATCCTGATGATCCAAAATGGATGTTCTAAGAGTACTCAAGAGTAATTCACAATTGGATTACTGCAACACATTTTCTGTGGGGCTACCCTTGAAGACTATCTGGAAGCTACAGCTGGTGCAGAATGTGGCTGCCGGAGTGTGAAGTGGGGCAGCTAAGTGGGACCACATGACACCGATCCTTAAAACACTGCACTGGCTGCCCATGAACTACAAATTCAAGGTGTTGGTACTTGTGTACAAAACCCTAATCAGCTAGGACTCAACAAGTACTTAAAAGAGCATCCTACTGAATACCAACTAATCCATGCTTTAATATCGGCCCCAGAGTAGCCTTGCTCATGATCCCACTAGTGGACATGGCCTGGGGTGCGGTGACTTGAGGAATTCCCTCCCCGGGAAGTGCAGTTGGCCCCCATGTTGTTGAGTTTTCGGCAACAGCTAAAGACATGTCTTTAGTCTTTACCTGAGCTTTGGGGAAGTAATCGGGCCTTGGGTCCCTATAGTCTGAGAGACTGTATGTACTGTGTTAAATTTTTTTTTTTTAGATATGAATAATATATATGGTCTCTGGTTTGCTCTAACCTTGAGACATAGAGTGGCATGGAGTTCTCCACTTGTTCCGTAGAGTGTTTCCTTTGAAGAACCAAGGGATAAAGTGGCAAACAACAAAGAAAAAAATCCCCTCTGATTAAAAAAAATAACCTGAAGGACACAGAATACGCATTTGTTCACTTTCTAGATGCCTACTTAGTGATATGAAGAGAAACTCTTAGTGTTACCAGACAGCATGGGAATGATGGGAGGCAGTCCCAACGCATCTACAGGGCACCAGGTTGGGGAAGGCTGATACAGAGAGAGCTTTTGCTGTCTGCTCAAAGTAATTCACATATAATAATTGTAACAGCCTTGTGTGGTCAGCATGATTTCCCCCTTACTTCAGGCAGAGGGACTGAGAGTAAGAGTTGGTGGCTGAGTTGACATTTGAAATGGGGCATTCCTGACTCATTGTTCATGTTCTCAACCAATACTCTACATCTCTCTCTAGAGCAAGTTTGGGCAGAAAGTAGATCTCCAGATGTTTTGGACCAACTCCCAGCATTCCTGACCATTGGCCATTCTGGGAGGAGCTTTGGGGAGTTGAAATCCCAAACATCTGGAGATCTACCTTCTGCCCACCACTGCTCTAGAGGTTAGCTAGCAGAGCACCCTTGTTACACGGGGAGGAGGCTGGCAATCTCTTCTGCCCCAATGTCTTCTTGATATGAATTTATTGATCCAAATATAGCTGTTCTGGGAGCCTTGTCAGCTGAAGAGCAGGGTAAAGATATCTAAAATAAACAAAATAATGTTCTTGAACATGTAACATTTATTCATGCTGGCATCTTTCTTTCATGCTGGTATCCTCTGGGATTGTTTTCTATCTTTTAATATTTGGAGAAATGCATTTGTTGTGAGCATCTTAAGTGGCAGTGTTCTTTTTTGTGTCCCTTTAATTATCTTCTAACTAATGTCTTCATTTTGTGGTGTTCTCTTTTTTGAAGTTAATTGTTACTGTGGTGGGTTTTCCTATCCCTGCCTGCACAGATGTTGAACTTTGAATTCCATATGGTTGCTATTGCCTGCATGCAGATTGATTTCTGTGTTGTTCATAAGACCAAAGCAAGGTTTCACTGCCATGTTGTGTCTGGAACACTTCTTTTATATGAGGTTTTTAAAAGCACATAGAACCTTTCCAACCTCCCTTCCACACATTCAGTGGATGTGCATATAGCATAGGGGCAGCAGCATAGGGATGGATGGCTTTGTCCCCTGCCATGCAGGCATTCAGGAGATGGCTATAGTACCATTTCCACCCTTGGGTTGTCTCCTTGGTTGTCCTTAAGCTGTTTATATTACAATGATAATTCTACGTCAGTGAAATATCCGTTTATGGCAATATACTCCTTTAATACAAGACATTCAGACTCAACCATTTAATTTGTTGGCCAAGAACATGCACGTTACTTACTGTTGAATTGCGTATCCTTGTGTGCCCCATTTAACCATATCATCCTAAGCTATTCAATCAATTTAATCCTTATTGGCCCTACAAGAGTAACAAAAGCCACTTCATAGAAAGCTTCCTTATACTAAATCAGACCATTTGTCCACCTAGCTCAGTATTATCTCTACATTGACTGGTGGTTGCCCTCCAGGGTTACAGACAGGAGTTGTTCGTTTCCAGCCTGACCTGGAGATGCTGGGGATTGAACCTGGGACTTTCAGCGTGCAGAGCATGTGCTCTGCCACTGAACTATAGCCAGAGTATGTTACAATTCTCTGTTTTAGGGTCCTAGCAAGTGTAAATTTACAATCCATAGGTTCCTGCATCATAAGCGTTTGTGTGCACCTTTGCCTTCTTCCTCTTAGGTATGTTTTTTTTATGACTCCTGACATGTCCATCATGTTTCCAGTTTGCAGTGTTCCTTCTAATCATTGATTCGCCCAAAACTAATGACTTGCACTTTTGGTCAGTAAAAGGATTAATACCTTTAAGGAAGATACTCAGTGAAGAAAAGGCACTGAAATTTCTAGCACTTAGTCCCACCTAAACCTTGTTTCCTCTCATTCTAGTTTGTTTAGGCAAGCTCCTTAACACCACAGGAGATGTTGGATCAGTGATAAGACTGCCCTGCTACATTCCTCCTTGATCTCCTGTAGTTTAGGGTGCAATCCACAGAAAGCAAAGTGTGTGCCTACATCTCACTGCTATCAGTGAAATTTATATGTACAGTTAAATGCTTAAATGCCACTGGTTTCACTGGGACTTAAGTCTCTATGCCTTTCTTTGGACTGGGTTCCTAGCTACCAGCCACAGTATTCCGGAGAACTATTATTTTCTCTTTTTCTGAGTTTACCCACTGTGTAGACCAGGAGGAGGAGAGGACACAATACATTTCCCCAACTCCTAGATGGAGTAGTATTGCCCCCAACAAGCCACTATGTTAAATAGTGTGCTGGTAGTACTTAAGCGCTTATGGAGCATCAAGGGTCAAGAAGGATGCTGTCAAGAGCAACAGCTGTTTTGTCCATGTATCTGAGGGCCAGTTCTCGCAAACTGCAGTTGAGATTGTAAACCTGTGCTTGGACTGTACCACTTCAGACTGTGGGTAGGGACACACATGATACAAAAACAAGAACATTCACTGCACTTAGAAAACAAAGGGAGAGGATTTTAGTATAGCCTTCTCCCTGATATGCTGGTTTGCTCTGTGTAGGAATGTTTCTTTGTGGGGAAGCATTCCATTATAGAAGCCCCCACCTGCACTCTGAAGAGGTACAGTTCAGACACAGATATACCTGCTGTTTGTGAGAACTAGGCAACAGAGAATACTAAATAATAGCCAATGCATGATGAGGAGCTGAAGCCTTTTCTTTTTTGATTAATGAACGATACTCAGCAGTCACTGAAAACTGTACTTTGGTATAAGAGTATTTATGATGATCCAAAAAATGGTGGTGATGATGCTTGTTATTAACAGTAAAGGAAATTTGACACCACTGAGTACAAGAATATCTATCTGTCTGTTTGTCTATAACAGCCTTTTCAAGCCTGATACCCTCCAAATGTGTTGGACTGCAACTCCCATCATCCCCAGCCAACTTAACTCTGGTTGTGGATGATTGGAGTTGCAGTTCTGTCCTACCCATCTGGAGTGCACTAGGTTGGGGAAAGCTGGTCTATAGGATTATTATACTTTAAGTGCAGTGTTTCCTAAATTACAAGTAAGCTTTCTTAAAATTAAATGAAACATCATTACTCTTGATACATTTTTAAAAAAAATCATTTATCAGCAAACGTTATGTGTGTCCTAGTCTATGTTCTGTACATTAAATCCATGCATTTTGAGGCAAGTGGTTTTAAAATATACATGTGGGCTTAGGAAGGCACAGGAGTCATATACTGTATACTGTAATTTATATGTAGAGTTTTTCCTGACCCCAAAGAAAACATTCCTATGCTTAGATACATTATTCACATAAATATGTTCTCTATTATATCTGTAGTAATGTTTTAATTATGTAAGCATTGGTATCATTTAAAGTACTATACATTGGAACTAAAAAGCACTTTTTATAGAAAAAATGTTTTGGCCATTTCCATGGAGCATGGTGTAGTGTGGTTTTAAGCTTTCCTATAAGAAAAACCTCTTGAGAAGAAATCTTCATAGAGTAGAAACCGAAATGTTTGTCAATTTACTACCACAGTTCTCAGCTTGCAACATGTTTATCATAGAAATGCTAGAGTGACATATCAGTGGCATTAGATAAACACCACCGTATATATTGGGTTGGGTCCAGATTTATGCTGGATCAATTGTGCTGGCAGAAGTGGACTTTCTTGGGTCCTCCATCCCATGGCATCTCCAGCCTCCCTAAAATGCTACACAGAGAGTCAGGAGACCCTGCTGAACGGGGTGAGCTGTGGTGTGTGTGTCTGGAGGATCCCCCCAAATGGGGTGGAGGGACCTTCCGGGAGCGGAGCCCTTCTGGGAGTGGTAGGCAGATCTTGGATCTAACCCATTATATATAAAGAACTAATACATTTATCTTTAAATTACTCCTGGTAAATATAATACTTCAGCACAAAAAGTACATGTGAATTGGTGCCATTGCTTTCAGTGAGGCTTGGACATATGTAAATATATTTAACAACACATGTCCAAATTTTCCTGATATTGGAGCAGAAGAATATAAATTGTCCAAATTATCATCACCTGTCTCTTTTGTGTATGTTTGGTTGGTAGTCAAACCTATCCAAGTAACAGTGTTATAGACAGAAGAAGAAGAAGACAAATCCCAAGGATCCTGCTTCCATCATGCCACTGCAAAAGTCACTTTTTGAATATTTCGAGAGGCACGTTATAAGCTGAACCCTTTGCATGAGAGTCAGTGCACATGACTAGTTAGAAGCTATCTATGGGCTGGGAGCCAGACTTTGCATGGTCATAAGAGGCAGATCTGTGTTGGGAGAGGCCAAACTCAGTGGCAGAGCTCATGCTTGGCTTGCCAAAGGTCCCAGGTTTGGTCCCAGGTTCAGTCCCTGGCATCTCTAGTTAAAAGAAGCAGGTAGCAGGTGATGGGAAAGACTTCTGTCAGAGGCCCTGGAGAGCCACTTCCCATCAGAGAGTAGACTAGATGGACAAATAGTCTGGTCTGTTATAAAGCAGCCTCCTATGTTCCCTGTTTCCGATTCCAGAAAAGTTGCTGCATTGGGGCCTCTTCTTATTAACATCTGGGCATATGGTAGCCACAGGAAAATCTTGGCATGATGTGCTTGAAAATCCAGTATATGCTGGCTTCCAGCCCAGGTCTTCCCCCTCAGCCAGTGCAAAGTCTCGTTCATAGCAAACTGGTCATGTGCATCTGCTGTCATGCAGAGAAGTTTAGCTTACAACAAGCCTCTGGAAATGTTTAAAAAGTGATATTTGCAACAGCATGCCGAAAGTGGGACCTTCTGCATGGCAGCACACAAGCAGTTGGCTGTGGGCTTGGACCAGCTTTGTGCTAGAAGAGGTGGTGGTTCCAGTCTTAGGTAGTGGATAGGATCTCAACTAACCTGGCCACTTCTCTGTTTTGCCCTTCTCCCCATGCTCACTTCTCTGTCTATTGCTGCCATTACTCTGGCATAGCTGCCACATCATAATGATAGCATCATAGCAACACAGCATAATTCACTAAACCATTGTAATGCTGCTGCAATGCAACAATGGTCATAATGTCAAATTATGCTGGCATAAGGGAATTAGTAATGGCCTACCCATTACTAACCTGGGGTTTTGGAATACAACTCCCATAATTCCTGGCCATTGGCCATATTGGCTGGGGCTTATGGGCGCTGTGGTCCAAAACCTCTGGAGGGCATCAGGTTGCCTACCCCAACCCCATCAGCCAGTGTAACTTGGAAAATAGGATTGTGTTGTTAGCTTGTAAACATAAGACAAAAATGTTGTGGCATCTGAAACAATAACTGGTTTATTTGGCATGAGCATGTATAAGCAAGAGTCTAGTCCAGCCTTCTCCAAACTGTTACCCTCCAGATATTTTGGACTACAACTCCCAGCATTCCTGACCATTTCCATGCTGGCTGGGACTGATGGAAGCTGAAGTCTGAAACATCTGGAGGGCACCAAATTGGGGAAGGCTGGCTTATTCAGTCACAAGCCTAAGTTACATAATGGGGAAGGAGGAACAAAGGAAGAAGAATGGGACAGAATCAACTAGATTACCGGCAAAATGGCTAGGACTGAAAATTAATCCAATCTAGGAAGCTAATATAAAGATTCCTATCAGGAGGCAGGGTTCAAGGGCAGTAAGAGTATCCTGGAGAATCTCTATTGCCAGAAGATGATGCCTTTGAAAGATAAGAATGCCCTACAACTTTTCTGAGCTAGCTGAGAAGTAGCATCTTCAGCCTACCAACTGGCAAGAATAAGTTTCTCGCCTCACTGGGAATAACCTATTATGCAGAGCCAGTAAAGGAGAGCTTAGGGCTTAAATATTTATCAGGACTACAAAAATAAAAGATGAGATTCCATCCTACAAAGTAAGTCATGGCCATAGATTAATTATGTGAATTCCAGGCAGAAGCTTTGCCTACATTTATCAGTTGAGTGCTGCCAGTGTAATTGTCCATAGTACATTTCATTTGTTGTGTCTTGAAAACAATTAAGATACACCTATATCTTTCCATTGCCATGAAGATGCCACTTGAAAAGGCCTCCATATGGTGCCTCTACTCTGCTGCTGTAATGAGGCTCATCACATCAAACAGCATCAGACAGTAAAGGCCTGGAAATTCTCCATGACAGGTAGAAGCACTGCTATATAATGCAGCAGATATTACATGTTATGTACTTGTTCTAGAAATATTACCACAGTGGAAGGCATTTCCAGCATATGATACAGGTTACACAAAGACCAGACCTTATTTCATTGATACTGGGGTTGCCACTAAAAACTGAGCTTACATAGCATGTGATAGCTAATTTGGGAAGGAACCTGACTAATGCACCAACTATGCATAGAGGTTGTGTGACCCCAAAGCTTTAAAATGTAATTTTTGGCTTTAAAATGCCATTTGGCAAATCCTGGAGAAGGTGTGGCTGCTGAAGTGAGAACAATAGGAAAGGAAAGCAGATATGGTATGTATGGCCATATTGTTGTAAGAATTCCCAGTGCTTGTTTACGTAAGATATAAAATGAATCATTATAATTTTCATTGACTCTTGTTACAAAAATCTAATCACGGTGTTGCTCAGTGCAGGTTTTGGAAGAGAAAGGAAGTGTGTAGCAGAATGAAAATACCTGTCAGGGGATTTTTTTCTTTAACTTGCCACAAAGTACTGGGTAATTTTGACGTATGTAGATGAGACACTGCAGATGAAACTTGCTCGGGGAATGACTCAAAGTATCTGTTGCTGTTTAATATTTCTGAGGAATTTCCCTTCTCAAACTTATGTTATATACTGGCAATGTCCATTTAATGTTTCCCAAACTAGCACACTTCTTCTGCAAGCATTGTGTGAATGCAGTTCCCAGCTCTGCTGATGGCTTTTGTTTATCTCCATCTTTCAAGCCAGACCTGTAGTGTAAATGGGATTGGGGGTGGTGGGGGTGGTGGAAGGATTCTGCATCTTTTTTTTCCCACAATTTGATCTGGTAGTTTGCATACAGCTGCTGAGTAGACAGTTACCTTTGAAAGGAACATTTGGCTGGTTTAATTTGATTAGAGCAAGCCACCTCAATCATTTCTTAACTAAGACTGCTTTCATTTTTGCTTGGCAGTAGGAGTTGGGAAACTTCTGATTGGTAATAAGATATAGGGGGAAACAGCAGAGAGGTACACAAATGTACTGAATAATGAAATGGTCTTAGTGGATTAAAACACAAAGTATGCAATAAACCCTGTTTAGTTGTTGTTTTTAGCAACATGCAAAAAATTAATGGAAGTGGTTTAAGTTAACAAAAGTAATCTCTATGGCAACCCACCTCACCCCCAACAAATGAAGATTAGTTGGAAAGTTTCATCAAGAGGAGGCTATTGGAAGAAATATTTTGTGGTGCATTCTTTGAGATGCTTCACTTCAGACTTTGAAATAAAGGAATGGGGAAAGATACAACTGTCAATTCACATCTTTTTCCTTTTTTTGTTGGATAGTCCAGTTGCCAAAGCACTGCATTAGAAACTTCATTTAATATTTTTTTTAAAAGGTAAGAATAAAATGCGTGTGTTTTCTCCCATACATATGATTAACTGTCAAGGTTATCAGAGAGAAGTTCCCTGATTTCATTTCCTTTTTTAAAATCTAAAATCAGATAACGATATGCTGTAACCGTTTCTGCTGGCTTAAAGATTAAAAAAAGGAAGACATTGCAGAAATGAAGAATGAACAGTTTGAGACTGCAGAAGGATGGAAAATTAGAATGTGTCATACAAATAGCTAAAATAAAACATGAAGGGGGGCATACTACAAATATGTGATTAAAATGGCTATCTTCTAGAAGTGATTTGAGTACGATATCTTCCAGAAACATTTTGGAATGATAAAACAGTAATGTTGTATTTGTCTGCACCTTAAACTGGCAAGTTACAGAGGGGTATGTGTGTGTGTGTGTGTGGGGGTCATTATCTTTCTTGTAGCATTAGAAACATAATAGATTCATCATATGAAGATGACTTATTTGTAAAAAAAGTAAGTTGCCTAAGAACCTAAGTACAAGGCAGAGGTTGTGTCTGAGTTCCAAAACACAAAATTGCTATTTTGAACCCAAATAAAGATAGTGCCAGAGGGCAGCATGCCAGCCTCCTAGTTAAAAAATAATAATTTTAAAAATCTTAAGAAATAAAATAAAAATCAGGAAGGGCAGGGAGGCTGGCGGGCGCCAAGAGAGTTGTCTATGGGCACATTAGTGTCCATGGGGCACCATATTGGGGGTACCATGTTGGAGACCCCAACTCAGGTATTTATTTTCATTAGCACCCATAGTTTCGATCCCTATGTAGCAATATTTTATCTAATGACTAAGCCACAGCATTTCTGAACAAGATGTAAATTAAGTTCTCACTTAAGATCCAGTAAAATGTGCTTGCCACCTCAGTTTTAATGGATTGAGATGCCCATTGATTTCAGTTGATGTCCAAATGTGCACACTTCAGACTTCGCCTCACAGCCTCTTAGATAGCTGTGCCAGCCTGACAGGAGGGAATCATTTGATCTGTGAAGGGGTCAACTGCACTAAAGTCTGGTCCCTGCTTCAGTGAGATCAAGGGGACTTACTTCCAGGTCAGTGTGCGTAGAATTGCAGACTTAAATGACTCCAACCATGATCCCTTGCTGAGACTTATGTGTGTTCCCAGAACAACTCTGTAGTACCAATTCTCTATCCTCATTCAAAACCCACCTCAAAACCCATCTTTGGTGGTGAGGGGAGTCATAACCCTGTAGTCCTCTTCCCTAGCCCTAATAATGCCTTATGTATTTATTACATTTATATTACACCTTCTGTCCATGATGGATCCTACGGTGGCTTACCTCTGGAATTCCTATACATTCTTCTATCCAGGCACTGTCCAGACTAGAGTTGCTTAGCTTCTGTAAGGTTGTTGTACCTCTAGACTTCAGGCCCTAAATATATGTCACTGCATTTGCTTATGCTAATCTCATTACTCTTGTGTCTTCCATTCCTCCCCTCTAGTTTATTATCCATGTCTCACCTTCTTTTCCCATCACCTGGTTGTCTCCTTTTTCCTCTCCGAATTTAGACTGTTATCTACCTGGGGCAGGGAGCTATCTTTTCTTTATGTTCCTCTGTAAAGTGCCATGTATGTTAATGGCACTGCAAATAATAATAGACAAACTATGTTTTAAACTTTCTTTATACTGACAGGGCTAAGAGGGCAAGGGTGGGGGGAGAACAATGGCTGAGGAGTTGGCTCTGTCCAGGCATTTTGTGCAGTGATCAGTGCAAGTGGCTTATGGTGGCAGGACTTGCTTAAACAAAAGTTGGTAGCAAATCTCTCACCACTCTTCTGCATAAGTATGAAATGTGGTGTCTGGCACAGGCAACTGCAAGTTTGTGGACCTTAACACTGCCAAGAAAATCTTGAAAGATATGTGGACAGAATCTGGTGAAAGGGTTCCTGTCCATACAATACAGCTTAGAAGAACAAGACTCAGCGGGACTTCCAAAGGTTGGGGGAATGGGATGCCAATGCCCCACCCAGCTCCTTGCTCCTCTCTGAGCTCTGCTATTTCCTCATCCTCCAGCCCACCTCACCTACACTGAAGCTTCATAGACTTCCTCTTTCCTAGAGGGTTGGCCATGTTAGTCTATTGCAACACAAACAACATCAGGTTGCAATCCTATATAGGCAGTCCCCGAGTTAAGAACGTCCGACTTTCAGACAACCCATACTTAAGAACGGACTTATGGGTTCCCCGGCGCTATGTCATTTATGTAGAGTACATAGCGTAGTATACTACACAATTTGTGTAATTTATGCAATTTGTGTAAATGCTGATTTTAACGTATAGAACGCTATGCTGTTCCGACTTACATACAAATTCGACTTAAATACATTCTTAAGAACGGAACTCATTTGTAACCTGGGGACTGCCTGTACCCACTTACCTGGGAGTAAGTCACATTGAACTCAGCGGGACTTACTTCTGAACAGATAGACATGCAAAGGATTGCGCTGTAACAGATTTATTGTGACATATGCTTTCGTGGGCTAGGATCCACTTTGTCAGATGTATGAAGTGTTATCCTCAATTGGGAAAAATATATTTTACAGACAGAAGGGACCTTGCAAATAATAATAATAATAATAATAATAATAATAATAATAATATAGATTTTTTTTTTATAAAACTGGCACTTTTAATTAGTAGAGATAATTTGGATTTCCTTGGTACAGATTTTGGATTTGGAGGAAAGCAGAGAAGGTGCAGGTAGTACTATAGGGGCCAAGAGTGGGCAGATGACTTCCCTCACCCCCCCCCCCAATATTATTTGTTTATTTTCCGCAAATGGACAAATCTGTCTATTTTTGGTATGTGTCGCTTTCAGTGTTTTTACCCATAATGTTTCCACATTACTGTGTGTGTGTGTTTAATCTTCTCAAATACATATTTAAATTAATTTATTGTAAAATAGGTATTGGGCCGTGGAATCCTATGATTCATTTAGACTGCTGAAAACTGTATTAAGAATAGTGTGAGTTCTGATCCACACAGTTAGAGAGGTGTGGGTGAAGTCCCTCTCTGTTGCCCTTCTGCCTGCAGTTAAATTCATTTTTATTCAGGTAGGCCTTTGGCATTTAAGTTGAGGTTCTAATTGTTGGGTGTTATTTCTTTGTATTGATGTGCTCTAACTGTGTTTTTAATTTGTTTTTGTATTTTAATTGAATTTCTGCTTTTATTGGAATTTTACTATTGTTAGCCGCCCTGAGTGCCTTTTTTTTTTGGCAGAAAGGTGGGATATAAATTTAATAAATAAATAAATATAGGAAATTGCAAAGATCACATTCCTCAAGCATTCCTTAGATTCACAGTTCATGCAAGATCAGTTGAAGAAGATAGCTGAGCAGAAATGTAGAAGCACTTAGAAGACTAGTTAGGTTCCATAATTATTATTTTCTTTGAATATGTCAATTTGCCTCCTAGGAAAAGTTTTGGCAATATTGATGTGTCATTAGGCATACTTCTCTTTGGACTATTTAAAAAAAAGCAGTGCACCGCCAGGCAAACATGATTAAGAAGGGCTGGCATGTCTGGAAAAGAGAGTGATGTACTGTAAAAGCAAGAAGGGAGGATGGAAAGAACATCTTATCGGGCACTGTTTCCTTGAAGTAATATTCCTAACAATGAGACCTTTTACAGGACTGGTGAGATCGTGAGTTAATGAAGCACTGGCCTTTATAACTCTTGGGCACAAGCTGTGGAAGTGAAAATTAGTTTGGTGGTTTCAGCCTAGTCCCCACCAGACATTTGTCTACATCCCAAAACCACGGTAGAATTTGGCAGTCAGGACAATCACAGCTCCAAAGAGGTCCAGGGAAGGAGGACTTGATGCTGTGGGTCAGAGATGCTTGAAGGCAAAGCTGTATGCTGAAAGTTTGCCTGGTCTGACCTTGCTGGGTTGGCTTTGATCCTGAACATTTTACTTCATTTTCAAGAGAACTCTTTTCTGCACACTGACATTGGAATAAAGCAAAAGTGCACTCTGAAAGATCTGATCCTATAAGCCCTCTGCTGCCAAACAAGTGTTTAGGATGGAATACAACTGCTCTGCTGGTGCAATGTTATGACATGTGCATTATCGTTAACTGACCCAGGGGTCTGGTTCACACTTGCATGCACACCTCTTGCTTTCTCACCACTTGATTACTCAACACTGGATGAGTGGCGGCTTAATGTGTGTGAACCCAACTCCATGAGGAAGTATTGACACTGGGTGATCTGAAAATCCTCCATGGTGATTCATCTGTGATTGTTTGTTCACACATGCAAGTCATTACTTGGTGCTGCAGTTAAAGGATGATGAACATAGCTGTGTGAACTGACTCCTGGTATTCTCTGCCAGGCTACAAGTGAGGGATTGCATGTTTAAATGCTCCAGCACATTAAAAACTTTTGCATTGTACTGTTTTTTATCCTTTGCTACTGGTTTTATCTTGGTTTTATTATGCGCTGTGTTTATCATTGTCTAGTATTTTACATTTTTAATTTACCTGTACATCACCCAGAGAACTCTTGTTATTGAGCAGTCTATAAGTATAAGAAATAAATAATCTTACTCACCATGGAAATATAGCATATTAGAGAGAAAGTTCTACTCTAGGCGTTTCACAGTTATTTTTGTTTTTCACATGCAGCGAGATGCAAACATGCAACCTCCCACCTAATGTTTAGAAACAAGAGATAGAGCTGGGTATCATCTGTTTACTGGTGACACCCTAGCCCAAATCTTTGGATGATCTCACCCAGCAGTTTCATGTAGATCTTCAATAGGATGGAAGAGAAGATGGATCTTTGCAGCACGCCTTACACCAAAGTTTATGGTGTGCAGCAGAAATCTCCTAGCACAATCTTCCCCAGCCCCATCATAACTAGGCAGTCCATAAGGATGCAATGGCTGATGGCACTGAAAGATGCTGAGAGGTCCAGGAGACTCAATAGGGTTTCACTTCCCCATCCATCTTTTGTATAATTCCTCCACCAGGATAACCAAGTCAGTTTCATCTCTCTGAATCAGCCAGAAATGAGATTGGAAAGGATCCAAATAATGATGTGGTGTGTGTAAGGATCTGTTGACTGGAGCACTACTCAAACACTGGCATTAGAAGAGGTCTAGAACAGGGCATTCCAGATTCCCACCTATAACAAGCCAGTCAGGGAAGAAGGAAGGAGGAGGAAGAGCTCCAGTATGTTCCCCACTTCTCTGCAGCTTCTGTGGTTAGCGTAACAGCTTGGATGGCTGCAACACTAAACCTTTACTATTGGGAGGAAGCTACCTCTGGCTCTGCCTGGTGCAAGATATTCTGCTTCTCTAGTACTTTGTTCTTCAGGTGACTTGCCGTATCCAGAGGTGTCCACCCCCACAGTTGGAGAACCACTGATTTAAGGGTGATGCTCAGGCTGTATTTGTGCACAGGGCCTGTTTTTTCTTCAAAGATATTGAGGGGTTTCCTGGTCTGCCTATTGGTAAACCCACTACTGATTCCTTGTCATGAAGCAAGAGCCCCCTGGGTCCAAAGGAAGGGGCAAAGGGGAGAGAGTAGGGGGGACTACAGCTGGCAGTTTGCTCAGTACAGTCATCCCTTGGATTAAGAGCATAATTTGTTCCGGAAACGTGTTTGTAATCCAAAACACTCTTATATCAAAACGAAATCCTCCCAAAAAAATTTGTACAGAGATTTTTAATTTACACCGTACTACAGTACTTGTATTGCAAGACGTTGCTTGTATATCAAGTAATAAATAAATAAATAAATATTTAAAAATTTGCTTGTCTTGCAAAACGCTCTCAAGCCAAGTTACTTGCAATCCAAGGTATTACTGTATCTGCAACTACATTTATCCTTGGCGAGCTTTCTCTCACCTGTCTTACTTTAATCATTGTAAATAATGAAAAAATATATTAGGTTGTATTTGCAGAGCATTCAGTATGTAATCTTATTAATTTAGATGCACTTTACTTTTATATCTGCACATAGTGTAATCTTTTAAAATAAGGGCTTCACATGCCCCAGCTGGTTACAAAGAAATAACAAGTGAAAAATGGTTGGGTGGGGAGAAACCCAAAAGCACTCTTGAGTGAGTCTTTACTCTTAACATAGTAGGCAACTATTATGGAAACACATCTGTATGATTTTCACAGTAGATATAAAAAGGATACTGTTTGTTATACTGAACTCTTACCCTAAGCAAGAGGGAATTTCTCATGTCTCTTGTCTGCTTCTTCCAGAAATATTTGGCAGAGACCTTGCTAGAGCTTGTTTTAGTAGTATCAAGACCTAATGCACATTCTACATAAAGGTGCTCAATTTAGATAGCATTTGTGGTTGGAATTGTGGATAGTTATTTTTGTTCAGTTGGGGACAGAAGGATAAAGAGTGTTTCATTAACATATTGTGCCATTGGTATTGTTACTTCAGAGATGCAAATTCAAGGGATTAATGTTAAACTAATTTAAATCTGTAATGTGGATACACCCTTAGGGCTGTCCATAAAATACTTTTTTCCACACACAAGTTGTCCATACAATTAGCCTGGCACTCACATAGAGAACTGTATTCTGTGAATTGGTCTACCATGGATATGTCCTGTAATATCTCATAAATGTGGCAGCTAGAAGTTCTGCTGTGAACATGGAAATGGCCACTGCTACATCTGTAATTTGCTAATTCACAGAATACGGTACATGCCTGCAGGAAATAATTAATTTAACCAAAATAATTAATTTGGCTAATCAAAAAGCCACCAGGAGATAATTGCAGCCTTCTTTTTGCTGAGTGTAAACGCTAATGGCAACAACTCTGGGGTAAATGCTAACAAAAACCTAATGTGTGCACAAGTCCTAAGAACAATTCTGTTCTCACCAGCAACCTTTAATTGCTTTAACTTCCAGTCCACATCCTGGTTTGGCTTAAGAACTTGGATTTAAATTAATTGGGTCCTGCTGAATTCTATCAGGCTAACATTGTTCTGAGGAAGAGTTAGTAGGGTTTATTTCTTATATAAATGGTTGCAGCATAAACCATTTTAAAACAAATTATGCTACTTTATCTTAATGGTGAATCCTCAGGTAGCCCTACTGACAGTCTTTGAGCTCCACAGAAGCCCTTCATTAAGGAAAGGTATGAAGAAGCTCTGCAGCTGTGCATTCCTGTACCTTGAAGAGAAAGAGGCTTCAAGACTGTGAGCATATTACAGTCCTGAACTCTGAACGCACATACGGGGGAAGCAGGATCACACCTGTTGGGGGGCCCGCCTTACACATATGTAGCATCATTATTAAAGAGCCTATATATGGACAAACAAACTCTACACACAGTGGGAAGGATTCAACAGTGTGTTCCCACTAGCGCTGTTGATGTTGTGCTAGCATAAATAAACGCTTGTGCAATGTACACTGCTTGTTCCCATTGTACTAGGTTATGCTGCACAACTGTTTACACTAGAGCAACATTGATAGAGCTAGCGGGAGTGCAACGTTGGATCCTTCCCATAGGCTTTGCATATGCACAACTGCGTATATATGCACAATTGTATATGCTTTTTACATGCATGTTAAGTCTTTCAGAAGTTATTCTGAATGCACGTAGGGAAGATGCACTCAGTGGGCACCAGTGGGCATGATCGCACCGCCCCCTCTATATGTACTGAGTGTGCATAGTTATGACTTGTGCACAGTCCTTGTGGTGCTCAAAAGCTTACGTGTCTGAAGTGACTAAATTTGATCAAATAGATTCATGTAAAGGCAGCTTTGAATGGCATCTTTAAGGCAATCAATTGCATCGTTTGGATTTTTAACCTGTCCTATCCCAAAGGGTCAAGGCATATAACATTTAAAACAAGCCTCATTGAAATAATATGCTCTGGCACTGCTCTGTTTCATTGAAATGGGTCTTGCATTGAAGGTCTACTGATGGATTGTGCTGTTAAAATTTTAGCCTGCCCTGCCTATCCAGATTCTGAAATGAATATATTCACTGAACTCAAAATATTCAGTTTGAAAGGGGGTAAATGTTCACTAAAAGAAGGAGTCACAAAAACTTTGCCAGAGTAAATCAGTCTCCACTTGCTTTCTATGTAGAATAATAGGAGAAAACCAAGTAGCTGTGCTTAATATTAAAATGTCTAATAGTTTAATTGCATTTATTTTTAAACATTATGCTACCTTTCCAGTTTTGTACTGGCCAAGGCACTTCATGACAATATTATATAATTAAATAGAATTTATAAAAATAGATAAATAAAAATGATAACAATACTGCCATCACCCCACAAAAAATAAATAATAGTAATATACAATCAAGAGCCAGAGGTGTAAACTCCTTTTCAGCCAAGAGAGAACTAGCAGTTAAAAGCATTTTATTGCCCTCTAAAAGAAGTGTGCAGAATATTGATGGTGTTCACATTCTGCACAGTGGAATCTTTTTAAAAATATTGCACTAGCCGAAAGAGTAGCTTTGCCAATGTATTAAATACTTGGCAAAAAAGGTGTTTAAAAATTAAGTAAATGTTGTTCAACAGAAACATACAGTTGGAAATATTTTCCAGTGTTGATGTTCAGATTTCAGACCTGCCTGGCTCCTCAGTGTTTGCATGTACTGGGATAGATGATTTATATAAATACATTACAGATTATTAAACCCCTGTCAAATATCAGGGAGTTGAGTGACTTTAGTGAATTTAACATAAAGTGGTCCTGCTATGTAGAGGCAGTGTATTAAATTCTTTGTCTAATGAAAACCAAGTATATTGAACTGTAGGAGTATCCCATTGTGAAGAGACAGCTGTATCTTGATTGTTGAGCCTGCAACAGGCCTCCATTGTATGGAAGATTGATACAGAGTTTGGAAAATTGCTAAAAATGCTTTATTTGATCTCCAGTCAAAAAGGGAACCCAATATTTAAACAGCTTTTAAGACTCTTGGGACTTGAGAAGTTGTATATGTATATATATAGATGCATGATCAGATGAGACAGAATTACCCAAGGGTTTATTATCTCTCCAGTTGTAAGCCCACTGCTGGTCAGTTTCCAAGAGACACCTACTGTATTGGAGAAATTGAAAAAAAGGTTTGATGCAGTGGTGATCAGTGGGGCAAATACAGATCTACTTTTACTGTACAAGATCTCTTCATCAGGCAAGATGTAACAAAAAGCAGGCTGGGGGAGGGGGGGGAAGGATGACTTGATGTTGAAGTCATG
This sequence comes from Shinisaurus crocodilurus, assembly GCA_021292165.1. Taxonomy (NCBI): domain Eukaryota; kingdom Metazoa; phylum Chordata; class Lepidosauria; order Squamata; family Shinisauridae; genus Shinisaurus; species Shinisaurus crocodilurus. Next base: position 37,122,369 of record CM037880.1, on the reverse strand, counting down.
GTGCCTGCATGATCACAGTCGAGATGGAATAGAGGAAGAGAGGTCTGCAGACATTTAAATAAGGCTCTAGTGAGTGATGTGATGGTTTCAGGTTTCACTAGGACAGCAATCTGCTTTGTGTAACATCTTGCCTGATAAAGAGATCTGGAGGTCTTCAAAGCTTGCACATTTTTGGTGACCTTTTGGTTGGCCTAGTAAAGATATTACATTAATGTGGATTATGGATTTTTTCTTATGGCCAGACATGGCTGCCTTTGCTTTTTTTTAAATTTACTACCAGGTAATTTATAAGCCAGAACAGACATAATTTGAGCAGGTTATCCATGCAAAAGACTGTTCACACACTAGTGGTCTAGTCACGTGAACAGTTTAATGATGGAAGAGATGGTCGACAGACTATTGCTTCTATTGCTTCTACTCTTCCATGAATAGATGAGTCCCCTCCTCCAACTTTACACTGTATCTGATAGTAGAACATTTTTGTGAACAGTTATGTGCACAATACATCCAAGACAGACAAATCCAATAAATCCTTAATCCATTATTCTTTCCAAGCCTTTTTGCTGTACATGTATTTTTTAAAATATATGAGATAGGAATATGCTCCTGTCATTCATTAAATTACCTGAACAGCATCCCTCACTGTATTTTGTAACAGATACCATGTTTCAAATTAGCATCTACACAAAATAATAGTATATTATTCTTTTTTAAAAAAACAGTTCTTTTTCTTTCTGTAAAGCTTATCTGCCTCCTGCAAGGTAAGAAATATTTCTTAATTTGTATTTCAATTTTCCTTAACTTGAAATATAAATTTGGCTGAAGTTTGTAAGTCAGTGCAAGCCCAGTTCAGCTCAGAGTTAATTGGGAATTCTCTACTTAGCCCAAGTAATCTCTGAAATGGCAGATCAATATCTTAACTGCAAGATTACAGTACTTCCACTTACAGGTTGGTTCAACTCTTTGTTCTTTGGGTTATTAATTCTTACCCAGTTTGTAAACTTCTTTGATATCCGAAGATGAAAAAGTTCTAGACAAAGGCGAAACACTTTTTCTTAACTGCATTGTGACCTGTCTGGTATTATACTGCGTGTAACATACTTGCAAGAGGCAGATGGTATCTTCAAGAGAGAAATTACAGTTGGTAGCAGGCAGTTGGAAGTGAAGCCCAGAAAGTGTGCATGTCTAGGACAGATGCATCTGAGTGCTGAGGTTGAAAAAGCAATTCATTACTTTCACTGTATTTCCTCTTTGTCCCCCCTGCTTTATTCTGGTTCTTAGATCGACTGATAATGGGGATACACATTTTGACACCTCCCCCTCCCCCTTTGAATATACAAATAGTTTTGCATATAATAAAGTTTACTGAGTTACTATAATCTGATCCAAGTCTATACAGTTTAACTGAGCTTGCGCTACACATTGGACAGGGAGTGACGTGATCAGCTTGTAATTCTAAAATTGAGAAGCTAATAGTCAAATAAAGGAGTTATGCATTGCCTACATGATAAATTAAGACATCTTTCCCCTATGAAAGAAGAAATACATATTTTATTGCCATGTCTTTATTTTATTTATTTATTACATTTCTATACTACCCAATAGCCAAAGCTCTCTGGGCGGATCACAACAATTAAAACCATAAAATACAACACAATAGAACATAATATAAAAGTTAAAAACTAAAATACCTGCTGGGCTATGACCATAATAAATAAACTGATTGATTGAAAAACTAAAATATAGAATCAGAATAAAAATAAAACCTAGCAGCAGTGCAGATTTAAAATGCAATGACAGATTTTAAAACAACAAAAATTGAAAAGCTAAAATGCCTGGGAAAATAAGGTCTTCACCTGGCGCTGAAAAGGCCACAATTGAGGCTCCAGGCGAGCCTCTCTGAGGAGCTTATTCTACAGCCAGGGTGCCACAACAGAAAAGGCCCTCTCCTTAGTACCCACCCACCTCACTTCATTTGGCGGAGGCTCCTGGAGAAGGACCACTGAAGATGATCTTATAGTCTGGGCAGGTATATATGGAAGGAGACAATCCTTCAGGTAACCTGACCCCAAGCTGTTTAGGGCTTTGGATATTGATATCAGCACTTTGAATCAGGCCTGGAAAATTTGGAAATAGACTGGCAGCCAGTGCATGTGGAAAAGTACTGGCATAATGATCACATTGGCCAGTCCCTATTAACAGTCTTGCTGCCCTATATTGGACCAGCTAAAGTTTCTGGACCATTTTCAAAGGCAGGTCCACATATAACACATTGTAGTAATCCAGATAACAGGTGATCTTTTAAGGGGAGTGTAATCCCCTCTAGAACAGGTTGAACATCACTTAGCCAGGCAGATAAACACCCGCTAACAGTACCTCTGTCTTGTCTGGATTGAGTCTGTTTATTGGCCCTCATCGAATCCATGACTGTGCCCAGGCATTGATTCAGAACAGCCACTGCCTCACCTGGATTTGATGAAAAGGAGATATAGAGCTGGGTGTCATCTGCATATTGATGACACCTCAGCCTTCACCTCTGGATAACCTCCCCCAGCAGTTTCATATAGATGTTGAACAGCATGGGGGATAGAATAGAGCCCTGTGGAACCCCATAGCATAGCTGCCAAGGCACAGAGCAATAATCCCCCAGCATCACCTTCTGGAATTGGCCATACAAGTAGAAGCAGAACCACTGCACGCAGTGCCTCCAACTCCCAACCCAGACAGCCTATCCAGAAGGGTACCATAGTTGATGGTATTGAAAGCCACTGAGAGGTCCAAGAGAATCAACAGGGTTGCACTCCCCCTGTCCCTCTCTTAGCAAAGGTAATCCCACAGGGTGACCAAGGCAGTTTCCATTCCAAAACCAAGCCTGAAGCCCAATTGAAATGGATCCAGATAATCAGTTTCATTCAAGAGTGCCTGGAGTTGACCAGCAACCACCCACTCAAGCACCTTGCCCAGGAAGGGGATGTTGGCAACAGGCCTACACCTAATAAGATCTTCTGGGTCCAGCTTAGGCTTTTTCAGGAGGGCCTAATTACCACTTCCTTTAAAGAGGCCAGTACCACCTGCTCTCTCAAGGCGGAATTTACAACTTCCTGGACCCAGCCAGACATCCGCTCGCTATTAAATGTAATAAGCCATGAAGGGCAAAGGGTCAAGCATAATAGGATAGTTGTTAATTCCCCACTTTCAGATAACCATCCTCCTGCCCAGTCAAGAAAACCAAATCAAGCATGGATCCTCTTACCTGTGTTGGGCCAAGGTCATTTTGAGATACCCCCATGGTTGTCATGGCAGCCATGAAATCCTTAGCCATCCTGGATCCAGCTGTCTTGGCATGGAAGTTGAAATCCTCCAGAACCATCATTCTAGGGGTCTTCAACACCAAATCCAAGACCATCTCCATCAGCTCAGTCAGGGAGACTGAAGGGCAGTGGGGTGGGTGGTACACCGGCAGAATCCCTAGTCTGTCCCAGTTACCCAACACAAGATACTGACGCTCAAGATTGGCAATCAAATGAACAGGAAAGGAAACCTAGAGAGGGAGATGGAATTCCTACAGACCACAGCAAAAACCAAACAAACGCCAAGTCAATGTTGGTGCTGCACTGAGTACCCAGGTCACAGCTGGGAGAGACTAACCCCCACCAGGTCTCAGTAATACACACCAGGTTGGCCCTCTCATCCACAATTAAATAATGGATGAAGGCGATTTTGTTTTGGACCAACCTAGCATTCAGCATCAATACCACTAGACCTGAGGGCAAGCTGGAACTATCTGGTTGGACAAAGAACCACAAGGGATAGGCATAAGGTGTCTAGCCCCTCTTCTCCTCAACTGGCCTGTTAATCCCCCAACACCATACTTCCCCCTACCCATAATCACACTAGTAGGGGAACCCCCTTCCCCCCTAGATTATCCAATGAATTTCCCAGACACATGCTAAATTACAGTATAAAATAGAGAGCCCTGGCCCTCGATGCAAGAGCTAAGAAGGAGCAGGTGCTAAATGATTTGGATGTCCACAATTGCTCCTCTGTTCTCTCAGCTGCTGCTGGTTGCTGGGGTGTATTGAGCTGAATGGCTGTGAAGTGCCCAGCTCTGCTGGTATCTGTATCTTTCTTCAAGGAGGCAGACAAGGCTCAGGAGGCAAAGGATGGAAAACTCTCCACCAGCAATGTTCCCATTGCCCAGCCCACTCTCCACAGCAATGCCACAGGCTCGGAGCCACATTGCCTCTTGCCCTTCAGCTTGTGCCAAAGCCTCTCCCAGGAGCAACCTTTAAATACCTGGAAAGGGGAGGGGAGAAGGAAACAGACAGCCTCAGCCAGGTGCCTCAGCTGGTAAACAGGCCCATACTTAAGATTGTCACAATTTTTAAGTATGAACTGCAATTCAGTACATACCTTACCTACAGTCCGGGAAGTTTTTACATTTAAAAGGCTCTACATACTTCTCATCAAATATACACCTGTGGCTTGGATCCTAACCTTCCTTCCATGAATGAAGAGAGTACACATTCATGAAACAGGGCTTTCTCAGCTATCCTTTCTGTAGCCCCCTGTGCCCCCCCCCAAATCTGCTCCTGGGTGTTGGGGAGCCCTTGGGAATGGTGTGGGATATGGTATGGCACTTTGCAGGTGGAGATGGGAGCTGGCCAAAATGGTAATCTCCCTCACATGAACGGAGGAGCGATTTAGGATCTAAGCCAATATATTTATCTAATCTTTTTCATTTCTTGCTTCTTCTTTGCCTCATGAAAACTGAGTCACAGTTTAGAGAACTTTAATTGCGTCTCAGAATTTGCGCATTCTCGGAAGGACAGCTTTTGGTGCCTATGCGTGCTGCAACACAAACTTCTCTTGAAATGGCCTGACTTTCAAAAGTAGCCATGTGTTGTGAAAGGTTACTGTTCGTCAATAAAATAAATCAGCCTAACCTACCTCACAGGGTTGTTGTGAGGATAAAATGGAGAGGAGGAGGATGATTATGTAAGCCGCCTTGGGTTCCTTGCAGGAAAAAAGGCGGGGCATAAATATAATAAATAAATAAATAAAGTAAAAAAGTCACAATGAATACACAAATCAGTTGTGCTGTTCTCTAGAATAATATGCCCATGGGCCATAATAATAATAATAAAGCTTGGGTCCAGTTGTATGGAAAACAGCTTCTAGATTTAGGAACTTTGGCCATCTCAATCTGTTGTCTGATGAATTGTGTGTCCTGATGAACTGTATGTTCTGATGAATTACGTATTCTGTACTTGAATGCAGCAGAATCTTTTCTTCATATTCTGTTTCATGATAAGTAGAGATACACATTTTCAAGTGACTTCAAATTACTCTTCTGATGGTTTCCACCCATTTATTTAGTATTTCTGTTTCCCCCTGCCTTAGGTTGTTTGATGTATGCACAGTGTCCCGAACAGAACGAGAGACGAAATTAACACTGGTGTTCGAACATATTGATCAAGACTTGACCACTTACTTGAATAAAGTTCCAGATCCTGGCGTTCCTAGCGAAACTATAAAGGTATCAAAGAAGGGTAGGGGAGGTTTGTACATAATTTTATGTAATAATATGCTAAAGACAGACATACAGAGGAAAATATTTTCGGGGAAACTGCTGTCTGATTTGGAGGAGATTTAACTAATTACTTCTCAATTACTTCTCAAATTCAGATGCATTGGTTCTTTTAAAAAATAAGGTATAGTTTCATTATTAAAATGTTCATTATTGAAAAAACATTATTCTACCTATCTACCTGTATGTTTTCATCAAATTATTTCATAATTCTACTAAATCTTTGAATTGCTACTAAAAGAAGTCAGAAAAAAACCTACACATATAAGTTTGGTTCAGATGTAACAACCAACCATAGTTTCAGATTCTGGTTTGAGAACAAAATATGATTTGAAGAAACCGCTGTTTGTGGTATTCAGCTGAAATTACAAACACTGGTTTGTTCCAAATCACATTCATAAGTGTATAACCTTCATCTCTCATGTACAAAGGATGAGGGGGAGGAAAATAGAGTGTATCATGTCCCCCAGCCCTTTTCAGGTACAGGAGAAGGCTTTGATGAAGATGAGGATCAGACTGCTCTTCCAGAGGAAGAATGGTCAGTCCCAGGGCTTTTTTTCTGGTGGAACTCACCGGAACTGAGTTCCAGCACCTTTTCTTCTATTAATTGCATTACAATTTAATCGCCATCTACTCCCGAGGAAATGTAATCCAAGAGTTCCGGTACCCTTTTCTCCAGAAAAAAAGCACTGGTCAGTCCCATATTATCCCTCCCTCCGCAGCCAGAAGACACAGCCTTGCTATCTTCCTCTGAGTCAGAGGAGGAATTCCCAGTAGAACCTCCATCTCCCCAGCCTTGCAAAAGGCTGAGATTACAAAACCAGATGAAGGCCCTTTAACAGTCCAGCCAGCTCCTCTGCAGAGGATAGTGATCACTCTACAGATTGTGGCTGCCTACATAAGGCTTCAGTTGGCTCTAGCTTGCTGCTGAGACAACTTTCTCCTGGGTTTTTAATAGGTGAGAGCTCCAGCCAGCAAAGCTCACTCTGAGCTTTCTGTGGTTCTGTTGCAGATGCCTTTACACAAGAGGGCTTCTGCCTTTACTTAGCTCTACCTACCTGACACAGCCTCACCTGCTTAGACCTGACTGTTCTACATAGATAGGACTCTCCTTGATCAGATCTGACCCTATCAGATGCCATTGGCTTCTTCTGTGAGTCTCAGGTAATTACAGAACAGGACAGAGTATGTGAACCTGAGGCTTGCCATGGCTTGGCTTGTATTCATATCAACAAACCATGGTTGGGTTCAGACAACATGATAACCCACACTCAAGGGTTGAGTATGGGTTGAGTGTGAGTTGTTGTTGAACCAAGGGTTGTTATTGCAAGGTGGGTTATTGTGTTGTCTGAACCTAGTCATTGTGTTATTCTTACATCTGAACTGGGCCATAGTCTTTATTATTAGTATCTAAAAGGGAAGGATCCATAGCTCAGCAGTAGAGAATATATATTGTGTGCAGAAGGTCCCAGGTTCAATGGCATCTCTAGTTAGGGCTAGGAAAGCCTCCTGTCTGACCCACTGGAGAGAAGCTGTCAGTCAGTCTAGACCATAGATGGGGAACTGCTATGAAGGCCTGAGGGCTGAATTTGGCCCACCACATCTCCCCATCTAGCTCAAGAAGGCCTCCAGTGATGCTCCTCCCCCTCCTTGAAGCTTCATCCCCTCAGCAAAGGGATACTCCTTGAGGTTGCAGCTTAGTCAGCTTGAAAGGCCAGCTCTAGACTTTGTTTTTCGTCAGGGTGCTTGGTAGCTCTTTGTTCTTCTCCAAAGCTCTTCTGCCCTGTCTGAAACTACTCGCTCTTCAGAGCTCACCTCCACCCTCATGCCTTTTCTGTTGGGTCCCACTTGGTCATGGCTAAACTTTTCACTGCAAAGAGTATCCCTCAGGTTCTGGCTAAGGGTTTCACAACTGGATCTTTGTTTTGTGAGCTTGGTGCTTTAGGGGCTGCAGAGACCTTTGAATTTGGCAGGATTTTATGGTGGTGGGAGCGGTGGAGAATTTGAGCTGAATGAAATTGGTCTACAATCTTTTGTTGGCTAGCAATTGTCCTTGAGTTGTGGAAGGGTGATGGAGTCCATGCCTGGGATATATTTTTTTCTTGGAATGATGTTTCTGTAACCAATGCACACTTACCTGGAAGTAAGTTCTATAGAATTCAATGACACTGACTTCAGACTAGACATGCAGTGCAATTTTCTGTGGTTGTTTTTTTTTAATAAACTCAACTGAATTCAGTGGGACTTATTCCTGCAGACATTTTTAAAATAGGTAGCAGTCTCAGAATTTTATTGTTTATAGCCAATGGCCATCACAATACATCACAATACATATATACATGAAGTATAAAATAAAATAAAAACAGGTTGAACATTAAATATAATGAAACAAAATGCTATAAAATAATCAAGGTTTAGAAACATTCTTTCTGTATGGCCCCCTTATGGTTTGGCAGTAGTTTGGTTTATAAAGGCTGCCCTTATTTTCCTTGCAGCTAATGCAAATAAAGCTATCCTGTAGCTAATAAATTTGTCCACATCAGCCAACAACCGTAATTTTAAAATCGTCTGATTGACCTTCTAAAGTAGTCTGAAAAGAATAAATCTGGCCCTGGGTGAATTATATAGTGGACAATATAGAATATAATGTACCAGATCTTCAATGTGCCCTGTTTCACATATGCAAAAACGCTCTTGTGCAGGTCTGTTAGAAAACCTTCCAGCCAAATACTCAGTGGGCATTGTTTCAAATCTGAGCTGGGTAAAAGCATGCCTAACAGGGAAGAAGGTTAGCTCTTGCAGATAGCTTGCCCTTTTGTGATCTGTTTTAATCTTGGCGTACCAAGTGGCAAAATAGGTAAGAATCACAGTTTGGCCTCACCCACTTTGCCTTTTGCCTTGCCTACTGCTGGAATGCAGCTCCCGAGATCTTTTCCAAATCAGAATTTGGCTACCAGGCTGTCAAGAGTTCCCCGATGTACACGATACTGAGCTAGATGAAGCAATAGTCTGACTCAGCATAGGACAGCTTCTTATGTGCCTCTGATTTTGCTATCTCTTCCAGAATATTCCTGTATCATATTCTGGTGCAAGCCATTAAGATATGGAGAGCCAGTGTGGCGTGGCAGTTAGAATGTAGGAATGGGGCTCGGGAGATCCGGGTTCTAGTCCCCACTCGGCCATGAAGCTCACTGGGTGACTTTGGGCCAGTCACTGACTCTCAGCCAAACCTGCCTCACAGGGTGGTTGTTGCGAGGAGAAAATGGAAAGGAGGAGGACCATGTAAGCCGCCTCCAGGTTCGTTGCAAGAGGAAAAAAGGCGGGATATAAGTGTAATAATAAATAAATAAAATATCCCTGTTGCTCATATATTTACATGTTTTGGATGGTCCAGCAGTGAGAGTGATAGGTAGTCGAAAGGGAGTAATAGCCAAAATTGATAAAATGCGAGACAAATTCATGAAATGCAAGTAAAACACAGCTCAGGACACTGTATGATAAATATTTCTCCAAATAAGCACTGTCTCATACTGATATAGTGGGCAATTTGATAAAGTTCAGTTTTGTCCTGAACAAGAGGCAGATATGGTCTTACAACTTGCTATCAGTTGGGCAGGGACATTTCTTTGTTTATTGATACATTTAAAATATTTTGATCTTCTGCAAACTGTGCTCAAAATGGCTCGCAATCCATTTAAAAATGTTGAATGCATCCATTGAATTAGCAATGAACAATGAATAAAAGAAAACCAGCAGCAGCAGAGAAGAATGATGTCATTAACTAAAAGCTCAGGAGAACAAAACAGTCTTCGTTTGATGCCAGGCAGAGCAATCCTGTGGCTCCTAGACAGTGTCCAGAGGGTCATAGGATTTTTCAGAGTCCCAGCTCTGACGTCAGAAAACAGCTCCGATGTCGGAGCTGGGACTCCATGCTCAGATCACCCTCCCCCCCCCTTGCAGCCGGCGCAGAAAGAACTGCACTGACTGCTTCTCTGAGGTCGCAAAAGCGACCTCAGCGAAGGGGTTAGGGGGTGTTCTGGGGGACGGGGAGGGGAGGACACCAGCACCACCAAGATACAAGGTATCCTGGCAGTGCCTCAGCCTCTTTCCCTCCTGCTCTGAAGCGCTGTCTAGCTGCTTTGCAGGGCGGGAGGAACATGGCGGCGACCTTTGCCTTTGCACTCCTCCCGCCTTGCATAGGATGCCCATAATCCTCTGAGTTCAGGGGGGGGGGGTTTATGGGCATCCGCATAGGATTCAGCCCTAAATGATAAAAAGTAGGCACCAGACAAATATTTCTAGGGAGATCATTCTACAAGAGGTGTGCCACTACCAAAAAACGCCCTGTCCTAGGCACCACCCACCTAATCTCTGAAGACGGGGACACTCAGGAAGTAGGACTCAGATAATGATCTTAATGGATGGGAACGTTCATATGGGACAAGGCATCATTCAGATATCCTGATACAGGCCACTTAGAGCTTCATAGGTCAAAGCCAGCACTTCGAATTGAACCTGGAAACAAACTGGAAGCCACTGCTGTTCTTTTCACCAGCTAGATACATTAATTATGGCAGGACATCTGCTAAAATGGTGGCACAAACTTACAGGATAAGGCAGGGCTCTCCAACCTTGGGTCCCCCTGATGTTGCTGGCCTACAGCTCCCAGCATACCCAGCCAGCATGGCTAATGGCAAGGGATTCTGGGAGTTGTAGTCCAACAACATCTGGGGAGCCAAGGTTGGAGAGCCCTGGGATAAGGTATTCTCTTTACTGATACACTCAGTGCTGGATCCTGCACTTCACTATAATTGTGCAACAGGGCATGGGATCGGGCTGCTAGCTCTTGCCAGCTATGAAAATGCTTGCCATATTTTGCCTGATTTAGGCAGCTGTCCATTGTGAGCTTTGCACATTCTTAAGTGGAATGGACCGTGGGTCTGTTGCCCATTCTGTATGCTTTGCAGTTTCCATTCTGTCTATAAAGCAGGCAATGTGTGTCATCAATGCCTGACAAAGAATCAATTACTGTGAAGATCTGGCTTCTCTGAGAATGTGTTGAGGCAAGAGCCAGTTGCCATCTGCCATTGATACACATAATCAGTTGGTTGTATCTGAGTATTTCATCGCACAGTGCACTGAAAAACAAGGTGAAAAACTCCGGGGACAAATCTATACAAATAATGAACTATCAGAAAGGATTTTTTTTAAAATCCCAAAGTTTTAAAATTTTGAGCATTAGCTAAACATAACAAGAATGAAACAATTTTATACATATAAAAACAATCCTGTCTTTATTGCTGTAATTTGAAAAATACTTGGGTATTTTGCATATTTATTGTCTATAATAATAAAAGAGGATGTATGTCTGTCTGTCCATCTGTCAGTGTCATAGTGCTAAGGCTGTCAAACCTAGACACTTGAACCTTGGCATTGATACTAGGGGGACCCTAGGGATGTGCACCTCAAGGTTATTTTGTTTTTTAAATGCATTAATTAATTTTAATTAATTTAATGTGTCTATGTGATTGAAGCCCGGAGCAACATCTTCAGTCACTAGGGGCAGATGTCCCTAACCAATGTATAGCTTTGCAATCAGGACTGGTGCAAGGCAGTTTGGTGTCCTAGGCAAGATCAGACATTTAGTGCCCCCCCTTCCCACTTGAGGGGGCTGTATTTTTTTCCAAGGCGTTTCTGGCGCCCCCTTTAGCCCTGCGCCCTAGGCAGCTGCCTAGTTGGCCCAATGGTAGCACCGGCCCTGTTTGCAATCAATACATTTGAAGCCACAGGAGGTTGGTAGGCTAAGGGACAGAGTTATATAGCGCTCCCTCCCCGCTTCTGTGGGGCAGCACTCCTCAGGGGAATGGATTGGGCAGACCCCCTCTCTCAGGAGGCTAAAGGGGTGCACCATGGCAGGGTCTGTGCCTAGGGGTGCCAGCAGGCATGGCTTCACACAGACAGGGCAGGCACAATGTGTACATCTCTGACAGCTGCATAAGTTTTCTTGATGGCTTCTCTGTATCAAACTAAGATCTATTCCAACCCATGTGAAGTTGTTTTCCTTGGCTAGAATATGAATATATTGATCCTATTTCACTTTTGCCTATTCAAAGATTAATACTACTTCTGCTAATACTACTTTTACTGCTACTTCTACTGCTACCTAAAAATGCCTACAGTCTGATAGGTGCCGTACAGAAATGAGATGGTCCTTTCCAAGCAGATTTACAGTCTAAGGATGCAATCCTACATGGATATAAAATCATTGAAATAAATAAGACTTATTTCTGAGTAAATGAGGGAAAATGGAGTGTAAGATTGCAATCCTTCTAAGAGGCTTAATTGGGAGTGAATTTAATGGAAATTAAATATATAATTATATATTTAATAAACTATAATTTTAATTTAATAAAACTGTAATCTGTTCTCCAAGGTAAGATAAATAAAGATAAAAAATAAATAAATTAATTAAAATGCTATAAATAAATAAATAAAATAAGATCCTTCAGAAATAGCCCTCCATAGTTTAGCCCACATAGTTGCGGGGGATCGCATGTTAGTTTGAAAGTACCTTAACCTCCTCCTGGGGGGGGGGGGGAATGTGCCATTTCTATTCTTTAGGTTTGTCAAATCAAAATTTCAGAGCCAAATGAAATACATCATTAACAAGCTGTGATAGCTTTTTGCAAAGTCAAGGATATTATTTTTGTGTTTGTGGTATGCACTTGTGATGTTCCAGATTAAGGGAGTGTTCCATAAAGAAGGAACATTTAGCAGTCCTACAGCACACATACTACAGGAGTGTAAATGTAGTACTATTCATTTATGCTACTTAAGTCCCTTTCCATTTCCCAGAAAGCTTGCATTCTCATTCTCATTCTCATTCTCATTCTCTCTCTCTCTCTCTCTCTCTCTCTGTGTGTAAACAGCAATATCCCAGTGTAGACATTGTTTTTATTCAAATCCATACAAATAGTCCAGAGACCATTGTGAAGAGGCTAAAGAAAAAAGTGAGCAAAGATCTTATGGACTTCATCATTCTTTCTAAATATTTAAGCAAAGCATTTACTTTGCTCTCCTACTGAAATGAAACGGACTTAAATGTTCTTAACTTTGGTGTTCACTCTTTAAAGATGACCTAATAATGAAAGAAGTACATATCCAAAACAAAGATTCTCCTTTGCTTTGTTTATTCCTACATTTGCACACAATTTTTCCTCTTCTTTTTGTCACCATGCTGTATAATCAACATGCCATTCCAGTTTCTGGTTACTCAGGTTTCAAATCTGTATAAATAGAACTTTCTTTATTTTGAGAATATCCCCATTTTTTAAAAGAAGCCCAAACAAAGACACACTTATTGGAAAGTCAGACTGTAGCTGCCAGCAAACAGAAAATTACGCATGAAGACATGAGCGAAATAACAGAGATGCACTGTTTGGGTGCTTAATCCTTTAGAAACTTGCCTGATGAGATTATTTTCACATCAGTAAAGTGGTTCTGATATTGCAGAACCTAAGAGATGATCTACACATTCAGAAAAAAGCATATAGAACAGCCTTCCTGAATTTGGATTACCTTAGAATATAAGAGAGAGATCAGAGGTTATATGTTTGAACGTTTTCCCATGTTTAAAAACAACTCCATACACACAGGGAACTAGCATATGAGGGAGAAAGCTAGTCTAGAATCTCTCCTGACATGCTAATCTTCCACAAGCATGGAATTTTTTTATGTGAGGAAGCATTCAAATAAGCATTCAAATATGCACTCATCACGTGTATATCCTAAAGTGGTATAGTCCCAGCAGAGTAGTATCACTTTGTTTTACTGAAGATGTAGAGCAGCTGTAAAGCTCCTAGTTTTTTAGTGACAAGCACTGCATTCGGACATCACTCTAAACCAGGGGTAGGCAGTATGCTGTACATGGGCACCAATGACCAATGCACCTTCAGACACCTTTCTTGGTGCCTGCCAAAGTGTCCTAACCCTTCCACTTTTTAAAATTAATTCTTTTTTTTTTACCGGTAGCTGTGGTTTCTGTTGGTGCTGAAAACTGAGGGTTCAAAGGAGCTGTTTACTGTGTTGGGGCTCAGACTCCACCTCTGCCTTGTATTTAGCCTTTTGAGCAGGTTACTTGTCCGTTGCCATGCCTCCCATGGCAGCCATTTTGTGGTGCCAAGGACAGTTTCTCAAATTGTCAGATGTGCTCGTGGCCCAAAAAGATTGCCTATCCCTGCTCTAAGCCATAGTTTAGTGTGATGTGAATGAGTCTAGGCGAGCCTTGGGCTTGTGTGCTTCTCCCTCCCCTCTCCTCCTCTGGCTTGGCCATCAATAGGAGTTCAGAAGCTTTCCCTTTCATTTTCCATTAACCACAATTTAGTATTTCATGCAAACCCTAAACTGTAGTTAATGTTAGACTGTGTTTTTAGGTTGGCTTGTTTCCTACAAACCATAGTTAACAACCCAACAAGTTGTGGTTTGGCAAAAGCAGAGGAGACGTCATGCCAAATGATTTTTTTTACCATGATGCCCAAATGTGGCTAATAGGTCAAATACATCTTATTTTCAAGGGTTTTGCTCATTGTTGGGATCAGGGTTATGATGAAGAACAGCTAGCAAGTAGTTTCTCATTTTACTTCATACATACACCATCTACCTTGACTATGTAGGTATGCCTGTGCCTGTATAATATAGAAGCATCTAGAAGAATATGGAGAAAATCTGTGGTGGCAATGCCTTCAATACCAATTGGCTGAGTATAGTGGCTTGTATTTCAAATGCTCAGACAACAACTTGTCAGAATGTTTGCAGCCCAGCTACTGAGAAGAAAGGGAATGTTGTTCGGTTTAAAGTCTAAGGACAGGAGTAGCTTTCTGGGGAAGAGGAAGGAATGAGAAGAGGCCTTTTATTTCTGGTAGGGGAGCTAAGTCAAAGAGGCTGAAGGAAGGGTGCAGAGCAGGCAATAGAATGAGAAAGAGGAGCCTAAAGGAGGGATAGGTGGAGAATGTGGCCAAAATTCATATTCCAATTCATTTTTGAAATTCAGTTCCAAAGAGACATCATGTTAATGAGTTGAGATTCCAACTCTACCAAACAGTACACTGTCTACTTTGTTTTAATTAAAGCACATATATAATCCAATGCCCCTATTGTAATATTGCACCAGCACATAATACTGAGCTATGTCAGCCCAGTATTACAAAAGATGACTTCGCATTGGTGTTATATGGCCATTTTGATGACATACAGGAAGATATGCTTGCATAGATGCTAAGGGCCAGGTGTATTGTGAATATTGTTTAGCATTTTCCTTCACTTACAAAATATTTGTTCTGTTTCACTTTCACATGTAATGTAAAATTGCAGGTCCTTGATGTACATTTTGACCAGTACTGACCGTCTGACATTTTGATTGTCATAGCTGATGTTATATTTCTACTAATAATTTCAGCAAACAAAATACATACCATCCATTTTGCAACAGGACAGTTTTTTTGTGCAGCTACAATTTAGGAATCTCAAAAGTCTTCAAAATAGTATGTTATGGCCTGTTAATGGGTATTGCAAGGAGTTTTCCATCCATTTTTATTGCAGAAGGGAGTGGAGGGTCAGAAAACTGTTGAGTGGGAGGGTGTGTGGGTTGAAGTATGAATCCATGTATAATATTATTTCACTTGAAATTAACCTCAGATATTCCTGCCCGGATATGTGAAATATAGTATATGAAGTGTGTGTGTGAGTGTGTGTGTGTGTATAAGAAAGAGGGTGGATCAATTCTGACAACACTCCTTCCTCTGTGATACAAAGGAAATAGCTGCTGGCCAAGCCCGCACTCTGCAGAAAGAGTTTCAAAAGAATGTATAGGATGTTATAAATACAAGAGGAGTTTAATGAAAGAGTATACAGATGTCTTTCATGTATTTTAAATTGGAAAGACTAATTTTGAAACTAAAAGAAAAACAACAGTGAGCTATGAGCCATATGCTTCATATTACTGAAGTATGTCTTGCACAGGCCTGTCATTCAGTGAGAAACAACACAGACTAAAACAGAGGAGATTTTTCTTTTTTTTTAAATTGACTTGTGGGAAGGCAAACCATCTCTAAATATGTGTTTTATTATCTTCGGGTGTTCTTTGCTCAGTTACCACCATGATTAAGCCAATGCCCTGGCATCAGGAGAAAAGGGTCCCCTCAAGTTCCTCCTCCTACCCTCACCCCACATACCAAGGCACATAGCAGTCTGACTGTATACTGTTGTGGTGCGAGAAGAAGAGAAGTAGATACAAGTGCAGTTTTGCGGCCAATTATGCCACTTCTCACTGGGGTAGCTTGTAGCGATACTCGAACTCACACTTGCAAGGATGTAAGATTTATTTAATACCAAAGTTTGTGCAAGGTGTGGTACAATAAATAGAAATCATATGGTTCTTTCCCCAGTGGATTTCAGTTATTTCCAAATGAAACAATAAACACAAATCACATGGTTGTTGCCCAGTGGGTTTTCAGTCAATACTAAATGGAAGAGATATGGGCAGGAAATCAGAATTGACCATAAGGAACAAGGGTGGAGGTGTCAAAAGGCAATGGAAGGAAAGATAAAAGTAAAGCCCAGTTCAAATGTTACTAGTTGAGGTGTAACTGCTCTCATGTTTCTCCGGTAATGTTGGAAGTGATAAAAGCCCATTTCATGTGTGTCCTCCACATGTGGGGCTAGTGCAAGGTGGACGTATCAGGCTCACGCCTCCTGGCCCTGCTCCTGGCATCATGCTCAGTGCCACCCTTGCCATCCATGCCATAATACAGCTATAGAAAGAGAACAATGGAGTCAAGCTGGGATCTGTAGTGAACCAGAACTGCAAAGGGAAACGTGCTTCCTAGGAGGATTCAAACAAAAACCAACCAACCCACAATTCTTTATAGAGCAAAGCAACTTCTGGTTCTTGAGGACAGGTGGAAATTTGGAACATTTCAGCCTTTTCACCTCACTCAAGATGAGGCTTTCTCTGCACTAGCTGATTTTGGCATGTTTTTTTTAATATTATACATTTGCCTTGCCCTTCTCCTGTCATGGCTTGTGCTCTGTATCAGCATCACCATTGACTGCTCTACCACTCAGCTATGGGCCTTATATTAGCATTAGAGGTCCGTAGCTGAGTGTTAGCGCACTGAGAGAAACACTCTTGCCTGATCCCTGAAAAGCCGCTGCCAGTCAGTATTGTAGGTAGTATCAAGCTAGACAGACCAATGGTCTTACTCAGTTTAAGACAGCTTCCTGTGTATATTCCAAAATAGAAAATGGATGCACAATGTTCCTTAAACCTATCAAAAGCTTTCTGGACTTTTGGGACTCCTTCCATTTTGGGACTCCTTCCATACAAGCCCTTATTTCATTCATCCTGCCCCCCATCTTATTCATGTTTCATGATATTTTCTCAAATCTAATTGTGTATACATCCACATACCCAGACACTGGCACTAATTAAAAAAAAACTCTTTTCAGTGTTTTTTTTTTAAAAAGAAAAATAATATCTTGCATATGTCTGCCTGTATAGCAGTTACTGATAGGCGACTTGGGGCTTTTTTCTCCTTAAAAGCTAGAAAATTAGATTTTAAAAAAGAAGCAAGTTGAAATTATCCAAGATGCTGAATTTTACATCGATACCACTACTTGTGCAATACAACTTCAGAAGCACAGGTCTATAGAGGGCCTGGCTGCGGGTTGTGCAGAGGTTCATCAATGCAGCCACAACCTGGGAAAACATGAAGCTCCAAGCCTACACTCAAACTGAAGAATGCTGGTCCTCAGAAGACATTGAAGAAGAATCCTTAGACCTTACATCTTCTGCGTTTTTTTCTCTCCTACAAAACTGGTGAAGGTAACCCTGATGTGCTAGTTTGTGAAGTCACGCTGCATTGTGAACAGCAAACCAAGAACAGTACTCCAGAAAGGATAACAAAGACCCGGCCCATGGTGAGTGATGAGAGTGTTATAAAAGTGCAATGAGCTGGAAAGTCATCATCTTGTCTTTTCCTTTGCCACAGGAAAGGCATACCAGAGAGATCTCTTTTCTTCTGCTCTTGCATACGGAGAGGTTACATGGCATGGAAATGTGTTACACCCAGCTGCTCACTAGTTTGCAGGGCACACAGTAAATAATACTGTTTAGTATCTAAGGCACAAAAGAGAACAGCATTCTTTTGATAGTGATTCCTAGCCTCTTTCATTTGCTTTCCTAAATATACAGTTTGCTTCCAATTCATTGAGTGGCATTTTGCAACAGTGCATACTTTCATGTAATGGGCTCTCTGATTGGTGGGTTCTTTTTTTCCCCTTCTTTTTTTTTAATTGGCATGAGTAAATGAAAGGCTACTTAGGCTCTGATGTAGCAGAGGCACTTTAGTTTGTTTAAAGTTGTTTGCTGAACTGAGCAGTATCTAGTTTAACCCTCTGAGTTCATTCCCCATGGGGTAATTGGGAGAAATCCCGAATTCCTCACCAATTCAAACGATGTCTTCTTGAGTCTTGACACAATCATATCTTATTTGGAAAATAACATATAGTTTGGGAAAAGTATTTATTCGTCTTAACTTTTAATTTTGTCCATCAATTCCTTTGGCAAGTTCAAGCTCTTTTGCACTTTCCCCCCCTTTCTGAATTTGTTGAAAGTTTTGTTGACACAACAGATTGAATTTAACATTTTTATTTGCCACAACTTCCTCCTCACTTTAAAAAAAAATGCTGCTGTGGATCTGTTTTCCCCTTACCATGCCGATTTTTCTTTCTCTTGTCGGATTTAGGGTCTTAGATGGCAGGGCTGGGGGAAACCTTTCAGAATTTCAATGGTGCGGTAAAAATATTAAGGTCATATTCTCAACTGCCATAAAATTGGTACATTAGCATTTGGACAAACATAGATTAGAGGCCTTATTTACACTGGTGTTTTTTCTTCTTATGATTTAGTAACATGGTGATCACATGTGGCAACTACTAGCCAGTGCAAAGAAGAGAAAAGAAATACCAGCTTCATAGACTACTATCCCCAAATGCAGATATACAGGAAAAAATGGGGATCTATCAAGTATTGGATGAAGGGAGAAAAGACAGAAGGAAGGAAACTCCCTCTGCTCCATTTCCTCCATCACTGTGATGCGTTTTCCCCCCATACTTTCCAAAGAGCAGATCCATGAGAAGGAGTGGCCTTGCTTCTTTCTGGCCCACCTGTCGTCTGCTCATAATGGGATAGGCAGGAGAGTCTCCTGGTCCACCCATTGGAAGATTGAGTTGGAATTATGTTAGCAAAGAAAGTCTCCACAATGTGTTTGTGGACAAAGGTTAACCTCCTCCCCTCTATCAGGGGAGTTCAGCTCAGGGCTCAGGGGAAGGGTGTGGTCTGAAGGTACAATAGTTGCTTGGATCCACCCAGTCAGTGTTGTATTGTCCTATTCAAATAGCAGAGAGCAAGTTGTTATATTCATGGGCTATTTTCAGTTTCTCTGAATCCTCATCCCCAGAAAAACTAAGTTGAAGTAGCCATTCCCCTTCCTTTTGATTAAGAATGAGTGCTTCCTCATAATTACCTGTCCTTATATTAGGTTGTTAACAACTGGGGAGGCCCAAAGAGATTCTTCCTGGCTTTAGCCAGCTAGCTAGTGTAGACTTTGATAGGCAAATTAGGTTCACAGAAAAATATCCCATCTAAGGGAACTATTAAGTTTTGTATGCAATCTGAGCGCAAGTCAGTTTTCATAATTCAACTCTTTCACTGAATTTCTGTCTGGGTTGTCTTAAGAAATGTTGTTGTTTTTCTTTTGGATGCTCTCTTCTTCTTTGATCAGGTTCAAGTTCATCACAGTGTCTCATTTTCTAAGAGATTAGGTATTCTGTGATGCCACTCTAGTCAACCTTAATCTGCAGAGTAGGAAAAATTGCACATTTTCTGTTTGAGAAAACTTGATCTCCTGAGTCTGAAGCTGCTTACAAAAGCTTTCTTCCCCCCTTGATGCATTGTTTCAGCTTCCTAATCACTGACCAGCTGTCTTGTTAGTGAATAGAACTGTGGGCCCCTTGCCATGTTTCATGTGAGGTCTTGGCTGGGTGGCCAAGCAGGCAGCCTGCAGCCACTGTCAAAGCAATTCAAGAGGTATTGGCACAGCAGTGCCCCCATTAATTTCTGCTTGTCACATGCTGTCATGCAAGTTACACCAGAGAGGAAATGACAGTTGAAAAAAGTATGCTTGTGGCACTTGGTCCCTTCTAGACATTATCCTTGAGGTTAAACAAGTGGATACAATTAGCTGCTGTCCACAAACAGCTGTTAGGAAGGAGAAACCCAGATCTGGGCCCCATAGCCATGTGTCTTTCCTGTTAGCGAAGAGAGTTTGCTCCCAACATCTGCCATATTTTAACCCTTAATGAAGGTGTTCTGCTGTACAAAGCCAAACCAATAACTAGCAGAGCAAGTCTGTGTATGTCTGTTCAAGCGTAAGTCGCACTGAGTTCAATGCGAATTGCTCCCAGGTAAGTGTACATATAGGACTGCACTGTATGAGATAGTGTACCGAATCAGCAGATATGTTGATGCAGGACTTAAAATAATATGTGGCGCGGCTCAGGATGCAAAGCCTATAAAACATATAGTTCCATATTTCTAAAATTTTGCCTTTTTTTGCATTATTCTTCAGTTCAGGCCCTCCTGGCCCTTTAGAAGACTCACATTTATTTTATTTATTTATAAAACGTATATACTGCTTAATAAAATATATCTAAGTGGTTGCACACAATAATCTCTAAGCAGTTCACATACACATTCTCACTATCACATTTACTGGTTTAAAATAAAAAAATTATGCCACAGGAAGACTTCTGGAAAATGATAGATACATAGGTATTTCCCTTCAGTAGGCTAAGAAATGTTCATTAGACTGTTTTGGTGAATGGCCTGACGGGCATTCACCAAAAGATAGTATACCTGTCGTATCATGTCTGATTCTTACATTCACTTTTGACATGATAAAATCATTATGAAATTAATGGGTGTGTGTTTTTTACCACATCAGTTTGATGTGGTGAATATAGTTTCATAGAAACAGCATCAGGTTTGTGAACTGGCTCCTTAACGTGACATGTTAACTGTCACAAGTGGATTCAAAAGAATTTTTCATGCGGTGAAACTGTTGAGGTAAAATCACCATGTTTCTCACAATAATGAATGTGGAATTGGCGCTGAGCAGTGCTTAACATATCTGTGTGTGCGTGTGCGTACAAAAAGGCCTGCATATGGTTATCACATAAGCCCTATTCAGGCATTCTGATAATGGATTAATAAACACACGAGGAGGGGGAGCATGCTGGCCCTGCCCCCTCCATCATCACATTCATTGCCCTCTACACATGGAGGGCAACTTTATAAAGAGGGGAGCCTCTTCTTATCTGTGGGGGCTTTCTACATGATCCGGAATGCTGGAGAATAGGGCTTTCTCCAAGTGAGCCTGCTTGAGAACTTCACTCAGGCCCTTCTTGTTGGCCT
Organism: Shinisaurus crocodilurus; assembly: GCA_021292165.1. NCBI lineage: Eukaryota > Metazoa > Chordata > Lepidosauria > Squamata > Shinisauridae > Shinisaurus > Shinisaurus crocodilurus. The sequence continues at coordinate 37,101,247 of CM037880.1, read as the reverse complement.
GCAGAAGTTCAGCTGGTGGAGTTTAGTTGCTGTGGCTCCCAAACTGTAGGACAGGGGTGGGGAACCAGTGGCCCTCCAGATATTGTAGTGCTGCAACTCCCATAATCCCTGGCCATTTCCCATGCTAGCTGGGGCTGATGGGAGTTGGAGTCCAACAATATCTAGAGCAGGGCTTTCCAACCTTGGGTCCCCAGATGTTGCTGGCCTACAGCTCCCAGTATACCCAGCCAGCATGGCTAATGGCAAGGGATTCTGGGAGCTGTAGTCCAGCAAAATCTGGGGACCCAAGGTTGGAGAGCCCTGATCTAGAGGGTCACAGAACAATGTCTCCAAAGAGGTAGGCATGGCACTCTCCTTGCCTGTTTTTAAGCAGGCTTTGAAAACAATGTTATTCTGGCAGGCATTTTTGTTTGTTGGTTATTGGCTTGACTGATCTGTGCTGCTGCTGCTGCTGCTGCTGCTGTTCTGTATTGTTTGAATTTTAAATTGTTTTTTGTTATACTTACTTTATTTATTTTTTATTTCTTGTAAGCCACCTTGAATCAGTATGTGCCTATGAAGGTGGGATCTATATTTTATTATATATAAATAAAATGTAATTGATGCTAAAGTATAAGATCTATTTTTTGGCTTCCATCCTCAAGAAAATATATTTGGAATCAATCTCAGTTAACTATGTGTGTTTTGATAGATAGATAGATAGATAGATAGATAGATTTTCTTACGAAGTAGATACAAAACATATTCCTTCATTACAAACGAACAAACAACAATAATCACTGGGTGAGCTGCATATGATTAAACAATGACAATTTTACAATTAATTAGAGGTAGTTAACTATGTTTTGAGGGTATAAATACATTCTTCCTGACATATATTTATCCTATTTTAATGTTAATTCTTAGTTTTGTTTTAGTAAATACAAAGTTGTATCATATGTATACTTTTATGTGGAGTTTTAAATGTATTTTATTTTGTTCTTTTTTATTCTTTTATTTCTTTTATTTTCCCTTTTACTAGTCTGTGGACTAATTCAATAAATTCTATTCTAAATCTGTTTTTGCCTTGGGACTGTATTTTAGACAAAGACATGCAGTAATTAACTGTATATTTACTCAGATGGAGATTGCAAACAGGGTTGTCACATAAAGTATGGAGAATGATTCTTCCCTTTTGGTAGCTATGGAAATATCACTTGAAGCTAGACCCTACTGGATTAGTTGGTGATAACTTCTCCTGTAAGTCCCTGATTCTCCATAGATTAGTCTTTCACAATCTAGTGCCCTCACCTAATTCCCCAGTCAGCTTCTCCCAGCCATTGCTTTAGGATGTAATCACATACACATTTACCTAGGACTAAGTCCCACTGAAGTCAATAGTACTTATTTTTAGTAAACTTTGTACTATTTGGAGCTGTTAAATGCCTCAGCATAGAGGGCAGTCTTAACCTGGCACCGAAAAGATAGTAAAGTTGGCGCCAGGCGGGCGTCAGTGAGGAGGCTGTTCCACAGTCGTGGGGCTACCACAGAAAAGGCCCTCCTCCCCCTTGTTGCCGCCTTCCGAGCCTCCCTCGGAATAGTAGTAAAATGGAAATAGCCTTATTTGCTGAGTAACAGAAAAAGATAATTTGGATAAAAACAGCGTAGCTTAAAGCTACTTTTAAAAACCTTATATATATTCATTACAGCAATTAATGTTACTCAAATTAAAAAAACTTTAGCATCTCTCCATGTAGTCTGTTTTTTCTTTCCTTTGGTGACACATAGAAAATTATACTTTCCTTCAAAGCAGCCTTTCCCCACCTGGTGCCCGCCAGATACTTTGAATTACAGCTCCCATCATTCCTGACTATTGGCTATGCTGGCTAGGGCTAATAGGAGTTGGAGTCCAAAACATCTGGATGGCACCAGGTTGGGAAATGCCGCTTTAAACACAATGGGCAGTATCCAACGGGGCGCTAACGCCCCTGCACAAGTGGGACCCACCGCTTGTGCAACGGAGATTTAACTCTTCCTAGAAGAAGCCCTGAAATGAGCAGAAATGCTCATTTCTGGATCGGGACAGGTCGGTGGAGATCCCTTATGCGAGCTCTGCTAACCTGCCCCGTTCCAGAAACAAATGTTTTCGCTCATTTCGGTTGCCCCCATGAGTGCAGTTCCACAAGAGGTGAGCACCTTGGGCTAATCACTGCCTCTCAGCCTAACCTACCTCACAGAGTTGTTGTGAAGAGAGAGAACTATGTATGCCACCCTGATCTCCTTGCAGAAAGGGCAAATATACTTTCTACAAAAGAGAAAAACTTGTCATAGGGAGTAGCTGGGATTTGTTTTTGTTTTTTAGTTGCTGGAGGGGGAAGTTCATAGACTGCAGAGAAAAATCAAGGAAATGCAAAAGAAAAAAACGTGGACGACAGTTTCTGTTAAAAGATGGAGCATTAAAAATTACATAATGGTGCAGGTCAGGGATTTGTGACATGCTTGGCACTATCCCATAAATTCCCGTGACATTAAAATAGCTGCCATTCCCACAGCAATATACAGGGGAAAGTTGGGCTTGCTAAGGCTAGAACACCTTTTGCCCAGCAACTGCATTTAGTGGTTAACGGTGGCAACAGCAGCATTTGCTGTGATGACATTTTGGGGGGATGGAGGAGTAAGGGATTAGTGGCAGCTACATAGTTAATATGCATGTATAAGTGCACACACAAAGGGGAGAATCTCTCTCAAAAACAGTGATATACTATATATTCCTGTCTTTTAGAGAAATTAATTGGCAATGGCTTGGATAGATTAATATTTCTTTGTATTTAGAGAAATACAGATTTGAATCCAGTGTGGCGTAGTGGTTAGAGTGCTGGACTGGGACTCAGGAGATCCGGGTTCTAGTCCCCACTTGGCCATGAAACTCACTGGGTGACTTTGGGCCAGTCGCTGACTCTCAGCCTAACCTGCCTCACAGGGTTGTTGTGAGGATAAAATGGAGAGGAGAAGGAGGATTATGTAAGCCACCTTGGGTTCCTTGCAGGAAAAAAGGCAGGGTATAAATATAATAAATAAAATAGAATAAATAAATAATAAATAAGCAAACAAATAAATAAATAATCAAGAAAATTGGTCCCTGAGGGCTCCAATACAGTGGTCCTCCATGTAGGAATTTCATAATGTGTAAAGCAGCCCTGAAAGCAGAAGTATTAATATGCCCCCTGCAGATGTTGGCAGAGATGGGTTTATGGGGCAAACTGTATGAAGCCACAAGGTATGATCTAGCACAAACCCCCTTCATCTTTTCATGTGATCAGCTTTTAATTGTATGATTTTACTTCCTAGTTTTCTAGACAACCCCCTCCCCTGTTTAATCAATGTGTGTGGGGGAACATTTAGCTCCTTTGCTCACTTGAAGCAAAGACACTGAGAAGGAGGGCAGAAGAGTGAAAAGCAGAAGGGAAGAGACATGGTGGTTCTAACCAGTTACACCACATATTCTTGTCAGAATAACCAGAAACCCTTAATAAAAGAGCATGCTGCATTCCTTTAAAAAGTTTACCAGATAAGACCACTAGCCATTGCCAAAAGGATTTCTTTGTCATTCTATCCAAACAATGTAACTTGATCTAGTGGAGCAATTGCAAATAAAATGACTGGGTTGGATCCAGACTTTGTCATACCTAGATAAAACCCATTGAAAGTTAGTTGTGGAATTTAAGTTAGTCATGATTCCTGCATTGAGCAGGGGGTTGGACTTGATGGCCTTGTAGTTCCCTTCCAACTCTACTTTTCTATGATTCTAACTCCCATTAATTCCAGGGGGCCTGGTCTAAGTATGACAAAGTCTGGGTCCAATCCAATGATCTTGGGGAATTGCTGTTGCATTAACTCTTCCTGTTCTTAATGCCATAGAAATTAGGACTGAATTATTTAATTGATTAATCAGTTAGACTTTTAATCAACTAAAGATGCTTCCGATTAATCAGGCAGCATTTTTTTAAAAATCTGATACAGGTACTACTTACAAAAGCTGCATTGTCAGAAAAGAGGCATTCCCCTTTTTGTCACATGGAAGGAAATGTTTCTTCTAATTTGGTGCTTTCTAACAACACATGTGCATCATTTAAAAAGCACAGAAAGTAAGCTTCTTGCTTCAGAACTATTTTTTTTATTCGTATACAAATTGAACCAATAGATTAATCAACAAATAGTGCAGTTCCATACATGCTTACTCAAAAGTTATTCCCACTGTGAGGTGGAGCTCATTCTAGGGAAGTGTGCATAGGATTCTGCACTATTAAAATCACACACTCTGTGTTAAGTTTATATGGGATTGCAGCCTAAATCAACTAATATTTCTATATTCCTAACAGGAATGTACAGGATCAGACCTTAATTGTAGTTGTCTGTGTCTTGGAAAGTGTTACTTTGCAAATTCTTGTCATTGTTTATATTGGAAGGGCAGTAACTCAGTGTTAGAGCACCTGCTCTGCATAAAGAAGGACCCAAGTTCAATTTCCAGCATCTCCAGGTAGGAGATCTATCTGATATCCTGGAGAGCTGCTGGTGGTCATTGTAGACAATGCTGAGTTAGATGGACTGATGATTCTATTTGCTATAAGTCAACTTCTAAACATCTACTTCTAACTAGCTGAAAAAATTTCAACTTGCATCACAGTATCATAAAACTAGTCATAATACAGAACTTGCAAGGTTTTCATTTCAGTCTGGGGGAGGTTATCTGGGGATGTGGACTAAGGTGCCATCAATATGCTGATGACACCAGCTCTACCTCTGCTTTTCATCAAACCCAAGGGAGGTAGTGGATGTCCTGATTGGCTATGTGCTTCCTCCAGTATCAGAGGCAGTATGCCTATGTACACCAGTTGCTGGGGGACATGGGCAGGAGGGTGCTGTTGCACTCATGTCCTGCTTGTGGGATCCCATGGGCAGCTGGTTGGCCACTGTGTGAACAGAATGCTGGATTAGATGGACCCTTGGTCTCATCCAGCATGGCTCTTCTTATGTTCTTATGTCCTTAATCAGTGCCTGAGCAGGGTAATGGACTGGATGAGAGCCAAGGAACTGAAGCTTAATCCAGACAAGATGGAGATACTGTTAGCAGGTGGCTTGTCTGCCCAGTTGAGTGGCGTTCAACTTGCCCTGGAGGGGGTTGCACTCCCCTGAAAGATCAGGCACGTAACTTGGGGGTGCTTCTGGATTCATCGCTGTCACTTGAGGCCCAGGTGACCTCGGTGGCCAGGAGCACCTTTTGTCAGCTTAGATTGATATACCAGCTGTGACCATATCTGAACAGACAAAGCCTTGAGACAGTTATCATAGTTTCATAGATCATAGAGTTGGAAGGAGCCTACAAGGCTATCGAGTCCAACCCCCTGCTCAATCTATGCTCTCAATTGGATTACTACGATGCATTGTACATGGGGCTACCTTTGAAGACAGTTCAGAAACTTCAATTAGTGCAAAATAGAGTTGCTAGGTTACTAACTGGAACTGGCCAGTTTGACCATGTGATGCCAGTGCTTTGTCAGCCATTTCCAAGCCCAATTCAAAGTGTTGTTGTTGACCTTTAAAGCCCTAAACGGCTTGGGACCAGAGTATCTAAAGGCATGTCACCTCTCGCATGTACCTGCTCAGACCCTTAGGTCATCTTCAGGGGCCCTCCTCTGGGTGCCCCTGCCAAAGCTAGGTGGGTGGCTACAAGAGAGGCTCTTCTCAGTGGTATCACCCCTCTTATGGAATAAACTCCCTGAAGAGGTTCGCCTGGCACCTATGCTGTTATCTTTCTGGCACCAGGCAAAGACCTTTCTTTTCTCCCAGGCATTTTTTGAGACCTAGTGCTAGGCTATTATGGCTGGGGGGGTTTTCGATTACCGTGCTGCTTGTTTATTATATTATATTTTATTCTTTTAAATATTTGTATTGTATTTTATATTTTTAACTGGTTTAATATGGCAGTTTAGTTTTTTAACTGGTTGTAATCCGACCAGAGAATATTAGTTATTGGGCAGATTAGAAGTGTACTAAATAAATAAATAATTTCTACATGATCAGGCATTGGGGGGGCGGGGCTGGTCGTTCTGGTTTAAAGCCCAATCATATCAATGGACTTACTTCAGCATCAGTGGTTTGCGCACAACGGCTTTTACAGCGCAGCAGCATTCGCACCATTGATTTCACTGAGAACAAAGCCAGTCCATTCTGAATTGTGAAATTCTACCTTGAACGATTTATTACCTACTCCGTTTCCTGTGAAAAGCATAATTTGGCATCCAGACACCTGCCTACCAAAATAAGAATGTTTTTAACATTATGAAGAGAACCTAAAATGTAGAGTTGTTGGTTCGTTTCCTCCAGCCTCTGCCCAGCTAAACCATCACCACCCCTTCTGAACTGGTCAGCGCAAGTTGGCAGGGCTGGGAATGAGGTGGCTGATCTGTATCACCTCTCCCCACCAGCCTGACTCTGAATTGGTCTAATTACTTACATTCTTTTATGTATCGTAGGTTAACATGCAATTTTTGTTCTGCAAAGTTAGTAACTGTAGTACTTAACATAAAAACATACATTTATCCACTTGCAAATAATGGGTTGGACGCAGTCTAAATTAGTTGCACTTTGATCTCATTAAAACCAATAGGAAAAGTTAGTTATAAGTCCCACTGACTTCAATAGGACCTAATTACAACTAAATTAAGTTGGATCCAACCCAATATAGACTGAGTGTTTGTCTGTGTCTGTGTATGTAGATACACACACAGCACAATCCTATCATGTTTATGTGGAAGTAAGTCCTCCTGTCTTGAATGGGGCTTCCTTCCTAGTAGGTTTAGACAAATACATATATTTAAGCTATGCAAAAATTGGATACTTGTTTCTCACCTTCTCATCAAAGCTCTTGATTGCTTACCCATAGGACATGATGTTTCAGCTGCTACGAGGGCTTGATTTTCTGCATTCACACAGAGTGGTCCACCGTGATCTGAAACCGCAGAACATTCTAGTAACCAGCAGTGGACAGATAAAATTAGCTGACTTCGGCCTTGCACGAATCTACAGTTTTCAAATGGCTCTTACCTCTGTGGTAAGTTTCAGTGTGTTTTAGCTCTCTTTCAGTCTGATTTCAGGTTTTGCATAAAAGTTGCTTCATCGTTGTTTTAGAACAAATAAATAAAGGCGGGGGGAATAGCCAATTCAACTTGAGAAGTATTACACTTGGACTTTATATGAAGCAGTCACAATTACCGGGGGGGGGGGGATTACTCCTACAAATTACTGGATCTGACAACACAATCCTGCACATGTTTACATGAAAGTGAGTCCCATTGTGTTCAGTGGAGCTTTCTCCTAGGAAAATGTGCATAGGATCGCAGCCTGAATGACAGAGCAAAGCTATGTGCAAAAGTAGACTTCTGAGCATATTATGTTTTTATACAGTTTCCTACTTCATTAAACTAGTTACACCCCAAGGTATGTGTAATGTATGTAACTAAACATTACACTAGAGGTACAATACAATTTTTCACTGGTACATTATTTATTCACTGGTACATTTTTCCCTTCTATGATTAATAACATCTAGACCAGTGTTCTCCAACCTTGGGTCCCCAGATGTTTTTGGCCTACAACTCTCAGCATGCCCCAGCCAGCTATGCTGGCTGGGGCATGCTGGGAGTTGTAGGCCAAAAACATCTGGGGACCCAAGGTTGGAGAACACTGGTCTAGACAATGCTTAGAAGAAGGCTTGCAACAAGCTTAAAAGTAAATGTAGCAGTTACCTCTTTGCTCAGCAAACAAGAGGTGAAAAGAATGCACAGAGGGGGGGGGGGGGGATGGCATCATGGGCTTGTTTACCTGACCACTTATATCAAGATATAATCATTGGGTGTTCTCCATTCAGTTGCCCTTTGTTTATGCAATCAAGGTGTATATATCTTTGAGGCTGAAGAAAGTGACTCAGAATAGGAAAAACTTGGGATAATCAAACATTCTTTCTTTGGCCTTGTGGTGATCTTTGAGTTATCATATTTGTCAAACATTCATTAAAAACTGTAAATCATAAATCCCACTTACAGCTTCCCAGCTGTCATTTGGGTTCTCCTCTGAGCATGAGTAGAAGCAGCACTTTCCTATCTCTGAACTTCTGACGTGTAGGAGGGGCAAGTGAGGTTCAGTTTAACTAACTAGGGAGAATGACTGTTGGAAGATGGGAACCTGGGAGCATATCTGAAGCTGAAGGTTCCTAGTCATCTTTAAGGGCAGCCCCACATGAAGCACATTTCAGTAGTCAAGACTGGATATTACAAAAGAATAGATTGGTATGGCACGGTCTTCTCATTATAGAAGGGGTCCTACACACTAGATGTAAATGATAAGAAGTATTCCCTGCTACAGCTACAACCTGCTTCTCAAAAGCCAGGGCAGGTCCATGAATATGTACATGTGGGAGTGATGTTGTGAAATATAATTGTGCTGACACCACTCCAAACCTTATGAGGACCGCTGTTTGCTGTGTGGATCCTATGGTTTGGTTGCAAATTAACACAGAGATTATGCCTAATGTGAAAATTTGTGCCAGTCATAGAATCTGTTAATCTGGTGATATAATCTAAGTTTGAATTTGCACCTTTGCAACCCAATGAGTCATTCATAGAATCATAGAACTGTAGGACTGGTTGAGGTCAACTAATTCCACCTCCTCTCCTAAATTAAAGCATTACATAGCTAAGGATTCCCTGGCAGGTCCTTGTCCAAACTTTTATTGAAAACTTCCAAACAAAGATACTTCAGAGAGTCTCCCTAAATAACTTGTTTCTGTGCTGAATTTCTCTTAATGATTATTCCCCATGAGTTTAAAATCCTTGCTTCTGGTCCGCGCCTTGGTGGAGAGGGTGAACAATTTGTGAGTCACTTAAGAGAAATTCCTATACTGGGTTGAGTACCTCATGTACTAGTGATTGTGGACACAGTGAAGTTACCAAAAATAGCCCTTGTCAAGGCTATCATTATAATCAGTTGACATAGATTCATAGATTATAGAGTTGGAAGGGGCCTACAAGGCCACCGAGTCCAACCCCCTGCTCAATGCAGGAAACTAGAGGAGGGGTCTCCCATCCAAGTAATAACCAGGCCTGACCCTGCTTAGCTTTCCACACTCAGACAAGCTGAGCCAGCATGAGCCACAGGCCTGCATGTGAACTCCATGTCATTTCCTACAGCAGGGTAGTAGTTTGAAGCTCAAATAATAATTTCTTTAAGTATCAGTTCATTCCTAAGATACATCCTCATTCCTGATCACAAAAGAACTCTTCTAATGGAACAGAAAGAGCTACAAAAGTAAAGCAGCATAAAAAACCAACCCAGTCCTAGTTGACTGGGTGCTACAAACTGATAACATCAAAACATTTTATCTCTGATACTTAATTCCCAAATAGTAAAGAATTATTTTGGCAGGTAAACCTTTTGAGCATATTTGTCATTTGCAATCCCTTGACACTTCCTCTGATTGATAGATGATTGAATGTCTCAAAATAACTTGACACATGTTTATGCAGAGAATACCAGTTCCCAAGCTAGGAAATCCAAGAATTGATAGTCCTCTGTAGAGCCTCTGAGCTCATTCTGAGATGTGGAAATGGAGCAGGTTTTCAGTATTGTGTGGAGTTTATTTAGAAGATTCATATCTCACCTTTTGGCTGCAAGAGCTCTCAAGATGACTTACAGTATAGCTATACAACATACACAGTACAGTCACAATGATATCACAGTAAATGCACATACAATAAGAACTAAGAGTTAAAAACAAACCCAGAACAACATTAAAACCATTTGTAGCAGCAGGATGCAAAGTTAAAACAATCCCAGAGCCTGGCCATTAAGAATGTCTTAATCATTCACTTAAATCAAAGGCTAAAAGAGAGGGAGCCAATGGAGGGCATTCCACAGCCTTGGTGCCGCTACGGAGAAGGCCCCGTCTCATGTCCCATGCAGCCATACCTCTGAAGGTTAAGGGACACAGAGCAAGGCCTCCAATGATGATTGCAAAAGGTGGGCAGACTTGTGTGGAAGAAGATGGTCCTTCAAATAAACTGGCCCCAAATCATTTAGGGCTTTAGAGGTAATCACCTACACCTTAAATTATTCCCAGAAACTAACTGGAAGACAGTGCAACTTGAATCACACCCGAGTTATATGCTCTGAGAAAAGATTCTGGTGAGCATCCTGGCTGCAACATTTTGCACTAGCTCAGCCTTTTGCTCGGGTATTTAAGGGTAGCCCCACATGTAGAGTATGTTGCAGTTGGTGCCAAGTGGATTGACCTGCCATTTTAGATGCAATTTTTTAATACGGTGCTTTAATCTGGCTTATTGTTTCCTTTGCTGCTACAATTTTGTGCTGTCTTTATTGTTGTTCTTATGTTTTTACTATCTTAGCTGTTCTGGGTGATTTTTACCTGAAGAGTGGATTATAAATAAAAGTGGACACTAGATTCCACATTGCAGGCAAAATTCTAGCTTTTCAAAAAGAGTCACTAGGTTCATTATGAGAATGGGGGTTGTATTATGGTAACAAAATAAGCATCGTGATATTCAAAATATTATTTGTTGCTAGGTGGTTGTCTTAAAAAGAGAACTAACATATTTTGCATTTTGCAAAGCAAAGTGAATATCTGTCATTCTCATCAAGACAGCTATAGTATGAGGCAAATGTTTTTAATTTAATTTATGGGGGGAGCGATCCTGTGGCTCCTAGACTGCATCTGAGGGGCCATATGATTTTTCTGATTCCCAGCTCCAAGGTCAGAGATTGCACTCTGACTTTGGGGCTGGGAATCTGAGCTACACACACACACACACACACACACACACACACTCGGTGTGGAAAGAACCGCACTGACTGCTCTCTGAGGTCGGGAAAGCGACCCCGGAGAAGGGTAAAAGGGGGCAGGGCGGGGGTGGGGAGGGGAGGAAGCTGGGGAGGTGAGGATACGAGGTATCCTGAAGCTGCTCCAGCCTCCTTCCCTCCTCCGAGTTGCTCCCGCTAGACAGGCAAAAAAGCCTGTCTAATGAAAATGTAGAGCCAGAGGATGGGGAGGCAAAGATTGTCGCTGCCACTCTTCCCATTCTGCATTGGATGCCCGTAAGCCTCCGAGTTCAGGGGCTTACGGGCATCCCGATAGGACTGTTCCCTAAACAACTTACAAGCAAATTTCTCTCGGCATTGTATAAAACACAACAATAACACAAAAATACAAATACAATCCCAATGAAATCACCAATATAAAACTTCTAAACATGCCAACATAACTAAGAAGACCATCTGATATAAAAGTTAAACTCACACTGCAGGACCGGGCACCCTTAGTAATTTTAGTGTTTCAGTTTTATTATTTTAGTCCCTGCAGTGTGAGTTTAACTTTTATATCAGATGGTCTTCTAGCATGGCTGGCTGGGGAATGCTGGGAGTAGTAGGCCTTTTTTTCTGTCTAAGCAGGCATAGGATTGCACCCTAAAACACTCTAAAAGCCTGGGTGAACAGGCTTGGGTACCAGGCAAGCTTCCCTTGGGAAAGCATTCCATTATATAATATAATTATAATTTAAAATAAAATACACTTCTGTAGTCAGGCCCCAAGTAAAATCAGAAATGTATCTGTATTGGTTTTGTATTAATAGTAGATTTTCAGTATGGGTAGTTTAGTCTGCAGCCCTATATCCATTTACCTGGGAATAATCCTCATTGAACTCGGTGAGACCACCTGATTGAATTAAGGACTGGAGGTTCCTTTTTCTTTTACCATAGAAAATATCATAGATGCTTTCAGCCTTTTTCTTTCTTTCTTTTTAAAATATTCAGTGCTAAGCAAAAAAAATAGTAACTGAAAGCTGCTGAGCCCAAATTTGTTTTACTGCTGTCTGTTTACTCACATTTTAACATAGAGATCCAAAGTAACCAAATAGTTTTGGAAATGTTTTTGTAGGAATGTTGAAGGCAGCCTAATTATTCAACAGTTCTTGTGCCATCTCAATAAAATGTCAAGCTCTCATTCCTGCAAAAATAACCTGGAAAATCTAATGGCAAAACATGCTGAGATTTCAAAAACTGAAGGAGCCCCAACGTGTTAAATGTTTTTTTAAATTCAGTATTTGTATGCTGATTTCATAAACTGTCAAGGGGGCCCAAGGCAACATTTCCCACACTGCATTAGAAATCTGAATGGAAAAATATAGATCAGCTTGATCATGCTACCATTCCGTGTACAATGTCAATGCAGAATACTCAATCAATTAAATTTATTGCAGTCCATAGACCACAAAAAAATAAAACATACAGTACACCAGAATCTCAAAGCAAGCAGATACAGAGTATAACATAAACACAATTACATTGTGTTCTAATAGTCACCAATTGGTCCCTGGATATGATCCTTCCAGTTTCGAATACCAAGTTGTGTGGTTGTGAGTTATTCTCTTGTTCTCACTGCTGCAGATAGAAATTTAACTATTATCAGTGACACCACTGGAATGTTATCTTCCATCAGAGGCAACATTTTCCACACTGCATTAGGAGCTTGAATAGAATATATCAGCTTGACCATGCTACCATTCAGTGCACAATGTCAATGCAAAATACTGAAACTCGCATAACTCAGGTATTCAGATTTATTGCAGCTCTTTGATCCATTATAAGTGACAATGTGACTAGCCCCTTCAGCAAGACATAGGATTGGGCCTGTGTCTTGAAATAGTGGAAAATTGAATGTACTGCCATATAACATGTGAGCAACACACTTTCATAATAAATTATGATATTTCCTTAATTTTTGTTTACACACTTTCATCGAGCCTTTGCAAAACAAAAAGCATCTTAAACAGAGAACCAACAACACCATGAAAATGTATCACAACTGTGCATTGCAATTCACCTTTTTAAAATATATGTTTTATTGCAAACAGGCCATATACCACAAGGTATAAATATGTAAATGGACTGTGGGTGCACAGATTGATATAATCAGCAATATAGTCCATACGTCAGTTACAGGTCTATTCACCTGCATTTTTACCGCATGTATGGCTTTCCTTTCCTTTTTTAAAAATTATTTTTATTATTAACAAAGAGAAATAAAGAAAACAAACACTACAAATACATATTGTGGAGAAACGAGCCTTTGGGGGAACACACACACACACACACACACACACACACACACGCCTCCTCATGAGTAAACCAGGTGGGGGCTGGGAGGAAGCAAAAGGTGCATGGAACATGAGATGGGGCCTGGCGTCTAGAAGTCTGGAGGAACCAGGCTGAGGGCATTCAAATTCAAATAGTTCAAGCCATGACTCACAGTTCCCTTTCCCCCTGCCTGGCCAGTTTCCTTCCCCCTGCATGGCCAGGTGAAATTCAAATTGATTGGCTGAAGCAAGAAGGCTACAGAAAAGGGGAGGGGGATGAGCTTTTTCCCCACGTGTAAGCCTTTGTTCTTGGTCAGTCTTAGTCAGTCTTTTGGTAGCCTGCCTGGCATGGCAGCGCGCCAGCGAGGGGCCCGAGCCTTTAGGGGGGGCCCCCCTCAGGAACCGACCCCAGGCAGCCTCTGGTAAAATTGGCTGGTTTGAAGGACTGGTGAAAGCAAGCCTTGTAGGAGTTTGCCCATCTTGGACCTTCGGGTAGGTGTGGTAATTCTCTATCGGGCGGCAAGGCTGTGCTGGATCTAACCCTTTGAAGAAGACACCCTCAGGTAACAGGTGTGTGCTTGAGAGATTTTAAGGAATCAGGTTTTGTTATTTTGCAGCTTTACTGTGTACTAAAGTGTCTCTCTATTTGGTGTGCTTCTCTTATTTGCCTAATCTTGTTGTAAGATGCTACCAGAAATAAACCTTGTCGTGGTTTCACCCCACATGGGTTTGTAGTGCTCTGTGAGTTCAGTATCTAAATCCAGGTTACAGAATTAAAGGCGAGTCCCTGAACAGAGATTCAAGTAAGGTTGCAGACAGCTGAGGCTGGCAATCTGGTACCTTGAGGTCTCTAGGGGTCTTGGTTCCTTTGCCAGCAGGCAAGGGTGGGGTAGTGGCGGGTCAGCCAGCCCCCCCTTCTGAGCCACATGGTGGCAAGTGCTGGGTTTCTCCTTTGAAGGAGGAAAGGGTGGAGGTCTGGCGGGCCAGCCAGCCCCCCCTCTTCCTCCATACATATAATAACAAACTATAAAGTAGACTTCTGATTTTCTCCACTAGCAAAACTTAAGTAAAAAAGAAAAGACTTTTTCTTACTCTATAATTACAAAGAAGACACTCTTTTTTCCATTAACCCAAATTTTTGTTCTTATTCATCAAACCCAAAATAAACAAATAATTATTTTCTAGACCCTGCAAAAAGTCTATTAGAGGTGTATGGCTTTTCTTTCCTGAAGATATATCATTTGTTATATTTGTACGGCACTGCTATGGTTAATAAAGGCACAAGTTCAAAACTTCACTGCCACAAAGGCATGGATTGCTTTAAACAATTTGTTACCTTACAAGCTATCTTTACACTATGTCATTTAAACAGCAGAAATTTTAAATAAGTAGAGGTCCATCCATCCTATCAGTTCTTGTGGGAAAATATGCTTCAGTGACTTACTGGCGCTGGCTGTGGAATGTGGCATTTAAAAGTACCTTTTTACAGTGGGAAAGAATTTGGTCGAGAATAAACAGTCTGACCTTGTTAAATGGACCAAAGTCTGTACAGATCCTAGTTCCAGAAAGCTAGTTTCTACTAGACTGTGAAAGAAAGCTCAGTTTGCAATTAATGCCATTAGGATCTGGGGTGCTGCTGCTGCTGTGGAGAATCCTGTATGTAGTGTAAAGCTAAATATTTCTCTTTAAAGCGATGGAGTTATAAGACCGCGTCTTGTATTATTGTCATGATGTAATCACACATCATTTGGGAGAAAATGAGTTTCTTTCAAAGAAACTCATTTATAATTCTGACAAACGTTGGGAATTTTAAGAGAAAGCAAAATCATCTCATGAGTTCTGTTGATTTATCATATATACTAACAGCAATCTTAATTTACCAGTGCCAATCCTTATATAGCCAAAACGGAACCATCCTCACACAAAAGAGAGGTATCTGCAGATTTGGGGGAACCCCAAAGTTTGCAGAAGTACAAAACACCTTTAGGGGGGGAAATAGCTGTAGCTGGGAAATTTCAAAAATGGCTCAGTGAGGACAGAGCATGCTCAATGGGCACAGAATGCTGACTGACCTTTGGGAGGAAAACAGGAAATCAGGGCGGGGGGAAGAATGGAATGGAGTATCATTAAAGTGGGGCATGGAGCAGTGAACAGGAGCACTCCACACTGCAACATTTTGTTGGGGAATCCTATTTGTTTATTCTTGTTTACTTTGTGGGTTTCTATCCTCCTCCCACTTTTTCTGAGGGCTCAGAACAGTTTTCAGCAATTTAATATCAAACCAATCTCTTAAAAATATAACCCACAGAACTTCAATAGACATATCTTTCACACCCAACTAAATCTCATATACCTATATATTTTTAGGGTGCAATCCTATGCAGGTTTAGACTGAGAAAAGTCCTACAAGTGCCAGCATGCCCCAGCTACCTTAGTTGGCTGGGGCATGCTGGGAGTTGTAGGTCTTTTTTCTGTCTAAACTTGCATAGGATTGTGCCTTTAAATTTTTATTTAAGCAGATTTGTATCCTACCCTTCTGTTGTAGTTGCAATACACTGAAAGCCATCCCAAATGGTAAAGTCTAACATTTCCAAGGACCAAGTGTTGCTATGTTGCCTTTAGTTTCAAATGTACTTTTATCTTCTAAAGAAGGTAGCTAGGCTGAAATTGGCTGCCTCCTTTGGCAAAAGCACATTTTAGGAAGGACACATCCATGTTTGGCCATAAATATACTCACATGGATCTCACAAAATCCAGATCCAATTTGTTATACAACACTATCAACATAACTCTGAGACATCCCAAGGCTTTTCAGCTAAAGCATACGTAGTTGAAAGGACTTACAATGCAAGAATCAGCAGAAATGAATTTGCTGTTTCAGACAATTATTCTGAAGAGATCTTTTAAAGTAAATACTCTGGATATTGAAACAGTTTGATTTTAAAAAAAAACCCCAACTATACCGTTATCATTAGAAGTGAGATTTCCCCTATTAAAAAATATTAATTCACATTCATCAAGAAAGCAAACTGTGGTACATTGAAGTAAGATTGTTACAGCTAGGTACAAGTAAAAGGTTAGTGTAGAGTTTACTTTACCTTTGGCCAAGTTTAAATAAATACTTAAAAAAAAATAATCCATAAACAGAAGCAAATAATACCTCTTTTGAATCTATGTATTGTCTCCAGATTTTTATAACAAGTGTAAACATTAGCTGAACTTTGCTTGAGCTTCCTGAATTCTCTTTATTTTGTAACACCAACAATACATTTACCATGCAAAGATTGCCTTGAGTTGCCAAAAGCAAAGTGGCCTTTCAGTGAACAGATTGTATGTTTATAACTAATCTTAATGCAGTAACTTTGACCTGAAAATTACAAACAGGGTGTGGAAGACTGCACACCTGTTGCTGTGCTTGCAGTTCCTTACCTCCCAAAATGTGATCAGGGATGTCAGAAGACAACATCAATCACCTCTTTGAGGGGATGGATGTGGCTAGACTGGATCTGGAGACACCTCCCCTCTCCCTCCCACTTAACAGGCAGTGTGCTTGCAGTGAAGAAGCACTGTTCAGATCCCAGCTACTGGATACTAGAATATTTCCACACCACACCAGTGGCCTTATATGTTCCCGATTAAACTAATCAGAATGTAGAATCCTCTTTCCACATAAGGATATCACAGGCTGGATTGGAATGTATGTAAGTAATTTCTGTTGAAATCAGTAGGATTTACATTCACATATTCGCAGCCTGATCGAGAGCCAGTGTAGCGAAGTGGTTAGAGTGTTGGACTGGGACTTGGGAGATTTGGGTTCTAGTCCCTACTCAGCCATGAAGCTCACTGGGTCCAGTCACTGACTCTCAGCCTAACCTACCTCACAGGGTTCTTGTGAGGATAAAATGGAGAAAAGGAGAAGGATTATGAAAGCTGCCTTTGGTTCCTTGCAGGAAGAAAAGGTGGGATATACGGTAAATATAATAAATAAATAAATAAAATATGTCAGCTTTCCCAAATATGGTTCCTCCAGAAGTATTGGACTACAACTGCCATCATGCTGGCTGGACATGGTGGGAGTTGTAGTTGAACGTACCTAGAAAGCACCAGGTTGAGGAAGGCTACCATAAGTGGTCCAGTGCTCATGCATAGCTTCGTAAGCACAAGGCATATTTCCTTTTCATCTCTGAAGAGAAGAAAGAAGTGGTATATTCTTAAAAGGGAACTTAGTAAATCACTTGGCATGAGAGAAGGAATGAAGTATCGATTAGTTGCAATAGCCTTAAATCTAAATGTTTCATCTCCTTGGAAGTCTCTTGGGCATTGTCCCCTTAATTTAGGTATGGGGTGTTTGCTTTTTTTAAATTATCAATCTCCTGATTGGTCATAAGGTACTCAATTTTCTTTTCTATATCTTTGATGCTTGGTTTACTGCATAACTGAAATTCTTTCCCAGTGAATATGTGAAATATTATAGCCTGGATTAGCAATTAATGTCACAAATGACATACCTTTGTTCTAGGCTTTACTGAAGGTTTGTGTCCAACAAGGAACCTTTCCATCTCACTTAAATATTTTTTCAAGCCAACCACAGGACATTACTAATAGTTAAAGTGGGAACCCATGAAAAAAAGTCATGCTTGTATTGTGTGCCACCTCATTTTTTCCATCTCACCCCCTTTCCGTGTGTGTGTGTGTGTGTGTGTGTGTGAGAGAGAGAGAGAGAGAGAGAGAGAGAGAGAGGTGGGGGAGAAAAGTGGGGCTGTCTTTTAGATTTGGTTTTAGATTTTAGATTTCTAATCATTGCATTAGTAATTCAGGTGCTTCCGATGTATCTAAAACATGTGAACTTACACAGGCTGGCACAGACTTCTCTTTATAATATTGTCTGTTATGTTATGATACACGCTTCCCTGTATTTAAAAACAACATACTCCCTGTCCAGCTGGAATGTTTACACCAACTCTCAGAGATGAAAAATGAAGTGCACTGTTATACTGATGACTATTATCTTGGGCATGACGTCCAAAAGTGGCTACTGAGTTAGACCATTAGTTAATCTCACCCAGTATTGTTTACTTTGATGGGCCATGGAGGGTCTCTGGAGGTATTTGTGGCCTAACCCCACAATTCAGTTCCTTGGTGTATGTCTGCATTAGTATGTTTAGTGAGTATAGAATGTTGAACTGGGTGGGTGTGGTTTGTGATGTCTTGGAAAGGGTGGGGGGAGGAGTATATAAGGAGTGTTTGAGTGATGTCAGGGGGAGTTAGAGAGTTGGGAGTTAGGTTAGTTGGGTCGTTGTCTTTTCCTTCTTACAGTTATTCGTGTCTTGTCTGTCAGGAGTTTTGAGAGAAATCAGTGCTTGTCTGAAGAGTGAAAGTATTTAGAGTTATAGGGACTTAGGTTAATTACAAAGTGTTCAGTGTAGGCAGGTTTAAAGTTATTTTCTGGAACTAAGATTCTGAGAATTAAACTTATTTTTATTTTGTTTGCTACCCAAATCCTTTGTGTCAGCTTGGCGTTATTAACCTGCATTACTGTTAAATCTACACACACACACCTTTGTACCCACAGTATCATAGATTTAAAATAGATCCTTAATAACCTGTGTTAATCTTTTCCTTCATTGGTAGGGGAAAGGTTTTATTTGACCCTCCCCTCAGGTTTTTAAGTGTTGGTGCTTAGCCTGAGAAGGGTTTATACGTCTGGTCCTAGTGTGAAGGGACTGTGTCTTTGATTACTTTGATGGGCCATGGAGGGTATTCCCCATCACTGTATGGACCATTGTCTATTCCTCAGTCTAAGAAACTGGGCTGTGGTTCAGTGTGTAACCCATCTTTTTCTCACAAAGTCTACAACAGTTGTAAACAGTTATAGCACAGTCCTATCAGGACCGGTGCAGGGCTGTTTGGCGCCCTAGGCCAAATTATATTTAGTGCCCCCCCTCTCGTGCCGGGGGGGGCTCCGGAGCAAAGCAGCCCTGCTCTGCAACCCCCCCCCCGCGCCGCCACCACCACCTACCTTCCCCCCCACCTTCCCCCTCCCCGCTGCTGGCTGCTGCTGCTGCCGCCTCCTCCTCCGAGGAGGAGGAAGTGACGTGACGGGACCCCCGCGCTTTTTTTTTTTGCCGGGGAAACCAGGGCAACAGGGCTGTTTAAGCCCTGTTGCCCTGGTTCCTCCCGCCAAAACAACGCCGGCGGGGCTCCGGAAACTACGCGAAGGTAGGTAGGTGGCTGGCTGGCGGGTGGGCGCGCGCGCGCGCGTGGGGGGGAGGTGGAGCGGCAGCGGCGGGTGGGCGGGGAGGCGCGGCGGAGGCGGCAGGCGGGGCAGGAGCGCGCCAGCGGCGAGGAAGGAGCGCAGCATTTCTGCGCCCTCTTCCGCCACGCGCCCTAGGCAGCCGCCTGGGTCTGCCTAGCGGTAGCGCCGGCCCTGAGTCCTATACATGTCTACTCAGAAGTACATCTCATTAAGTTCAGTGGGGCTTAATCCCAGATAAATCGGCATAGGATTACAGTCTCAGTTGTCTTTTTTCAGACCAACCATCACTTTCAGCTCTCTCCAACAGTGATTCATGTCACTCCCCCCACCCCCCACAGCATTTATTGATGCTGAGCAGAATGCTCACTTTACCTGCATTCCTCTCAGTCTTTGAGGCTAGATCATTTCCTTCCGTTTTTGCTTATTATATTGATGTACAGCCTACTCCCTCAAAAGCCATGATTTTGCTGCATACCCCTAAGGCTCCCCCCCTGCCCCCCACCCCATCATCAAATTCTGCTCTTTCCCTTTGCCCATTTTGGCACCCAACCCACCCACATTCAGGGAATAGTTTTCCTGTGCTTAACTTAATTTCACTTTAATGGAGAAGAATTTAGCCCTGTTGATTTTCCTGGACCTTTCAGCAGTTTTAAGTACAGCTGACCATGGTATCCTTCCGGACCATCTGATTGAATTAGGGACTGGAGGCACTGCTTAGCAATGCTTCCATTCTTTCTTGTCTTGGTTGTCAAGAAGGTGGTGCTGGGGGACTGCTGTTCAATCCCATAGGAGTGGTCCTGTAGGGTGCCATAAAACTTAATCTTAGCTACCATGCTCTGTAACATCTACATGACTGCTACAGGATGTCATTCAAAGGTTTAAAACAATGTGTCATTAATATGTATATATTACACCCAATTCTGTTTATCCTATTTATCAGTACTGGCTGCCTGGCATTCGTGGTGGATTGGATGAGGGTGAACAAACTGAAACTCAATCGAGACAAGACAGAAATGATAATAGAGGATAGTTCAGTAGATTAGAGAGTTGGGGGTCCATGCCTTTTGGATGGGATTGCACTCTTTCTAAAGGATCAGGAGTGGTCCTGGACCAGGTTCTGCTCCTGAAGACTCAGGTAGCATCCATGCTATATATGTCAAGTACAGCCACTCTTGGAGTAGGGTAACTTAGCCAGTTATCCATGCCTTGTTACATCTTCCAGCTTCGAGGTTACCATCACCATGAAACTGCTGGTGGAGGTTGTTCAAAGGTTTAAAGTGAGCAGCTGCCTTTAAAGATTGTCCAGAAACTGCAGTGGGTTCAAAATTTGGCAGGCCACTTTCTGGCAGGAACAACAGACAGTCTTGTGGCAACATAAAGACTAACAAGTAGTGCTGGATTTTACTTTTAATGCCATAAATGGTTGGGGTCAGGCTATCTCCAGGAAATGCCTCCTGCCATATGAGCTATCCTGTGCACAGTGGTCAAGTGCTAGCACTGCTGGACATTAGGCTGGCAGGCATATGAGGAAGGGTCTTCTGAGAAGTGGCTTCTGTGTTGTAGTACTCCCTGGTGAAATGAATCAGGCCTATTTGGTGATAGCCTTCCAAAAATTAGTGATGACCTCTTTTATTGAGCCGAAGGTAATTTAGAAAAGAAAATGTATCCAGCTCTTACAGTAATTTTACTGCAAGTTTTTATGGCTGTTGTGGCTTTTATTATAATAGTACCATTTTTTGTTTTTAAAATGCAAAAATTCTTTTATTAATATATCATAGCTGTTGCTTGCCTATTTTATAAATGGTTAGGGTTGCAAGCTATCCTAGGAGGTTTTTTAGAGCTACCTGGTGGGATGCACATTGCAAACATGAAATGAATAAAACATAAAATGAATAAAATTTTATGTTGTGTTGTGTTGTGTTGTGTTCCTCAACTGTTCAATTAATAAACAGGTGGACCAATAGATCCTTCACTTAGAAAGGGAAAAGGGGGTTAGCGGCATTTCAGATAAAGGTGTCTAGATCCGAAGCACATTTGTGAATCACATTAATAGAATAGTGTTCACCAGTCCAGAACTTTGCCAATGTTCCATGGCATTATAGGTGGGGAATCTGGAAACAATGGCTCTTGCTGATGTGTTCAGATGAGGTGTGCAATTGTCATGCTAACTGGTTTACATATCATCCATGGCTTGCTTGCAAGTGAAGTGAATCAAGAGCCAAGTCTGTTTTGTTTTTAAATCTGAAAGGATGGCTGTATGCATCAGTGGATTAGCCAGCTGATTAAGATGAGGAAGTATATGTTGTAATTGCATGTTGATGAAAAGAATGTTAATCTCTCATTGCTATTATATTTGGAGCATGGAAAAAGCACAGGGACAATCTATTTAAAATACCAGACTAATTAATACATTCAGGAGAATGCCACAGACATAGTTATAAACCCTGGAATTTCCTCCACTGTTGGGCTCTGCTTGCAACCATGCATAATGGTAATCTTGGTACCTTCCATATCCCCAAAGAGCAAGCAGATGGGAGTGGAGGGAAGGGAAGGGAGGGGGCTGGGGGGGAGAACTGCCGCTCTCTTTGGTCCTTTGCTGCTGGTGCTTTTACTATGGCTTTTCATGTGAGGACTTTCATAATTAAAGGGGGGAAAGTAAATTAATTACATGAATATTAAAAGGTTACTCATCCGTTTTAACATTTGGTCACTAGTTGGCTAATGAAAAGGAACTCAGGACTGGAGGCTTGCCATGCTGATTCTCTTCTTTCTTTAGTGGGGCACATGCTGAAGCAATGATTGTGCGTGACAGATTCTGGAAACAATGAGTCTGCGCACAGCTCATCCAGACGGAGCATGCTTTGCTAAATTACACCAATAGCAGGGTGGCCTACAGGCAAACAAAATAGTTAAACAATACATAATAAAAGTTTTTATTTGGTATTTCCTGTGAGGCTGTGCCAGTTGCCAGGGAGTGTTCTCTATCCCCCCCCCCCACACACACACACTTTGGTTGTATTAATTGTTGACCACAGCTGGCAAAGAACCAAACTAGCAGGGACAGATAAGGGGGGGGGGAGAAAGAAGGGGATGGCATCTGGACACTGAAGAGAGAGAGAGAGAAGCACAAAAATTACAGCATATATCTGGAATTTTCCAGCTAACGATGTGCGGATGTGGTAGTGCTAGAGAAAAAGAGCCAAACTGAGCCTGCTTTGTTCAG
Organism: Shinisaurus crocodilurus; assembly: GCA_021292165.1. NCBI lineage: Eukaryota > Metazoa > Chordata > Lepidosauria > Squamata > Shinisauridae > Shinisaurus > Shinisaurus crocodilurus. The sequence continues at coordinate 37,078,585 of CM037880.1, read as the reverse complement.
TAAGAGAGAGGCCCCCTGTAACATTCCTTTTAGCTGTGTATATTTTGGCTTCAGTTGTGCAGTGTTAACTATATGCTGTGTATGGAGCAGATCAGTTGTTAGCTGCATGTATATATTGATTTTGTTGCAATAAATAAAACACTGTCTATGGTACATGCAAAATTCTGTAAAGTGACCCTGGAAGCTGCTTTTGCTGTTTTATAGCTGCATAATATTAAGGAGGGGGGGGATGCAAAAAATGCAAGACTTCACAGCAACAGCTGCCTTTAGGGGACACACAGGGATGCAATGAATGCGGTCTTTTAAAAACTCCTCAATGAAGTGAAAGAATTTAGAGCTAGCTGATGTAATGAAAAAGCCTGTGACTTAATATGGTTGCTTGGGGTAAAAATAGGAAGTGCCATAATTGAGGAGCTGTGATATAACCTTTGTGTTCTCTCCATCATTCTTAAAAGTTAAGCAATTGACTCTTTGTTGAACGGAAGTTTTACAGTATGCGAAGTGATTACTCCTGCTCACACAATAACACACACAGACACACACATGCCCTGCAACAAACTCAGGGGCTCAAATTATTTGCTCTTGTTGAAGGAAAGACTCCTTAATAGAAGATCACAAAACAAATTTGAAATTTGCTGCTAAAGTACAAAAGCAAGAGTAGAAGAAAGAACAGTAATCAAAAGTTAATTTGGATCAGAGTACCACATAAAATGTCTAGTAGTAAAGACTTCATTAATCCATGCCTCAGATTACATGTTAAACTTGCCAGCTTCAGTAGTATTCAGCCTTCAGCAGGAATGCTGTGGTCCAAAAAGCTACTTGGATACCCCAGTAGGATTTTTAAAACCTTTCCCCCCTTTAAATTGCTTTTGAAAGTCCACTAAGGGAGCAATCCTATGCAAGTTTAGACAAAAAAAAAAGACAGCTATGCTGGCTGGGGCATGCTGGGAGTTGTAGGACTATTTTCTGTCTAAACTTGCATAAGGTTGCACCCTAAGTTTCAATGTTTGCAATGAAGTGGCATGTGGGTGAGTGTTGTTTGATAAATAGTCCCAAACTCCTTGAGTGCACAGAACTAGTCATGCCATTCTCCCTATTACTAGTAATCTTCTATTTCCATGGTTGTGCTATCAGACAAACAGTTGCAATGCATGTTTTCTTAGAAGTCGTTCCCACTGTGTTCATTGGGGTTTACTCCCAGGTAAATATTTATTAGGATTGAGCGTATATAGCATTGAGCCAACCTCCTCTGGTCTGTGGCAGCCAGTTCAGATATCTTGAATCATTGTCCAAAAGACTCACAAGGAAGGAAGGAAGAAGGAAGCAAAAAAATCAGGACCGTATGCAAAGTCAAGATCAGCTCACTTCTACATCATACGAAACCAGAATAATGATAGTAAACACTTCAGAGATCCCCCTAAACCAGCCTTCCTCAACCAGGTGCCCTCCAGATTTCTTACTGGCTCGGGAGGCTTTGGGAATTGTAGTCCCAACACATCTGCTGGGCACCAGGTTAGGGAATGCAGTCCAAAACCATTGTTATTTATTTATTTATTACTATCCCGCCTTTTTTCCTGCAAGGAACCCAGGGCAGTTTACATAATCCTCTTCTCCATTTTATGCTCACAAGAACCCTGTGAGGTAGGTTAGGCTGAGAGTCAATAACTGGCTCAGAGTGACCACTGAGATTCATGGCCGAGTGGGGACTGGAACCTGAATCTCCCTAGTCCCAGTCCAACACTCTAACCACTACACCACACACTAGCTCTCAACTTGTGAGGAAAGGAAACAGGCAAAGCAAGACTTGGATGGAAAAGTAGGCTTTGTGGTGGTAAAAAAACCCTGTGTATCTGGTTTCACAGGCTCAGAGTTTCCGAAGGTGAAACTCGGTGCTGCCTGGATTGTTGGAAGGGAAGGGCTGTAGCTCAGTGGTAGAGCACCTGTGTTGCATGCAGGAGGTCCCAGGTTCAATCCCCGGCATCTCCAGGTAGGGCTGGAAAAATTCCTGCCTGAAACCCTGGAGAGACGCTGCCAGTCAGTATCAACAATACTGGCCTTGATGGACCAATGGTCTGACTCAGTATATAAGGCAGTTTTTAATGTTCAAATGGAGGAGTGATTTTGCAAATGCTTGGCTGTTAGGCCTGCCTGTCTATCTGTCTCTATTGTACGTCTATGCCACCCTTAAGTAAAAAATATCATGCAGCTAACAAAAAAATGTGGATTATCTCAGGAAGGTGACGAAGCACCACCACAGAGAAAGTGTGTGGCAGGAGTTAAAGGGAAAGCAAGAACTTTTTTCCTGGCCCCAATATCCTTCATAGTCTGATAGACAGGCATTTAACAAATGCCTGTCTATCAGAGCTTTAGCTGGTGTGAAGCTTAAATCATGGGGAAACTTTTATATGCTAAATGCTTACTTGGCAGGCCAGCTGGTAAGGCACAGGAGCCAGCAAAAAGGTGGTAACCCTTGCAGGGGTGAGAAGCTATACATGGAGGACCGTGAGAGCTGGGCAGATGGAGAGGAAGCAGCCATGAAGAATTAGATCGCTGTAGAAATTAATGTACTCAACGAGGTTTCTAGGCTGGGGAAGGTTGAGGAAAATTTAACAAGTTCAATAGTGGATACCATTTCATGAAGTCTGAGGAAGACTATGATAAATCCAACATTGCAATAGACTGGTACTGTTTACTCTGCTTTGTTTATACAAAAGGAGAGAAACTAAAATCTTTGAGGTACACCTAAGTTCTCTGCATATCAAGTGCTCCCTTTTTAGCGTCAGCTTGCCTTTAATTTCAAGCCCAATTCCTTTCGTGAGAATTTGCCAGGAGGTGGAATCACCAGCAGCTCCAGCAGTGCTCATTGGCTAGGCAGGAAGAAAGCATTTCTTCCTAAATTGGATGCTTCCTTCTCTCCTGCAGACTCAATATGCTGTTTCACAACCCTGTAATCTCAAGTCCATTGTTTGCAGCTGGAACCTCCAGGCTTCGTGGCATAGAGAGAGAGAGAGAGCATGTCTATATTGAGCATGTGTGACCTTTGGAGAACCCCCCCCCCTTTCCTGCGACCCTGATCATGGATTTGGAGTGTAGTGTTATCCCGATCCATAGCTGCCGCAGTCTTGACAGGTTTATGCCTGAGAGGGGCATAAGGAGGCATTTCCTTCCTAAAACTCTTGTGCCCACAGTCTCCAAGGGGTTAAGTAAGAGCTACTTTGAAAATAGAGGCAGAAGGTCATTGGCGGCAACAGCAAAGGCTTGTGGAGCCTCCATTAAGAGCCGTTCACCCTGCATTTCCCACCCAGCAGATTGTAAACATTGGCTTGCAGCCATGGTGTTCTACAGAACCTCTCTGTCCTGCCAGCATACATGGATACAGGTTTTAATGGAAAGTGCAGCACACACAACTTATTTCTGCATGTCCAGAGAACATTTATGTTCCAGTTTAAGAGACGGGAAGGGGAGGATGTATCATGGCTATGATGGAATTTGAAAACACAGAGATAGGCCTGTTTCATGGTACTTCATATGTAACATTGCTGCCTTTCTCAGGCAAAACTTGAGAAAGGAATGTGTAGAATGCTGTCACTTAATCAGTAGCCATAAGAGCCCTTTTATCTGGTGTTTGTTAGTAACTAGCAATATCATTCTTATCTTGTTGTCCTTTAACTGGATATAGTGCCCTCGGACATGAGAACTAGAAACATGAAAGCACTTATTACCTTGAACATTCTTTGGCATTGCTTCTCTTAGTCTTTGACTCATCAACTTGTGAAAAGGTGCTTTTCAGAAATGGATCATAAGCAAGCCTGCCAATAACACATAAATTGTCTTTGATTTCAAACCTAATGGATGAAATCCTAGACATCACAACAGGGAACCATATATATCAAGGCTGTGATAGAAGCAGGAAGACTAGAGGGAGCCCGGCCTCCTTACCTTTTGTGATGTCACCTTAACTACTGTTGGAGGGGGGCTTGTAGATTTCCTTTAGGGCCCCTATCATTTTCCTCACTATTTGAGCCATGCCTTTCTTTTAATCATCTTGACATAAAAATGCCACCTTGAGCACTATTTTTATTTGTTATATTTATTTATTTGTTGAATTTATGAATCGCCCATCTGGCCGGCAAACCGGCCACTCTGGGCGATGTGCAACATGATAAAATATAAAATACATTTAAAACAGCATAAAATTTTAAAATCTTAACCCACCCCATATTCCCACCTGAACAGCCATGTTTTTAGTGAGCAGCGGAAGCTCAGCAGAGAGGGGGCATGGCGGAGGTCACTAGGGAGAAAGTTCCACAGTATGGGGGCCGCCACAGAAAAGGCCCTCTTCCTCGTCCCCACCAGTCTAGCTGCTCTGGCTGAAGGGACAAGGAGAAGGCCGTCTGTGGCAGATCTTGTTGAGTGGCCTACTTGCTGTTGCTGGAGACGCTCCTGGAGATAAACTGGACCGGAGCCGTATAGGGTTTTAAAGGTCAAAACCTTGAATTCGGCTCGGCAAGAGCCAGTGCAGCTCCTTCAGCACTGGAGTGATGTGATCCCACCGGCGGCAGCCTTTAACCAGGCGAGCCACCACGCAGGGCCGGTGCTACCATTAGGCCAACTAGGCTGCTGCCTAGGGCGCCAGGCTGAAGGGGGCGCCAGAAACTCCAACTCCCTCCCGAAAACACTTCACATATATCTACCGAAGAAAAGCTTTTTTTTTTTTAAAGTCTTTCTGGGCTGTTTGAACTGCCCGTCGCTAGCTGCTCTCCTCTTCCTCTCCCCCCTGCGCGCTCTGCCTTCCCTTCCAAGGAATACACAAACCGACTCTCCCAAAGATTTCTTTTGTGATCACTTGAACTGAGGAGCAGCGGCAGCAGCAGGAAGAGACGGAGCGGGAGAAGAAATAAGAGGGGAGGGTGGAGGGGAGTTTACATGACATCTCTCTGTGCCGGTTTTAGCAGATCCCCACTGCAATTTTTTCTTTCTTTTTCCTTTTCACTGTTCAGTTTTACAGGGAGGCGCAGCAAAACAGGAGAGGGAGAGAGGTTAGGAGGGAAAGCTGCAAAGAGGCGTATAGAGGAGGGCGGGCTGCACGCTTACTTCGAGCTCATCCTGCTGTCAGCGCCTCAGCCAATCAAAAGGCTCCAGAGTTGGGAGACGCTGGAGGCAGCGGCAGCGGAGGAGGAGGAGGAGACAGGCTGGGGGCTGGGCAAAGGAGGCAACGCGTGCACACGCGCACACACGCACACGCTTGCCTAGACGAGGCTCCAGTTTCCTCAGGGGCTCTCGGAGCTGGGCTTTCCTTCGTTCCTGCGCTCTAAAGACTTCCAGTATAAAAGTGTTTTCTCCACACTCGTTTCAAGCCAGTCTTCCCCCCACACCCCATTTTCAAAATCCCGCCAAAAGACACATACTTATATTAAAGTGATTCCTTTCATGGACAATTCACTCCCACAGCCACTGATAATGCCTACTGTTTGGGGAAATCCCCCCCCCCTTCTAGTCCCCTTTGGTACCTTCATATGAAAGCGAAAATCTGTATAATGGATCTTCGCTTCATCCAACGGGATAACTGAGGATATCTTGATAGATTTCGAGAAATGTAGCAAATTGGTACTACATCAACATGTATTTTATGTATCATGTTTGTCAATGTTTATGATAGTAAATTTTTTAGGTTTTGCCAATTGACTTTTAATGGGCATAGGGCGGGAGGGAGGGAGGGCTCAAGTGGGAAGGGGGGGCGCTAAATATCTGATCTTGCCTAGGGCACCAAACGGCCTTGCACCGGCCCTGCCACCGCGTTCTGTACCAGCTGTAGCTTCTGAACTGTCTTCCAGGGTAATACCACATAGAGCGCATTACAGTAGTCTAGGTGAGAGGAGACCAAGGCATGAACCACTGATGGGAGCAGATGATTAGGAAGGTAGGGGCGCAGCTGCCATATCAGATGGAGTTGATACAGCGCCACCCATCTCACAGCTGACACCTGAGCATCCATGAACAGCTGGGAGTCTAGAATGACCCCCAAGCTGCGGACCTGGTCCTTCAGGGGTAGATGTACCCCGTTCAGCACCAGGTCAACATCCCCTAACCTCCCCTTGTCCCCCACCAGAAGTACCTCGGTCTTGTTGGGGTTCAGCTTCAGCATGTTCCTTCCCATCCAGCCACCCACTGACTCCAGGCACTTGGACAGGGTCTCAATGGCCAACCTCAGTGAGGACTTCAAAGAGAGGTAGAGCTGCGCATCTTGTCATCCGCATACTGATGACACCGCACCCCAAACCTCCTGATGATAGCTCCCAGCAGCTTTAGGTAGATGTTAAATAACATCGGGGAGGGGATGGAACCCTGCGGCACTTCACAAGTGAGCAGCTGAGGGTCCGAAGCCTCCTCCCCGAGAACTACCCTCTGGTACCTTCCAGAGAGGAAGGACCAGAACCACTGCAATACAGTGCCTCCTATGCCCAACCCCTCCAGGCGGTCCAGGAGGATACTGTGGTCAACAGTATCAAAAGCTGCTGAGAGATCGAGGAGGACTAGAAAGGAGCATTCGCCCCTATGCAAAGCCCTCCTCATATCATCCACCAAGGCCGTCTCCATCCCATGTCCAGGCCTGAAGCCCGACTGGCATGGATCTAAGTAATCGGCTTCATCCAAGTGTGCCTTCAACTGAGCCCCCACCACTCACTCGATCACCTTGCCCAGAAAGGCAAATTGGAGACTGGGCGGAAGTTGTTCAGATATTGGGGATCCAAGGAGGGCTTCTTCAGAAGCGGTCTTATTGCTGCCTCCTTAAGGGCTGGTGGCATCACTCCCTCCTCGAGGGAGGCATTCACCACCACCTTGATCCCCTCACCCAGTCTCTCCCTGCAGCTCATAATGAGCCAGGGCGGGCAAGGATCAAGCACGCAGGTGGTCGGCCTCACAGATGAGAGCACCTTGTCCACTTCATCAGAAGGAAGAAGCTGGAACCGATCCCACAAAACCGGTCTGCCATTGGCCTCCTCCCGCTCACTCCCTGTGTCCACGATGCACAAAATCCCACTCCTAATTCGATCAATTTTATCTGTGAAGTGCTTCGCTAAAGCCTCACAGGAGGCTTTTGACTGTTACATCGGGTCTGGAGCAACTGGACCGACCAGACTCCGGACCACTTGGAACAGCCTCCTGGGGCAGCACTCCGCAGATGCAATGGAGGCAGCATAGAAATTCCTTTTTGCTGCCTTTACTACCACCTGGTAGGCTGAAGATGCAGCTCTAACCTGTGTTCAATCGTCTTCAGAGTGGGATTTACACCATCGGCACTCTAGCCTTCTCACCTCTCGTTTCAGAGCTCGCAGCAAAGGAGTGAACCATGGTGCCGTGCGAGCTCTGTTTAGGCGAAGAGGGCGCTTCGGGGCAACTCGGTCTAATGCCCTGGTGATTGCAGCATTCCAATCGTCCACCAGGGTCTCGACCGAGCTACCGTGTGTGCTCCAATTCCCCAAGCGCATTCAGGAATCCATCCGGATCCATAAGACGCCTGGGGCGGACCATCCTAATAGGTCCCTCACCCCTGCAGAGGGGTTGTGGCATCGAGAAATCTAACCCCACCAGATAGTGATCTGACCATGACAAGGTGTGTGTGTGGATATACCCCCGATTTCCAGATCATTTCCCCCCCTCTCCAGAAACAAAAACCAAGTCCAGTGCCTGACCGGCTACATGGGTAGGTCCAGTTAATACAGGGTGCAGCTCCCAGGAAGCCATGGTCTCCATGAAGTATCGAGGTGCCCCCGTGAGGGCAGCCCCCAAATGCACGTTGAAGTCTCCCAGCACCAATAGCCTGGGGGACAGCACACACACATCGGAGACCACCTCCAGCACCTCGGCCAGGGAGTCTGTTGTGCAGCGGGGTGGACGGTACACGAGCAGAATCCCCAGGCTGCCCTTTGGACCCAACCTCCAGTACATGCACTCAGTAAACTTGGTCTTCCGGAGAGGGTAAGGACCAAGGACTCCCGGTAAATAACAGCCACTCCCACTCCCCGTCCCCCAACCCTTGGTTGCTGGGCGTACGAGAAACCAACCAGACACAAGGCCGCCAGAGTTGGAGCAGCAGCCTCTTCCAGCCAGGTTTCCGTAATACATGCCAGGTCCGCACCCTCATCCAGGATCAAGTCATGGATGAGATGTTTTTTGGGTAACGGACCTGGCATTGTACAACAGCAAGCACAAGGTGGGGGGAGGAGCCACACATCCCCTAGTTATCCCTTGGCTCTGGGCAGGCCCAGAACAAGGGATAGGTATTAAGCATTGATCCCTTGTACCCTTATTTTTGGTGGAAAGGCAGGATATAAATTTAATTAATAAATAAATGATCCATCTATATTTCCAGCTGCATCCCTGGATACTACAAGAGCAAGCTGACAAATCCCATACACAGGATTTTCATTTTGTAAATATGCCCTGTTCAGTAACAGTCCTAGGAAATGTCAATTTTAAAGTGCTTTCCTTTTGCCAGGATATCTCTTGTTTGTCAAATGTAACTGAACTTATCTTGCCCAACAATTAACTCTTCCTTTATATTAATGCAATTCTGCCTTTTAATCTTATAACAAACTTAAGTTGGAGAATCTATTGTATTCACTATCACTATTAACATTCAAAGGAAATGCTATCATTGCCCTCCTGATAAAGCCCAGAGTCAGCTCCTGGCACTCTTGGGAAATGGCCAGGGCCCCAGTAACCCAGAAAGGCCTGCTGATACCTGCCCTGGGCCTGCCCCAGTTGGACTGCCATTTTAATTTCCCACAATGCCCCAGAGCAACACTAGGTTGGACACTCCAGGGCATTGTGGGATATTAAAAATGGCAGCTGCCACTGCGGCCAGGTAATCCTGCAGCCTGGGTGCCTGGCACCCACCACTCACCCACTTGTCAAGGGCCCTCTTAACCCTGGATTTAGCCCTTTACTTGATAGTGGGAATCTTGACAGCATTGGCTGATGCTGTCAAGATTCCAAGCTCTAGGTTGGCTCCTTCTCCATTGTTTTTTGGCTGAGGTCTGAGGAACTGAGGCAAATAGTGCTGACAAAAGATAAAGTTCTAGACCATATTCACAAACTGAAAACAAATCACCATCTTAAATTAGTTCAGCCCGCTTGGAAGCTGATTGGGTAATCACACCAAACCTAAGCTGCTCCTTTTCTTATTTATTTATTGCATTTATAATTTGCCTTACTGCTAAAAACTGGTGCTCAAGGCAGCTAACAATAAAATCTGGATTAATATTTATTTATATTTATTTATTACATTTATACCCCGCCTTTTTTCCTGTAAGGAACCCAAGGCGGCTTACATAGTCCTCCTCCTCTCCATTTTATCCTCACAACCCTGTGAGGTAGGTCTTTATCTTTAAAATATAGCATAAAAACAAATTAAAAACACAAAAACAAGAAGAAATAAGCAGCAGCAACCAACTTAAAAACACCTTCAGCAACAGACCAGATGATATGTCAAAGACCTTCCTGAATAAAAACATTTGCCTGCCAGTAGAAGAATAACATAGCGGGGGAGGCCAGGGGCTTTTCTACTCAAGGCATTTATTGTGCACTTGTCAACACTCACAATTGTTTACAGGTTCTTTAGACGACATGACCTTCCAGTTTCTCTTCTGTGTCTAATCAGCACTTTCAGTGAGGTTTTTTGGAGCAGGGAAAATGTGGCTTTTAATTGTAAAGGTGAAAGAAAATATGATTTCCTCTTGTGTATTTGTGCTATTCTACCATACCACAGTGCCACCTAAAGGTTATGTTGCAGAAACGCAGGAAAGGAAATGCTCCTCATGTAGTGAACACTCCTCGTCTAGTGCTCAGATCTCAATTCTGTGATGAAACTGAAAGTAGATACCGCAGATTAACAGCTGATTAACAGCCTCATGTAGAAAAGCTCTAGGTTGGCTCCTTCTCCATTGTTTTTTTGCTGAGGTCTGAGGAACTGAGGCAAATAGTGCTGACAAAAGATAAAGTTCTAGACCATATTCACAAACTGAAAACAAACAAATCACCAGGCCCAGATGGTATCTTTAAGAGCTCTTAAAGAATTCAAATGTGAAATTGTTGCACTTCTAACAACAATAATATGTAACATGTCCCCAAGATTGGCCTTAGTATGAGAGGACTGGAAAGTGCCCAATGTAACACCCATTTTTTAAAAAGAGATCCAGGGGTGATCCTGAAAATTACAGGCCAGTTAGCTTAATGTCTGTTCTGGGTAAATTAGTGGAAAGCATTATCTTCTATATATATAAAAGAAGTACTGACTGACTGACTGACTGACTCACTCATCAACACCCAGCTCAAACCGTTTAACATAGGAACGTGAAATTTGGAAGGAACATTGTTTTTATGACGTAGGCACCCACTAAGGAAGGATTTTTGGAAATTCCGTCCCTAAGGGGGTGAAAAAGGGGGGAGAATTTTTTTATGACTGACTGCTGTGTGTGGGGTGTCCGTCCGGAACATTAAAAATATGTTATTCTTAGTCTGTTTACAATTTATTTATATATATAAAAGAAGAAGTCCTGACTGACTGGGATAATTTGTCTGTGGGGGAAACACTCTTTTAAAATACTATTATTGTTTATTGTAGTGTTTACACTGGGTAGACATTGTGTACCTTTCTCACTGCCCCCGAATAGAATTTATTAACTCCCTATCTCTTTCTCTCTCTGCTACAAGCTTTCTCATTTTCATCTCTCTCTCTTTCCTCCTTTTCTGCCTCAAGCTCCATTTTCTTAAATTCTAATTTGTTTTCCGGTTCTGGCCAGGGGGAGTCGGTGTTCATACCACAAATACCTCTTATACCTTCAGAATATCCGTTTGAATTCAAAAGACTTCAGTTCCCCCTAAAGGTTTGTTTCGCCATGACCATCAACAAGTCGCAGGGGCAGACTTTGCAGGTAGCAGGGATTGACCTAAAGGAAGACTGCTTAAATGTAAAAAGGGACAATTAAAGAAAAATAATTTTTAGGATATATGGGGACCGTTTTTAGATTATGTTTTAGTAAAGGGAAAAGGGAGTAAGCCATGTCAAGATATGATGTATTTTTGGAATATAGATTAATAATGGATTATGTGGATAGAATTATTATTTTTTTTGGCCCCATGGTGACGGGTGCACTTTGTAGTTTTATAGAGTTGTGGGTTTATTTTCTTTTTGTATGTGTGTTCATTTATAAATAAATAAATAAATAAATAAAAAGAAGTACTGTACTGAAATAGGTTTTTTTGTAGGTTGCAGATGCCAAATAAGTAATTTTTTTAAATTTTTGGTTTGTCTCATTGTCTGTTTCTAATAACACCACAAAAAATTTAATAGGCACATATGAATGGAACAACTATCTTTGTTTTGTAGCCAATACGCCCCAACTAACATCTGCAATAAACATTGCTTATTACATTAAGACATCAACCTGTAAATTATATTTCGTACAGTTTGGACAAAAAACTCATGTTTCTTTTAAAAACAAATGTGCCAAATCCTAAAATCCACGCTAGCGAAGCTGAGGGCAACAGCTAGTTAAAAATAAAATTATCAAGCATATATAATATAGAACAAGTCCAGCTGAAAAAGACCTTTTTTTCCTATGCATGTTTAGATAGGAAGAAGTCCTACAACTCCCAGCATGGCTGGCTGGGGAATGCTGGGAGTTGTAAGACTTTTTTCTATCTAAACATGAGTAGGATTGCACCCTTAGAGTTCTTGGAGAGTGTCAATAGGCATATAGTTCATAGTAGTTCATAGAGTTGGAAGGGGCCTACAAGGCCATCAAGTCCAACTCCCTGCTCAATGCAGAAAACTAGAGGAGGGGTCTGCCATCCAAGTAATAACCAGGCCTGACCCTGCTTAGCTTTCCACACACAGACAAGCTGAGCCAGCATGAGCCACAGGCCTGTATATAGATATGGGTTATCCAGTAGGCATTGTTTACTATGACTTCTAAAAATGTTGACTTCTTTTTTGACGAAGTCTCTCACTAAGGCTGCTGAGCAGACTCAGTAGTCATGGGATTGATTAGAGGAGATACTCTCTTATGGATCAGTAACAGGTTAAAAGACAGAAAGTAGAGAATCCACAAAGGATTTGTATGGGAACCAGTGTATTTCACTTGTTCATAAATGATCTGGGGACTTGAAGCTGAATGGTGAGAGATTCAGGACAGATAAAAGGGAAGTACTTCTTCTCGCAACGCACCTGTTAAACTACCACATGTAGTGATGGCCATCAGCTTGGATGGCTTTAAAAGAGAATTAGACAAATTAATGGAGGATAAGGCTATCAATGGCTACTAGTCCTAATGATTATATATTAACTCCAGTATCAGAGGCAGTATGCCTCTGATTGAATACCAGTTCCTAGTAAGGATAGGTTGCATTCATGTCCTGCTTGTATGCTTCCCATAGATACCTGGTTGCCCACTGTGGGAACAGAATACTGGACTAGATAGGCCTTTGGTCTGATCTAATGTGGCTCTTCTTATGTTTTATGTTCTTATAAGGACCTAGAAAAGCAACTACTCTTGGGAAGAGTCATTATGACCATTCCACACCACAAAAAGAGAAACTTGAATGAACTACGTATGGATGCGTACAGTAATACCTCGGATTACGAGTAACCCGGTTTGCGAGTTTCTCGTAAGACGAACAATTTGGCATAAATTTACATTTGAAAGACGAGCAAGTCTCGCAACACGAGCCGCTGCTGCTGCATGTGGCTCCCGTTGCGAGATGTCTTTCAAATTTAAATTTATGCCTCCACGGGGCTTCCCTGGAGGCGAGGCCGCTGCCTCGCGCTTCTGCGCCGGCCGGCCAAGTGTCCAGGAGGCGGGCGCTTCCCGCGAGGCGCAGCCGGGCTCGGCCACCACCTCGCGCTGCTGCGCCGGCCAGCCGAGTGGCCAGGAGGTGCATCTCCATGCCAGGGAGCCGGCAAGCACCTCACGGGAAGCCCCCGCCTCCTGGATACTCGGCTGGCCGGCGCAGCAGCGCGAGGCGGTGGCCGAGCCCAGCCGTGCCTCGCGGGAAGCCCCTGCCTCCTGGACACTCGGCCGGCGCAGCAGCACGAGGCGGTGGCCAAGCCCGGCCACGCCGCGCCTCCAGGGAAGCCCCCGTCTCCTGTCCACTCCTGGCAGAGCGAGTGGAGGCAGGCGAGGCGCGGCCGGGACCCCGGGAGCCGGCACATCAAAGCAAGTTTCCCAATTAGAAATAATGGGAACTCTGCTGATTCGTTCCACAACCATTTAATCACTGCTTTGCCGACTCCCTCCATGGGGCTCCCTGCCATGAGCTCCATGGGGCTCATCTGAGTTCCCATTATTTCTAATGGGGAAACTCGCTTTGATGTACGAGTATTTTGGATTACGAGCATGGTTCCGGAACGAATTATGCTCGTGATCCAAGGTATTACTGTAGTTGAAACTTGAATGAAGCTACATATAATTGTTGTTGTTTTTTATTGTAACTATGGAAAATATATCATTCACAGTAAAGACTGTAGTAATAAGTGCTGTATAATCTTTGAAATGTGCTACTAGTCTTGACATATACTGTAACTTGGTTAGGAACTTTTAAGATCCAGTTGTGTATACATGTCTAATGCATAAAACGTGATTCAAAAACGACTATACTGAGATGAAGTGCCTTCCGCTGATGTTTATATATACATATGCTTGTACATATATTGAGAACGGATATACCTAGAATACTCTTAACCAGCACCACCAACATTCTAGGGATGTGGTTCTTCCTAGAAATATAACACAAGATTCTGATTAGTGTTTTGCTTAAACCATCAAAGGAAATGAACTGCTCTTTTATTCGAGTTATCTTCTGTAGCTGTTCTATTTTTATTTTTATTTTCAAGACAGACACATCTTAATGCAGGGCATATAATAATGTATATTGAACTGAGAATACCGTGATAAGTACTTGTTGAGACTTCTATTTCACTGATTTCACTGATAATCTGTACAGAAAGTTAAATATTAATTTGCCAGACAAGTGGAAATATGTTTGAAAATATAATTTTCATGCACAGTACCATAAAGCATTTCGTGCCTGTACTGTGCAACCCTGTGAATGTTTACTCAAAATGAAGGCCTCAGTGTGTTAAATGGAGCTTACTCCCAAGAAAGTTTATAAGATTGCAGCTTTAGATCAAGTGTAACACCAAGGGTGAGATTGCATTCACAGAGGTAATAAATAGAAAATGTAGTTTGCTTTCCACAAATATTGCTTGAAGTGAAAGTTATCAGGTTCCAGAATTTTAGGACATTTTAGCCAGGGTTTGTTAAAAGTTTCTATAACTCAGTGCTTGAGCAGATATTAATACCTTTGGGGGCAAGAGAATCAGGAAACTGGGACGGTTCCCAATAATGTGAGAAATATAAATACCCAATAGAGTTGAAAAAAGCAAACTATCTATTAGTATAAGAAATAACTAAAATCTTACAGTGCAATCCTGAGCAAAAGTTAGTCTCACTGAGTTCAGTGGCACTTTCTCCCTGGTAAAATGTTTAGTATTGCAGCCTTACAAATTCTTGCATATTCTATTTTTTCAAGTAGAAATGCATTGGGTTGGATCCAGAGTTTTGTGGAACTGAACTCTGTGTACTGGATGATCCAATTGGAAGAAGGAAGCAGAGCAGAATATTTCACTGACTTCCCCCTCTCTCTTGAAAGATGAGACACTCCTGAAAATCTGCACTTGGAGAGTTGGGAGACCCTCCAAAACAGTGGCCTGGTTCATACAATCTCCACAGCCCACTGTGGCTTATTTATGTATTTAAGTCATGGTGAGATGCAGCATGTGCCAGCAGCCATTGTGAATATTCAAGTCACAGTGGGTGGTCGCCGTTGCTTATCGTGACATCTGAACCCTGCGCAGGGTGGGTTGTTGCCATAGTTAACAAACCACCCCAAAACCAAAAACAGCCCATGGGCTGTGTGTGGTTTGTTAACCATGGCAACAACCCACCCTCATCAGGTTTGGATATCACAATAAGCTACGGTGACCACCCACCACAGCTTGAATATTCACAATAGCTGTGGGCAAGTGCTGCAATCCACTGTGGCTTAAATAAGCCATGGTGGGCTGTGGTGATTGTGCAAACCAAGTATGTGAGGTGGTGCTGGGGGTTGCAGGGTGAAGGGGGAATAGGTAAAAATCACTGCCCTGCCATCTTTCTCTGGGGAACATCTTCTGGTTCACAATTTTCTGTGTCAATGGTAAGAGCCCTTCCATTGACAGAGGGGCAACCTTGGATCCAACCCAATGAATTGGAAGATTAACGAAGATGTCAGGTGCCAAATAACAACAACTACTACTACTACTACTACTACTTTTATTAGTATTAGTATTGAGGGGAGCTAGTACAACATTTTAAATACATTGCAAGCACAGCACTAGAGTAAGGGGTGCCGCTTATGTACAAGAAGATTTTTATGAATGAAATCATTCTTCAAAGAGCCCCAAACGATATAGGCTAGCCGCTTGAATGCACCATCCTCCCTAACGGTCAAAAGAACTTGACAAGACACAGAATGTTCCTTCTGAGTGTACGAAGTCTTACAATGCTGGCTATCTTCTCACTAAATGAACACAGGTACAGCATTAGCAAATGGCATCAGTGAAGCAAGAATTGTAAACCAAGGGAGAATCCATTCCTCTGTCTTTTGTATTGCTCTTAGTCTGATTTTTTGTCTAGGGTCCTTTCATTGGTTACAAAACCAGCCCAACGACTGATTTGTTAAATCAGTCATCCATCAGTAATTATGGGACAAGTGAATAAATGCATGTAGGCAATCCTTTTGATTTCTGTTTTTTTAAACAACCCTGCATCTGCCTGAAATTAAAATTTATTGTCAGCTATTTGCATGCATCGCTTTTAGGCCCAGGAACAGACACCTCGTGTTTAAATAACCACTTTTGTGATGTATGAAGTAGCTGTACATTAAGTAGAGGTATTCCCTAAATATGCCTTTAAATGCCAAATATCAGAAGCCACTTTGATAGGAACGTACTTCTTTAAAGTGATTTTCTCTCTCTCTATCTCCCTCTGTAATATCACCCAGAAGTTAAATGGAATCATGTGATAAATTAAGCATGCTGAACTGGTATGTCAATTCTTTGTCGCGTGCGGGTAAAGGTAAACCCAGAAGCTGCACTAAGGAAGGCAAGAGTGAATAACCACTGTGGATGCAATCCAGATCCCAAAGAAGCTAATGACTGGGTTCACACACGACATGAGGGTGGCTAATAAGCCACCGTGGCTTGTTAACTACCCCAGTGCATGCCGGTTGTGTGTTGCCTGATTTACCTAAATACTCTCACTGGGCACAGCTTGTTGTGACTTCCGAACCCAGTGAGAGTGGCTGGCTGGCGTGGTTAACAAACCCTCCAGCAACCCTAGAACAGGCCATGGGTTCTGGGTGGTCTGTTAACCATCCCAGCCACACACCCTCATTGGGTTCGGAAGTCACAATAAGCTGCGCCTAGCCAGGGCAATTAGGCAAATAGAACGGCATGCGACTGGCACACATGGGGGTGGTTAGCAAGCCACCATGGCTTATTAACCACCCTTGCCAGTGTTGTGTGAACCGGGAGAAAATGAAGGCTTCCACTGATTCCACTGGAGCTAGATTGTACTTTCAGGCTGCAATTCTAAATACACTTACAAGGGAGTAAACTCCATTGAGTTCAGTGGGACTTAAATCTGAACAAACATGCCTAAGATTTTGCTGTTACTCACTTTTGCTTCTGCCTTGCATATATATTAATCTGTATTGAAATTTAAAACCAGAGCTGATCCTTTTAGAGGGCATGTGATTTGTCCTTCTTCCAGCATGACCTAGTACTCTGGGGCACTTTCACATGCCCATCTACTATTACTTAATTATGATAAAATGCTTAAATTTTCCTTTGGTGATGGAGTCCCCCCCCCCCCATCAGGCTTACTCAAGCAAACACTTTTATATAAGTGGTTGCTTGAAAAACAGAAATAAAAATAATGCAAAATAGGAATTTCTGTGTTAGTTGTTGAGTTCAGCATATCTTCCTGTAATCAGAACAATTTTCAATTCTGCTTATCTGTAACTGTGAATGGAATGTCCACAAATATTTGTTTGATTTCTCTGGTGAAAATGAGGCAGAGGGAAATGTTCTTCATGAATCATACAGCTTCACTGCCTCGCTCTGGGTTGTTCTTGCTGGCTTTTTCAGAGAAGATTCTTAGCAGTGAGAAAAGTTATCTGTGGTTATTCCTTGTATTCAAAGAACTTGAATGCAAACAGAAACATTTTGCCATTCTCATCTTGAACCTCAGACTTGCAGATTACACACCCTGAAAGAATTGCATCCATCAGAAACTTTACACTAAAACCTTGCAGATCTGTTTATCGAAATATTCTTTCACCCAAACAATTCCTGATCTTTCCCTGTAAAAGGTGTTGGCTTTTCTTCTTTTTTTTAAGCTGCACTATTAAAATACATTTTCAAAATATTAATGGTTGTCTCCCCACTTCACTAAGCCAGCACATGCTTGTGAAAAAAACAAAAAAAACAAGCATCACTTGGAAAGAGCAAGAAAGCAGGGCAAGGACTTTCCAGGTGATTTTTTCCTGCAACAAGAACTGTGCAGTTTTTTTTACGTGGGTTTCATGGTGAATACAGATTTTTTTTAAATTTACGGTAACACTTCTATTGCAGGGAAATAACATGTTCTCAGCATTCAAACTGTAGCATTTTGTTGCTGGGAAAATAATACCCCTTTTGTAGTGGGTAGTGGTTAGAGTGTTGGGCTGGGACTCGGGAGGTCCAAGTTCTAGTCCCCGCTCAGCCATGAAGTTCACTGGGTGACTTTGGGCCAGTCACTTACTCTCAGCCTAACCTACCTCACAGGGTTGTTGTGAGGATAAAATGGAGAGGAGGAGGAGGATTATGTAAGCCGCCTTGGGTTCCTTGGAGGAAAAAAGGCGGGGTATAAATATAATAAATAAATAAATAAATAAATAAATAAAATAGCCATTGATAACCTTATTCTCCATCAATTTGTCCAATCTCCTTTTAAAACCATCCAAATTGGGGGCGATCACTACATCTCGTGGAAGAGTTCTATAGTTTAATTATGTGCTGTGTGAAGAAGTACTTCCTTTTATCTGTCCTGAATCTCCCAGCAATCAGCCTCATGGGATGACCCTAATATTATGAGAGAGGGAGAAAAATGTCTCCCTATCCACTTTCTCCACACCGTGAATAATTGATGATGATTATTATTATTTACTTACGGTCATAGACCAAAACCACCGTAAATAATTCTGTACACCTCTATCATGTCTCCCCTTGCCTTTTTTCTAAGCTAAACAATCCCAGATGTTGTACCCTTTCCTCATAGGGGAGTTGCTCTAGCCCCTTGATCATTTTAGTTGCCCTTTTCTGCACTTTTTCCAACTCTACAATATCCTTTTTTAGGTGCACCCCAAACCTCCTGATGATAGCTCCCAGCGGCTTTAGGTAGATGTTAAATAACATCGGGGAGAGGATGGAACCCTGCGGCACCCCACAAGTGAGCGGCCGAGGGTCCGAAGCCTCCTCCCCAAGAACTACCCTCTGGTACCTTCCAGAGAAAAAGGACCAGAACCACTGCAATACAGTGCCTCTCATGCCCAACTCCTCCAGGCGGTCCAGGAGGATACCGTGTTCAACGGTCTCAAAAGCCGCTGAGAGATCGAGGAGGACTAGAAAAGAGCATTCGCCCCTATCCAAAGCCCTCCTCATATCCACCAAGGCGACCAAGGCCGTTTCCATCCCATGTCCAGGCCTGAAGCCCGACTGGTATGGATCTAAATAATCGGTTTCATCCAAATGTGCCTTCAACTGAGCCCCCACCACTCGCTCAATCAGTTTGCCCAGAAATGGCAAATTGGAGACAGGGCGAAAGTTGTTCAAATCTTGGGGATCTCATGAACATTTGACATAAATGACAGTATAAACTGGTGTTGTAACAGAAGAATGGTGTAAATGTAATCCCATCCGCTTATTATGATTGGTAGGTGTTAAATCCGCCATTGTTTAGACTGATTCAAATAGCTATGCAATGGGGTTGTGGAGAAATTAGTTTGGTTCACATTTTAATAAGAACATTTTAATTTGCACTTCCCAAACTAATATGCAGACAAGAATGCAATTATCCTTCAATTTTCATTCCTTTTGCAATGCACTTCTCTGATCAAACAATGCATACATTTGGGGACACTGCATACAAAAATGCATATATTAGGGAAAGTTACTCAGAAGAACATAGGAAACTGCATACAGATTGCGCACAAATTTTTGTGCATAGGACAGAACAAACTTGTACTTGAAAAAATGTGAGCATTATAGAAAGTAAAACAGACAGATTTGTCCATCCCTGCAGTGTGGCGTAGTGGTTAGTGTTGGACTGGGACTCAGGAGATCCGGGTTCTAGTCCCCGCTCAGCCATGAAACTCACTGGGTGACTTTGGGCCAGTCACTGCTTCTCAGCCTAACCTACTTCACAGGGTTGTTGTGATGATAAAATGGAGAGGAGGAGGACTATGTAAGCCGCCTTGGGTTCCTTGCAGGAAAAAAGGCGGGGTGTAAATATAATAAATAAATAAATAAATGGGATGCCTGAAGCTGCTTGAAAAACCAGTGTGTGCACACTACCACCATTTAATCTTCGGTTTATTGTTTTTAGCCAACTTGAGCACCATTTTTTGTTGTTATTGGAAAGGTGAGATATAAAATAAATAAATAAATAAATGTGCAGGATTCAACTTCTATCATGTGATTGTCATGTGTTTGAAATAGTGTGCCAAGAAATGAATCCTGCACATTATAATGGTGTCTGTGCTCACGACTGACACAGCCAGCCAAATAACTGACACATGTAAGATTTCAAGTAGCTAAATATGTGAAGTAGGCGTCAGTCATCATAAGTGTTCTGATTTCTTCTTCCTTGTTCCTGTATCCTGTGGTTTCCTGGGAAGAAGCACAAAGGTTCATGGTCCTTTCTTCCACAGGAACGTGAATTAATATTATGCCAGTTGGAATATCCCAAACCTCCAACAATCAAACAATCTTTCTCTGGGAAAAAGGCCACAGTGGGCCTGTGATTGCTTTCTTCTTGTCTGTGGTTAATATAATTCTTTTCACCGAAAGGGAATGCATTTTTTTTTTAAGAGAACTGGAAAAGATATAGTCAAGGAAGTAATTTCTATGGCCTTTCCATTTAAAAAAAAATCAATTTTCCTTCATCACAACAAAATTCATACTACCTGCAAACAAGTCCCACCCGCACAAATTCCTTTTATGGAGAATAAATTTGTTGCAGGGATCAGCCATATTCATATTCATCGTTTTTGTTTTTAAATGTGCTTCAGTGCTGAAGAAGTACACCCATCTTCTAAAGAAACGGGGAAGGTAGGGGAAAAGGAAGATTTTTTAAGAGTTAACACAAAGGTGGGGAATCAGACGGGAGAAGTTGTATGGTTTGTCACCAGTGATGTCATGGTCACTAGCCAATAGGTACCCACAACATTTGCACATATTCCGTACAGCAAACACTCTTGCAATTGACATGCCAGCTGGGAGAAAACAATGGCATTTTCCTTCTTAGTGGTAATCACAGGTATGTCTACTGATAAATTACTTCGCTAATCTTTGTTTTGCAGGTTGTCACTCTATGGTACAGAGCTCCTGAAGTTTTGCTTCAATCCAGTTATGCAACACCAGTTGATCTTTGGAGCGTTGGCTGTATATTTGCAGAAATGTTCCGTCGAAAGTAAGAAATAATTTAAATCCTTTTAATTGTTTTGGAAAAGTGCAATAACATTGGCTTGGGTCCAAAGAACTATGGGGTTGTATCCAGTTGTGTTATTTTGCCAACAGAACATCACTGGTAGATCAAATTTCCCCTCTCTCACCCTGGAGTCCCCAGCCCTCCCCCCCCCCAAATATGCTCCAGAGAGAGTTGTGCAAGTGGAATTCCACTAATATTAACAATCATCATAAAAGACAGCAGATGAAAATTACAGTACAGAGTGAAAGCACCAGACATACCTGTTTAGGGAGGGCATTCTAAACCCGGGGCTCCACCACTGAGAAAGCTCTATCCTTTGTGATTTCATAACACATTTCTGATAAGGAATGCACTTGGAATAGGCCCTCAGCAGAAAATCTTAAAGCACAGGCAGGCTCGTATAGGAAGAGGGTCTCCTCTGGGTATTTGGGTCACAAGCTGTGTAAGGTAAGTACCAACACCTTGAATTGGGCAAAGAAATGAGTGAAGTTCTTTTAAGATTGGAATAATGTGAAAAAAAAACCCTTGCTATACCAGATAAAATTCTGACAGCTAAATTGTGTACTAATAGAAGCCTCTGAGTTGTCTTCAAGGACAGCCCAACATGTAACACATTGCAGTAATCCAGCCAGGAGGTTACCAGAGCATGGATCATCATGGCCAGACTATCCATGTTCAGGAATGGCTGCAGCTGAAGAACCAGCCAAAGTTGGTAAAAAGGTACTCGTGTGTCACTGAGGCCACCTGGGCTTCTAATGACAAGGATGGATCTAGGGTCACCCCAAGCTGCGAACCTGCTGCTTCAGGGGGAGTACAGCTCTGTCCAAAACAGGTTGAACACTACTTTCACAATCTTGAGAACCACCTATTTACACTGCCTCCATTTTATCAGGATTCTGT
This sequence comes from Shinisaurus crocodilurus, assembly GCA_021292165.1. Taxonomy (NCBI): domain Eukaryota; kingdom Metazoa; phylum Chordata; class Lepidosauria; order Squamata; family Shinisauridae; genus Shinisaurus; species Shinisaurus crocodilurus. Next base: position 37,056,830 of record CM037880.1, on the reverse strand, counting down.
TTCCATTTATTGACCTTCATCCAGCCTATTACTAAATCCAAACACCTGCAAACCTCACCTGACTCAAATGACAAAGAGAAATGGAATTGGTGCTAGCCAAAGATTGTCTCATACTGCTGTGTCTCAGTGTATCAGGGTTTGTGTAACAGTATGAGAAAATGTGTTTGGGGCAGGGCCTGGAGGCATGGGGTTAGAGAAGACGTTGGCTTCTTTTTACTACGCCGGGCTGAGGGAGTAGTGGTTGGTTGGAGCTGTGCTGCTTTCAGTTCTGCTGCCATCCTCCCTGCTGCCCACTACCACCTGTCCCCCTCCAGCCCCTAGTACAATTTGGGGGGGGGGGGCAGCTGGTAGTTTCCTTGGCAAGAACTTGGTCATTCTGTTCTAACAGTGTTTCTGTATATTGCGTTTTTCTTGGGATAGAAAAACCTAGATGGCTAAAATGTTGCTAAAGAGATCACTTTGTAGGGCTCTAGAAAGAACACAGAAGCTATCAAAGGTGGCTTCAGAAGAACATTTCTCTCTGCCTGGTGCTCAGTGCTTAATTTCTCAAAAAAGAACTGCCAGGGCTCAATTTTTATTAGAAACGATGTCTTCTAATCTTGAGGGGGGGGGCTCCCACATGTACACTTTCTTGATATGTAGGGGCTCTCTCTACTCCATAGTGAAGGACATGCACTCTCCATTGACGTAAGGCAATGTCCATCTATTCTTACTTGTATTTCATTTCATTTATTAGATTAAATATTAATTAAACATTTTAATTTATTTATTTATTTATTTATATCTTGCCTTTCCACCAAAAAATGGCACTCAAGGCGGCTACCAATAAAATCCAGATTAAAAACAAAATCCATAAAAACAAATGAATTAAAAACAAAATAAAAAATTAAATTAAAATAAAATAAAAAAATCTCTTCAGCAACAGACCAGCTTATAAGCCAAAAGTCTGCCTGAATAAAAACACATTTGCCTCCTGGCAGAAGGACAACACAGAAGGGGCCCGAGAGAGCCTCCCTCAGCAGGGGACTCCAGTGCCTGGGAGCAGCTCCAGCGTCTTAAGCACAGATCTTCTTGGGTTAAGCCCATTGAAAACATGTGCCGGGGCTGAGCCCCGGTGAGATCTGGCACAAATAAAGCCCTGAGTTCTGGCACAAATAGAGTCCTTGCTGCAAACTCCACATTTTACATCACAAGTGATAGTGGCCAAATATTACATATGAATAAAACAGTAGTGTGTGTGTGGGGTGTGTGTGTCTTTGCTTTTAGACAATACATGTATTTGTTGCAGCAGGCACTGTCTTAGAGGGAACAATCCTTTATGTGTGGGAGAGAAGGATAAATGCCCCTTCTAAGATGGTTGCTGTCATCTGCAGTTTTTTATATTTTTAAATGTGTAGTCTGATTAATTGAGGATACCTTTTTAGTTGATCAAAACATTTTTGGTGGATAAATCTAAATGAATAACTGACTGGCAGCGCAATGCTATGACCCCCTAGACCAGTGTTCTCCAACCTTGGGTCCCCAGATGTTTTTGGCCTACAACTCCCAGCTGACTGGGGCATGCTGGGAGTTGTAGGCCAAAAACATCTGGGGACCCAAGGTTGGAGAACACTGCCCTAGACAACACATAGAGAGAGCCATAGGATTTTTTCGGAGTCCCAGCTCCAATGTCGGAAAACAGCTCCGACATCGGAGCTGGTACTCTACACTCAGAGCACCCTACCCCCCATTCCCAGCATCGTGGAAAGAACTGCGCCGGCTACTTCTGAGACCTCGGAGCAGGAGTTTAGGGGGCATTCGGGGGGGGCAGGGGGGCGAGGGGAGGAGAGTGGTGTCACGAAGATACGAGGTGTCCCGGTGGTGCCTCAGCCTCCTTTCCTCCCCCTCTGAAGCACCACAGTTAGACAGCTGAAATCAGCCGTCTAGCTGCTTTGCCGGGAGGGAGGAGCGCAGAGGCGACCTTCGCCTCTACACTCCTCCCACCCTGCATAGGATGCCCATAATTCTCTGAGTTCAGAGGGTCACAGGCATCCCCATAGGATCGCACCCTAAAAGCACAATCCTATGCATGTTTAGACATAAAAAAAGTCCTACAACTCCCAACATTCCCCAGACTGTACTCCTAAATGATTCAACATTGTAAATTTAATTTAGAAATAGTTTGCTTTCCTTATATTTAACTTAAAATATTGATTTCTGGTTTCAGAATAATTTTTGAATGAAAATGTTTGTATGTGAAGTAAAACTAGGTGACATTGGGCTTTCTTCTGTAGCTCCTAAAACAAATCAGCTTGACCATCCCGGTTTTAAATCCAGCTGAAAATGGTTGGGGGAAATGTAAATGATTAGGAATCTACCAACTATTTCCCCTCCCTCCGAGGCTGGATTTGAGATCTTGGGAAACAGCCGGTGTGGTTCTTTCCACAGCAGCTGCGAGAGGACAGAGGCGAGGGATCAGAACTCAGCCCCCCTCCCGAGGTCTTAGCAGTATCTATGGCCTCGGGAGGGAGACTCTGAACAGTCCTATGGTCCCTGCGATGCTCTCTCGGGGACCATAGGATTGCTTTAGCAACTACATAAGATATATTATTTAAAGACAAGTTACAAAAGAAGAGCTGGCAATATTATAGTAGCAATAAACTCTGAAGTTTTGCAGACTCCCGTAGATTGTTTCTGAAGTGAATGTGTGTAAGTGGAACTCTTACTCCTATTCAAACTTTATTGTGAGCCTCATAGAGCTCCTTATTAGCTCTTTTAGAATGGAAATAAGTTTGACTGTTGGGTCAATATTGAGACAAATCAAATTATTTGTTTAATTATCAAGGGAGACTTCTGCTTCCTTTTTCTCATTGCTTGCTTCTTGATTGATAATCTTCTTTAAAGGATTCTCAGTGTGGATTCAGTCTCCTAGATTTTCCAACCATTTCATGTGCTGTTGTTTTCTAAGTCACCTTGGTGTGATAAGAATTCCTGCAGAATCACATAGTCCAACAAATCAAATCCATGACGGACTCTGCTGTCACTCCAGTCCATAGCTTCTCTTGCAATCCATAGCTTCACTTGCACGCTGTGATCCCGTGATCACAACGGGGAAATAACATGTTGGCTTACCCCCTCCCCCCGCGCATGCCACTCTCATGCTGGGGGGATTTGCATAATTACCTTTGGCAGCGCGGCTTGCCGTGTCGTGCGAACCCGGCAAGGGTGGCTTGTTACCATGGTTAACAAGCCACCCAAAACCCATGGACTGTTTTAGGGTTCTGGAGTGGCTTGTTAACCATGGCAACATGCCACCCTCACCGGGTTCACCTGACACGGCAAGCTGCACCGGCGAGGGCAATTATACAAATTGCCCCAGCACACGCAGCACAGGAAGTAAGCCGCTGTGGCTTATTTCCCCCGTTGTGATCGTGCGAACTGGGTCATGGCTGCTGGGGAAATTCATTTAATCCCAGCAACTGTGAGAATTGCTGCTAAGCTCAGCGGGAACAGGGAACTGGGAAGTCTGAATGGGGTGGCAGATGACGTCAGCGTGCCTGCTGCATGCCTGCAAGACCCAGCTCCACTACACCACTGATGTGCAGATGATTTCAGGGGTAAAGGTCCTTTTGAGGATAATGGTATAGGAATGTCAGTAAAGAGAGAGCCCAGGCAGAGCTGAAACACGGGTTGTTGCTGAGATGACAATCCAGGATGAGGAATGGGAATGAGGCAAATGGAACCTTAATATGAAAAGAGACTGGAAGAATGAAAGGCAAAGATTCGGGGAAAAGCTGGAACTTATATGCAGTGAATCTAGAGCCCAGGGTGGGAGATCAGAGAGCATTGCGCCTTAACTAGGCACTGACAAACAGTCAAGCTCCTGGTATTTACCGTATGCCTGGCTCAGGCAATATGGAGGCCTCTTACTCCCTGTCTGTCAAAGGTTCTGATATTTGGAAGCCATACTAAACCTGAGCAGGGCTCTTAAGGCCTGGGTGGATAATTCTCCATGCTGGCTTCCTCCTTTAGCCTCTTGGCTCCCCAGTTTTGGGCCTTCATAACTTAGTGACAGAAGCCCATCCCATATTGGACCTGTTCACAATAACTGAAGTGAGTTTAAAAAATCACAGCATTGTGAGATGGCTCTGACCTTATCTAAACACTTTTGTAATTTTATGACCAATGTTTGGAGGTTGCTCTGATATTTCCTTGTGTGTTTAATCAGATTCCTTTCATTTATATTGAGTTATACCTTCTTTCGGGTTTAATTTGACTATGAACTTAGTTGAATTAAGATGGTCATGAAGATTTGATTCTTAGCAGTTCACTTAGATATATATGCCCCCAAATAGAAATATTCAAAATTAGTTTGTGTTATTTACAGGTATCGTGTAAATGCCTAATTTCCAGGCTGGCTGTTTTTAAAGCCATTGATCTACCATAATTCTGAAGTCAGAGGAAGAGGAAGAGGTTAGGGACTCGATGAGGACATAATATCAAAGTGACATAAAAGCAAACATATATGGGTTTTTAGACCCACCCATGGTTCTCGATATATTTAACACTTATCAGATATTGACAAAGTGTTTTCCCCACAAGATATCCAGAAAATAATTTCCTTTGTGCTGCATTCAGATTGTATTTCGAAATCTGAAACACCTTTCTTTTAGCTCTGTTTGTGTACCCTGGGGCAAAGATTTGGGACTCCGCTAAAAAATATTGCTTTTCAGCAAACCAGTATGCCTTGCTGCCCTTTTGTCTGGTAGTAAAGCATGATTCAAGCTGTCATTGTTATTCTGTTACATTGAGAGGTCACTAGGTTAAATTAGAGGCCTGTGTTCATTCAGCCTTGATGGTAAGAGTCCAAGACTCCAGAAGCAAAGCTAAAAAAACGGAGTCTAATAGACTGGCCACCTGTCTAGAGATGAATTAAAATGCAGTCCAGGACTGGCTTATAAGCCTCACATCTGTATGCCCATGCAAGACAGAAGAATAAAGAAGAATGGATTTTAAATGTAAGTAAGTAAGTAACTTTATTATGGTCAATGACCAGCAAATAAACATTATTTGTTTATAAATATAATACACATATACTAAAAACCAAGTTGTAAAATACAGATACATCAAATTTAAAACTGTCCCTTAGCCATTGGCACTGCTGAATCAGAAGAGATTAAAACAGGATCGTTATATTCAGCCAAAATCCTTAACATCACAAGCATTTCATCCCTTATAACTAATTCGATACAAAAGTGTGTACAATCATCAGTAAACCACTGGAGAGAGGTTGGGCCCAATAACCGCCACACAGCCAGCGACAAACAATTACAAAGTCATGTGACTGCGGCAAGCTATTGCTGCTGTACAATATCTAGCCACATGACTTGTGATATGAGGATCCTTTTCAGAAAGAAGTAGCTTAACATAGAATTCATCAGGTCTCCCAGGAAATTTATAAATAATTGGAGACACAAGATCCCTACGCAAATCTCAATAAAAATGGCAATATAGGAGAACATGCCCCACAGTTTCGACTTGGCCGCTGTTGCAGGGGCACAGGCAATCCGAGAAAGGCATGCATTGGAGCCTCCCCTCCAAAAGCTTTGAGGGTAGAAAATTAAATCTGGCTAGAGTGAAAGCTCTTATGGTCTTTATTGACATTGAACTAGCCAGATACGAAGGGAGAATAAAAGCATTATTCATGATAGCACTGTGTTTACCCATCGAGCCTACATGATCCTGGAGTTCTATGTCCCAAATCCTTTGTTTAACTGCTGCTTTAGCATTAGCATAACCCATCTCTATAAGAATATTAGGGGGGAAGCCAATTCACAATATTTCATTTGAGAGAAGGTGATTCCATTCTGTTTGGAAAGGATCCAATAGGGTCAGCAGATTGACATAGCAGCACTTCAAGCAAAATTGACATAGCAGCACTTCAAGAAACTCGAAGGGCAGGAGAGGGACAGTTGAAAGAAGAAAAAGGAGGTTATACCTTCTTCTGGAAAGGACTACCTGAGCAGGACCGACGAATACATGGAGTAGGCTTTGCCATCAAAAATGAACTAGTGAACTCTTTGTCAGAAGTTCCTACTGGCATTAACGAACGCCTGATAACTCTTCGATTAAAGCTCGCCAATAACCAACAGGTAACTATTTTGAGCGCTTATGCACCAACATTAGATGCTGATGATGACATCAAGGAAAGTTTTTATAGCCAGTTGGACACTCTCCTGTCAGAGATACCTAAGGAGGATAAAATTATCCTCCTGGGCGATTTTAACGCAAGAGTCGGGCGTGACTCTGATTTATGGCCAGAAACTATTGGAAAAGACGGAGTTGGTAATAGCAACCCGAACGGACTCTTACTTTTGTCTATATGTGCAGAGCATAATCTCACTATTACAAACACGCTCTTTCGACAAAAGAATAAGCTTAAAACATCATGGCAGCACCCACGGTCAAAGCACTGGCATCTTCTGGATTATGTAATTGTCCGTGTTAGAGATCGCCGCGATGTACTTCTTACTAGGGCCATGGTGAGTGCCGACGACTGCTGGACAGACCACCGACTAATCCGGTCCACAATGGTTATCAACATTGCTCCCCAACGTAGGCTTCAAGGAAGGAAACCAAGGCGTAAAATGAACATCCAAGTCCTTCAAGATCCTATTAAGCAAACTCGTCTTCAATCACTTCTTAAGGAACATCTACCTACGGAACCTCCTGACAACATTGAGGACCATTGGTCTAAGCTGAAAACCTCCATTACTGCAGCTTGTGAACAAACTATTGGATATGAAACTAAGAAACATCAGGATTGGTTTGATGAAAATGATAATGAGATTAAATATATAATTGACCAAAAAAGGAAAGCCTTCCAAATATGGCAAAATGATATTAACTGCGCTGCCAAGAAAAAAACCTATGCTAGCGCAAAGGCTGAGGTCCAAAGAAGAACAAGAGAACTTAAGAACGCTTGGTGGAAAAAGAAAGCTGAGGAAATTCAACAACTTGCAGAATCTCATGATGCACGGGGCTTTTTTAAGGCCACAAGGGCCATTTATGGACCAAAAACCTATGGTACAAACCCTTTACAATCAAAAGATGGCACCAAACTCTTAAAAGACAAAGAGTCTATTGCACTGCGTTGGAAAGAGCATTATTATGACCTTTTAAATCGTAAATCTAAGGTGGATAATGAGATTTTTTCGCAAATCCCACAAAAACAAATTAAAGAGGAACTTGCAATACTCCCCACTTTGGATGAAGTAAAAAAAGCCATTAATCAAATGAAGAACAACAAAGCTAGTGGACCAGATGGGATTCCTGCTGAAATCTTTAAAGAAGGGGCCCCGAACTTGTACAACATCTTCATAAACTCATTGAAAAAATCTGGATAAGAGAAGAGATCCCAGAAGACTTCAGGGATGCCATAATTATCACCCTCTTTAAGAAGGGTGATAGAACAGACTGTGGAAACTATCGGGGCATTTCTCTCTTAGCAACCGCAGGTAAAATATTTGCTAGGATTCTCGCAAACCGTCTTCTATCTATTTCAGAAGAGATCCTCCCTGAAACTCAATATGGTTTCCGCCCCTCTAGAGGGACAGTAGACATGATTTTTACTGCACGTCAGCTCCAAGAAAAATGCCGGGAGCAAAATCAACCCCTTTATATGGCATTTATCGATTTGGCTAAGGCCTTTGATACTGTAGACCGTACAGCTCTCTGGACTATCCTTATGAAAATTGGATGCCCCAATAAATTTGTGAATATCTTGCGACTTCTCCATGACAACATGACGGCAACGGTTTTGGACAACAACGGCTCTCATGGTGCTCCATTTAAAGTGGGATCAGGTGTTAAACAGGGATGTGTTATCGCCCCAACATTATTTGCCATTTTCATCGCCATGGTTTTACATCTTGTCAAGGGGAAACTTCCCACTGGTGTGGGAATTATATATCGAACAGATGGAAAGCTTTTTAATCTCAGCAGGCTGAAAGCAAAAAGTAAGGTAATTACAACCTCCGTTGTGGAACTTCAGTATGCTGATGATAATGTGGTCTCCGCACATTCAGAGGATGATCTCCAAACTATCCTAAATGCTTTTGCAGAAGCATACGAAAAACTTGGTCTCTCACTTAACATCAAAAAGACCAAAGTGCTTCATCAGCAAGTGCAAGCTAACCCTTTGGTGATGCCATCTATCCAGCTTGGCGGGACAATACTGGAAAATGTCGATCATTTTCTCTATCTTGGCAGCTACCTTTCTGTTACAGCTAACATCGACAGTGAAATCCAGCATCGTTTGAGCTCCGCAAGTGCTGCATTTTCTCGAATGAAACATAGAGTGTTCGAGGATCGGGATATTTGTAAGAAGACCAAAACACTGGTTTATGAAGCCATTGTATTACCAACTTTATTGTATGCCTGCGAAACATGGACTATCTACAAACGTCACTTCCACCTCCTTGAAAGGTTTCATCAACGTTGCCTCCGGAAAATCCTGCGAATTACTTGGGAAGATAGACGAACAAATGTCAGTGTACTGGAAGAAGCAAAGACTACTAGCATTGAAAAAATGATCCTTCAACGCCAACTTCAGTGGACCGGTCATGTTGTTCGAATGCCTGACTGCCGTCTCCCAAAGCAGTTACTTTACTCCCAACTCAAGAATGGAAAGCGGAATATCGGTGGTCAATATAAGAGGTTTAAAGATGTTCATAAGGCTAATCTAAAAAAATGCAATATAAACATCGAAAACTGGGAAGCTCTGGCCCATGAACGATCTAAATGGAGGTTGGCCTTTCACAAAGGTTCCATGGACTTTGAAGAAGCCCGAGTGCAAGGTGAAAGGGAGAAACGTGCTAAGCGAAAAGCACGTCAAATGAATCCTTTACAGGACCATCTCCTATCTGGTAACCTGTGTCCTCACTGTGGGAAGCTGTGTGGATCTAGAATTGGCCTCCACAGTCACTTACGGACCCATCGCTAGAGTCTACACAATCTTCTTTAGAATTTTCTCCTTTTATCCCTTTTGCTGCTATGTCAATCTGCTGACCCTATTGGATCCTTTCCAAACAGAATCCTTTTATCCCGGAAGACAATCTTACTCGGTCACGAGTGATCGCCTGATGATGATGATGATTCCATTCTGTTTGGAAAGGATCCAATAGGGTCAGCAGAGCCAAGCCTTCTGGAAAGAAAATAAGCTTTAGCCAATAGTTAATTAGCCAATACAGCCAGTGTGGCATAGTGGTTAGAGTGTTGGACTGGGACTCGGGAGATCCGGGTTCTAGTCCCCGCTCAGCCATGAAACTCACTGGGTGACTTTGGGCCAGTCACTGACTCTCAGCCTAACCTACCTCACAGGGTTGTTGTGAGGATAAAGTGGAGGAAAAGGAGGAGGAGGCTTATGTAAGCCGCCTTGGGTTCCTTGCAGGAAAAAAGGCGGGGTATAAATATAATAAATAAATATAAATAAATAAATCATGAGGACTTTAGCATGCGCTTGTATAGAAACTAAGCCAGGCTCAAGGCGAAGAGGTACGGCCAAAATAGTTCTCAAAAATTTGGTTTGAACAATCTCGAGGGGGCGCATAATAGAACAAGCAAATAGCTGGGATCCATAGAGCATTTGGGGGATAACTTTACCCTTAAATACTTGAATTACTGATGGAACATGTTGCCCCCCTTTGGTATAAAAAAATCTAGTTAAAGCTGCTACACTTTTCGACCACAATCGAAATAAGAGCTGCTCGTATAAAGTGGTCTGCGGAAATGGACGATCTTACCAGACAATTACTTCTCTTGGGGCCTTTTTCCCACCTTGGCAATTCAATTTGCCAATTCAAGGTGGCAATTTTTCCCACCTTGGCAATACTTCAGCTGATTCAATTTCGATTGCTTTAGAGCAGTGTTCTCCAACCTTAGGTCCCCGGATGTTTTTGGCCTACAACTCCCAGCATGTCCCAGCCAGCAATGCTGGGGACCAAAAACATCTGGGGACCCAAGGTTGGAGAACACTGCTTTAGAGGCCTATAAGGCTCTGGTGCACTATTTGCAACCTTATTTGATATATAAAACTCCAAAGCCTTGTTTCCCTGGTGGGCCCCAGTTCTGGCTTCCTTATTTACTTGGATTAATTATACAGCATGTATTCTAGAGGACTGGGGCTTAGCCATTATTGTTCTGATATTTAAAAGGGGCAATAGATGGGATCCTGTAAACTATCGCCCAATAAGCTTGCTTAGTATTATCAGCAAGTTATATGCCATCCACCTACTGGGAAAACTATCGGATTGGCTGCAAGCCGAGAACTTACTTGCGGACGAACAGGCTGGATTTAGGCTAGGAAGGTCCACTTTGGATCAGGGGCTTATTTTTCAACACCTAGCGTACAAATATTCTTTTCCCAAAGGGGGTGTTTTGTTTGCAGCCTTTATTGATTTTAAGTCTGCCTTTGATTTAATCCCAAGAGATAAACTTGGTCCAGATTTGAAGCTACAAATATAGACAGGAGGTTCCTTTTGTTAATGCGGCGCCTATATGAAAACACCAGTTTACGGGTCCTTTGTAACTCAGCTGGAGTTTTGTCTGATTTTAAATGTAGAAGAATTTCAAATCTAGGTGTTTCCCTATAGAAGGAGGAGGATTGTTTTCCTAGATTGCAATCCTATACACACTTACCTGTAAGTTCTATTACACTCAGTGGGCTTACTTCTGAGTAAACATGTATAGGATTGCACAGCTAGTATGGTTGTTTCTTAGAAACATCGCTGTTAAATTATTATTTTTTAGAAACAAAAATCTGTCTTGAAAATGGATAGGACCAACTCCAACGTGGTTACAGGATATTTAGTTCAGTGGTTGCAAAATAAGATCCGAATCTATTAAGGATATATTTATTTATGCTGCAATCTAATATACAATTACCTGAGAGTCAGTCCCATGGAACTCAATAGGGCTCACCTCTGGGTAGGCATGTATGGGATTGCACTGTTAAAGTATTGCAATGTCCACTTTTTGTCTTTTCAAAAGGTGGTTCTCCATATATTTATACTTTTTTGCCATAACTATTTTCACAGAAACCAAACAGATAAACTGAAACAATATGTTATACTTAGCTCCAAGAATAATTTTGTCTTGTGTTTTACATCAAATTACTTCCCAAACCTGAGTACATTTAACTTGGAGTAAGTTGCAGGAAATCACTGGAACGAAGGGCCAGCCAGTTTCAGCAGAAATGTTTGTTAATAACTTAAGCATGCAATCCTATGCATGGCTGGCTGGGGCATGCTGGGAATTGTAGGTCTTTTCTCTGTCTAAACATGCATAGGATTGCACCTTAAGGTGGTGAAGACACCATGGAGGTGGGGGTGGGGATTGTTGTTTTCTGTTTATATTGACTTTTTGTGGCAATACCCTGACACACCACATGGCAGGACTGTAGTTCATCACCTCATGAAATGTGGGATGAACCAGCAGACGGTAAATTGCAATCTTGTCATATGGCTCTGATGTGTGAAAGGAACCATCATCACCCCAACATAAGTGTTCCCATTGTGGCTTCATCTCCTCAGCTGTTTGTTTGAATCCACACTTATTTCCATATAATTATGTTTAGGAACAGGGTGTAATCCAATGTCATTTTGTTTTCCTTTCCTTTTGCTTCAGTCCATTGTTTCTTTCTTGGCTTTTTCTTGTCCTTCCTTCAGGCTTGAAAGTCAGTTTTCTTGAGGGTGGGAAATTTTGTATTCACATTCATAAACATTTAACTGAATAAAATTAATCAAATGGAAAATCTGACAAGAACGTTGATATCAGCCGTAATTACATTTACAACATTACAATTATTGTAGGCAATTGTGGTGGTACACTGGTTCTTCCCTCAGCAACTACGCTACATGTGGACAGTATACATACATGTGTTATGCATGCATCTTTAAACACCTTAGTTCAATCAGGTTTCTCGGATGCATCTGCACAGGTGATTAAAAAATATGTGTATACATTTGTATGACATACACATGTTAACATGTTGGCTGTGGGAAACATTACTGTTTCCTATAGCAGTTGTAATGTGTGGAACTTCCTTGAGGGACCAAATTAATTCTTTTACGCACTGAGTAAAAACCAGTTAAGAAGTTCCACGAGGCTAACAAGGCGATATATATATATATATATATAATTACATATTAACTTCCTTCTCCCTCCTGTTTTTTTGGCTTGTTATCTTCCCAAGGGCCTACAGTTGAGTTGATTGATAACCGTTAGTCAAATCCAGTAACGTATCTGTCTGTGGTTGGAGAAGGGTGTTGAAGTGAATGCCAAGCCATTTATTTGTGGTTTTTCTTCAAGCTTCCAATAATGCCAGACTTTGTCACAATAGTAGATATGATGGGCAAAGGAAACCGTTGATAAACCATAGAAACCAAAAACTGTTAACTTAACCTAACAAAAGGAAAGAGGGGAGGGAGGAACTCCAGCTTGGCATGTAGGGGGGGAAATACCAAAAAGCCCTACGTTATATCCATCACTTAATTTAATTGTGTTGCTAAAAGCACAAACATTGCATTTTGATGTTGAAACACAATATCCAACTTTTTCTGAGAATGGGAGATCTATTACAAAATGCTCAGCTGATAAGTTTCACTCTAGCAAATAAATGCTTTATTTTGAAAGTTCTACTTTGTCTCTTGTTAAATATAAATCCACCAGGAAGTTCTGCCTCCTTTGAAATAAATTGTGACTGCGTGGGAGAATGGCTATTTCACTCACATTTTAATCCAGTCCATTAATTTCAATGGGGCTTGCACAGGAGAACTCCCTGGTGGATTGTGTCCATTATATTTTTGTTTGTGAAGGCATTGGGCAGTGTCAAGTTAAGTTTTGTGTGCTGAGAATCTGCCTTGAGACAGGGAACAGAACTGGTCAATCTTCAGTTACCTAACAGCCTATAGCTGCAATCCTATGCCCACATACCTTGGACTAAGCCGCATTGAATTCAATGGGGCTTATTTCTGAGTAGACATGTATAGGATTGCGCTGTTAGATTCTCTTAAGATCTTTGGAGAAAGCATACCTTACTGAGGCTCAGCTGGAGAGAGATTTGTTGTATACGTTAAGAGCAATTGCTGTGTGGGGACAACTTAAAAGGAAAATAACAAAGATGCAATCTTAAATATACTTACTTAAAAGCAAACTTTATTTAAAGCAATATGAATTACTTCCACGTAAATGGGTTTAGGTTGGGGTGAAAAATCTAACTCACAGCAATGTTATTTTATAATTTTGGCATTTTGTATGTTATGTTGACATCTGAGACTATTTGCAGAGGAGATCTATCCAGACTAAAAAGTAAAAGAAGTATATTTTCACAAAAAGTCATTGTGAAATATATTTTTTGTCCAAAATATTTATTAATATGGTAGTTTGAAGACACAATCCTATGCATGTTTAGACAGGAAAAGGTCCTACAATTCCCAGCATGCTGGTGTAGTAAGGACACATTTATATCTACTGTTCTTCTCCACTTTACAAAAAGCTGTCAGTAAAATAGTTTCAGATTCCAGTCAGGACTACAGGATATTTTATTTTTCCTACATTCAATGTAATTCAATCTGCAGATATTTTAGAATGGGTGTTGTGTTTAATTTTTCTAAACAACAAAGTAGTTAACAACATGCATCAGTCTTGTCAAAGGAGGTTATGTTATAAAATATATAGAACAAAGCAATCTACCATTTTGTTTCCTTCACTTTCATTAGCTTTGTTCTGGCAGTGCTCCCTGTGTTCATCTAAGCTTTTTAAATAATTTATTCAGAATTTTTTGGGTCTTTTTAAAATGTTAAAATGTCAGGTTACTATGCAGCCAGGGGAGTGGAAAATCAAATAGATATTTGAAAAAGGATGGGACAGCAGGACATTGACAGCATCTAAGGACAGCTGAGGCAAAAACATAAAACGGCTCAGAAATATCTTGCCATCTTGTACCAAGCAAATACGATCCTGAGCCAAATTTGCTGAAAGGGAATGACAGAGCGCATAATGTGGGCCCCAATGTTGTTCAGACATTAGAAGAACGATGTATTTTTTTTCCAGATCAAGAGCACTTCGGTGACCTTTGGTACAGGCTACCTCTTTAGACTCCATTTTGACGCCATGGGAAGCCAGAGGGATTGTGGGGATATTTTATAGCTTGTCGATCAGTGATATTGTAGACGCTTCTGTGGAATCTAAGAGTAACCTACAATATGCCAGAGTAACTGGGCACGGGGGGATAGGCGGGTGGATGAACCATTGGAGTGAAGTGCAAAGTTATGGGGTGCTTGAGATGTGTGAGCTTTATGATGATAGATTATCATTGTAGTTGCTAAGAGTACTGTATCTGGTGAAGCCTTTTTTCCCCCCACGACAACAAGCTGGTCATCATGACCAGGTCAAAAAGTATGTTCATACTCAGAGCTATTCTTGTCTTGCTGTGTCTCTTGCAAATAAAACTGTCTACATACTGAGAGGATCATTATTTATTACTTTTGTAGTGGCTGACACATTAATTAAAACCCATAACAAAGCCCTATCCTCTGCCTTTAAAACCAGACAAAAGACACATAGAGAAAAGGATGGGAAGGATGAAGTAACACCTTGAAAACAATTTTCCTGTTCTGAGAGCAACAGGCAGTGTGGGTTGTGGACTGATATGCAGCCTGATACAGTTCACTACTGTAGTCCGTTACAGACAGTCTTTCTACACAAGGCATTTATTGTGCACTTGTGATTCCTCACCCACGGTAGTTTGCAGGTGCTTTGCATGACATCGTCATCCTCCAGAACCATTCCCACACTTTGCAAGGAGGAAAGTCTGGTATATCTATGAATGGCGGCATGAAACCCTGCTGTGTTTGTGCAATTCCGCTATACCATAGCACCTCCTAGTGGTTGTGTAATGGAACAAATAGAAAGGCAGAGAAAGAAAAACCCTGGCAGGGAAAAAACATGTGTAAAGGAGCTGTTCTTAATCCCACAAAGAATCCAGAAGCAGAAGCCTCTGTAAAGTGGCAAGTTAAAAGCCTCATGTAGAAAAGCCCAGTCTTGCAGTGTACTAGGCACTGTGGCATCCTATGCAAAGAAAACAAGATAGAGTGGGCTGCTAACCCCACTTGCAGCTGGATAGGAGCAAGCCCATTAGTGCAGCTTCTGGCGTTAACAGTAGCACTGGTGTTAACAATATGGGGCCACCATAGGAACATGGGGAGTGGGGGGGAAAGCCACGCCCCTCTCTCCCTTTTTGCAAAGGGATTCTATGCCACATAGCTGCCTTGTTAGAGGTACCAGTGCATAGGAGAATATATAGGATTGAACTACTCATCTGTATTCCAATTGATATTTTATTAAAATGTGGCTCATCATCCTGGACACTGAGTTCAGAGAGTTCAAGAAAAATGTTGCTCCTAGAAATCCCTTGATATATAACATTTATATAGAGCTACATAAATAACAGAACATTTTTTGGGGGGAAACTTTTTATTTCTAGAAAAAAATGGTTCTATGTGTTAAACTGGTGTCTATAAGGACTACGTTGTTGATGATGTTTTTAATCCTATGTTATGCAAGTTTCAACTTTCAACACATTGGTAAGCATAACACCAAATTAAGGTACTTCATAATTTTGAATTGAAAACAGATTCAGTGTAATTTGTTAAATTGATTTAAGATGCAATCCTATGCAAGTTTAGACAGAAAAAAAGGCCTACAACTCCCAGCATGCCCCAGCCATGTCTAAACTTGCATCGGATTGCGCCTTTAGTTAAATCAGTTTCCAAACTGGGATAGCTTAATTACGTAGCATGGCAAGATGTAAAGGGGGCCAGGTCTCCTGCACCTATAATAGTTGTACATAAAAATAAATTTCAGTAGATATAGCTTGCAAGAGGAGCTGCACCAGCTGAAATTCTCTCTTCTACACAACCATTAAAGGTGCAGTTGCCCTGTCCACTTTTGCATCTGGTTACCCTAAGCCTAGTGCATCTGGCTAGTCCTTCCTGCCAAACACTATATATTGCTTTGAGCCAAGATTACTGTAGTGTACATTTTAACAGGCTTTGAACAAAATATCAATTTTCTGTCCTACTGTCATTGTAAAGACTCTGCCATTAATACTCTCAGGGTTGTTTTTTTCCTGCTTGTGTTTAGTAAGTCTCAGTAACACAAGACAGCTGCTCTAAATTATATATTTTACCCTATCATGCTTTCATGTTCTTTGTGCTCAAACCCAGACAGCTGGTGTAAAAGTTGAAATTTCACCTCTCGCTGCATAGTAGCTTGGTATAACGGTTTCCGATGCTTTTATTGTTTTGAAAGTTTAATCTCCTTCTGAGGCATTTTGCTAATCACCCATGTTCCATGACAAAAAAAAAAAGTTCATTTGCTGTATCTAGTTTAACTGTGAGTGCAGCCCACAGTTTGAGCCATTAGTCATCACCAGTTATGAGCCACAGAGGTAGTGCCAGGCACACACTGATCAACAAGCTGGCTTAGATAATATTGACCTCAGTGGAAAACCAAATGCTGCATTTTAAAATAATTATAATTATATTATAATTATAATTATTATAATTATAATTATTATTATTATTACTACTACTACTACTACTACTATGATGACTACTACTACATTTATATCCAACCTTTTTTCCTCTTGCAAAGAACCCAATGTGGCTTACATGAGCCGCTGCGCCTCCATCTCTATTTTATCCTCACAATAACCCTGTGAGGTCAGTTAGGCATACTTTGTAAAATGTGTACTTTTATGCATATCTGAATTGGGTTGCCTGTTGTTGTTGTTTAATTTTTATTTATTTATTATTTATTTATTGTTTTGGTAACAAAATTATATATATATATATATATAGAGAGAGAGAGAGAGAGAGATTAAGGAAAGATAGGCACCTTTAATGGGGTTGGCCATCTATTTTTGTTTTTAGCACTTGAATAAATTTTATGGAATCTTTTAAGAAATCATGGATTATAATGGATGCCTCTCTTTCCTCCATTTTCAGTATTGCATGATCCATTTTTTATCTTGCAAATATTGACAAGAACAGCAACCTTTTTTATTAATAATATCTCACCTTTCCATCAAAGAACTCAAGGTAGCATGCATGATCCCTCCACCCACATTTTTATCCCCACAACAACCCTGTGAGGTAGATTAGGCTGAGAGTGATTGGGCCAACGTTACCCAGTGAGCTTTGATTGGAGATTTGAACCTAGGTCTCCCCAATCCTAATTGGGCACTCTAACCACCACACCACACTGGCTTTCCTTAAGAGCATATTGCTCCTTTAGATCAGTACTCTCTGCTTCATAGATCACAGAGTTGGAAGGAGCCTACAAAGCTATCGAGTCCAACCCCCTGCTCAATGCAGGAAACTAGAGGAGGGGTCTCCCATGCAAGTAATAACCAGGCCTGACCCTGCTTAGCTTTCCACACTCAGACAAGCTGAGCCAGCTTGAGCCACAAGCCTGTCAACTGGCAGAACTTCTCCAGGGTCTCAGGCTAAGTTTTTCCCCAGCACTGTTTCCTGAGATCCTTTTAACTTGAAATACCAGGGATTGAACCTGGGACCTTTTGCATGCAGAGTATGTTCTTTCCCAAAATGTACTGCTCTCTCTTTTCCTAGTTGTATGGCTTAGTCCATGACTCATTGCTGCTTGTAAACCATTTAGCACAGTTCTTAATTCTTTTAAAAACAGTGATAGAAACAGAAGATGGAAATAATTGCTTCTCTGTAATATTTGATATAAGCCATAAGTAAACTGCTTTTGTTTCCATGTGTTTTTATTTGCTTTGTACTGCTGTTAGAAAGCCTTCAAGTAGGTAAGAGTTAACTTCCTTCATGCTTTCATTCATGTGTGCAAAGGCTTTCAGCTGATACAAGTAGGAGTATGTTTGGTTAAGCAAAGTTTATTCCATGAGAAACTGACCTACTGGCATTAAACATTTGCTGTTCAAAGGTTTCATAGCAGTGAGATTAGAAATAATTTCAGTTGGTGAGGCCCAAAGCAAATATATGTTATTGGCTCAAAATTGGAAGGTAAAATGTAGGTGTTTTTAAATAAAACTGTTTCCAGTGTTAAACAAAATGACCGTAATATACATTTAACAACTGTAATCACAGTTCATTTTAACTGATGGGAGTATAGTTCTATTTTCTGTTTTCAGTTATGGATCCACAGTAAATTGGGGCACACACACCCTTTTCTTTTTTCTTTTTTGGCCTTTATAACTCTGTCAATATGATTTGATCAATTAGAGTTTATTTTAAACCCACAATTCCTGATTTGCACTTAATGAAAAGCCAAACAACTAAATGCAGCAGTGCTGTCTCCAGGTTTTTGAGGGCCCTTTGGCAAGACACCCTCAGTGGGCCCCATCCCTCAAGGAGTCTACCTTCTCACCACCAGTGTCACCAGCTGCTGTTTCTCCTCATCCTCTATCTCGTCATTGCTACCACTTGCTTTCTTGACAGAGAGCCAATGAGCAAGCAGCCAGTGTCATCTACTGCTCCTCCTCCTCACCACCACTGAGCCAGAGGCAGGTGAACAAGCAGACTGCAATAGTGAAATGGAGGAGCAACTCCAGGGGGCGTGTCAGTGCCCCCCTGCTGCGGTGTGGGCCCTGGACAGATGCCTCACCTTGCCTACCCTCGACACTGGCCACGTGGGAGGAGGAAATTGGGGAAGCACTTGAGCTCTGCATGGAGTTCTTTCTGCTTGTGAACGCAGCGTTAAACTGTGGTTTGATGTTATGTGTGGATGTAGCCATTCTTTCAGACAGTACTTTTCAATAGCAGCTCTTCACATGTTTATCTGAAGGTCATTTCCAGCTAAAAGGGGAGGGGAGGGGTTCATCTTCATGCCCGCTAATACTGAGCTTGGGTGGTCCTGTACCTATTGGTTTGGAAGCAAAACAGGGCAACCAAAGTATGAGGTAATGGTTGAGGGGGTGGGGGAACTCTGTCGCCACACACAAGTATATTATTTTAGAAAGTAAAAGAAAAATACACTTTTAAAAATCACTCACCCTCCCAAAAAGGTCTGACAAATACTTATGGTTAGTGCCTTTGGGAGCCTAGGGAGTGTTGAGTGTGCCAGTTGAAAAAAAAAGGGAAGGAATGGCTGAGGGGAAGAATTGGCTTGTTTTGAGTCCCATCAGGCCCAGGGGCCAAATCCAACCCTCCAGGGTTCCCCAGATGGTCCCACCCCCTATCTTCCACCCACTGGTGGTTTGGTGGTTTCCTGGCTTTTGTGCAGTTTTTCCTCATTCTAAAAGATTGATATGCCTCTCTTCTAAGGCTTAATTGCTGGCAGTAGGACCTTCAAGCTAAAATATGCTGGTATTTTTGGTATTTTGGCCCCACCCCTTTTGACTTCAGCCCTGCCCGTCACTGGAATGTGGTCCCCAAGAGCTTATCCAAAATAGAATTCAGCCCTCAGGCTGAAAGGAGTTCTGCACCCCTGAGTTATAGTTTTCTAGAGGGTAGAGGATCAGGGTCTAGGTGATCCATGCCATGAGGCTAAAAAACACCCTCCCCACACTATATGATGAGGTTTTAGGAGTACGGGAAAGATAAAGGACAGCCAGCTCCAACCCCCAGCCCTGTAGTATTTTATAGCACTGCATGGGAATATTTCAGAAGATGGAAAAGCAAAAAACTTTGGTTTCTACCCTTCTTGAAGCCTCTCTCTCCCACGTGAGCCCCGAACAATGCTACAAGGATCAGGATACCTGGAGCCCTGAAGAGGAGCGCTCCTGCTAGGTGTTAGGGATAACAGTACAAGATTTTGTTTTATTTGTAACTGGCTGAATTAAAGTAGAGGACATCTTTTGTTCATTTGTAGAACTTTACATTACATTTGTATATGGTTTCCATTGTAATAATGCTTCCTTTTCCTATAACTACCCAAACAGCACTTTTGGTGCTGTTCATGCTTAGAATTCTGGATTTTTTTGTCTGGCCAGACTCTGTGCTAAAAGCATGCATGGAGAAGTGAAGTGTTTCATGGTGAAAAATTCAATCCCTTTCCCCCCTCCTTTAATTATGCAAAAGTATAACATCTTGCAACTTTTGTTTGAAAGCTGCTTTTCTTTTGGCTGCAATTTATTTGATTATTATGTTGATTTTATAATGATTAAAAGCAAAGGGGGTTTTAAGCCTGTAAAATACTAACAGGTACCAGGTTTTATTATTTTGCATCCTTTAGTCCTCTCCAAAACAGCCAAAACAAGCAAAGTGTCCAGTGGAACCTTGAAGGTTAACAAATGTATTATGACATAAGTTGCTGGACATATGCTACTTGTCTTCAGGATGCTACAGGACTCTGTTGCTTTTACTACAACAGACTAACACAACTATCGCACTGGAATTAGTCACCCTTTGAGGCTGTAGTCCAGATTTACATAGATGTAAGGGAGCGACATATACCGCCAGAGCTTTATTTTCAGTTCTGCCTGCTGCAAAGGCATACAAACTTTTAAAATTGAAGAGAAGCTTTCCACATCAGCCTTAGGAGCTGCAGCAATAAAACTACAAAGCAAGTTTCAGCGGTGCATGATTTCTTATCATGCATTGTAAATAGTTCCTTTGGATAATGGCCAAAGTGTGTAATCTCACTCCTTATTTTTTTTTCTTAAAATGGAAGCAGAACCTGAGCAAACCTGACTCTAATCTTCATGGATTCTTTATCTTGTTTCAAGGTTCATTACCAACCAAAAGGGCTGACATAAAGATATGGTGTCTGTATTCATTGTCACCTCCAGACTTCACACTAGGACTTCTCTGGGACAAATTTTATGACATTTTGGAGATGGTCAAATGAGGGTTGAGTCATTCCCTGTTCATGGCTGGCTGGAGGATGCTGGGAATTGTAGTCCAAGTATATCTGGAGGACACCAGGTTGGGGAATTCTTGTTACAGTAAATGTTTTGAACGGTCAGAGTAATATGTTTGGAGGTTTACGGGCATCCCCAATGGCCCTTAAAGACCTGGTTATTCCAAGGTGCTTTCAACTGAATAAAGTTGTTCATCTATAATAGGAGTAGGCAACATGGTGCCAATGGTACCAATGCACCCTGAAACACCTTTCTTGGTGCCCATCAAGGTCCTGTACACCTCCCACTTAAAACAACAACAACACACACACATTTTCTTTATGGCAACTGGGATTGCTGTGAAATAGCTTTCTGTTGGTGCCGAAAACTGGGTTCACAGGACTTGTTTAGTGTGTTGGGGCTCACACCCCACCTCTGCCTTGTGTTCAGTCTTTGGGGCTGGTTACTTGTCCTTTGCCATGCCGCCTTTGGCAGCCATTTTGTGGTGGTGCCCAGGACAGTTTATCAAATTGCCAAATGTGCCCATGGCCCAAAAAGGTTGTCTACCCCAGTCTATAATTTTAACTGCTACTGCTATTATCTTTGGTATTGTGTTGGATGATTAATTGTTTTATGTTTCAAATTGTTTTTATTATTCTAATTGTAAATGGCCTTGAAAGGGCCTTTGACCCTGAAAGGCAGTATAAAACATCATAAATGAATAAAATATCTCAAAAACGTTTCAGTTACCCCAGAACATACATCTGTTGGCATATATCTATGTGCCTAACATGTGATCATGGCCTGCTAATTATGGCATTATACTTGGCCTATAATGCAACATAATGGGCTATCCCCAGTTGCACAATGTGGATTGTCACTTTTGCTGCATCAGTACTTACTGCGTTGTAAGTACAGCAGCTATACATGACTTTCAGATGGGAATGAAATGCCTGTGGTCACACTGGACTCAAATGTGAACTTACACTATCATTTACTATTGTGATTCTAGTCATTTCACTGAAGTTGCATCTGGTGTGAGTGAGGTCAGTGTGGTAAATTTTATTGTAATGTTTTGTGCAGTTGCAGACAAAACTCAAATTGATACCCTCAAAACAGCAGACCTATTTCTAGTAAACATACATTTGCCACTCGTTAAGCACAAGCTTTCCCCAGCCAGCCGTGGCCAAGTCATCCCCCCACTCCCATAACTTTGGTAAGGAAGTAAGCAAATGCTTCCGGAAATGTTTGGTGTAGTTTTGCTGAATAGTAACATATAGAGGAACTTCCTCCTCTACTGGGTCTTATATCCATTCACACATAAATACTAACTAAAAGAAAGAAAAAGAGGAGGAGGAAGTAATCGGCCACACTGGAAAGTTGTCATTCTTAAAATGAGAACTAGGAACTATGCAAAACTCTTTAGACTAGCCACTTTTGACTGACAGTAACTCGGAGTGGGTATTGTCCAAACCCTGCAGTGCTGTCAGTTGTGGGTGGCTGAGGGCTTATCCAGATGGCAGCATTCCCCCATGGCTGGTTTACAGCCTGTAGCATTAAAACAAAAGTGGGGAGAGAGGGATGGCGGGGGAGTAGCCAGGGTAATATTAGTGAGGGAGCTCATGGAATGATTTCTCTTTGGGATTCTTGACATCTGCTAATCCCCAGTCTGCCATTTGGACTATCTGGGATGAGCATTAACCCCTGTTTGGCATGTGGGTGTCAGGCACCTTGAACCAGCACAGTGGACACCCCCCCCAAAAAAGCATCCATCAGAAAACATTCTAAGGGCCCTTCCCAGATCCTTAGTCTGATGTTGTGCTGTCGTTATTTAGTTTTGTGGAAGATCTAAACTTGTCTTCCTGCCCACTCCCTGCAAGTGTTGCAGCTGTGGAGAAATCACATGTTCTCAACATTCAAGCAGTGGTGTGGTGGAGGGGGAACATGGGAGAGTGCATCTATGGCACTTCTTTCACAGCAGGAACAATTATGTCATCTGCTAAAGCAGTATTTGTCAGTGTTGTAAGCTTGCGGGGTTTAGAAGACAGATCTGACCTGCCACATGATCCCTTTGTTAGTTGGCTAGGCTCGAACAGTGCTTGGTTCAAGGAGACACAGGTTGGGTTCACACGACACTTTAAGCCCACAGAGGCTCTGAAGCCTCTTTGGGCTTAAATTTGCCTGGGGTCCTGGCCATCTCTGCTGCCCTCTTCTCTCATCAGTCCTCCTGCAGGTATCCCAGGGTATACTGCATGAGCACCAAGTTGTTGTCCCCCAAGCTGTCATTTGTACTAACCACCACCCCCAGCACAGGGGATTCCCTCTGGTTTTGCCACTTCCCACAGTGCTGTTGACATGGGGTAAATGGCAAAACTGAGGGAACAGTTGGGGCTTCCCAGCAACCCCCCCCCAAACCCCAGAGATCCTGCATGGAAGGGGCAGAATTGCAGGGGTGTCCCCCAAAACACCCCTTTTTGCAGGATCCTGGGGCGTTTTAGGGAGGCCTTGTACCTCTGGGTTATCCACACTTGGGAAAGTGAGGGCAGCCCAGCAGGACATGAGCTCTCCCCCCCCAAAAACCCTAAGATTCTGCTGCAAAGCAGTGCTTTGCACTCCCCCCATCTTTAAAAAAAAGTAAAAGAAATAGTTATCAGTGGGCTACAAAGTTCCATTTTGGCATGGACAAGTGTTCATGCCGAATTGAAACTTTGTAGCCCACTGCTAACTACTTTTTTTTTACTTTTTTTTTTTCAAAAACAGGTTGGGCGGAAGTGGAAAGCACCCTTCACCTAACCCCTTGACAAGAGCAGCAGCCCATTTTGGCCACTCTTGCCAAGGGGCTCTGTCTGTGCCTTTTTGGCTTCTCAGTGGGTTAGCCTGTCATCCTGGTTCAGACAACATGCATTGCTAAACCTACTAAGGTTTTCTGAATCCTTCTGCAAGCCATGGCTTAGCAGGGTGGTGTATAAGCCACACCAGCTTGGCTTACAAACCACCACACAGGGTTCAGACTTCATGGCTAACAGGGATATGAACCCAGATTTCCCCAGCCGTGTGTGTATGTATACATGTACACGCGCACATGCACACTTATTATGATATATATTAGGCATATGTATCATACATACGTACGTACGTGTGTGTGTAGAATCCTAGAAAAGTAGAGTTGGAAGGGGCCTATAAGGCCATCGAGTCCAACCCCCTGCTCCCTCCCTCCCTCCTCTCTCTCCCTCTCTCTCTCTCTCTATATGCCTAAGGAATCCACCCAGCTGCCTGAATTTTTGGACTCTTTTTGGGAGTGTGGCTATGGACTCCTTGGAGTGTGGTAATGGGAACGTGAAGAGCTGCTGAACTCCAAAATTTATCAGTACACCATTGCATTCCAGCTGCAATTTGTTGCTGGGACAATATGATTTCCAGCTCATATGGCACATCCATTGCTATTTGGCATTCCTTCCCATAATGAAAGTCTTATTTGAGTTATACATTTAAAAACTGTAATCTCTTTCTGGAGGCTAGGCACTCCCCATGATATCATTCCAGTAGCTCAGTGGTATAGAGCACATGCTTGGCATGCAAAAGGTCCCAGGTCCAGTTCCCGGCAAATCCAATTTAAAAAGGATCAGGTAATGAATGGTATGAAAGACCTCTTAGAGCTGCTGCCAGTCAGAGTATAGCCTTTTATATGATTTTTTTTTTAAAAAGCAGTGATAACCTTGGCATCAGTTCCTCTCAGCATTGTCTCATGAACCATTTTACTTTCCCCCCTTAATCCGCACTCCTCCTCAGCCATTGAGTGCACATGCCTCTTTTCCCCCCTTTTTTGGTGTAAAGAAGGGGTTGGGGAGAGAGAGAAAACAGAGAATAGCTAATCCCACTGAGGCTGGCTGGTTTACCCGCCTGGTTAGTTAGTGACATGCCTTTCAAGGCCTGTGGCTCACGCTGGCTCAGCTTGTCTGAGTGTGGAAAGCTAAGCAGGGTCAGGCCTGGTTATTTCTTGGATGGGAGACCCCTCCTCTGGTTCCCTGCATTGAGCAGCGGGTTGGACTCGATGGCCTTGTAGGCCCCTTCCAACTCTATGATCTATGAAATCTACCACAGAATAGACCCACACATTGTGGCAAATGAAAAGCAGTTGTTCCTCAGTTTTAAAAAGATGTTATCTTTATAAACTCTTACATCATACATTTTCATAGAGGACTGCTTGCATAGCCATTGAATTGCGAGTTTTTTTAGATAACTAGGGTTGCAGTAAAGGTGGTCCATCCTGGCATTTCCTCAGAGGTGTCAAAAATGTTGCAACGTTGTATATTGTGTGGATGCATTTAATCAAGAGATCTTAGTGAGTTTGCAGTGCTTTCTTGAAAACCTTTGATGCAGAATTGAGGAGAAACTGAGAACATCACAACACAGAGCTACCATCTTAGCTGCCTATACTGTACTGACAATGAGAGAATCCAGATATTTGTATTTGGGAGTTATTTCTCTTGGTTTTCATACTTGGCTTCCATCCCAGAATTTGAAGCTGCTGTATTGGCAGTTCTAGAGGTTCTCACATGGCTCTGTAGTGTATTTGGATTAGAAATGGGAGGCCTTATTTTTCTCCTAAACATTAGTTTCCCTTTCCTATGTTACATATTTGGTGGATTTTGTCATGCTGTGAGGTGGTTTCCAATGAGTTAATCTGTTGAAAATGCTTTGATACTCATGCTTGGCTCGAGATTAGTCATTCTTAAGGAACTAGTTTGAGCCTTGCAAAAATAGCCTTCCCACCTTTTGATGGAAGTGGCTTTTTCATTGCAGAAGACATAGATATCTCCCTCATATTTACCAGTGCTTTTGTGTCTGTTGTCACTGTTTGCATAAAGAATGTCCCTCAAGTTGACTTGTACATGAAACTCTACTCATTTTAAATGTGCAGCCTCTGGAATTGCCATCAGTGGGTATTATTTTAAAGTTTCAGCTTTAACTTGGAAGGAAAATGTTATGTTGGAAGGGGCTTTAAGATGTGTTATAACAACCAGGTTTTTTCCCCCCTCCCTCAATGAGCATTGATTTTTACAGTCACCAGGTGGTGGGAATTGACTGAAAACCAGCTGTCTGAAAAGCCCAACAAACAGAAAACCCTGCAGCTACCACATGTTGGATGGGTTTCAAAATGTACGCTTTCCGGCGGTGAGAAATTGAAGAAGCTAAAGCAGCCAACGTTGGAGGACGCATGAGAAAGCTAGATGAATAAAGTTAAAAATTCACTTTTTAATTACTGGAAGTCTTCTCTTTAAAATGTTTCTGTTTTTGTTTTTTGTTTTTCTTTTCAGGGCGCTTTTCCGTGGAAACTCAGATGTTGATCAGCTAGGAAAAATCTTTGAGTAAGTAATAGCTTCCTGCATTTTCTATCGAGGGCATTTACAGATAATTGATTTTTAGTGCAATAAAAAGTGCACAGTAGTCACCCATTTGTTACACAAGAGTCTAGATATCTACGTTCTTGGTTGAGCTTCTATCTCACTTTCCTAGCATTAGATACAGTGGGGTGGATCCAGAAAAAGTTACTCATGAATAAGCTAAGGCCCACTGATTTCAATGGAAACTAAGTGCAACTATCTTAGGGCGCAATCCTATGCATGCTTAGACAGAAAAAAGTCCTAAAACTCTCAGCATTCCCCAGCCACCCTGCTCAGAGAAGGGCTTTTGCGGGTGTTCCAGGGGGAGGGGAGGGGAGGAGACCAGCGCCACCAAGATAAGAAGTATCCTGGTGGTGCCTCAGCCTTTTACCCTTGCCCTCCAAAGTGCCTCAGCTAAATGGCTGAAATCGGCCATCTAGCTGAGTTGCATAGTAGGAGCAGTGCGGCGGCAACCTCCGCCTCTGCGTTGCTCCCACCCTCCATAGGATGCCCATAATCCTCCTAGTTTGGAGGGTTGCAGGCATCCCAACTGCACCCTAAAACAATGATTAAAACAAATACAGCAAAATCACAATTCAAAATGCAACAGTATTGTTGGACTGCAGCTCCCAGCATCCCTGACCATTGGCCATGCTGGCCGGGGCTGAGGGTAGTTTGAGTCCAACAACATGTGGAAGGCCACGGGTTTCCCACCCCTGCTGTAATGCATCACAATTTCAGGAATCTTCCTCAGTTTCTTGGCTGGCTGTGCCCTCCCCTTGGCTCTACAAGGTCAGCAATGGATCACTGCTGACTTTGCTGACAGTGGATCATTGGTGACATCCAGGCCAGGGAAGGAGAAAGAATGGCTCTCTCAATGTCGGACTGCAACTTCCATCATCTCTCACCATTGGCTAGGCTAGGCTGTCTAGGCTTGATGGCAGTTGCAGTCCAACAACATCTGGAGGGCTGCATGCTCCCCACCCCTGATCTAGTCCAGCCTTCCCCAACCTGCTGACTGGGAATGATGGGAATTGCACTCCATCTGGAGGGTACCAGGTTGGGGAAGGCTGATCTAGTCTTTTGGGTTGTTGTTGTTTTTAATTTCATACTGTGACATCTATCCTTTATGTGAAGGTCAGATGATGTGAAGATCATGTGAGGCAGTTTACAGATGGTTGTTTCTATGGAAGAATAGAAATCAATACAGCTTTAGCATGACAGTGGGGTCCCTGATGCACTAGCAATAGCTTGATAGCAATATAATCAAAATGAGGTGGGAGGAATACACTCTGGGAGCCTCTTCATTCTATTTCCCATTTTTTAAAATTCCTAATTGTACTTGTTTCTTCAGATAAGTCAATATAGAAGAAAAAACATATTTGACTGGATAGCAAGTACTTCTGATCTAGCCAGTTTCACTCATGAAGAAAACTTTATTATTTTTATTATTATTATTATTTTTAAAGTTCTTTCTAACACCTTCAAGGTGGAGTGAACAACACTCAGAAAAATGGATTTCAAAACAAAGAAAATATTATTGAAATGGCAGACATCGTTAGGGGACAGAATACTCTATGCCTAGATTCAAACCACACTTTGCTAGATAGGGTCTAGACATCAAGATGAGAAAAAGCAATGGGTACATTGGGAGAAGAAATGAATCCTCTCCAGACCAGCTTCTTCAGTTCTGAAGGGCCATTTTTAAAGCTGTAAAGAGCTTCAAAAAGTCAAACAGTACATTTGTCTGTCTCATCAGTGTCCCGTTTTCAGGCTGCACCATATCTATTCCTAGAGATTTTTATTTTGAACTACTAGTTTTCAATAGCTGGTTTTTGTTTTAACCAAATTGGCTTCCATTTCCTGTGTTCTGCCCCATTGTATATGACTCATTGGCATGGTTAATTTGTCATGCCACTAGATAGCTTTTCCTGCACAATCTAGAAAAAATCAGCCCTCAGTGGTTTGGTTTTTCTGGCTCTTGCAATTATCCCTTCAGTTCATTTAGATCTGACTTTACTAGATAAAGAATGCTTTGATACTAAGGATCTGTGATGCTGGGCATTCCATTCCATTTAAGCCTGATGGGATTTCTCAGCATTTCCGTTCTGGTAAGCAGCGGTGGACTGTAGCAGATTTGTTTTTCCAATTCGAGAAAATTTTGGGGTGAATGGTAGCAGATTTGTTTTTCCAATTCCGGAAAAATTGGGGGCATATCTTTTTTCAGGTTCTGCCATTTATGCAAATTGTGATTTGCACAAATTGCAATTTGTGCAGATTTATGGGGGTTATCTTGAAATTTGCGCAAATAGTGTCGTAATTTTAAAATATATATTTTGTTTTATTGGCAATCTTGCGCAAGTGTGCACAATCACAAGTCTGCCTGACTGATAAGTAGCCCTGCAGAGACATATTCCCCTCTTATAAACATCCTTGTCAGTTTCATCCTTGCCACACTCTACTTCATTTAGCCCAGTGGAGCCATACAGTAACTTGGTTTGAGAGTGTTTTGCAAGACAAGCAAATTTTTTAAATATTTATTTATTTATTTATTATGTGATATACAAGCGACGTCTTGCAATACAAGTACTGTAGTATGGCTTAAATTAAAAATCTCTGTACAATTTTTTTTGCGGGGTTTTCGTTTTGATATAAGAGTGTTTTGGATTACAAGCACGTTTCCGGAACGAATTATGCTCTCAATTCAAGGCATGACTGTATTTCATACTTGTCAAAGTCATCCTCCGCTTTGTCATTTCCTGGGCAAAGGTGGGGTGGACATTAACAAGTTCTTTGACTAGTACAGAATATGGCTCGGCTGGGCCTAAATGAAGTAGTGTGTGGAGAGGATGAAACAGAAAAGGCTATTTACAAGAGGGGAATTTACTCTGCAGGGCTACTTAGCGGACAGGCGGACCTGCGATAGTGCGCACTTGCACATGATAGCTAATTTTTTTAAAAAAATAATTATACCATCTGTGGACATTTCAAGACCTCCCCCCCCCCCCATTGCACATATTGCCACCATTAAAAACAAACGGAATCCATGTACTGGCTCGACTCACTACAAATCGAGTCTACGCCAGCAGGGGGGAAATGAAATGAAATCCACAAGGCTGAACCAGAAAAATCCAGTGAATATTCACACACACACGGAATTCTAATACATCCCTATTACCCACTCTATGGGTGGGTTCACATGACACACTAAGCCACCTGGCGAATAAGCTATGCAGTGTGGGTTCTCAGAACAACCCATGGTGCGCCCGACAGACACACAATGGCTTGTGCTCCCCCTCCTTCCCCCTTGGTCCTCTACCCGGTATCCCAGTGTCCTTCACAGCAGAACCCGTCTTGTCCCCCCCTTCCTGCTCCAATTGCTACCCCTTTTCATTCGCTACTTCATCTTTTTATTTTTTTAATGTTCGGAGCCTCAAAAATGTGCAATTGGGGTAATATCTTTTTTAAATCAGCCCCCGAAAATCGTGCAAGTGTATGCGTAATATTATTATTATCATCATCATCATCATTTTTGTTGGTCTTTTGCAAGTGTGCTCTTACAGCTGTCTGATATATGTACAGTAATACCTTGGATTGCAAGCATAATTCGTTCCGGAACCGTGCTTGTAATCCAAAACACTCTTATATCAAAGCGAGTCTCTGGCGGGCGTGAGCGGGGCCGATTTTGGCCCGCTACGCCTGCTCGATGCGAGCAGTTACATCCCTACACTACTTGTCTTGCAAGACCTTGCTCGTTTATCAAGTCAAAAAAATTTTTTAAAAATTGCTTGTCTTGCAAAACGCTCTCAGACCAAGTTACTTGCAATCCAAGGTATTACTGTACTCTTGTCTGGTCAATTTCTTTGTATGTTTCAGTTGTCAGAGGAAGCAGTGAAGTAGAGTAGGTAGCATACATGGAAACTGACAAGGTGAAACCGCATACAGTCATGCCTTGGATTGAGAGCATAATTCGTTCCGGAAAAGTGCTTGTAATCCAAAACACTCTTATATCAAAACGAAATCCCCCCAAAAAAATTTGTACAGAGATTTTTAATTTAAGCTGTACTACAGTACTTGTATTGCAAGACGTTGCTTGTATATCAAGTAAAAAATAAATAAATAAATATTTAAAAATTTGCTTGTCTTGCAAAACGCTCTCAAACCAAGTTACTTGCAATCCAAGGTATTGCTGTATAGGCTAATTAGTGCACAGTTGCCAAGGACCAATTGCTGAGTTGTCAGTTGAAAAGCACTGAAAATGGGGGGGGGGAGCTGTAAAAGAAGGTGCACCAAAAGGGTGGGGAAACAATATCACCCCCTTGGCAATGTGATCCTGTTGCTTTTAAGTGTTGATCTGACACTTCTCAGTGCCCTCCACCTTTTCAACACTTCCCCGAGTCCCCAGCTACTCCAGAAAGGGGAAGATATTCTCTCTCTCTCTCTCTCTCTCTCTCTCTCTCTCTCTCTCTCTCTCTCACACACACACACACACACACACACACACACACACACTCATTTTTGCCGCTCCTTTTCAGAGTGAACCAGGTCACAATCTATTTTCATGGTATAGGAAGCATGGCAGCATTTTTGAGAAAGAAATTATTTATGGCATTTCTGGTGGGAAAATGAGCCAGGATAGGATTGAACAGCCAGAAAACAGCCTTTTCTATCTGTTTCTAGTGGGTACAATTACCTGTGTAGAAAAGAATTTACCCATGAATCAGAGGAAGTGCAATGCCAGCTCGAGCAACCCACAAAACATTCATTATTACACAGTCTTCTTGCAGGAAAGAAAAAAGATCTGCCAGGCCTCTAGTTAAGCTATCTTTTAATATTTCTAGAGTTCCTCTTATTTTCAAAGTGGGCTTAGTATCGCTTTTCTGTTCTGGGTGTCCAAAAAAACCCTAACCGAGTTAGATCCAGGCTTAGTCATACTTAAGAGTAGACACATTGAAATTAATGGGACTTGACTAGGCATCAAGATTCCTAACTTGTCCCATTGATTTCAATGGGGGAACGTATCTCCTGATTTGTTTCCTACATCTTGGACTGTGTTACCTACAGGCAAGCTATGCTTACACAGATGTAATGCATGAAAAGAGAGAAAGAAAGCATAAGGCAGGAAGAAATGACCTCCTCCTCCTCTCCTTCTTTTCCTCCTCCCCCCCTTTTTTTGCAATGGGATGTGAGAAGAAACTTGCCTCCCATTTTCATTATGGATATCCATCTCCTAAAGACAAACTACTACATAATGCTCTTTCAGTTCCTTGTCCTATAGTTCCCTGCAATGTGTTATGATGACTATTTTTTGCATCTCTTCTCTATTCATTATTTGCTCTTAATTGTGATGTTGCGTATAGAGGCAAGCAAACCGCATGAGCAGTTCAGGAGGTAGCAGGTAGGAGTGGTGATTGTGAATCATTCCTGGGGCAATTTGAAAGGGTGGGGGAGTTAGTTTGGGATTGTAGAATCACAGACTTGTAATGAACCAAAAGGCTATCTAGTCAAACTCCCTGCTGTGAGGGCCATCCATACACCACTCTCTCGCACTTTTTGTTTGTTCTTCCATACATAGACAGAAGGGTAGCTGAATGACCAAATGTGCCAAGCACTTGGGGAAAGTACTATATAAATACTGGGGCGGCAATCCAAAGCACATTCAAGTAGAAGCAATTTCCATTGCAATCAATGGGATGTTGTTGCTGTTTATTGGTATATTTGTTTATTTGTATCCTGCCTGCTAACTGGTTCTCAAGGCAGTGATTCATATCATCATCATCAACATCATCAGGCGATCACTCATGACTGAGTAAGATTGTCTTCCAGGATAAAAATTTACAAAAAGGAAATTTTAAAAGGAGGAAATTCTAAAGAAAAATTGTGTAGACTCTAGCGATGGGTCCGTAAGTGACTGTGGAGGCCAATTCTAGATCCACACAGCTTCCCACAGTGAGGACACAGGTTACCAGATGGAAGATGGTCCTGTAAAGGATTCATTTGACGTGCTTTTCGCTTAGCACGTTTCTCCCTTTCACCTTGCACTCGGGCTTCTTCAAAGTCCATAGAACCTTTGTGAAAGGCCAACCTCCAGTTAGATCATTCATGGGCCAGAGCTTCCCAGTTTTCGATGTTTATATTGCATTTTTTTAGATTAGCCTTAAGAACATCTTTAAACCTCTTATATTGACTACCGATATTCCGCTTTCCATCCTTGGGTTGGGAATAAAGTAACTGCTTTGGGAGACGGCAGTCAGACATTCGAACAACATGACCGGTCCACTGAAGTTGGCGTTGAAGGATCATTTTTTCAAAGTGATTCATATATGTTTAAATGAATAGCAGCCAGGTCATGCATTGAGGAAAATACCCTAGGTGTGTGGGGGGGGGGGGGCATCCCTTAGTGAGACTACCTTCTTAACCAGTATTCTCATTGCTTCCACTTGCTTGCTACTTGCCAGATAGAGAACCAATGTGCAAACAAAGTGGCATCTACTGCTCCTCCTTCACACTACCACCCTACCACCTTTGTCTGGGCTAGAGCAGGAGGAGGGTAAACAAGCAGGTTGCAATGGTGAAAAGGAGGAGCAGGTCCAGGGGGCTCTTGTCTGTAGGCCCTCTACTGGGGTATGGGCCCTTGGCAGGTACCCAACCATGCCAGCCCTTGACGCCAGCCCTGATGGGAAGCTGCAGTGATGTCACCCTGCATCCTTCCTATGCATGTATACACAAACACTCAAGCTTTAATAGCATGCTGTAGTATTCTAGAACTACTCAGCCTCTACTGCTAGTCAACAGAATTAAAAGGCTCTTTATATCGCATTAACAACTTTCCCAACATGGTGCCTTATAGATGTGTTGGACTACAACTGCCATCATCCTCAACCAGCATGGCAAATGACCAGACTGACTGGGGATGTTGGGAGTTGTTGCCCAACGAATTGGATGGCACCAGGTTATGAGGGCTGGGTTATAGTTTTGATTGGGGGAGGGGTGGTGTATATATATATTTTTAATTTCAATATAGTTGGCTTAATTTCACTTATATCCTGTTCCTCCTCATTACCTGGGGCTCCCAGGCTGTGTCGCATCCAGGCTCTGGTGAGGCTGAGCTTCGATAATGTAAGAGCATCTTGCATAATTTGCATCCCCTCTGTATTTTGTACTCCCTTTGCCTCCCAAGCTAATCTGTATCCACAAAGTGCCAAGGCCGCCGTGATTACACTTACTTTTATCCATTTAATTAAACCTTTTACAAAAAATTTATATATATATTTTAGAAATTTTTGAATACATACCGGTACTAACATTTTGAGTATAAAACCTTAATATTTTCACATTCAAATTTGAGGACTTAACAATGATAATGTTAGAATTTCAAGTTACACCGTATAAATTTACATGCAAGTTTGAGGACTTAACAATAAATATTACAGTTACAAGTAACACAGTTTATATATCTACTCATATGTGCTTTAGCATACCAAGTCCTAACTTTGTTGTCTTTTTAAGAGAGTTAGTAGAAGCCTCTCTCGTTTTTTCTTTTTAAAGTGGCATAGGCCTTCCCCTGTTTTTTCTTTCAAGGAGGCCACCGCCTGAGAATTCCCTTATTTTTTCTTTTGGTTTTTCTTCCAAGGTGGCTTGAGCCTTTTTCTATTTTTCCTTTGGAGCAGCTTCCAATGTACTGATTGCTGCATGCCCAACAAGAAACCGGTTTGGCCCTCTTGTTTCGTTCATTATCTTCTTCAAGGGTTTCTCACAGACTATATCAGTGTCAATTCTACACCAAAACACAAAAATATTTCTACAGTGTTACAAAACAAGCATCATACAATCCATCTTCAAGGTCCCCTTGTTTTACTTACGTTCTTACATTGTTTTACTCTCACTGGGTCCTCTAGTGGTCATACTTTTTACTACATGTATTTATACTCTATATGCAGCTGGTAACAGCTGTTAACCATTTCATCATCATTCATACAAGTAAGACATCCAGCAGAATCAATTACCACTCCCTTAGGGCTCTTACAATGTTCCCATTAATACTATAGGGGTTACATTACAGGTCCACCTATTCTTTACTTGGTGAAGACTTCATGGGTGTGCCCTTCTTCTAGTTCTCTCTCTGATGACTTAATCATCTCCCTTTGTAGTAGCAACCCATTTCCATTCCTCATCTTCCTATGACCTGGGAGGTTCATTATTTTATTATTTCTATACATAGTGATTTTTTTGCACAATAAACTGTGGTAAATTCCTGTCATTATTATTTACATACATTCTTGTAGTCTTAGAGGAATGTCTGCTGATATCTTATCCTTTTATTCGTCATTGAAAGCAAATGTCCTAACAATTATTATATATGGCTCCAATCTCTGAACAGCTAATACAAGGGGAATCACGGTAATTATTACTATATCCACCAAGTGCCAACGCCACCGTGATTAAACTTACTTTTATCCATTTAATTAAACCTTTTACAAAAAATTTATATATATTTTTTAGAAATTTTGAATACATACTAAACATTTTGAGTATAAAACCTTAATGTTTCACATTCAAATTTGAGTGACTTAACAATGATAAATGCTAGAATTTCAGGTTACACCGTATAAATTTACATGCAAGTTTGAGGGACTTAACAATAAATATTATTACAGTAACACAGGCCGATTAGAGCATTATGGCCCTATTTGGTGGCCTTTCGATATACGCAATTTTATATTAAAACAAATTAAATATTTTAATTACCATTAAAGTGCCAAAACAGAAACATATTGAAAATATTTCTTTTTTTGTAAACAATAAGCTTGTTAACTCAATAAAACCATTCATCACATATCGTTGATGATAAGTACCTCCACGTTTTTTAACCTCTAGGGCAGTCTTCCCCAACCGGGGCCCTTCCAAATGTTTGGGGCCCCAGCTCCCATCTTCCCCAGCCACTGGCCATGCTGCCTGAGGCAAATGAGAACTGTAGTCCAAAATATCCAAGAGGGATATTTGGTGAACTCTGTTCTCTGGGGTTTTTCAAAATAAAACTTAAAAAAATGCCACACAATTCCCCATGAAAGTGCACGTGCGCACACACACACACACACACACATACACACACACAGTATTAGCCAAGCAGGTGACATTTTGCAGGCGGCAGGAGGATCAACACCCCCAAAAGGCAGACACCCACACCCACAAACACACAGCCCTTACGTTCAGTTTGGCTCACAAAAGAGGGAAAGCCCTTTTACAGAAAAGAAGGAGAAGGAGAAGGAGAACTTGCAGATCAAAAGAGTCAAACTTTTGAACCTTACCTGTGCAGAGGAGGGCCATCAGGACCAGCCGGAGCAAAAACTCAAAAACTCCTGCAGCTCATCAGTAAGGGTCTTCCCAATTTCCCCCAAATTATTTATTAAAAAAAAAAAAAAGCAGCCACAACAAAAAGGCAGGAAGCTTTGCTTGACCAAGAATAATTGTGTTGTTCTTGTTGCTTTTGTGTGTGTGTGTGTGTGTTAAACTAGCATTTGGACAATTGAGCTGCGAATCAGAAAGATCTTTTGCTCGAGGCTGGAGAGAGAGGTCCCTTCTAAATCTGAATATTACAGACCCTAGCAAGCCCCCCATGTGCTAGATGTTCTCACAAAGAAATGTAGTAACAGTGATTGAAATGCAAAGATACTGAAATGCTAATTTGAGAACAACAGTTCTTGCTAGGTCTTGCCTCAAGCCTGTAATGCAGATGTGCTTAGAACACCTTTCTAATCTTGAAAAAATCATTAATTATGCTGAATGATAACGATCAGAGCTAACTCCAAAGGGGGAAAAATCGCTGCGTGTCCCTATAATTGCGGGCCGATTATCTGTTAAGGGCCTGGAGCGGCCGCTCCCACAGCCCCTATGTTAATCCGGCCATGAGTAACACAGTTTATATATCTACTCATATGTGCTTTGATCTGACTAAACTGACTGCAATGAAGACGGTTTACAATAAAGAAAATTGATGGCAGTTTTAAGTTCTTGCTAAGGATGTGTCCAGAATGCAGCATTGTTGCTGGACATATGTTTGAGTACTGAAGCAGGCATGCAAGAAGCAATCTGGGGGAGTGGGGGGGGGGTAGAGAGAGAAAAGAGTTACAGGA
This sequence comes from Shinisaurus crocodilurus, assembly GCA_021292165.1. Lineage (NCBI taxonomy): Eukaryota > Metazoa > Chordata > Lepidosauria > Squamata > Shinisauridae > Shinisaurus > Shinisaurus crocodilurus. The sequence goes on along the minus strand of CM037880.1, from coordinate 37,020,450 downwards.
CTTTGCACAACAATCATCCTGTTTATCCTTCAATCTGCCTCTAGCACTGGCAGGTGATCAGTAAGGTCTCATGTGACTTGTGGCTATTAGGTAGCCAATATCAGCACTCCTCCTGACAGCTGAAAAATCCTCCACCTGGTAGTGGCTTCACACCGTCATCATTACAAGCACACTGTCTGAAATAACTTTTTCTTGTAAACTAGTAGATCAGTGCTGCACCCTAGTGGCACATTTCCTTTTAGTTCCAAATCTGTTCACATGGCCCTTGAAGAAGCATTGTAATTGTAATACTCCATTTTTGTATTTAATGTGGCATGAAATGACAGCTAAATATGTTTGTCAAACATCCATTAGACACCCCTGCTTTCCATCTGCAGCCTGTTTGTGAAAGCTTTTGGCTTGTCCTCTTAATTCTCATTCCCAGCTACAACTAGACTTTTAGGTATATGTGCATTTGGGCCAGGGATTTGTGAATCAGTAAAACTTGAGCTCGCCAATTTGGAATTCTCCACATTCCATCTCGAAACTCATTCTGACTCAAGTCCATATCAGACTGCAAGCTTTTTTGTTGTTTTTTTGCATGAAAATCTGTGTGTATTTTTCCAAGTGTATGCATCAGTTGCACACATCTTTGAAATTTATACATTCTTCTACCATTGATTAAACCATATTTGTGCACATTTTTCAAAAGTATGCATTTTTTCTTGCTCATTTTTTAAGTTGCTGTTGAATGCAATTTTTTGGTCCGCAAATTATGTACATTCCAGCAGGCTGTGCAGAGGGAGAAGAGAGGGAGCGCAGGGCCATTCCACCAGCCCTGCCAGAAGAATTAATTATTTTTCCCCCTTCTTCCCTCCCCATTCCTTTTTCCTTGTGTGTCGTGTCTTTTTAGATTGTAAGCCTGCAGGCAGGGACTGTCTTGTTAATTGCTGTAAACCACCCAGAGAGCTTTGGCTATTGGGCGGAATAAAAATGAAATGAAATGAAGTGAAATGAAATAAATAAATAAATAAATTGTAAGCTTGGAAATGTACAGAAATCTTGGGGGTGTGGATATTAAAAATAGTTTGAAGGCACCTTCTGTAAAGGTATTTCAAGGTGGGGAAAGAATAAGAATGGACAAATTCATGGAGGATAAGGCTGTCAATGGCTACTAGTCCTGATTGGCTATATGCTACTTCCAGTATCAGAGGCAGGATGCCTATGTACACCAGACACCAGTTGCTGGGGAACATGGGTGGGAGTGTGCTGTTGCATTCATGTCCTGCTTGTGGGTTTCCTGTGGGCAGCTGGTTGGCCATTGTGTGAACAGAACACTGGACTAGATGGACCCCTGGTCTGATCCAGTATGGCTCTTCTGATGTTCTTATGTATCTGCCCCTTTGGTTCTCATCATTAATATGGCATGGGCTCCAATGGAATAACCCATTTGAAGATTATAGACTAACAACTGTAGCCTTCAGTGGGGTGACCCCAGTCTGCCCGACTACTGCATTTCTCAAGAGGATAAGAAACAACATTGGTTAGTGAAAAGATACAACAGCGTTAATTAAGCAGAAAATATTAGTGTTTTACCTGAAGCATATGCCTTCTTGTGTATCCTTACACAGTGTAATCGGACTTCCTGAAGAAGAAGATTGGCCTAGCGATGTTGCCCTCCCAAGGAATGCATTCACTTCTCGAACCCCACAGCCCATTGAACTTTTTGTAACAGATATTGACGAACTAGGCAAAGGCCTGCTACTGGTGAGTGAGTGCCTGCCTTGCTTTACAAGCAAGCTATCTGTCAGTATCACAGGACCAAAAAATAGCAATATATTGTGTTAAAATTAATGGTACTAGTGATGATGGATACAAATGAGAAAACCTTTGATTACATCTTATTAAAGAAAGACCCTTAAATAAAGTGTTGTCGTTCTTTGTTAAGCCTCCAGGAACAGTATCATAAGGACTGTCTTACTCAGGGTGGGCGACCTCAAGCGGTCCAGGGGGCATTTTCACCCACCAGAAAAAAATTAAAAATAGGCATCCGTCATAGCTACGGAGCACAAAAAGTGTCAAAATTAGCTTGCAAACAAGCTAATTTTGACCCTTTTGGCGCTCCATAGCCATTACGGATAACATTTAAATATATATGTGTTATTATTTTTTTTTAATGAATTTGGGGAGCTACAGCAGTGGCAGTGGGGGCTGCATCCTGCCCATCTCTGGTCTTACTGGATCCAGCTCTGTGTTGACTCCTAATTTGCAACTGTCTTGCTTTTCCTATATACAGAAATGCTTGACATTCAATCCCATAAAGAGGATATCGGCTTTTGATGCCTTATCTCACCCTTATTTTCATGATCTGGAGAAATGCAAGGAGAATACGGACTCTGACATGTCATCCAGTCAAATCTCCACTGAGCTGAATACACCATAAGGCTACGTCAGGCTTAACCTACAAATGAACAAAACAGATAGCTTGATAAGGTCACCGCCAAGGGTAAAAAACCATAGCTGTTCGACTGAAGAGTATTCTCTGGAGACTTCACGTATTGTCTATATGCTTCTTCAAGATGATGATCTTCTTCTCCAAGGAAGAGAACCTTGTTACCTTCATCAGAGCAATGCAAGAGGCAAGGCTTCAAGTGATCCCACTGTGGCTTAATGCTTGTTTAGTTTATCTGGAGATCTCCAGATGAAGAGAAGCTGCTGACCAGTTTTGCTGCCATTTCCTTCTAATGTTGAATGGTGCCACCATGGATTAGCGTAATCCAGTCTCACTACCAAAACATGACTTAACTTCTCTCTCTAGGTGCTGACATCTGATTTGGTACTCCTTTGGAGTTATGGTGATAATTTTTTTGCCAGTTTATTTGCATAATCATGATTTCAGGAAAAAAAAATTCTTAAAGCAATATTTAAATGAATGACATTGAAATATTGAACCTCTATAGCCTGCAGTTAAAAGAAATGTGTACAAACACATCTGGCTATTGTAATCACACAGGAATGTCCTTCCCCAATAGGAAACATGAGATGATAATTACAGCATTTCATTGCTTGTCATAATAACTTGTGTCTTTGACTTAATGCACAAGGGTATTATTAAAGAGGTTGTGCACATGTCACCAAGGGAAAAGGTAGATTAAGAAAAATTGTAGGGATCATTTCTCTAGTCTGCTGAGGTTATGTCAGTCATTGCACAGAGTATGTTCTTTCTTCCTCTCTCTTAGTACTCTTGTCTACCTTTGGTAGCTTCATATTTCAGACATAAATGATGTCCAGCTCAAACAGAAGTGGAATAAGAAAGATCAAGTGCTTCTTTGGGATTGCTTCCTTATAATTGTCAATGAAAACTTGAGATAAAATATTTTTCCTGAATTTGTAGAGCAAAAACTGACTTAAGACTGCAATCCTAGACCCACTTTCCTGGAAGTAAGCCCCATTGAACTCAATGGGACTTACTTCTGGACAGACATGTATAGGATTGTGTTGCAAGGCTGCAATCCTGTGCACTTTTTCCTGGGAGTAAGCCACATCGGACACAATGGATTGGATCCAGAGTTAGTCATACTTAGGATGTAGGTGCATGCAACTAGGCTGGTGGAAGCAGGCTCCCCTACCCCATTCCTCCCTATGGCAGCCCCTCCAGCCCCTTGAAAATGCTACACGGAGGGTCAGGTGATCCTGCTGAATGGGATTAGCTGTGGCATAATGGGAATCCCTGAAAATTGGGAAGAGGCACCTCCTGTGAGTGGAGCCTTTCTGTCCACAGAAGGCAAATCCTGGATCCAGCCCAGTGGGACAAACTTAAGTTTCATTGTGGGCCTAAGTATGACTAAATCTGGATCCAACCCAATGGAACGTCTGGGTAAACATGCATAGGATTGTGCTATGAGAGAAGCACACACGGTAGGGCATGCCCACGATAAAACTCAGGCACCAGAGTACACAACTTTTATTTCCACCTCAGGTCAGTTCTAGATCCTTCACGTTTCATGTAATTGAGCAGATTTTTATTTTTCTATATCATAAAGTGTGAGGAACCCCCTTATACGCCCCTGTTCAGATTGATCGTTCTGCTATGCTTTCCCTTTCAAACTTGCTATAACTGAATGCCAGCTTTAAACAATAATTCACCTAGCTGCCTTAGCACAAATACTTTAACTATTACATACAATTTTGTATATATTTTAGTTTAAAGTTAAAAAAAATAGAATTTTAAAAGAAATTTTATTTTTGTAGAACGGTTTGATGAAATGTTTTTAATTCACGAATGATATACACCTAGCCTGGGTGCACTCTAGGTACCCAGATGTAGCTCCAGGGAAATCTGGCCTACAGCTACAACAACAACAGAGGGAGGTGCCATTGGAATGAATTGATGTACTGTTGACACCCATGATCATCCTTGTTGTGCTACTCCATTGTTTGTCTTGTCTGTTTACTGAGCTGTATCAGCCACTCCCTTATTCCCTGCACGTTCACCCCCGGGAGACTCCCCCAACACCACCTTGTGCAATCCCCACACAGTGGCCTTGTGTAGCCCAGAGAGGGGATGGAGGACCATAAGTGCACAAAAGGTCTGCACCACAGTGGACTTGTCTTTCCAGGAAGTGCTTCACATGCTTCGTTTGGCACTAAAATGTGGAACAAGGAGTACAGAAAGCTTCCATATGGATGCACCCTTACTATCACACAGCTACGCTGTGTCTCAAAGAAGCTATGCTGGACTGAGGGTCAAACTATGCATGGCATTAAATGTGTAACCTTGCCTTGCATGATTCGTTATTTTGCTTTAAATAGTGGCCATGTGGAATCCCAGCCAGGATTGGGGCTAAGGCAGAGGATGGGTCGATGCTTTAATCCAATGATGCAGTTCTGATTCCAGTCACCCCTCTGCCTTGAGCTGCTATTTGCGGCAGGAGGGGAAGTACCACTGGCACAAATGGCAGCTTCACGCCTGAGATCAATAGCGGCCTCAGGGCAGGTGCTGATTTTCATCAGGATCATGTTGAGGGGTAAATTATTAAAAACCCTCACCACACCATGTCCTGATCACTGCCCAAGCCTCCCCTACCCCTTGCAGATGCTATTTAAAATTAAAAAGCTAAGCACAGATGGGCAAGCGTTGTGTTTAATGCAATATGTATTTTGGCTGTTAGTTCCATCGATGCTCAATGGGATATATGGGGAGATTAACTTTCTTGGATCAGCCTTCCCCAAACTGGTGTTCTCCAGGGGTATTGGACTGTAACTCTCATAGTTCCCAGCCAGCACGGCCATTTCCATTGGCCATGCTGGCTGGGAATGATGGGAGTTGCAATCCAACACCTCTGGAGAACACCAGTTTGGGGAAGGCTGCTCTCAATTGTGAGCAGTCATTAGGTGGTGCATGAAGTTTGTGTATATATAACCATTGGTGCACCGACAACAGTTTTCAGAAACTTGAAGGCAAGTTCCCTGGTCAAATGGGTTTTTGAAAGACCCCAAAAAACATGCAAACCCCATTCACCTAGCGCCCATTCTGGGACAGAAAAAATTAATTGGGGTAGCCATGGGCAAAAGTACCTCTATGATACTGCACTTATAATCTCTGAAAAACTGTTGCCATCTCTACACAGCCTAAGCTAGCACTTTCCAGGACGTGTACTCATTCCACAATCAAGCCACACCCAGTATGGGAAAGACCATTGGGGCTAAGAGTAAAAAGAAGAATATGCTATGGAAGTTTCCATCCTGTGACTTGCATACCCACTTAAAAATCAATTTCCAGAAACGGAAATCCTGTTGAGTTATATCCATATGGCTATGCCAACATTTGTGTCCACAATAGCATGTCATTAACTTAACCCCATGACATTTGATTTTCGGACATTGCTATTGTGATCCAGAATAAATTTATGATGATCAGAGGGTGTAGTGATGTTATGATTTCAGGTCATGCAAAGGTGCATTATCTCATAACTCACAGGTGCAGAAACACTGTTGGAGTGTGCACTGCCCTATGCCTTGCATGACCACAGTCGCCCAGCCCCAGTCTCCGTCAATGTTACTCAAACTGCTGTCACTCTTGAGATGCAGTCAAGCTGCCCATGAGAGGGTGGGGGAGAGGTCATAGCTCAGTGGAAGGAACACATGCTTTGCATACAGAAGATCCCAGGTTCAGTCCCCAGCATTTCCAGTGAAAACAAGGAGATGATGTAAAACATCTCTCCCTGGAACCCTGGAGAACTGCTTGCCAGTCAGAGCAGACAGTACTGGGCTAGACAGACAAACAGTCTGACCTGGTAAAAGGTAGCTTCCTGTGTTCCTAATAAGAGAAGCTAGCTTCCCACCCTTTCCAGTATACCCTAATTACTGGCACATTTACCTTGAAGAGCTATGCCAGCTTTCCCTAACCTGGCGCCCTTCAGATGCGATGGACTGCAACTCCCATCATGGCCAGCCAGTCCAACACATCTGGAGGGCACTAAGTTGGGGAAGGCTGATAACCATCCAGCTGCTTATCTTTTCGTTTTGAGCTGCCCTCTTATTAAAATTATGAGGACCTTAGTTTGTTTGTGTTCCCCAACCATCTGCAACAGAAAATGCATTATGTACCTCTAGGAGATTCTCCTTCTCCTCTGCATATCTCTTCTTTTAGCACAGGGAAAATATTATGAATGCTTTAGGGCACATCTGTATAGGGACCTCTCCTGCCTCCAATGCAACTCGAGCCACAATCCAGATAGCCCCTCTAGAAACGCACATGGGCTTGGAATGTCCAGTGGGGCTTTTCCCTTTTCATTTCAGAGAGCTGTTCTTAATGCCTCAATGGATACCTTCCTGATGTTTGTGGAGCAGCCGTTGTCAGGAAGCTGTGATGAGACAGAGGCGACTCAGAGCCCTGCTGTACATGTAGAGCCTACCACACAGCTCTCTGGATTAGAGTCTAGAGCACCAAATTGGATGCTGAGGAGAGGTCTTCTGAAAAAGAAGGTCCCTTCCTTGAAGCATAGTATATGCCTGCACCAACATTCTTTCATGAATTGTGTGTGTATTGCAGTCTTTGCTAGCTATTCTGTTGTTGCCATTGCCATGTAGGTGGGACAGGACACCAACACAGGATAAAGCTCATGTGTGTATAGTCTCTGTGAGGACTGGTTATGCTGCAGGGGCAAATCTGATCACACTGTAATTTTGCCTTCTTGATTCTGTCTGCATCTGGCTGGCCTGACTTCTTAATCAAGCCAAACATGCAATCATAGATGTGTACCCTAGGGTGTCTTGCACTGTGCTCTAGCATCCTTGCCCCATTGCAATACAATCCTGAAGCTCATCTCTTGCATCCTGAAGTATAGCTGCTTGGAACAGTAAAATGTCATAGACTGGCCCTGCTTGGTGCTCGGTAGAATTTTTCTCCGGAGTTTTCGACAAAATCTGTTATCATGTAAGTTGTGTATTGTGCTACTTAACCCTATTTATATAAGATATGCATTTTATAATAATGTTATATTGTGCAAAGGACAGATCTCTTGGCTGCTAGAAACTATGCCTACGTTAACATGTGGAATAATCTGGAAATACGCTGTGTCAGCTAACAATAATCTCCCTCAAAGCTTACAAATATTATCAGATCTTCTATATAGATAGTATAATCAGTCATAAAATACATGATGTTATGGAAAAGGCTAGGCATATTAATTGTGCTTCTCTTGTAAGCTGAAAATGAAGAGAGGCAGATGATGCTTCCGTGGAGTGTGCTTTCTGAAACCTTTTTAGCTAGTGTCCCTCTGTTGGTCTGAGGATTGGATGAAATTTGCTGGTATGTATAGAACTGAAATTCTCTACCCTACATGCTGTCAGAATAGATCAGCTTCCCCTAACCCGGTGCCCTCCAGATGTTTTAGACTACAACGCCCATTGTACCTCACTATTGGCCAAGCTGACTGGGGCTGATGGAAATTCTAGTCCAAAACATCTGGAGGGCACCAGGCTGGGGAAGGCTGGAATAAATTAACATCATACTTTGTAAGGGTTGTACAACTACAATAAATGCAAGGTCAGAACTTCAGAAGGCAGTGAGTATCATCCAGAGAAATGTTGGCATCCTTAGACTGCCACCAAAATTAATGAGGCCCTTTGCACAGCCTTGTATTTAAGCACTCACCTGGTAGCCACAGGCAACAGAGAATGGCAAGCAAGTGATGCTCCATCCCTCCTCTGCACCCAGGGTAGAAACCAGACTATCAAAGGAGGTAAGCCCTTCCTAAGCTCCCTGTCCCTCCTCCACCAGCTCCCAGTAGGCTATTAACATCTGTGGGATTAGCACATAACTGTATGCTTGCATCCCCTTGTTTCTTTGGCATTGTGCCCAGTATTTCCAACTCCCCCTTGTTCATAATATTGTTCAATATATTGCCCCCAAAGATAATGGAAACCCAATGGAATGTGCTAGTCCAGTGAGACTTTTCAACAGCTTCTCTACCATATAACATTCTGGATGGTCCTCGTCAACAAAAGGCTTATCTTTATTCCCTTTTGCAAACTAGTGGCTTCTGCCCAACCTATTTTGTTTTATTTTTTTTCAAAATGTTGGCGAAAGACTATTCTTAGGGTACACTCTGATTGCAGATCCTAGTAGAACTTCAACACATGAGTAATAAAGTTCCACTTGAAACTTGCAGCCAGAGGCTACATGAATACTACAGTTGCACATTCCCAGCAGCAGGTCTGAAGGCGTGCCACTTGCTTCCATTTTCATCAATTTGCTCTGAACTGAAACAGTTCAAGGAGTTGCAAAAGTGAATTGATGAAAATGGATGCCTTGCGCCTTCAGATAGGAAGATCCTCACCCATTTGAGTTTTTCCTTAGAACTCATCACTCGCTGCTACTGCTGCTAAGTTCAGACAGGCACTTCAGTTCTAAATATATCAAGTGGGCATATAACACATTGAAACCAATGGCCCCTCCAAGTACTATGTTTAGGTGGAACAAAGTGTTCCAGAAGTGTTCCTCACTTTAGCACAAAAGCCACACCTTTAGCATTTACATCGTGGGTGACATAATGTAGAAAATGAAAATTTTGCAGTGAATTATATAGCCTATTTATGCATAGAATCTTTTGTATGTCTGCCAGCACCAAGCTGTAGGTAGCCAAGCATATGGTCAAATGGAAGTATAAGCTAGAGTTCCGATGGAGCACTGAGGATTGGAATCTCCTATAGGAAGGCCTAGGGACAGAATGTAGAAAGAAAGCAGAGCCATTATAGTATGTAGAAAGCAGAAGATGCATAGTTGATCAGAGAGCAGGGCCCAGACCAAGGGGTTATTCTGAAGAAGGCTGGACAGGGATGCAGGGGAGCAACAAACATAACAAAAATGTGTCTGGAAATTGAGGAAGCCAGGAGACTAGCAGGGGGGAGACCCAGGGATAGGTGGGGGCTGATTGACAAGCAGAAACACCTGAGAGCGAGAGAGAGAGTGCAACTGCAAAGCCACAGAAGCAAAACCAAAATCTGGTTGTTGCTTCATCAAAAACAGGCCTGACCTGGAAGTATTTAGAAACTATTGGGGTCAGTATGAATCAATGGGCTGTGGCCAGCAGGAAGCAAAGCTGGGACTTTGGGAGAAGGTTGTCTTTTCTTCCTCCACATTCCAGCCTTAACTGGCTCACTACAAGAGACAAACAAATCAGGGTTGCCCAAATAACAGGAAACCTGCAAGAGGCCAGGATGACAAGGTGCAATTATTATTTAATAAATGATTTCAGACATATTTCAGTTGTCTTCCTCAGGGGAATTTATTCAGCTGCTAGCTAGATACAAATAGCATCTCCTTGTCTCTTGCACATATTTGGAAACTCCCAGTTCAATTAATCCTGACAAGAACAGAGAAGAGAATGGAAATGCCTTGTACATGCATGCATATGAGAACTCTTGGATCATGGCCATTGACCGGAACATAATTTGGTGGAACTTATTTCCAAAAAACTAAAGGTAGAGTAGTAAGTAAGGGGTCATATCTGGGGAAACCTTCAAGATGCTTGATAAGGGGAGAGCAGGATTTTGTTAATTATTGAAAACTGATGTTAACCAAAATGATTACATGGATGAGAAGGCTATGAGAAATTGTGATGTCAAGAAGAAAAGGGTATTTCTACGGCAAAGACTCTAAATGCAAAGAACTTGTGATACAAGTACATTAAAAGGGACTAATAGGCACATATTGTTCAAACTGACTTTTATGGATGCTCTGGATTTAGTAATAAAATCGTTCCATGTTAATTCAACTTTGAAAACTGATTTGATGATTTTAAAAGTATTTCACACAGTGGAACCAAACCCAGGGAGGCTTTTTCATAAACAGTTACAATGTATATAGAGGGACTCTTTTCCTGCATGGCGGCTGTAAAAGCATAAGAGCATTCTAGATTAAGTTGTGGGGAAGGGGAGGTTTCGTTTGTTTTTAACCTACTGTAACATGCCAATGGAAACTAGCAATGAACAGTCCAATTAGTGTTGTTGAGCATTGCAAGGTTGGTTTTATAAGGCACTTTAGAAGGAGCTAGTCCAAAATTGTACAGGTCAAACATGAGAAACATATGGTGCCCAATTCTGATTATTGTGGCTTCTTCTGAATTTGCAGGATGATGTTCTATTAGAACCCTCGTGCTTTGATATAGAGGAAAATCTATATTGAGAACTATTCTGCCTTCGTGGCCTGATGTAGTAGTAGAGCACATACATTGCAAGTGGAAGGTCCCAAACTTGGTCACCAGTATCTCCAGTTAGAAGAATCTCGGATAGCTGGACTGGGAAAAAGTCTGCCTGAGACCATGTAGAGTCGTTGCCAGTTGGAGAAGACCAAGGCTAGATGGTCTCTCTCACTATAGGTCAGCTTCATAAGTTCCTTTAAAAAATGTTTTTCTAGCTCTTCATAGCTGAAAATGAAAGCGCTTAGTCCTGATTAACAACCAGAGTTTCTGGAGGGCACCTTTGGCAATGGAGTCAAGAGCTGAAGAGGGCCAAAGCCCTGACTCCCACCCCCTCCAAAATCCTCTCACTCACCACTGACACTGTGAACACTGAACTCTTCCAGGTTGGCAGTTACAGTACTCGGGGGACTGGGTTTGCCCTGGGAGCTTCCAGTTGCTGACCCCTAATTTTAAACGCTATGATTTATTCATCATAATTTTGATCCAGTAGGACCTTTTGCTTCCCCTTACTGCTCTTTTAGGAAGTATGCTTTCTGTTTCTGTTCCCCTGCCTATTCGTCACGTCCTTCCCAAGGAACTGTCAGTGCCAATCTGTTTGCTTTTATGATGGTTCCCATGCTGTGCCCATCAATGTGATATCTGCATGTGCTACTTAAAACAACTTACCTTATAGCCATTGCAGTGCTACTCCCCCCCCCCCCATGTATTGATGTCAGCAGGCATGAGCATGAGGGGGGCACACCCTCTCCCTGAAATAATTTCAGCTTCGTTGCCTGCTGTTTAGGGACTGTTACATTTTCCCTCTCCTGCTAATGAGGGTTATATATTCAAGGTGTGTATTGGGTGTATGTATGGGCTCACTGTGTAAACATAGAGGCTGGTGTCTGGGGCAGAATTTGCCCTCCTGAGAATCTAAGCATCCAATAAGTGTAAAAAATTAAAGTAAGATTTCATAGCTTCAAATAGCTGTTTTATAACTTGAAAATCCATACTGTGGGGAATATTGTGTATTCTCTCTTAAATCAAAATATGTTTTTTAATTTTTGCATGTGCCATTTCATGTTGTTGTTATATATTAACATATATTTTTATTTCCTCACGAGTTAAGATTCCGTCAGTCCTAGGGCCTGAAAATGCAAATATACATGAGTAGCATACTTTTTAGTCTGCAGTTAAGCTACGTTTATCTTGGTTTAAACTATAGTCCTAAGTACAGTTACAGGGATGTCAGTTTCAGTGTCATCAGCAGGACTTAATTCTACAGAATGCCTTACTCCATTGGCTGATGATGATCTGTGGAGCTCCACATTCATGGAGTTCCTTGTTCACTTCTATGAGCAAGGGATCGCCCTGCACACAACAAGGAACCCTTGGTAATGCATGGTGCATTTCATGGAAGAGAGTGGGAAGATTCTGCACACACAGGTCTTTGGATTATGGACTGTGTGCCCCTAATTCTATGGATGCTTTGATGTTCATACAGAGCTCCCCTGTAAGTGGATTTCCCCATTTAGTTGAATGGATGGGAGCATGCTGTGCTATCCTCTTCAAGTGAATTGAGAAGCCCTCACTGCTGAACAGCACGTATGTGTTTTTGTGTTTCAATTAGACTAATGGAATGGTCCTAAAAACATGTTATCTCAAATGTTTTTGATGGCACATCCCAACTATTGGAACTAGCATAATGTCACAAAACACAATTTTATCAACTTTTGCAGACAGATATGCCATGGTCCAAATCATCCTACTAAATGCGATTCCACTGGCTCAGCTGGTTTGGGCTGTTAAGGGAATATAATTAGATCTCGAGCCATTTTTTCCTGAGTAGTTTCATTTTTAAGTTTCTTGATCCTGACGGACTTTTTTACAGGATCCTTGCAGCCCAAGTCATTTCATTCTGAGGATCATGGCCCTAAACGCAGTTACTCTTGAACATCTTCCATTGAAACCAATGAGATTTACTTGGGAGTAAATGTATTTACAATTGCAAGGAAGTGTATGCAATCTCAGGTTCCTGGTTAGCAACTGACTGATCCAATGAGGACACATGGTTAGTAACAGCACTCAGACCCAATTGATGGGGTCAACATTTATTGAAAAGATGGACATTTATAACGAAGTTGTTTCTTTGTCGTGTAAATGATTGTTACTTTAATTGATGTGTGTTATGCTTTACTAAAATAGATACCACTCTCAGCTCATTGGAGTTGAGATCTAGTGTAGTGTGCAGTACTAGCCTTAGGAGAAGTGTCACTAGCTGAAAATGTAGAAGGTCTGTGCTTTTTACAATATAGTTTGCATTTTGAAAAAATGTTCATTTTAGATATGGAAGCTGCTGATCTGATTAGAGGGTCTAAAAGGTAGGCAGGATATAAAATAAATGATCTGAATGAGCTGCATAGTATAATATTTGCATTTTGCAAGAGATAAAGCTTGTTGGATGTAATATCTTTTAGGTCTTGTTTTTGGATTTTTAAGAATATATGTAAACTTGAAAAGTTTTGGTAGAGTGAAATTTACATGTAGAGCAATAGAGTGGGAAGGGATTGTGCAGGAAATTAGAAGAGATTGCTTGCTTTATTTCCTTTGTTTTATTTTCATTAGTAGTTGTCACTAGAAATTAGTCATGATGGATACCTAAACTGATGTCCCTGATTCCTTGTCATTAAAATAAGTGTTAGCGTTGATAACATTGTACGTAATAAAGGTTTGTGTGATGATGACTACAAGGCATTCTATGTTTGTTGAATAGGGTTGCCAGGTGACTGCACAAACTTTGTGCACTGTGCTGATGTGATCCTGCCATGATGTGCTGAAACCAGCCTTTCACAGCATTGAGATGAGCATTATCGCCTACTAATGTCTATAGATCAAGCTGCTGTTAAAGACACAGCATCAAGGGCTGGTCAAAAGTTGGCAATCTAATCATTGGACCATAAATTAAAGCAGAAGGTTTACGAAAATGTGTACATATGTCTGGATATAAAGTTCTGCAGTTCAAAAGTACCAATGCCATAGATGATCTGTGGTTTAAGCGCAATTACAAGAAGTTATAGTAAGATAAATATTGGTCCACTCTGTGTATCCTTATATAGACTAATGATAGAGGGGGAAATATATACATAGGGTGAGAATTGCTTTAATTAGTCTTATAATGTCTTATTTTTCTGCTATTCTTTACCCAATTAATTATAATTATAAATTAAACGGGGGGGTGGAAAGATGGGGATGGAATACTGAAAATAGTGTCAAAACAGGCGATTCAGACCGTCCTTAATCAAATGTTAAGTACATTATGAAGTTGATGCCATGAATAATTTCCTGTAACTCTGCAGGGATTCATCATATTCATTCAGAGATACATCTTCTGGTAGGTGATATTGTTCTAAACTGATTGTGAATTTATAAAAACCTTAGGGCACAATCTTATGGAAATGCCCATAACCCACTGAACTTGGAGGATTACAAGCATCCTATGCAGAGCAGGAGTAGCATGGAGATGAAGGTCGCCTCTGCGCTCCTCTTGCCCTGCAAAGAACTTAGACGACCAATTTCAGCTAAGTACAACAATTCAGAGTGGGAGGGAAGGAGGATGAGGTGCCACCAGGATACGTTGTATCTTGGTGCTGGTCTCCTCCTGTCCCTGACCCCTAGAATGCCCCCAAAAGCCCTTCTCTGGGGTCACTCTTACGACCTCGGAGAAGCAGCCAGTGAAGTTCTTTCCACACTGGCTTTGGGGTGGGGGGTGGGGATCTGAGTGCAGATCCCCAGCTACGAGGTTGGAGCGATTTTCTGACCTCGTAGCATAGCTGGGAATACAAAAAATTCCCATGGCTGTCTAGACACTGTCTAGTGGCCATAGGATTGCTCTGCCCATGTATAATATTATGGTGTTAAATCAAGTTCTCTAGCTGCTCCATACTAACTTTAGTGCCATTTATCTTTTTTTTTTTTAAAGCAATATAATGTAAAATGCAAACTTCAGCATGGTCTCCCTTAAGGTACATCAGAAAAGTGCTCTGACTGTTGAGGGGGAAAACCCTGTCAGAATCTAGATAGTTTTAGAATTCGATCTGGAAGTGACATGGGTGACAGCATCAGTTCAAAATTTTTGAGCCAGATGTTTGCCTTATGTAAACAAGTGAAACAAGCCATCCTATGAGCCACTGCACTCGGTCAGTGATGCAATAGGATGTAGTGGTAAGGAGACCATGATGGGATCCAATTCCAGCCCAAGTACTGCTGCTGCCACTGGTGTACAGAGGATGGGGAGGGAGTCATTCACTGCTTTCTGAGCAGAATCGCAAAAGATTAGACCCAAGATTCCCAGTGCAAGATATGGAGAAAATATTGTCATCTAATGCTTTTCAATGATAAGTGGGCAGGGCCTGATGGCTGTGCTTGGTGTCCCATGCGCTATGATGCTGTCTTATCTGCCACAGTTCAAATATCCATTTGATGCTACTCCTGCTGAGGCAGACCCTTCGAACTGGGTCATTGGAACTATAAGCATTGTCATGAGCTGAGTAACTAGGCTCTATCCTAGTCAAGTCACTGTATGTGAAAATCCATTTATGATTTCATCTGACAGTTAAATGATTACCTAAGCTGCAAACTGCACCACTGACAGAGTCAGAGTCTATACCTGGCTGGCACCATAATGTGAGCTCACGGCTCATACTTTGTATTTCAACCGCACCCTGTTGTTTTTAATATCTGTATTCCTCAAACTCTTCAATCTACCTGGACTACTGTTCCTTTTCAAAGGTGCATTAATTGCCTTGATTCAGTGCACTTTCTCGTTACTGTTGAAATGGTCTGTGCTTCTCACTGCAGCAAGTGAAATCAAACTTCTTGGGTCATACTGCCTAAACACTGAGAAATGTACTTATGATATATCTTGTATTCCTTTTCCACGTTCTGATTTTCCAGTATCCTGCTACATGAATGGGTTACAAAAAGCAGCAGCGGGCATATCTAATATACCATATCCACATTTTATGCAACCATGACAGGTCAAGGGTGCAATTCTATACACACTTACCTGGGAGTAAGTAGTTCTGAGTAGACATGTATCGGATTGTGCTGTAAAAAAAAGTGTGCTGTGTTGTGCAGTAACAGTAACATTCTGGAGTTTTGTTCCCTAACCACATTTTATGCTTCATGCCTGAGATTTGAAGCTGGCTGCTTTATATTAACACTGTTGAAATGTGTCACAAAGTTATTGGTGTTTGTTTGCTTTTCAGAATAAGCATGTATTGCTACATTGCTTGGCTTTCATCATTACCTGTTTATGAAACAGGCAAACAGCATAAAGAAATCGTGTTGACGGTCATTTAGACAGCCTGATCCACAAATCATTGAAGCCTAATTATTCGATTTTAAGGTGCTTTGACTATAGCACAGGGGTGCGGAACCTCTTTCAGCCTGAGGGCCAAATTCAATTTTAGAGAAGCTCTTGGGCTGCATTCCAGTGGTGGGCGGGGCCAAAGCCAAAAGGGCAGGCTCAAAAATACCAGAATATTTTAGTTACAGCTCTTAGTGCAGTAAGGAAGCCTTAGGAGAGCCATTTCAACCTTTTAGAATGGGGAAAACATGCAAAAGCTGGGAAACCACCCAATGATTGGTGGTCGGAGGAGAGGGGCATGGCCATCTGGGAAACCCGTGGCCAGACTGGGACCCAAAGCAGGCTGGATTCGGCCCACAGGGCTGTGGTTTGGCACCCCTGCTATAGCACAATCAAATAGACTTTAGTGAGGTTTCAGAAGTGAATTGAAATTTGATTATTACTTTAAAAAGACAGGCACAAAACTTTGATGACATTGCTACCCCACTGACTGATCTGCATCTGTGAGACTTGTGCCACTGATAACTTGCCACAGTCCTCCCCTGCTAACGCAGGAGGGAGCTCTCTCCCAGTTGACTAGTACAGAAAGTACATAGCTTTATGGAAATAATGCTGAATGGATGTAAGTAGTCTGCTTACAGGTGATACAAAAAGCACATAAGTCCACCTTCCTGCACATGTCTCAATCCGTTTTATAACTGGGTTCCTACACATTCAAAACTAAATAATGGTCATTTACACCAGGACCATCTTCCATCTGGTAACCTGTGTCCTCACTGTGGAAAGCTGTGTGGATCTAGAATTGGCCTCCACAGTCACTGGACCCATTGCTAGAGTCTACACCAGGGGTCCTCAAACTTTTTAAACGGGGCAGTTCATTGTCCCTCAGACTGTTGGGGGGGCGGATTATAGTTTGAAAAAAATATGAACGAATGGATCAAGTTAAAAAAAAGGACTGGGGTCCCTTTTTTTTTTTTTTACTTGATTAAATGGAAAGTTATTATAAATTAATAATAAATTATAAATTAATTTGCTGTCTAAAATTGAAATACATTAAATTTTAAAGAGGCTTGATTTGCACACTGCACATATCTTATTTGTAGTGCAAAAAAACAGGAAAAAACAATACAATATTTAAAATGAAGAACAATTTTAACCAACATAAGCTTATTCAATTCAATTCAATATTTATTGTACGGTCACAGACCCATAAAAACAATACAAACAAGGCAATAAAAAACAACAACCATAATTGTTAAAACCTGCACATGTTTAAAATACAATTTTTTAAAAAGGAGAGGATACAATTTAAAATTTATTTCAGTCACAGACCAGTATAACACAAAAGCAACAATAAAAATGTTGGTAAAATACATAAGATCAATGTGATGAACACAACAGTTCCAAACTATGTCTAAAATATTATTCAATAAAACCATTCAGCATCAATTTTCTTTGGCTTATGGCAGCTGCACAAAAGTTAGCCACTTTTAGGGTAATTTGAGAATCCTGATCCAACAGAAGGTACCGTATTTTTCCATCTATAAGACGCCCCCATGTATAAGACGCCCCCCACTGGGCAGTTTCGCAACTGCGCGGTTCTCTCCTTGGCTTACTTCCGTGTATAAGGCGACCCTCAATTTTTAGTCTAACAATTTTAGGAAAAAGTATAGTCTTATACATGGAAAAATACTGTACTTTAAATAATATTCATTGGATCTACCAGGGATTTGTTGTGTAATAGGGGTAATAAATGCATGGCGCAAATCCCGATAGAAAGAGCAGTACAGCAGAACATGGCCTATGGTTTCCACTGCTCTCATCCCACAGGGACACAAGCGTTCTTGATAAGGGATACCGCCAAACCTTCCAGCCAGTAGGGCTGAAGGCAGAACATTAAACCTGGCCAGGGTGAAAGCTTTCCTAAATTTGGGAATATTCAGATCCGCCAGATAATTTGCATGCACAAATGCCCTCCCATTGCCTCTTAAGTCAGGATACGTTAAAGCCAGACTCAGGTGATACTGTAATTCCACATCCCTGATACGCTGCTGGATTATTATAGCCCAGAGATACTAGGGCAGTGATGGCGAACCTTTTTGAGCCCGAGTGCCCAAACTGCAACACAAAACCAACTTATTTATTTCAAAGTGCCAACACTGCAATTAAAGCTGAATACCGAGGTTTTAGTTTGAGAAAAACAACTCATACAGTTGTCCGAACTAATTAACATCCTTTGTCTTTAAAGAAAAACACAATAACAGAGCTTTCAATGATACAAACAGTTTTTTGTTGGGAAAAAAATCAACTAAAAAAATTATTATAGTACAGTCATGCCTTGGATTGAGAGCATAATTCGTTCCGGAAACATGCTTGTAATCCAAAACACTCTTATATCAAAACGAAATTCCCCCAAAAAAATTGTACAGAGATTTTTAATTTAAGCCGTACTACAGTACTTGTATTGCAAGACGTTGCTTGTATATCAAGTCAAAATTTTTAAATAAATATTTAAAAATTTTCTTGTCTTGCAAAACGCTCTCAAACCAAGTTACTTGCAATCCAAGATATTACTGTACTACATTGTACACATAGCCTGAAGGGAATTTATACAAACTTTTTAAATTTAGCACATGTATTTTTGGATAAGGGATTCTCAACTTGTAATATGATTATATGCCAGACTGAAATTGTATGGGGCAAGCTTTACCCCGGGTCCTTTCCCTGCTTCTACAGGTGTCGGATTAGTAAAAGTAAAAGTCAACCTGTACTAGGATGAGCAACATAAACAAGAAAACTAAATGTGCTTGACACATTTTAAACACTTTATGTCTTGGACTGCAAACACTGCATTAGGTAAAAGTTTGCATTGGGCATGCTTTTGCACAATTAATGTGATTTTTGCTATTGCATGCATGCTGATAATTTGTCAAACCTTGGCTCATACTCCGTTAGTTTGAGAGCAACACATGCAGCACTCAGCTCAACTGTTAGAGCTTTACATCCAAGCCATGCTCTGTGCATCATTCTTCAAAAATTATTTTAAATGTGATAACAATGTAGAAAAGAATTCTGTAACAGGAATTCTAGAATAAAATCATTCTGTTCCACACTGTGAGAAAGAACAAAATCATTAGTGTTTTGCAGAAGGGGACAGTCTTTTCGCGATCTGGTGACCAATGGCTTGAGTGCCCACAGAGAGGTCCCTGCATGCCAGCTGTGGCACCCGTGCCATAGGTTCGCCATCACTGTACTAGGGCATTTGGTGAAAAGCCCAGGTTTTGCAATTTTTCGTACACAGTGGATTTCCATTTTGTCTGGCAATTATCAATTAGAGTCAATGGGGCTAAACCCACAGGGGAGAAAATCAGCTTCAGCCAGTAATGAATCCTAAGAATCCATGCACGGGCCCCACTGAAATTTGCTCTGCTTCTAAACGAACAATTGCATTGGGAACACAACTTGGAACTCCCAACACTGCCCGCAAAAACTTAGTCTGGGTGACCTCAAAGGGGGCAAAGCTTTTATATGCACACAACTGAGCACCATATAACATCTGGGAGATGACCTTCGCATTGAATACCTGGATGGCTGAAGGGATATGTTGGCCTCCTT
This sequence comes from Shinisaurus crocodilurus, assembly GCA_021292165.1. Lineage (NCBI taxonomy): Eukaryota > Metazoa > Chordata > Lepidosauria > Squamata > Shinisauridae > Shinisaurus > Shinisaurus crocodilurus. Next base: position 37,000,803 of record CM037880.1, on the reverse strand, counting down.
TTGTGTAAAAGAAGCGGAGAAGAGCCTTAACACTTCTCTGGGAATTCTCAATGGCATTTTTAGTTTGCAAGCTCCATAAACCAAAAGAATGAAAGGTTATGCCTAAATATCTGAATGAGGCAACTTGTTCTATAGGGTGGTTGTTAATCTGCCATTTATGTTTTAATCTTCTTCTAGAGAAAACCATAACCTTAGACTTTGCGTGATTTATCAGCAGTAGTTCGTTTTTGCAGTATAGGTCTAGAGCTCTTAAGAGACGTCTTAGGCCTATATTTGTCAAGGAAAGCAACACCGCATCATCGGCATACAAGAGTACTGACAAGGACTTATTTGCCAGAGTCGGGGGGTGGGAACATACTTCTGCCAAGCTTTTGACTAATGAGTTAATATAAAAATTAAATAAGGTTGGAGCAAGTATGCAACCTTGTTTTACCCCATTCGCCGTTGAAATTTGCCGAGTTAAATGTCCTGCCCGATTACATCTTATCCGAAGACAAGTATTCTCATATAAACTACATATGAGAATTAGGAGGCGTCTATCAATGTTTGTATCCTTGAGCTTTTTCCATAATCTTTCTCTTGAAATTAAGTCAAAGGCCGATTTAAAATCAATGAAGGCTGCATAGAGAGCTCTTCCAGCAGTTACTGCGTATTTTTCCACCAGATGTTGGAGGACCAGGCCCTGATCAACGGTGGATCGGCCAGACCTGAATCCTGCCTGTTCCTCTTCTAAAATATTTTCTTTCTCCAGCCACTCAACTAATTTTTTATAAAGATGGCTAGCATACAATTTACTAATGATGCTTAAGAGGCTAATAGGTCTGTAATTTGAGGGGTCTGATCTTTTCCCTTTTTTATATATTGGGATAATAATCGCAAGCCCCCAATCAGCTGGGATATATGCTGAGCGGTCAATGCAGGTAAACAGGGCTGCCAAAACGGGCGCCCACCATTCTATATTTGCTTTAAGCAGTTCTGGTGGGATGTTGTCTCCGCCTGGAGCTTTACCCTGTTTAAGGTTCCGGATAAGGGTATTAATTTCCGAAATAGGGACAGGAGGCCACTCGGGAACACTACTTATAATAGCTGTTGAGAACTGTTGGGAGGGTTGGCCACTCGCATACAGGGTGCGGAAATGAGCTTCCCAAACTTTAACGGGAATAAGAAACTCTAAACTAGTTGTTGGTTTTTGCCAGCCCCTCGAAACAACTTTCCAGAAGGTACCCGAGTCACCCGCCCTCGATGCCTCTATTAAGCATTGCCATGCTTCCCTTTAGTCTTCCTTCTTTTTCTCTTTAATTAGCGCTTTATATCTCCTTTTAAGCTCAAAGTACTCCTCAGGGAGAGCGGAGAGATTCAGTTCCCTATACCGCCTGTATTTTTCCACTAAGGAGTGCTTCAAGGCAATACAGTCTTGATCAAACCAGCCTATAGATCTTTTTGGTGGGGGACTTTGTCTTACACCCTTTTTATGTGTCAAACAATTTTGGAGGGAGGAGATCAGGTCCTGAAATAATGATACTGCTATTTCAGGGGAAACTGCTTTTAACATGGCCTCACGAAGACGAAGACTACCTTCCAAGTATAATATCTCGGATGTTTCTTTATCCAATTTAGCTGTCCACCTGATGCGTGGGGAACTCATTTCTACATCAGCATTCAACAAAGGATCATAATCGGTGTGCACAATAACACTTCCCAGATTTAGGGATAGAGTTAAGGGTAGATGGTCACTCTCAACACGGTTACCCACCTTACACGCAATCACCCTATTTAACAAATTATGTGAGACTATGATATAATCAATTGTTGAAGCACCCAAACCAGACATGAAGGTAAATTCCCCCTTTATATCACCCTCTACACCCCCATTCAAAATTGCTAGGTCTAGTCTGTTTATCATTTTCATAAGGCATAAACCAGCATAATTACAACCTTTATCCTTAGATTCCCTCTCTGGCAGAGGATGGGCCTCCTCTGGTACAGGTGGGTGATCTTTGAAGTGGGCATACAGAGCAGCATCATTCTGACCAATTCGAGTATTAAGGTCACCAGCCACAATCACCTCTGGGTACAAATCTAATATCTTACTAATATATTTTTCCAGCTTTTGCCAGTCATCTTTAACCAGGTGCTTTTTCCTTTGTGGTGGCATGTATACATTGATTAATAATAAATGACACAACCTACACTTTATAAACAATGCCGTGGCCAAATGGGCCAGGGGCTCAGGGCTAACAAAGGAAGCCCTGATACTAGTAGCCACCAGGATCCCCAGACCACCTCTGGGCCGCCCACCTTTAGTGCTGGGAGTTGCTTCCAAGGAGTATGAGACAAAACCATTTAACGATAAATCCTCTCTTACCCAAGTCTCTTGAAAAAGTAAAATATCGTGCTGTTTGGTAAATTCTACAAAAGGAGGATCTACCACTTTACTTAGCCACCCTGCAATGTTCCAAGAAAGAAGGGATATCTGCAATGCTGCATTATGGAGATAATTTTTTTGTCAGACTTGTGCAGCGCCCCCACAAGGGGAGCTTTGGGCACTTATAATCTCTCTTGGGGAAGTAGATGAAGTTAGACCACCTTTAGGTGGCTGATGTTCTATTGTAGTTTCCTGGACCCTGGTTGTTGGTCTCGAGTTGTCCGTCAGAACTTCAATCAGATCCAACTGAGGAACAATCCTACTAACATTAGATATCACTGGGCCATTCAACTTTGTTGGGTGGGAAACAGGTTCCACATGCCTTTCCAGGGATCCCCGTTCCTCTTCTTCCAAATATCTCATATCCACCCAGGATATAGGATTTGATCCAATGGCCATTGTTGTCATCACTTTGGGCATTGAGCCACTTTGTGCAAGTTTATAATCTGGGTAAATCATCACTCCTGCTCCTCTTTGTGGCCCTGTAATCTCTCCGTTGAGGCCGTTTCCAACTACCACCCCACTCATTTGTTCATTTTTCTGGGGTATTAGAACACAGTCCACTCCTGAACCAAATGTTTCCCCCTTGTCCAAGAGGCTCACATGCTCTGCCTGCCTGGCTATCAGAAGTTCTCTCAAAGATGCCAGATTCCTCAGAATATCATTTTGTGCTTCTAGAGTCAGTGCACAGAAAGAGTCCAGGAGAGCTTTCTCCTCAATGTTGATTGGTTCAACTTCCTTATGGTGTATGTGGCATTGACCCTGTAACACCTTTTGACCAGCTTGTCCTTTAGGAGTAGGACCCTTTTTATGGGTCATATCAGAAGTGGGAGACTCATGGGCCACATCTGGATCCGTGAGATCAATCAGATTTTTTGAGCTATTGGTCCATTCTCTTTCGCAGTGAACTGAGTTTATGTCATATCCCCTTAGGTCCTGCAAAGGTACTTGATTTTCAAAGAACCTTGACACTGTTATACCACTATAGATAAAAAAATCATCCTTACTGTCCCATATTGAGGTGGCCACATTCCAATCTTTAAACGTAATCACTGCTCGAGCACAAATATAATTAAAATATAAATATTCCACATGGGTTATATCCTCCTTGGTAAAGTAATTAGGGAAAACCTGCTCCAGTATTTTTATAAGATGTAGTTTGCGCTCAGTCTGGGATAAAAACCCAATAGGTTTAGGGTAGTTGGAAAAGACTAGCTTTTTACGAATCAGAACAAGGTTCCAGCTGTTACTATTTACAACCTTCTTCTGTGAGAATGTTCTATTGGCTGGTCCCGGGGACCCAGGGTCCTGCCTAACATGCTCCTGCTCCTGACCAGTAAAAGATGGTGATTGGCAGGATACAGCTCTCTCTCTATTTTTTTGTTCCGTAACAGCACAGTTCTTGTTGTTTTCCCTAATATTCTTTTTGGGCTTTTGGTCAGCCTCCGAGTTCAAACCTTTATCCAATAGTTCAAAGAGTTTCTTAAAATTCATTTTATTATAGCAGGTATGTTTTGCATTTTTGATATTTTTACTCTTCTTCTTTAGATTATTTGCATTGCTAACAACCTTTTTGCTCACCACTCTCTTAGGAGCCTTACAATTCTTATCAGTTAGCTTGTTTATTTTGTTTAATTTTAACTTACAATTATTGGGTTCCTTCTCTGCACTAGCACCTTCATGGTCCGCACCCATTGTTTTGTGTACTTTAACAAGTGTAGTTAAAAGTTCATTACATTCTGATAGGAAAGACTTTACTAGTTCTAAATCCCTTGATATCAGGAAAAGCCATGCTTCAATTGGCAGGTTGCCCTCATTAATTAGCGAGGTTTGGCTTACCGACCGACCGTTCTTTGAGTGCTCCTCCAGCACTATCACCTATACTATTACCCAGCTCATAAACCTGTCTTAGCATCAGTTCATTCAATTGTTTATCTTTTTCAGCTGGCTGGCAATTATCTTTACTCGCCACAGTTTCAGCAAGGGCCAGCTCAATTGCCAGGTTTAAAGAGGGGGAATCCTCTTCCAGATTTTCTTGGACTTTACCTTTAAAATCCAACGACCAATCTAGTTTAGAATTCACTGTAGGAGAGTGCTCCTCCTCCACTGATTTCTCTTCATCAAGGGGTGTAAAAAATTCTGTAATCTTTGTCTGTTCTTTCCTTTCTCTCCATCCTGTTAAAGGGATACTCTCAAAAATGGGTGGGACCCCCAGGTCTCTGCATGTCTTTCTGGTGAGCACCATTTCTTTGCAGTATTGATAACACAAGTACTGCACATTAAATAGTAAAAATAAGAATAAAAATGGAAACTCAAGGGTGTAACAAATGAGCGAGTGGGACTGCAATAAAATGAGCAGGTAGGTAAACAATGGACTAAGAGCAAGCCAAAAACAAAAACACTCTCCCAGACAAAACTGAGCTCAAGCTCACACACCTGCAGCTGCTTGTATCCTTCAACTTGTTCAAGGTCTGTTTGAGTTATTTATATAAAAAATAGTTATTAAAATATCAAGACAAGCTCGACTTAAAACGAATAAAATATTCAAAAAGTTTAAAATACTTTTTAAAAGCTTAAGACAAACGGGAACCTTCACTCACTCTCTCATTCTCCGTTGTCAGGCGGCTTTAAAACAATAAAACAATAAACACCCAAAATTGTGGGAGTTTGATTGCTGTAAAAATATTAATTTAAAAGGATAAGTATTTAAAAACATTTAAAATATTTAAAAACATTAACTCAAATAGCAGCATCTACCACCGGCTACCTCCTCCTCCATAAGAAAAACGGAGAACAGTCTGCATAACAGACCCCAAACAGACACCTAACGGGCACCCAACGGGCGATGCCCTTTGGCAGCACCCTTCGGCCGCTGCCTTGGTCCTCCTGTGGTTGAAATAGTAGCTGGCTGGGCCGGGCCACGCCTCTGCAGCAGAGCACAGCTGCAGCCTGCCAGGGGAAGGAGGCTGGTCCAACAGATAGGGTGGGGAAGATCTCTCACCGCTTGTTTGCTTGCCCCAGCCATAAGCTTATTAGTATTTCAATGGGAAGTATGGGCCTGCTTTTGGCTAATGAGATGGTCGATGTCCGGTTCCATATTTGTCACTGCTATTCGTAACAAGTAATGCAAGAGATGCAGGGTGGTGGGCGGGTGCCCCGCGCCCCGCTGCTGGCTCAGCCGCCACTCCTCCCCTTCCCCCGCAAGGAGCCTCTAGATCGGCCGCGGGGCCGGATGAAAAGACCCAGCGGGCCGGATGTGGCCCGCGGGCCGTAGTTTGAGGACCCCTGGTCTACACAATATTTTTCTTTAGAATTTCCTCCTTTTAAAATTTTCTTTTTGTAATTTTTTTATCCTGGAAGACAATCTTACTCGGTCACGAGTGATCGCCTACATACATACATACATACATAGAGAGATGGAGGGATACCTGCAAAATTAAGCCCTACTAAGTTCAACTGAGCTCCTTTCCAAATAAAAGTGCATAGGTTGCTGCGGAAAAAGTGCTTTTAGTATACAGGCATACCTCGTATTGTGCTTCGCTTTATTGCGCTTCGCAGATATTGTGGTATTTACAAATTGAAGTCAGCAGCCATCAACATCGAGGCAAGACCCTCCACCAGCAAAAAGGTTACAGCTCACAGAAGTCTCAGATGATGGTTAGCATTTTTAAGCAATAAAGTGTTTTTTAATTAATTACATTGTTTTTTTAGACATAATGCTATTGCACACTTAATAGACTACAGTATAGTGTAAACATAACTTTTATATGCACTGGGAAACAAAAAAATTCGGGTGACTCGCTTTATTGCGATATTTGCTTTATTGCGGTGGTCTCTGGAACCAACCCAGCAATATCTCCGAGGTATGCCTGTACTGATGAAACAGGCCTTAAATCCAAGTGCTCCAGTTTAAGTGGATTGTGGATTAGGTTGATAAAAGACTAAACCCTCAGATGCATAGACTTGCTGTTCTATAAGGCACAGACTTGGAACTTGATGTTTTTCTGCTTGCAGGGCTCAGAAAGTAGTATATTTATTGTTGAGGTTATGATGTTTCAATACGAGGAACCAGTATCATCATATATCAATATCAAGATGCATTGTTTTTCTATACACAAAGTATTTTGAAACAAAAAAGCAGATGTTCTTTGTATATTTCAGTCAGCCGTCTCAGCATTTGCTTCACTTTTATAGGGAGAAGGTGTTACATTTTTGTTTTTAATCTCAGAATGTCAAAATCAATGCAGATGCAGCAAATAAAGCATATTAAATACTTAAATTTGAGAACATTGGGTTCCTTTGTCATTATATTATTGAGCTATAGTCAGTATGAACACAAATACAAACATGATGACATTCTATCTTTTGTTATTCCTAAATATATATTCTGCTTTATTCTTTGCTCAGGAATATTTCTGAAGAGTAACTTCATAAGCTAGGAACAATTCTTTGCTTTGTATCCAAACTACAGAGATGCCCTGTCAAGGAAGGCTGAGCATGTACATGTACCCGTATTTTTCCGTCTATAAGACGCCCCCATGTATAAGACACCCCCCCACTGGGCAGTTTCGCAACTGCGCGGTTCTCTCCTTGGCTTACTTCCATGTATAAGACGACCCTCAATTTTTAGTCTAACAATTTTAGGAAAAAGTATAGTCTTATACATGGAAAAATACTGTAGTTTATTTTCTGTTGCATTTATATCTCAGCTTTCTTCCATCATGGTCAAAGCAGCATGCATGAGGTCTCCTATCTGGGCACTGACCAGACCCAGACCTGCTTAGCTTCAGCAAGCTTGCCTGTGTCTTTAGACAAACCTCTGGGACAGATTTTACTGTTCCAATGTGGAATTAAGCATGTGTCTATTTAAAAATACAGAAGCAGTGGCAGAATCCTTCCTTGGCTTCTGCTTCCAAGATTTGTAGAAAGCTTTTATCTGTTCCTTCATGTGTAGAATAGTAATTTTCAATCAGATTCTGCACATCGTTATTAGGAATTAAGGCAAATGTTGACAATGCCAGGCAAATTTCATTACTGTCCAAACACTCAGGTTAAATCTGTGAATGTTGACAGTCACTCAAATGTAATGGGCAGCATTCGTGTCTTTCTTTCAACTACTTAGTTATATACCACTTGCTATCATAAGATCTCTAAGCAGTTTATATAAGAAATGTATGAAATAAAAGATAAAAGCCATTATAAAAATAATATAAAATAATAAATACATTAAAATCATTATAAAAACAGTAAACCAGAGCAGCATGATTATACGTCAGGCAAAGCCTGAGTAAACTGGTGCGTCTTCAAGAGGCATCCAAAGTTTGCCACAGTGTCTGCCTCTCGGACCACATGTGGGAGAGCGTTCCACTCCAGAGGGCGGGTGCCACTACCGAGAAGGTCTGCTTACATGCTGTTACTTGTCAATACACAGTTGGTGATGGGGCAACCAACCAGGCCTCCTTGGAAGATCTTAGGGGTCGATTTGGTGTATATAGGGGAAATGGTTTGTGTGCCACAAAGGCACCTCTATTTTCTAGGATTCACAACATTCATCTGGGATTGTCACCATTCTCTTCATTTGGGGCAGACCTACACTTATCTTTGATTTGCTTTTCACATTAAGGCTGCAAACTTGTGAACATTTACTTGGGAGGAAGACGCATTGAACACAATGACACTACACAATACATGTGTAGGATTGTGCTGTAAGTCGGGTGGGCAAACGCTCAGTTTGCAGGATCTACTTTGTATTTTCCTGGAATCAAGCTTTCCCAACTGGAGCTATATGCAAAATAGAGCTTCAGGAAGGACAGTAGAGGGGACAGACACATGCATTTTCTCACAGGGGTAAGTTGAGAATCCCCACTTCAACTCAATTGTGTTTCCTCAATTTAAATAAATAAATAATGCATTTAGCCCTGCTCTTCATCCTAAAAGGCTGCCAGAGCGGCTTACAAAGATCAGAAATAAGGCAGTCCTTGCCTGCAGGTTTACAATCTAAAAGACACCACACAAAAGGAAACGGGATTGGGAGGGAGGAGGAAAAGTTACATGTGATTACCAGCCAAAGCCACTCTGAGTTCAATAGCTAAAGTGAGACTACACCTAATGCCTCCCAAAGGTAACAATTGGCTTCCTCATGTGGTTTATTTTTCAGTTGGGAGTTACAGGGAGATCAAGTGGGAATTCCAACAAAATATCGTAGTCTGCAGTGATTGTGTTTGCTGTTGCAGTCACAGCTGGCTAAGGCATGCTGGGAGTTGTAGGATTTTTTTGTCTAAACATGCATAGGATTGCGCCTTTAGAGTTTTGTTTTTCCTTACACATTTTTTGTACATCTGCAAACCTTGGGTTCCCCCACGTCTACTGATACTTCCCTCTTGTGCATGGGTGGTGCCATTTTGGCAACAAAGCAATGCTACTCACATCTGAACACTGGAAACAGAGGGAATTATTCCTTTCTTTAATTATCTTTAGTTCTCTGCCCTTCTAAAACATACCCTTGCAAGACTCTCTGTTGTTTTTCTATGTATTTAGGTATCATTTTTCACATTTAATTTACAAGAAAACCCTGTCTCGTGTAATTTAGAATCCTAAAACAATTTTAAAATGAGGGAGGGGAAAATACTTTGGGGACCAATAGCAAGCTGCTAGAAATAAGTCCCATTGAGTTCAATGAGTTTTTACTCTCTCGGATGTGTGTATAAGATTGCAGCCTTGATTTCTTGAGATCCTAAAGTCCACACCTGCCCCCTGGAGAGGCCGCATCCAAGTCTAACCTGATAGCCCTACACAAGAAGCCCCTATAGAAGAAGGGGTTTAGTTCAAAGAAATTACACTTTGCACGTACTTAGAGGTATGAGACATAGCTCTATGGTGGAGCATAAGTTCTGCATGCCAAAGGGCCCCCAGGTTTGATCCCTCACATCTCCAAGTAGGGCTGGGTGACTTAAGGGCTTTCGTGAAGGTCCATGCATTCTCGTGGCAATTGGAGACTATGTGATCACTGCATATAATACAAAGCTGTGCTATGATTCCAGCACAGGGCCCCATCGCACACCTAAAATCCCTCTCCGGTGCAACATTTAGCCCATTGCTCATTTAGATGAATCAATGGAAAACATTTTGACAAGGTATAAAGGTGCCAGCCCCCACTCCAATTAATCAGCCGCTAGATTTTAAAGCCGTTTAAATTACGTATTTGCAAAACATATACAAATTATTTGTAAAGGGTTGGATCCAAGATCTGTCTTCTGCAAAAGGAAGGTCCCTCTGCCCGATTTGTGGGGACTCCCCTCCCCCCACACCACAGTTCACCCCACTCAGCAAGGTCTCCTGAATCTCTGTGTAGCATTTTCAGGGGGCTGGAAGAGCTGCCGCCGTGAGAAGGAATGGGGCAAGGAAGTCAACTTCCGCCAGTGCAGTTGATCAAGCTTCAATCTGGATCCAATATAAATAAAACCTGCAGGTGGCAAGGACCATCTTAGAAAAAGGTACACACATGCATCTAAAAACAAAGCAGCCTTCCCCAACCTGGTGTCCTCCAGATGTCGGACTGCAATTCCCATCATTCCCAGTCAGAATAGCCAATGGGAGTAGCAATCCAACAAATTTGGAGGGCACCAGGTTGCAGAAGCTGAAATAAAGTATGCCCCCCCATACACGCACACACTTTGGAACTATTGTCCCGTCCCCCGTCCCCCATATTCTGTCATGAACCAGCAAGGCAAGATAGCATGCTCATGCTTTTTTTTCTTTTTCTGTGGCCTTTTCTGCTGCCATCAGGTAGAAGTCTTTATTTCTCCACTAAATCAGTCTCAAACTCTTTAGGTCTCGGGTATATACTTTAGGTAGTGTGGGGGTTGGCTGTTAAGACAGATGCATTCAGCTTCTCTGCAATCTCTTTATCCTTCTTCAGCACTCCTTTAACTCCATTGTTGTCACCCAACAGCCCATTCACCTCCTTAGCCAGTTTCTGTTTCCAGGGTATTTAAAGAATTGGTCTCAGTGCTATTAGCAATATGCTCCTCAAAATCTTTATTTGCATCTCTTGCTGTCTTCTTACATTTCTTTTCTACAAGTTTGTGTTCCTTTTTGTTCTCCTTGTTTCTGCAAGACTTCCATTTTCTGAAGGAATACAGAAGATGCCATCGCAGTACTGTTCTGATTTGTTAATTGAGCATCCTGCTTGCCACTGTTGGAGACAGTGTGCTGGGTTAGCATGCCATTTACTTTGATCCAGTTTGACATTTCCTATGCTTGTCTTTTTAAAATAAGGCTCAAAAAACAATCACAGCAAATCATAAAACAAGAAAGAAAATCTAGTTTCTAGGCAGCCTCAAAACAGGTCATTTCTCTAACAGACAGCATTGCTATTGTAAAAAATACAAAACTATGTCAGGTTCTCTCCAAATACAGTACCCAGTTGGCTGTGACTCATGGCTCTGCTGTGGGGATGTTGGGGAGGCAATCCAGGGCTTTTTAATAAGAACATTTTGAAGTGCACAGTGGCATTCTATGCACAGCACGCACTGCTACAACACAGCTATGCATTTTCCTTGTGTGCATATATACTTTGTTGCATTCCAGGACATTTGGAATCACATTCCAGGATATTTGGAAGCCTACACAGAGTGGAAGAAAATCCTCAGAATTGGGAACTTGACTGCACTAATGCAGAAGAGTATTATATTCAAGCTGTAAGAGAGTCAACAGAAAGAGCAGTAGGCCTTATAGTGAGGACTGTTAATATGTAATTCTGTGCACATGAAATGATAAAACTATTGGTTTCTTGTTGGTAGGATGATGGCAAGACAAAAGCCTTGTCTGGAAACACCCTCCATCAAGGAGAAAAAGATGGAATAGCTGCACAATACTTACTTATTGGTGGCACTAAAAGCCTTCTCACTGTCCGGAAGCACCCTTGGAGAATGCAATCTGGAAACCACTTGAGGTGTGGGGTGGGACACTCTCTGTCCTCCCTGCTTCAGATTCAGGGGGTCAAGAGGGTCTGCAATGGAGGGCAGGTGAGGAACAAGTGAGCCTTCACCTTGCTCAAGAGATGTCCAGATTGTAACCCCTAAAATGCTGCTCATACAGCTGATGCTGTGCACACCCCAATATATGGGGCAAAAGTGGGTGGTTCAATTTGGATACTTCTAGAAGGGGTGGGAAACACTTTGCTTCCCTGCTGCAGACCCAGAGGGCCATAAAAGCCTCGTCTGGAAGCCCCCCAACTCTTTCCCTCTGCTTTTGGCTGCAAGTGGTTCTTTCTGACCACAGGGAAAGGCAGTGACTACAATGAAAGAGCCTAAAGGTGCAATCCTATGCATAGTTAGACAGAAATAAGCCCTACAATTCCTAGCATTCCCCAGCTACCCATGCTGAGTTGAGAATGCTGGGAGTTGTAGGACTCCCCCCCCCCCCCCCGTCTGAACATGCACAGGATTGCGCCTCAAATTTGCCAGATCTGGATGTCTGTTGAACCACTGCAGATTTCCCCACCCTATATTTAACCATTCTGCTACTTTTACTTGTAAAAAATGTTAGCCTTATTGTAGATGTAAAAAAACAAAAACAAAACTCAAACCATACTGCGGCGGCGCGACCCTTAAACGCCTAGTCCCTAATTTAGACGTGCCTTGCGTCCTCGTTCCCGTCAAAGCAGCGTAATCTGATGCCAAGTGAGGGTAAGGAAGAAAGGGCACCGCGCTTCAACGGCTGCTACTGAGCATGCCCAGGTGCCACGGAGCATGCCTAGTAGCGTTTGATGTGAAAAACTTGACGGATAGCAGAGAAGAGGGTTCCAGCTAGGCCGGTTTGATTCTGATCGGGGTCTCTGCACGCCATGGGGAAGAGGGATAACAGGGTGGTGAGTAAGCCAGGCCGCTCCCGTGGAGGCCTGCTTGGGGCTGCAAGCCTTTAGAGGAAGGGCCGCAGCCGCTCCTACTGGACTGGGTGGGGATGTTGGACCTGGGAGGGAAAGACGTGGGGGCGGGGGTTGGACTATCACCTTTTAGGCTGGGGGTGTCGGGGTAGGTGGGGATAAACTGCGTCTGTCGCACATACTGCAGACCTTTCCTCACCCTCAGCTGGTGAAACAAGAATAAGCTCTTTAAAATAGTCCTAATGCTGATGGGCTCGTGGCCTTTTTGGGGCGGGCGGGGGGCTTGAGGTGCCTCTGAAGGATGTAGGTTGAAAGTATCTTTCCCTGACTCGAAGGCAAGTAGCAGGTAGTAAGTAGCCTGGGCGCCAGAGTTCAAGTGAATCTGATGGGTTGTCAGGTTTAATTGTTATGCGACAGGAATGAAATTTAGCTAGGGCTTCTTCATAGGGACGTTTTGTGACTTTGTACGAGGAAGATGATGATGATTCTCACGTGATTCCTGTGCATTAGGCCCTTTGACGATGTGAAGAAAATCGACTTCCAGTTTTGTATTGCACTGGAATACTTAATCCCATTGTTTGTGACTGGTGTTTTTCACCTTTTGAGTTTTGGTACTCTAGGCTTGCCAAATCACCACATCAAAAAGGTGTGGGTGATGTTGCTGGATTTAAAGAATGTACTGTATTTATTTATTTATTTACAGAGATAATAACAGATGTTGTGGAGTAAGACATGGGGAGGGAGGGGGAAAGAGAGAATGATAAAGGCACCTGAGAATTCTGTTGTGGCCTTCAAGAATTTGGACTGATCATTTGCTGTATCCGAGTCTGCCACTATTGCTTTTGTTAAGCCATGAGAAGACACTCAAACCTGAGTGCAAAGCATGAATGAGTAATGATATCTGTAACTGTCCTAAGCAAAAATTACATCCCATTAAGTTGCTGTTGAGGCATTTGTTGCTGTTAGCACAGACTGGAAAAGTGCATGCTACACTTTGTACATTATCGTAGAAATGTTCACAAGTGTCTCAGGAGAAAAATAGTGATTTTTGCAGAATAACCTCCCTTTACTAGGTAAAGGGAGATCGTTGTAAACCAGCTCAGGCTCCCCCCCCCCCCCAAGATCTGTTGTTGAAAGTTAGCTGATCACACAGATTACTGAGATTCTGTATAATAAGTGGCAAAGAAGATTCTCCCAAGCGGGATTCTGCTGAAGCTCTAGATTTGAAGCTGTAGCACCTTAAACCAGAAAAAGGTGGCATGGGAAGGAAAGAAACCTGCACCCGAAAGAGGTGGTTTTGTACAACAGTTGCTGCCTTGGGCTGATCTTGCAAGTCTTATAGGCCAAGCATGCTCATTTAGCAATATACATAAGAAACAATGATGACTGTATTAAATAGTGAATATATTAGATTAGAATAATGTGTGTAAAGAAATAGTTCGAAGTAGAACTAAGGGTGTTTTCATACATTATATGGCATTTTGGGTTTGCCACCAAGGGTACATCCAATAGGGATCTCACCTTCCTGACAAATGCACCTAGCTGGCATATGTGTTTGCAAACATACATTTGCTCATCAAGGCCTCTCTGAATATTACATGCAAATGCATGTAATAAAACCCAGCCTTTAACAAAAAATAACAGAAAAAAGCCACTTTGGGAGGTGACAGTTTAGAATGGGAGGCAGGGGACTCTGAACCTTTTTCTTGCTCACTTGCCACTTCTTCACCCCAAATCCTCCCCCACAACTTTCCAACCATGAAAAACATATGATTGGAACTGCATGGGAAGCAGCTGCAAGGGTGTGTGTGATTTAGAGAGAAGCAGTGAGCAGGGAAAGGATTAAACACCCTCCCCCCACTCTAAATCTTTAATCCCCACCCCATGGGATATTTTTTTCCACAAACAGTTAAGACCTATGTTTTAAGTGTATAACTAAAAAAAAAAAAGGTGTGAAGCAGCCTTCAAAGGATCCAGCAAAATAATATGCAGCAGGCTTAAAACAGAAGAAGATACAGTTTTCATAGTGCATAGCTGACCTGTCATCTGATCACCATCCCCTGATGTAAGAATGGCTAATAGTGTAAAATGGGTGTAGAAAAAGACAAAAGGAATTTTGAAATGGAATGTCAACTGTTGTTAAGTAAAACTCTCAGAAGTCTGTTCCTTAGCCTACAGTGTCTCCTTTCTTCTGGACCTGCCCAGGCCTTAAGATCAACTTTGGAGGCCTTGCTCTCTGTGCCATCTTCCTGGACCATTAGGCAAGCAGTCATGAGAGACAAGATATTTTCAGTGATGATGCCACACTCTGGAATACTCTCCTTGTGGAGATCAGTCAGGCTCCCTCTCTGGCCTTTTTCTTCTTTTTTTTGCGCTAAGCTGAAAATGTTTTTCTTTTGATAAGTGTTTAATGCTTGATTTACTGCTACCAGTTTTGTATATTATATGTTGAATTGCTGCTTTTTAATTTATGTATGGTGGTGTTTTAATTTATTTTTTTCCTTTTTAATACACACTTTGTTTCGTATTTATTTTTTATTTCTTTATTTATTATATTATACCCCGCCTTTTTTCCTGCAAGGAACCCAAGGTGGCTTACATAATCCTCATCCTCCTCTCCATTTTATCCTCACAACAACCCTGTGAGGTAGGTTAGGCTGAGAGTCAGTGACTGGCCCAAAGTCACCCAGTGAGTTTCATGGCCGAGCGGGGACTTGAACCTGGCCTAATCCAACACTCTCACCACTACGCCACACTGGCTCTTTATGTTGTGGAGTCACTCTGAATGCCATATAGGAAGAAAAGCAGGCTGTAAATAAATAACGGTAGACACAGTCCTATATATACTTACCCAGGAGTAAGTCCAAATGAACTAAATGGGCTTACTTTTGAGTTGATAGCCATAGGATTGCACTGTTACTTAACTCACAGAATAAAGACAGGAGAGTCTGTTGTACTTCTTCTTTTTTAATATGTTTTATTAATTTTTTTCCAATCTTACAACTACTAATGAATAAAACAAAAATACTACATAAACATTGTGCACCCCCCCCACCTCTTGGGACCAAGTTATATTTCTTCCCCAATATATATATATATATATATATATATATCAAATATTATTCTATATTCCAAAAATGTAACAAATCTTGACAAGGTTCGTTCCCCTTCCCCTTCACCAACACATAATCCAAAAATTTACCCCAAATGTTCACAAAAGTGTTTTTCTCCAATTGTCCTTTTTGACACTTAATATTACAGGTTAATTTATCATTTAGCGCGATATCCCATGTTATACTTCTAACATTACTATTCTCAAAGTGAGGATAACTACTCCCCATTATACATGTATTTATTATTATATAATATTTATAAGCTGTTGTTAAAAGTAAACCCCCTTAACTCTGCCTTCTGTATGTTAAACTGATCATCACAGTTTTACTTATTTTAAAAACTTGAGGATCTTTAGTATGTTCAGTCTCACACTATATCTTGCACTTATTATAGAAGAGCTGTAACTCAAACACATCCAGTAGCATTTACTATCTGTGTAGGTGGTTTTGCACGAAATGGAAAAACAACAGTACACTGGCATTTGGAGATCATGCATGCGCTTTACATGCAAGTGCACTAGAGAGGCATCTGCTTCTGCTCCACACTCAGCAATTTACAGTGGACCTGGGAGAGGACTGAAACTCTGAGAACTCTAGTGAACATGGGTGCATGCTAATAGTATTTTTAAAAGGCATCTCCCCCCCAAATGGCAAAAAAGGGACAATGATTTACACCGTTCCTCATTGATTTACTAGGGACAGATTCAAGAGATAGGGACACGGTACCTGGCAAATAGGGGAGAGCATATATTGTTCCAATGTCCCTGGGTCTAAACTGGGATGGTTCAGGTGAACAGTGTGCTGGATTTGAACAGGGGCACAATCCCAGTTCAGCCATGGGCCCGGTTCAGATATAACTATCTCTGTCTAATAAACCATGGTTTATTATTTATTTATCACATTTCTATACTGCCCAATAGCCAAAGCTCTCTGGGCAGTTCACAACAATGAAAACCATAAAAATACAACATAAAACATAATAAAATAACTTTAAAAGTTTAAAATTACAGTATAAAACCAAAATAAAAACCAGCAGCAGTGTAAAGATTTCAAATCCAGTTTCTGTTGTTTTTAAATCTAATACTGTAAGACTAAAATGCCTGGGAAAATGAGAAGTTCTTCACCTGTTGCCGAAAAAACCACAGCATAGATGCCAGGCAAGCCTCTCTGGGGAGGTCATTCCACAACCGAAAAGGCCTTTTCCTTAGTAGCCACCAACCTCACTTCATTTGATGGGGCACCTGGGGAACAAGCGTTGTTCCTCCTCCTTTCTCTCTTCCACTGTAATTCAATACTTCTGGGGTTTAGTCCAATAATGTGGGGTAATTTTTCCGCTGGGCACACTTTTCAGCTTTCTTTCTGTATACAAAAAGCACAAAATATACGTGCGTACCCCAAACCCAACTGAATCCTTGGTTGTCAGGTATTATTTGTTCCAGCCAATATAATGTGTTGGGTTAAAGAAATTCCAACAAATTTCTTTGTTGTTGTCCTAGCCAAAGTCAATGTACTGGAGTAAAAAAAAAAATGTCCTATTGAAATTTTAAAAAATGCCTTATGATACAAGTAAGCAGAATTAAGTGTACTTCTTCTGTAACTACACATATGGCTTTGTTATGGGGACATCTTACTATCCCAACATGCTTGGGTATAGTAAAATACAGCCCCAAACCATTATACCAGTTTCTTTGGTTTTGTTGAATGAAGGTTAAATCACACTTTTGTAGTTTAGATGTCATGGGAAATTGTGGTTTTAATGCCTCCCCACAAGAAGTATTGAAATATGGTAGAAGAGAGAACGAAGGAAAGAAGAGGAAGGAGGAGTGTGTGGGCACATCATTCGTTCTTGGCCTAATAAAGCCAGGGTTATGTCTGAACCAGGGCACTCTCTTCCTTAGTAACCTGGAGCAAGTAAGAGCCTTACAGTTACCTGGGAGTAATGAACAACCTATGTCACAGAAGTGTTGGCAGGATACGTGAAAGAGAATTTACTTATAAAACACTTCTAGGCCACATGTTTAATGTTACTGAGTTAGATGGTGCTTTCAAAATTCATCTGAGCTTTCAAAATTCATCCCTCATTTCTATTGTCTTGGTTGTGTGCCAGTGTTTCTTGAGGAGAATGATTTCCAGGGTCTGAGTGTACACATCTTCTGCTGTGCCAGAAAATAAGACTAGAGAAAAAAGCCACACATTTAACACGGCCAAAAAATGGCTATAATAATTATGTGGGACTTAGTGTATATTCCATTTAAAAACCAACACTCTTTATAATGATCAGAGAGGAGGCAGGAAGTATCAGTGAGCAACTAGACTTGCCAAAATGTATTATTATAACAATGTTCCCCCCTCGCCCAGGCTTTAAGTAAGTCTGTCAATCTGTTGTCTCCTGTGGTTTGGCCAGATGCCTGCAGAAGACACTTTTTAAAAAGGGTTTATATTTACTTCCATAAATAAGAAGTAGGTGTGTTATTTGTAAGGGCCCACAAATGGAATGACCCATTTATATCTCTCTTTACTTTGTCACCTTTAAGGCTTATATGAACCCCATAGCAATGGCTAGATCACGAGGTCCTGCTCCATCCTCGGGACCTACCATACAGGACTACCTGAACAGACCAAGACCAACATGGTATGTATGGAAATGATAATGTTCCTCCTTTTATAAGAGCCTTTGTGTTACGCCCTGATCACACAGGGAAGGTCATAGGTGTAAGCACACAAGTTAGCATTACAAGAATGAGTTGCAGTGAGCCTTGCGCTCAGGCACTCTCTGCCCCATATGTTTTGTCGGAGTGCAGGGGAAGATTGAAACTTACCGTACTTTTTAAAATCTTGAATATACCGCAGTTTTCCGTTGTATCTAAACTCAAGAAACAATGGTTTGTGGTTAGTTAACAAATCAAGATGGAATCTATGGTTTGATCCTGGTTTGTTAGAACAACCACTGTTAGAACAAACAAGTTTCCCAGGTTTGGTTGTAACAGGAAGTTGTAGTTTATTTAAACCAGAAGTAGAAGCTTTCAGTCTTCATCCCTCATGCAGGAAAGTCGAGGAGAAGGAAGTGCAAACAAGAGCTTAGGGTTGCTACAGCTTGTTCTCATAGCAAAAATATGGTTTAACATTGCAACTGAACCAGGCTTGTAGGGTAAATTGACAGTTTTCAAGCAATCCTAAAATAATATAGTAAATTTGTCCATAAATACTTTTATCAGCCATTTCCCCAAACTGCATTTAATAGCATTAAGGTTGCAATCTGAATCATATCTACTTACAAACAAGTACGGATGTCAGGGATGCTTTGACCTGGATTCCTGCATTGAGCAGGGTGTTGGACTCGATGGCCTTGTAGGTCCCTTCCAACTCTACTTTTCTATGATTCTATGAAGTAATAGGACATATTCTATGTAAATATTGTTAGGGTTGGGCTGTAATTTTAAAATATACTTCATATCTAAGGCTTGGATTCTAAATTAATTTAACTTCATTAAGGAAATTCATGGAAGGAAAGTTTCCTGTCTCCTCCTCTCCAGCAGCCCCCTGCAACTCATCCTGCATTGTTCCTCCTCCCCCAGAAATTAAGAATATAAGAAGAGCCATGATGGATTAGACCAAAAGCCTATCTAGTCCAGTTCCCCACAGTGGCCAACCAGATGCCTATGGGAAGTCCACAAGCAGGACATGAGGGCAATATTCTTTGTCACAGTTGTCCCCAGCAACTGGTATTCCAAGGCATGGTGCTTCTGATCCTGCAGGTATATAGCAATCATGGCTAGTAGCCATTGATAGCCTTATCCCCCATTAATTTGTCTAATCCCCTTTTAAAGCTGTCCAAGTTGGCAGCCATTACCACACCTTATGGCACTAAATTCCATAGTTTAACTAAGCACTGTGTGAAGAAGCACTTCCTTTTATCTGTCTTGAATCTCCCACCATTCAGCTTCACTGGACGATCCCAGGTTCTAGTATTATGAGGGTGATAAATCTTTCTCTATCCACTTTATGCACACAATGCATAGTTTTATACACCTCTTTTCTAAACTAAATAGTCCCAAACATTTTAACCATTCCTTGTACAGGAGCTGCTCCAGCCCCCTGACCATTTTGGTTGCCTCTTTCTGCACCTTTTCCAACTCTACAGTATCCTTTTTGAAATCTGGTGGCCAGAACTGTACATAGTATTGCAGATATGGTCGCACCATAGATTTGAATAAGGGCATTACGATATTGGCAGTTTTATTTTCGATTCCTTTCCTAATGAACCCCAACATGGAATTCATATTTTTCACAGCTACCACACACTGGGTCGACATTTTCATCAAGCTCTCCACCAAAACCCCAAGATCTCTTTCCTGGTCAGTCACTGCCAGTTCAGACCCCATCAGCGTATATATGAAGTTAGGAACTTTTGCCTCAATCTGCATCACTTTACACTTGCTTACGTTGAACTGCATTTGCCATTTTGATGCCTATTTCGCCCAGTTTGAAGAGGTCATTTTTGAGCTCTTTGCTGTCCCTTTTTAAAATTCGGTGCTGTCAGCAAACTTGGCCACCAGATAATTAAATCCAAATAACTTATGAACAAGTTAAAAAGCACTTATCCAAGTACAGATCCTTGGAGACCCCACTTCTTACATTCCCCCCCCCCCCCTGGCATAACGATATATTTCTACTCTCTGCTTTCTGTTCTTTAACCTGGTACTGTTCCATAAGAGGACCTCTCCTCTTATCCCATTACTGCTAAGACTGCTGGAGAGGGACTTTGTCAAAAGCTTTTTGAAAATCCAAGTATACAAACGATCCAGAGAGGCTTTTGAAGGGCCACATATGGCTGAAGAGGGGGGAAAGGACAGCAAACTTTCCTTCTGTGAACTTTCTTATATTAGGATAAAAACCAGTGGGGCTGTTTGCACTTCATGGCGGCGTTTGGAGGCAAATTGTTAATTAACCCATGAATTGCAGGGATGTGTGTTGTGTGTGACACACTTCCAGTTTCTAGCAACAACCTACAAATGCAGCATTTGTAGCTTGTTGCTGGAAAGTGAAAGCAGTTCGAGCATGGCACACAGTCCCACAATTCATGGGTTAATTAACCCACAATTTGCCGCTGAAAGTGTTACATGCGAACAAGGTCTCTATGTCAGATTCATTGAATTTGTAGCTGGACGCCTTGTAGACTTTTATACATGAGTTTGTTTTTCACTAAAGGGAAGAAGTAAAAGAACAACTAGAAAAGAAGAAGAAGGGTTCCAAGGCCTTAGCAGAATTTGAGGAAAGGATGAATGAGGTTTGTTATTTGGTTAACTTTATATGTAAATGGATTGCTTAGATTCTTCCACTCTACCATCAGTAGCATAATGAAATTAACTTTAGGAATATCCTGTCCCAGCCATCTGTCCTCTTTCTGCATGTTCTTAAAAACCATAGCAGCGTGACAGAAAATGTTGCTTATCTAATCCCTTGCCAGTCCACTATTATTACTCAATGTTGTTTTATCTTAAAAGTGGTAAATTCTAGTTTGCAAGGCCTCCATTTTGCAAGCTGCTTCCAGCTGTAGGTGGTTCTGCCCAGCAAGAGCTAAAATGCGAAGCTCATATTCTGAAATTCCTTTAAAATTCACTTGAGTACAATCAAGAAAAAAGTGTACAGTGCACTGTAACCATTTACAGCTTTGTCAGTGCTGTTGGCTTATGGTTCCCATCATGAGGTGATTGCTATCTGCAAGTATAACAGTTCATGTCCAAGACTTTAAAAACCAGAGAAGAAAGTGAAGAACTAAGAGAGGTAAAAGAAATGGCATCACAAGCTCACATCCCTAGGGACAACCAGAATAGCCCAATAATGTGTTGACAAAGCCTTTTTTCTTACACTTGATTATCAAAAAGAACATGCCAATCACGTACAAATGTGCAGTAAGCAATAAGAACCAGTACCCAGTCACATGAGGAGTTAACTTTCAGGGTTTGTTGCTGTGCACTGAACACTTCTTTGTGATTGCAGATCCAGACAGCGCTAGATTAATTAACTGACATGAAAAACACAGTTTTGAAAACCATTCTTGGATGTTGCCCTGTTTTGAGATTCTAGATACCGTATATATTTTTTATCTCCATGGCTTAAGTTCTCCTCATTGTCACTCATCCCTTTATAATTTTATTTCTTTCTCAGAGTTTGTTCAGTGGGTACTGAACAACTGAAGAGCTGTCTAGGGAAAAGCCTGTAGCTCAGTGCTAGATCGCATGCTTGGAATGTAGAAGATGCTAGGTTCAATCCCCACACTTTCACTTAAAATGATCTCAGGAAAGGGAGATGGAAATATTTGAATCCTTGGAGAAATACTGCAAGTCACAGTAAACAATACTTGAGTTCATATGGTCTGTAATGTTGCCCATTTCCATGGCCTTGAGCGGACACTTTAGCATCTTGTTAAGTGGGGAAAGCCAGCCACATGCTCTAATACACAGAGCAAGAATGTTTTATATGTAACACTTCAGCGCAAGTAACTAGAGACGTATTTAGGTAAAGCATGTTAATTTATTGCCTAATTCTATCTGGGGTGTATGTGTTTCTGACCGCCACTAGCAATGAAGGCTAACAATGCAATCTTATATGTGTCTACTCAGAAGTAAGCCCCATTGAGTTCAATGAGACTTCCTCCCAAATAAGTGAGTATAGGATTGCAACTGAATTGTACCAAATGGAGAAACTGCTGTTTGTTACATTTCTGTATCACCCGACTGTCATCTCTATCACCCATCTCTCTGGACGGTCCACAAAAATCAAAACCCTAAAATACAGCATGATAAATCATAATATGAAATTTTTAAAAGTTTTAAAACAGAATAAAGCCAGACTAAAAACAAGCAGCAGCAGCAGCAGATCTAAAAACACAATAACGCACATTTAAAAACAAAACTGAACAACTAAAAAGCCTGGGAAAATAAAAAGGTCTTCACCGGTCGCCATAAAGACCACAATGTAGGTGGCACACGAACCTCTCTGGGGAGGGCATTCCACCCCCAAAAGGCCCTCTCCTTAGTAGCCACCAGCCTCATCTCCTTTGGCATGGGCACCTGGAGGAGGGCCACTGAAGATGATCTTAGGGTCCATGCTACCTCTAGAGAGAATACTTATCAATGTTGCAAATAGAGGTCAACAAAGGCTACTTGAGAATTACCCATGATTACTTTCAATGTCTTTCAGAACTGGAAAAAAGAATTGGAAAAACATAGGGAGAAATTGTTAAGTGGAAGTGAGAGTACTTCAAGAAAGAAAGAGGTAAGTGTCTTTACTGTATTCATGGAGAAACAATGGAGTCTGGATTTTCCTGTTATGATGGTCTTTGCTACAAGTGCAGTATTACAGCTATTGCCAAAGAACACACCTTAAAATGTACACTGCTAACTTTATTGGTGACCACACACATGAACATACTAATGCAAGATCAATTGGTTCCCTTTTTAGAAAAAGAAAAAAGAGAAGAAGAAATCCAGTAGGGTGAGCAAAGATTTCATTTTTTTCCAACTTGTATGTAGATGTACATTTTAACTTAAGACTGTTACAGTATTTGTCTACGGAGAAAAATTGGATATTTTAGAAAGTTTTAGATCTTGTTGTTGTTTCTAATACTTAATGTTGGTTTTTTTAAGTCCAATTGGTACAGCTTTAGTTAATATCTCCTAGAAATTCTTCTTTTGGAATTCAAGGGAGTAATTGTGAATCTAGGGACTAGCTCCTTCTTGGGCTGTGTCCTCTTCATTTTTGTATTTCTCTAACAAATTCTGCATCTCACAAATTTACGTTTTGTTGTCTTTGGTCAAGTTGTCTCCATCTTCCTCTTCCTCATCAAGCTCTGATTCTTCCAACAGTTCTTCTGATTTTGAAGATGAGGTAAGAATGCCGTTACTGGAAATGTAACTGTCTATAAACTTGTGCAACCTTTCATTTCATCTTGATGTTTTGATGTATAGTTTATATTTGAATATAGAATGAATACTAACTCCCAACATATGTCATTTTTGTTGGAATGAAAGCAGCCTTTTAAGGAATGGTTGTTCATACTATCTAATATTCTAGTGCTAAATATGCTGGCTTGGATCAAAATCCCTGTAAGTGGAACTCTGCTCATGGGATGCTCCTGCTGGCAGAAGTGGGGGAGAGCAATTTTCCTGCACTTCTCTTTTCCCCTGCAGCCCCCTGAAAATCTGCTCCAGAGGGTTGTTAGGGGATCCTTCAGAACAGCATGGGAGGTAGTGTGGGACGCTGCAAGGGGAAGGGGGAATCGCCTCTTCTCCCTCCCCCACCTTCTTCCAGCACAGCGGTGCAGAACTTCAGGCCCAGGTGCCAAATTCAGCCCTCTGGCAGTTCCCCAGAAAGCCATGTCCCTTCCCCTGGCCCCACCCCCTTACCCCCAAATACCAATTGCTTGGTGGTTTCCAAGCTTTTGTGCAATTTTTCCCCAGTCTAAAAAGTTGTGATGCCTCTCCTAAGGCTTAGTTACTGCAATAAGAGCTTTAAGCTAAAATTTGCTGATATTATTTGTATTTCTAGCCCCATCTGTTTTACCTTTGGTCCCACCCACCACTGAAATGTGGCCTTTTCCCACTTCTCTGAAGTGGGATTTGGCCCTCTGGCTGACAGGTTCTGCGCTGCTGCTCTTGCACAAGTCTCCACTGGATTGCAGACCCTTCTGTGAAACAAAGGAGCCTTTCTGTTTGCAGAAGGGCAACTCAGGATCCAGTCCATTGTCCATGATCCAAAGATGTTCATGCACATTGGAAGGGATGCATGGAGGGCTGCCACTATGCATGGGCTCTTGGTTCCCAGCCATTACTTGGCAATAGATCCCATCTATTTCATCCAAATAATGTTTCTCATCTGTGGGGAGGGTCTTCTGTTGATTTTGCTAAAGTCCTTCCTTTGCATTCTCTGACCTCCTCCCAGCTGAATAACATTATAAGAGGATTTGCAAAATATCCCAACATAAGAGGGGGAAAAGGAGTTACAGTTTGGAAATATCAGTGAAAAGCCCCTTGCGTTCATGTCATCAGAATTGCTGGGCCGGCACTACTGTGTTTAGTATTAGGGTATAAAACTTTGTGCCTGTCTTATTTGAAACTGCTTGTGCTATTTTTGAATGGGAGAGCAGAAGCAGATGTTTAAATAAACACCCAAAGAAAAATGCATAGTTTTGTTGGAAGACTTGAAACTGTGATTTCAGTTTGATTGAATTCAGGATGATTGCACTTGTGTATGAGTTGTTGAGGGCCCTCAACTTGTACTGATATTCATAAGTGTGGAAATCCTTGCAGGATTGAACGTTGAGCATTGAAGTGTGGAAAATACTGAGCATACTTGCAGGATTGAACATTGACTGATGTTCTCAAGATGGCCAGATATTTTGGAGTGCTGCAAAATTTTTAGAAGAGGGCTCAAGCCAAAACTGTGTTTTGTAGCCACCTCCTGTATTAAAGCCCCAATGGCTGATTCTTCTCTGCAGAGTGACACCAGATGGAGTGATTTGCAAAGGAGAAGCAGCACATTGGGTTGGCTTTTCACCCTTTCTCCGCCCACTGCTTATCCCCTGCAATCCCATCCCCTGCTATTTCCCTAGCCAAGGTTCCAACTCAGCTATGTGACGAACATGAGTATAGATCCCCAGTTGGGAGAAAAGTGGATTAGAGGAGTCTCAGTGGAAAGGTGTTTGGAAAGAGGTAAGCACTCTCTCATCCATCTGTCACTTCTCCACTGCAGATCACCTCTTTTTGATGCTCCCTGGCAGATAACAACTGGCTGTTGAGGGTTTTTTTAATACACAAGATGGCCATGTAAAGTTTAGTCCCGACCTCAGTTTGGCTTATCATAGAGCAGAATTGTGAAATATAAAGCAAGCCCTATCTGTTCTTTTGGCAAAACAATGATTGTAATGTTAATTGTTTGACCAAGAGAAAGTACAGAAGGCAACAAGGGAGTTCGAAGGACTTAAGAACTCTGGTTAGAAATTGAGATCAGTCACTCCTTAGCCTTTAGAGGCAATTAATCCACCAAAACAGAAAATCAGCAGAGTCAAAAAGTTGGCATAAGGGACTTGCATCAAATCACTGTGCTGAGGCAAATATCCATTAAGGGAACAGGTCTCGTTCCCGCAGGGTCCTTTAAGGATTGCAACTCTGCCAAGAGCATTCATTTCTTGAGCTTGGTTGAGATGTTGGTCCCAAAGTAAGAAAAATAGGATCCAAAATGGTTTACCTTTTGTTGGATTAATACAGTCATTGAACAGGCAGGTCCATCCTGGATATTTATCCTTTTTTATTGATATTATTGCTGCAAACTTATAGCTACTTACTTGGGAAGAAGCTCCATTAAACTTTTGAGTAGGCATGTACTGAATTGTACTAAATTAACTGGTTTGCACTTAGCTACCCAGGGTTTAAACAAACCCTGGGAAACCGTGATCAAGTGAGAGGAGTGGGCAGTCAGGAGCCTGCATGCATGCTCTCTCCCACTTCATTATTAATAAACAGTTGTTCACAAATTGTGGGTTGTTTGCGACATGTGAACCATGTCTAGGAGCATTTCAATTTAAGAATGCTTACTTGAAGTTATTTGATTTCATGGCCTCTTCCAGCTTTGAGTTGAATCATTGAGGCGAGAACTATAAAATATTATTGGACAAATAAAGTGTTATTGGGCAAAGAAACATAACCAAAAGCATTGGATTTATCTTGGTTTTGAATGAAGAAAAATTGTGAGGGACTTGTATAAGCTTCAGCCATACCTGTAGCTAGTCTATAGAAATACAGGTTTATGTCTTTATCTTTTCAAGCTCAATACTAGATAACAATTTATTTTGAACAAAATCAAACCATTTTCTTAAAATATTTGTGGCCAGGATAAGAAACACGGAAAAAAGAGAAGAAAGAAAAGGTATCGCTCCTCACGAAAATCATCTGAAAGCTCTAGTTCAGATTCTGAATCAGACAGCAAGGTAAAGTGTAATATTGGGATTTTCGAAAGATAACTTAAAATGTCTTTATCTCTGACTTCCTTCATGGACTGAAGCCCTCAGGATAAGTTAAAAGTGTGCTGGTATGAGCGTGTGTGTGTGCGCGTGTGCATGTGAGAGAGAGAGATTTCCCCCACCCCCTTCTGTGCTTTGCCCTGGACTGGCCTACTTGCTTTGCTCCTAAACTGTCCTAGATGCTGGCCAGCTAAGTACAGCCCCTACCCTCTGTATTGCAACAATTATAAAGCATCTGTTTATGTTTCACTGCAAGCTCTGTTTTGAATATCCTACTTCCAGAATACCAATAATTGTTAGCTGTAAAATGAGTATATCTATCATTATAGAAAATGTTTAAACTTCAGTGATTAAAATCATTGCTATCTTTTAAACCATAACTACTACTACTTTTTTTTATTTAATTTAGGACAGCTTAAAAAATAAAAGGTCAAAGGAAGACTATGACAGAGAAAAGGTAAAATACTTTTATATACTGTAAAAAAAAAGTCTAACATTAACAAAGTTAACATTCTTGTAGAAGTCTTAATTTGGGGCAGTTGTCAACTGAAACTTGAATATTTAAAAGTGTTCCTTTAAAAGTGTTCCTGGAGATAGATTTCCAAAAACTGGGTGATTTTTTTCTGATGCCAATGAGGATTCCTAGTGCTCAGCTGTTTGTAAAATCTCTGAAATTACTGCTATTGAATATCAAAATTAGTTACTATGCACATCTAATTGTACAAAGTGACACCAATCTGGCTCTAAATTGTAACTTTGTAAATTATTATAGAAAATACTTACAGTAAAATATACGGGTGGTTACTGAAAATCATGGGCAGCATTCACCCCATTTTAACTTTCTTGCCTGACCAGCCCCTTCCTGCAACAGACTCCTCATAGGTTCTTCCCAGCTGCCCCCCAGCTCCCTTCTCATTGGCCTCTTGTTTTGGCTTCCTTTGACTCTCTCCCTCTGTCAGGCGTCTTTCTCCACCATTTATACTGCCCTTAAGTTCCTGTTCTTCAGCTTATCACATCCATTGTTCTTTTTTATTTGGTTTTCTTGCCTGACCACACGCAGCTTTGCCAGCATTCTGTGAGATTTTCCCCTGGAAAATCTACTTTTCATTACCATAATTGAAGCTGCAGATATTGCCAAGATTCTAATTGCAAACACATTCAGCCTAAACAGTTAAAACATTTATAAACATACTGTGACATCACAGCAGCTGAGCTAATGGCTTAGATTTCATAGATTATAGAGTTGGAAGGAGCCTACAAGGCCATCGAGTCCAACCCCCTGCTCAATGCAGGAAACTAGAGGAGGGGTCTACCATCCAAGGAATAACCAGGCTTGACCCTGCTTAGCTTTCCACACTCAGACAAGCTGAGCCAGTGTAAGCCACAGCCCTCTCTTGCAAACAGGCATGCAAGAGGTTACAGGTGATGGGAATAATAATAATAATAATAATTATTATTATTATTATTATTATTATTATTATTATTTTGATAATTTATATCCCTCTTTTCTTCATTGAAAACAACCGAACTTACAATTTAAAATGAATAAAAGATAATGTATCAATACAAAACAACCCAGCATTACAAAAGTACAAAAACAGCAGCAAATATAAAAAATATAATTCCCACAGCAGCGTTGCATACGGTAACTAGAGATCACTGTTAAATAATAGCACCACAATCTGCTGTGGGGATGGGTCTGAGGCTGCAATCCTATACGCACCTGCAAGCCCTGCAAGAACATAATGGGACTTAATTTGAATAAACATGCGTAGGATTGCACTGTAAGAAAATTAAGCCCAATCAGCTAAAAGCAATCTGAAAAAGCCGAGTCTGGGCCAAGCTAGCCATCTGAACTGAAATGATTGTCTACTTACATATGTAGCATGCTTATTATATCTTTCTACTTCACCTAGACAAGCAGCTGCATGCATGTAGTTTCTAGGAAGCAAGAATCAGGTTGAATTCCCAAGAGGGAGTAATTGAAACCGCTAAAGACTCTCTTATGAACATCTTCTATTCCAGGGACTAATATTAGTTCATTTTTATGTCACGTTGAGTTTTGCTGGGTTTTGTATGGCACCTCTCAAGCCATATATTTGCTCAGTAGACAATTCCATTAGCTCCTTCTTGCCCAGGGCTCTCTTTATTCCATTCCCCATTACGCTGGTTTTAACCATTTCCTGCCATGCTTTTTTCTCATTTAAATGAACATCATTTATCCATTCCATTCATTCTGTCACCCACCAAATGTTATTATTGGAGATGAAACTAGAGTCAAGTAGCAGATAAATATATTTTGTCCTTTCTTTCAGGTTTTAGCTATGATTTTTAGTTTATAGTCCCATCACTTACAGATAAACCAAAACAATAAATGTTCAGATGCAAACTTTGATGTAGGATTATCTCAGGTGACCATAATATAGTCCTCTGATTTGCTAGTACTGTATATAAAACGTAGGCTTTATCTTACATAGGATACTAAAAGCCTTGGTAGGAAAAGGAAAAAAACAGATCGTGGGGATGGCTTCTCATTGTCGGACTCCTCATCAGAATCTGAGCATACAGATGAGGTGGGTAAGCATATAAAGCTCAGAGATAATATAAAAATATTTAGCAAGTTCATGCCCCGTTGACATGCACCTGCAGAGGTATAGGAACAATTTCTCCATGATATGTGCTGCTCCAGGTGAGTGTGAATGAAGAAGCCACATCAGCAGGACAGGATTTTTCCCACTTGTTGTTCCTAGACTGTACTTGTGTGGTGGTGGTTGTCCAGCTGCCCTGCCCCTGAAGAAAATTAGGGACTGTGAAGGAATGCGCAGGATAGCAGCCTTTATAATTAGAACATTGGAGATTACTGCATATTCGAGAGAGGGTGACATTTCTCCACATAGTTACTGTGCAGTATTGGTATTGTAGTGTTGTCTGTTTCTGTATTTCAGCACTCTTGAAAATATTTGTTCTGCTCCCCCCCCCCGCCCCTTTCCACTTAGGTACAAGCAAAAAAGAAGAAAAGCAGTGAAGAAAAAGAGAAAAATGTAAGCATTTATTCTGCTTATCCAAGAACCTGTAGAAAGCATTCTTCTAAATTTTAGATCATCATAAGTATGTGCTGGCACAAGCATCCCCCTTTCAATTGCTCTGGGAGTTTCTCTGACTGTAGTTTATCAGCACAAATAAGAGCATAATTGGCTGGCTGAATGGCTGTATGTAATGGGTTGGCTTCAGATTTAGTCATACTTAGAGAAGACCATTTAAATCGATGGGACATGACTAGCTATATATATATAGCTATATATAGCTATGACTAACTTTTGTCCCATTGATTTCAGTGGGTCTACTCGAAGTATAACTAAATCTGGATCCAACCCAATAGTTATTACTGACAACTGTATAGGTTAGTCCTAGCATGGTAATAAGGCTGGAAAGAACTAACTTATGTTGAATCAGACAATTTATTACAGTGCTGCCAACCATGCTTGGCAACAGTTTTTGAACAAGCTCTCCTGTCTTTTGAAAGAGATTCTTTCTCAGACTTGTTATCTGATATGCCAGGGATTGAAGTTAGGGCCTCAAGCTTGCAGAACTACTACTCTACCGGTGAACTATGTCCCCCTCCCCCAAAACTGGTTGGTATGTGGTACTCTGCTTGGAGAGTCTTAAATGTTGAAATGGCTTTGGCTAACCCTCTGAAAATACATATGCTTAGCCGGCGCATGAATTTGATTAAATTGGTTTCAGTATCCTGAGATTGTTTCTGGTATTTACATTTTTAAAGGAGAAAATAAAAAAGCACAAGAAGCACAAGAAACATGGAAAAAAGAAGAAAAAGAAGACAGCCAGCTCAAGTTCTCACTCGGAATAACGTCAATCAAGACTCTTTTTTTTCTTATCAAAAGTGCAATGAGACTAGAGAGAACTGCAACTGTGAAAATTATGACAAACTACCAACTGCATGAGCTCTCCTGTGTGTTAACAATATTTTAGACTTTCAGCTTGCCCAGTGCCATTGGGCTGGAAATAGCCATTGTCGTTGCCTGATGCTTAATATATATGTAGTACCCCTCTCCCCCCCTCCAGTAGCTGTTGTTAAATGTTTTAAAATAAGTCCTGCACATGGTTTAAATGATACAACAGCAGTGTGAAATTGGGTTGATACAAAAAGGGTTTGCCCATTCTAGAGTTTTTACATGTTCTCTGATGCAGACCTGTAGCTCCTGCACCCAGGAGTCCCCCTGTATTGCAATGAAAGCAGTTCACACATGCAAAGAACTGCACACGTGGATTAGCTCCATCTGCTGTAATGAATGGGGCAGCCCCTGTGGACAGGGACACTTTGTATATGCTTCAGGGCTCCTGAAGCATATACAAATCCATAAGCAAAAGCTGAATTAGGGCATTTTATTATTAGTGATGAAGTCTCATTTTCCGTTATGAAGAAATTTGCAGAATTCCTCGTCAAAGGTGAACATATAGCGACACCTGTGACATTTCATTACTACTGATGCCATTTTAAAAACAGAAACATGCCAGTGACACATACAGATGTTACTTTTGTAGATACCTGTAATATAATTTTGCTCTCGCTTTTTCAGGTAAGACATGGGTGCTCGTGCTCTCACGGATCAGAGAGCACATTTTGATCCTTGCCAAGAGCAGTAGTGTTTGCTGATACTGTCACTGTGCTTCCAAGGGTACTTTCTGCTGCCTTTTTCTTTCTGAATACGGAGTAGAATCCCCTGGGAACTTTTCCTGCGCAGGCCTCACTAAAGTAAATGGGAGTTGTGGAAGAGCAGTTGTGCTGATAATTGTTAATGCAAAGGCAGACATGACAGGCTGCCACGTTTGTTTAGGTAGCGGCCCCATTCACGTGTAATGGTGTGTGGGCAGGAGTCTAATTTTTATAACAAAAGGTGTGTGCAAGGCTGAGGGGAGGTGAATGTGGTAGGCCTTCCGCACCTCACTTCTTAGCTTCCCCCTATCCTGGTTCACTTCTGGTATTGGAGTTGGACTGGGAGAAAAGTGCCTGTAGCAAAGCTTGGGGGAGGGTTGAGGGAGAGGGCTCAGCTACACTCATCATCTTTACTCTAAAAATTAGACCCTGTCCCATCCCCTGCTTTATATGTGAGCAGGGCAGGCAACAAATGTGGCTACCCATTCCCATCTAGTTTGGCCCTCAGTTTATTCTGGACCTGTAGCATATGCTGCTGGGATAAGTAAAAACACTAACCTACTGCAGCATAGCTTGCATCCAAAAAGTGAGGATTTTACCCTGTTGAATAAAAATAATACTGTGCTGATAATATGCATTACCATGATTTGAGGTGGTGTTGAGTTTAATTGAACTTTTCTGACAAACATTTTTTTTAAATTTATGTTGTCATTAAGGTATTTAGAATTAATGTTCTGCATGATTTTGTACCATTTTAAAATTAACCAATAGAGGAATACAGTTGTTATCAGTGGGTTTTTTTTTATTATGTTCCACATGCAGCATTACTTATCGGTAATAGTCCATATTGCATTCAAGCTTATGTTTAAATGCACACTTGCTGAAGATATTTAGCATGTAAAAAGCTGAGGGGATGATATCAAGCAGCTTCATATTGAAGCTGATTTTACTCTACGCAAGTTCAGTGGCAGACCTGTTATGCAACTATGTCTTGGTATAAAAAATTACTGCCAGACACTTAGTAAAGAGATGTTTTAAAAGTTCCTTTGTTTCTGGATTTTGTGTGTGAGAGTATGTGTGTGTGTATATATATCTAACTACTCTTACATGTATTTTTTTAGCTTCTCAGCAATAAAGTGTACGACCATATATGTGCTGTGGGACCGTGGGTAGGCTTTGACCCACAATGGGCGCTCCACATTTGCTTCTTTATGTGAAGCAGCCCTGCAACTGGGTTATGCTTGCTTGTTTCAGCTTCCTGTTAAGCAAGTGGGGAGTGGGGAGTGGAGGGGGGAGAAATACCTCAAGTTACTGGAAAGATAAAAAGAAACTTGTTACTATTATTCTCAGAAGCCTTGGCTCATTGCCCTACTCAAACTATAGTGGCAGAACATATACACACAGTGAGATAAGCAGTGGGTCTCAAGGTTGGATACAGGGGCGATGCTAGGTACTGAAAAGATTGGGGCTCAGGCCCACAGGACAAAAAAAATGCACAAATTTGCATATGCTCATTTACATATGCTCTAAAGTTTGTAAAGGACCCTGTCTCCTAAGGACACCTCTATTTCTAAAAGGATGTACAGACGGGAGGAGGGCATTTGATTTCAAGGAAAAACCTCAGCCATAAGGGGATCCAAGCGGGGGGGGGGAGCAGGAGGTAAAGCAGATGTGGGCAAAAAGCCAGTTAATCCAGGGAGATCATATGCAACAGAGATCATCAGGGCCCCTGTACCTTTATTTCAGCAAGTGCCCATGGACAGCAGGATGGTGGGGCAGATGGCCTCCCTTTACTTTAACAAGTGCCTATGGACAGCAGGGTGATCCCGAACCCATGAGCACCAAGGGTGTGGGAAAGTGGCGTCTCGTGGGTTTGTTTGCTTTTGGAGCTCCGCTCTTTTTAAGCTTTATTTTTAACCTTTTTAATCTTTTAATTGATAGCTCCAGTCCACTCTACAACTGCAAGGCAATGGGAGCTTATGAAGTTGCCTGCAAAAAGCGTGTGGGAGTGTGAGCTGTAAATTTATCTTAACTCGTTCTCTTTTGTTTTATCTTACGGCCTCTGACCCCGGTTTGGCTGTTTTTTTCCAATTTGCTATATGACTGGAGTAAAAGTCAAAGTAAAATCTCTCAGTGAACATAGTGAGTACAACGAAATTAAATTAAATCTCTCGGCGAACAGGACAAACAAGAAAGATTTTAAAGATTCGCTTTAAGGAAAGATTTATGCCTCTGCTATCAGCCAGCAGTTTTGCTGCGAAACGAAAGTGGTAGCTCCTGAGGATAGAAGATTGTAAGTAAATCTGCATTGTGGAGTTGTAGTTATAAATCCTGAGTTGTGAGGATGTATACAAGAAGGGCATATAAAGAATTGTCAGATCCCCCTCCCCTTGAATATATTCCTTACACCAGTCGAAAACAGAAAGAAGGTCAGACAAAAATAACTCAGTTTTTTCCCTCAAGTGTGGATAAGCAGGAGAGGCACCCATCAAGAGACGACTTTCTAGCAGGTGACTGTGAGGTGGACACACCAATCCTCAGACAGAGTGAACTCTATAAACATGGTAACAACACAGAGGAAGGCTCTTCCACTTTAAATTTGGAAGTGGAAATTGCGCTGGCCGAGACTAAGCTAATTAAGGAACGTCCACAAAGCACCATGAAGGACAAACACCAGGGGGAGTGGAACTCAAATCAAACTCTTGAGATGGATAAGCCTACAGGAGAGACAGACAGCAATAAGTCAATTATTGAGGACATAGTATGGATTAAGGAGTGGCTTTGTTTCCTGTCTAAAGATGCAGAACAGATTAAAGCCTTCATTACGGATTGTACAAATCTTTTGACCCTGTTTGTAAAAGTTTATAAAATACTGAATATAGATGAACAAGTAAATAAGGTAATTAAAGCTAATGACTCCCAATCAAACGTGCAGGTTAAGGAAGCAAAACCAAGCAAGAAATGCCCTAAGGCTTCTAGGAAAAGAGTAAGCAATAAGACAAAGAAAAGTAAGAATATAAAGAAAGTTAAAAAACCAAAACAAGCCTCTAGGATGAATTTTAAGAAGCTCTTCACTTTACTAGCAAAGGATGCAAAAACAGAGACAAATCTACCTAAGAAAGCAAATCTAAAACTAAAAGATATCAGCAGTAATAATGATAAGACAAAGAATAATGCGCATTTAATATCTCAGCCAACAAAAACCCGACTGTTGGAGCCCACTGTTGTTATCAATGATAAAGGGAGTGAAAATCCATGTCAAATAAAGTCTCTTAGGAATAATGCTCAGAGGGCAATCTATCGAGATCAAATGTCAGAGTTACCATCTGTTACAAAAGTTGCACAGAAAGATAATAAAATGGTCACTAGATGGAATCTTGTTCTTTCACGCCAAAAATTGGTATTCTTAAACTTCCGCAAACCTACAGGATTTGTATCACAGTACAAACGAAAAATCCACTTCATACAGCTACTACATAAGACATCCATTAAATTTTGCACAACTGAAGATATAACTGGAATAGAATATTTATCTTTTAACTATAAATTTGATCGTGCAGTGGTAACTTTTAAAAACTGGTCAATGGCTAGCCGGTTATTAGAGAGCAAAGAAAAGTTTACATACTTTGGAATGACTGTGACAAGATTTTTTGAGAATCAAATAACACCCTTGTGTCTGAAGGGAGGAAATACCAAACACTTTATTCAGTCATCACAATTTTGTGATAATCTGATTGATCTGACTAGTGAAGATCCAACCACTGAAAAACTTAACTCAGCTATTCCGCAAATGAAAGATCTAAGTAATTATGAATCAAACCTGAGTCTAATTTATCCCTCCCCCAAGGCAGAAATACCAAGCCTCGATGAGGAGAAAGCCCTACTAGAAAGTTTCTCCGCTCTACCTCACGGAGAACAAAATAGCATTTTGAGACGATTGGACTACCTGAGGCTGACACTACGGGATAGACAACACTTAAATATACAACAGCCAGCTGCCGTTGGTGAGCTTACGAAAGAGGAAACTGTACAAGCAAAAGGGGTGATGACACAAACGAAGGAGCGATTCTTTATCCTGGAAAAAGATACAATGCCTACCTCAACTACAAGCGTAGAAGGAATTTCTCATTGCAGTGAGATAATTAAGCAGTCTGAGCTAAGGCCAACTGACCCGAATGCAAGATCTGTCACATGGACTGACATGAGATTTTTGGAGGACTATGAGTTAGCCCAGTCAGAAGAACAATGCAAACCTATGTACCGGTCTTTGGAGGAAACTGTACCTATCATCTCAAATGTCAGTAGGCCTGCCACACAGTAGGATTTCATTGAAATTGTGGAGGAGAATGTGGATTATCAGATTAATACAAAAGAAATAACAAAGATGTCCTGCCTCCCAATTGAAGATAAAAGGCCAGTTACTATCATGGTAACACCCACTAAAGATTTTTGACAAAAATTGCGACATCAAAGGATGAGCCGACCATCCCTTTTGTCATGGAACATTGTAGGCTGGCCTAAAAAGATACTAGATCCCTCCTTTATAGAATTCATCCAAAAGTATGAGATCATATTTCTCCAAGAGACTTGGGTTACAAAGGATATAGTGGTTAACGGTTTCTCCTCTCACTGTTTAGCAGGATCCCCTAGTGATAAGGGTGGGCGAACCAAAGGAGGTCTATGTACCCTGGTGTCAATGAGATTGAGTGGTTCCCTTGTTAAACTCGAGCCCTTTGATCACCTATCCACAGTGTTACTTAAAATGTAAATCCCATAGTCTTTTATTAATTAATGCATATATCCCCCCCACAAAAGAAAAAACAACTGATAAAAAGTGTATGGGCCAAGTTGGAAGCGTATATTGACAATTTGACAAATAGGTTTCCTGAAGCTTCAGTAATAGTAGCTGGAGATCTGAACGCTAGAATTGGTCAAACGGATGATGCCCTATACACCTATTACCATGAACTTCCCCCTGAACCAGATGTGGCTCACTCCATACCTTCTAGACTTTCCAAAGATAAAGGCTGCAATTACGCTGGACTATGTCTTCTACAAATGATTAATAGATTAGATTTGGTTATAGTGAATGGCTGTGCTGAAGGTGATAAAATAGGGGAATTTACTTTTATATCAAGCTTTGGAGCTTCAACAATTGATTATATTATTGTGTCTTACAATCTCTTACATAGGGTGATGGGATGCAAAGTGGAGGATCGCATAGAAAGTGACTATTTACCATTATGTCTTTTTTTTGAGGTAGAAAATGAGACCTTCTGTAATGTTAGACATGAATCCCCGGAAACTATGGATATAGAACTGAGATTTTCCTGTATTAGGTGGTCTGATCAACTAGATAAAGAAACATTCAGTAAATTATACTCAGGTAAATGTGTACATATGCGTGGCACTCTGTTAAATACCTCCTCTCCCGTAACAAGAATAGCCCTGTTTCAAAACATGATTTCTTATCTTCAGCCCTGTTTGAGACAAAAAAAAAAAAACCACAACGGCCCATACGACATAATAAAATCCAAACCATGGTATGACCAGGAATGTATTGCTATGAAACACACTCTGCTGGAAAAATATAGGAGTTATAGATCAGTTAATATGCCTTCACTTCCGGTAGAGTGGTTTGAACTTAAGAGAAAATACAAATTGTTGATAAAAAAAGAAGAAGAAGCAGGCTCAATGGGAAGCATGGCAACGTTTAATAGAAGCCTCGTTGAGGAAAGACTCTTCCACCTTTTGGAGAGCTGTTGCAAAAGGATGGCAGGGCGCCCCATCTGAGGTGGAATATGCTATCCCAGCTGGGGTATGGGAAGCACACTTCCAATCCCTTTATGCAAGCAAACAACTATCTCAACCATCCTCTTTGCCTTTGTGCAATGCTGTCCCAGAATGGCCTCCAGTCACTATAGAGGAAGTTCGTCTGCTTATTGCAAATCTTAAGCAGGGCAAAGCCCCTGGGGGAGATAACATCCCACCCGAGTTACTTAAAGCCAACGTTGAATGGTGGGCCCCAGTGTTGGCAGCCCGGTTTACTAGTATCGATCACTCTGCAATTATTCCTGAGGATTGGGGTTTAGCAATCATTATAGCAGGGTGATCCCAGAGATTTTTAGGGTTCCAGCCCTTATGGGCTGCTCCTTCAATTGTCATCCCTTGCTGGCCAGGGAATGCTGGGACCTGCAGGACTTTTGTCTGTTCAAGCATGCATAGGATTAGGCCTTTACATAGCTTTAACTCAGACAGGTCAGTCAGCAGGGATGGGGACTCGGACTCGAGGACTCGACTTGTGAGTCGGACTGAGTCCACCCTCTGACTCGACTCGGACTCGAGTCCCAATATTTTTAATGGGACTCGAGACTCGGCTCGGGACTCGAGACCAAGGACTCGTCAACATCCCTGGGCTGTTGACGAGTCTTCTGGCTGTGCCAGAAGGAGCGCGATCACCGGTGAAGAGCGCATGGAAGCGAGGCGCGCCGCTGCTCGGCCACTATGGACAGCTACCAGGAGCGCAGCCCCAACAATGTGTTGAGATTTATTTTGATTGATGTGTTGTTGTGGGGGGTTTGGGTTAGGGTCAGACATTTTGGGTTTGGCTGCCTCTGCCTGCCTGTTTGGGGTTCCCTGCCTCCTCTGCCTGCCTGGTTATTTTGGGTTTGTCTGCCTGGTCTGTTCTTGCCAAAATCAGTTGCAGAGTTTTGAAATAAAAAGGCACACTTGTGCCTAGAATTTATTTAAGCCACACATCTGAAGTAGCCTTATTTTGTTGGGGGGAAACCCCATTGATTTTAATAGGGACTCGTGGAGTCAGTTTTGAGAGTGACTCAGGACTCGTGAGTCACCATTTTGGACCAAGGACTCGGACTCGGACTCTAGACTTGGGTCCAAAGACTCGTGACTCGACTCGTGACTCGTGACCAAGGACTCTTCAACATCCCTGTCAGTCAGCGCAGGGTTTCAGATTAATAGGAGCCTCTCTTTCAGCCTGCATGCAGAGCAGATGCTCTGACACTCTTATGTGTCCTATGTGAATATTTTCAGCTTAGGACAATACTTTTCTTCCCTGGGGTCCCAAATGTAATTAGGGAACCATATTAAAAGATGGATCTCTCAAAATCCATCTCTGCCTGTCTTTTGTTCAAAGCAGCTGGGGGGGGGGGGTTCTCCCTGCTTGTTTGAAAGAGAGAAGCATTGTTAGTAAGATGATACACAGAGAAAAAAACCTTGATAGGAATAACAAATGATAACAAGTATCCATACTGCTGGAATATGTCTGGGCCTGTCGCCAGCCGGCCGGACTTTCTCAGACCAGCTTTGGCATCTGGCCGGAGGTTGGGGGTGCGAACCAAGATTTGTTCATTTAAAATGCAAGCTTTATACTTGGGCCTGTTTAATACACGTGTAAGGTGGGAGCTCTCTGTATATGCACCATGGCCATTTTTCCAACACAAGGATGCAGATTTCAGCTAAACTTTAGGAGGAACTTCCTACCAGTGAGAGCTGTTCAACGTGGGAACTGGCTGTCTTGAAAAGTGGTGGGCCCTATGATGGAGGTAAGCAGAGGCTGGACAGCGGTCTGTCTATAGTCGCAAATTTTCTGTAATGAGCAAGGGATTGGACTAGATGACCTCCAAAGTCCCTTCTAACTTCTGTAATTCTGTAATTGACAACATGCAGGAGTAATTGGGTAACAGCCCTACTTATTTCCCTTTCCATGCTGAGTCTCCTCAATACTCCCCTTTCAGTTTGCTCTGGTCTTTCTCACTGCACTTTCTTCCTCACCCAACTGTCATTTTGCCACCCTACAGTGACAACAGGATAAAAATATGGGGGAGGGGGACGGGACAGCAGGGGAAAATGCATTTCTGGGGAGGGGGGCAGCTTTGTTGCATGTGTTAGATTTCTATAAGATAAATAATGGTATGTCTCACATTACGGTTGCTATCTTAAACATACTTTTCCTGAAGCGAGCCCTCTGACAGACAGCCAAAAGATGTAGGTAGCCATGTTGATCCTTTGGGGTGGGGGGCTGGGAATCCAAAAATCACAGTAATCCACAGTAATTTGGATCAATAAAAATGGTAATGATACAGTTCATTTTCAAGGAAACATGCGTATGGTTGCAGCCATAATTTAATCTCCAGTTTATGATTCAGTTACATGTATATGCGAAAAATGTTTTCCTTCAAGTGAAGTAACCACAGAAGCCCAGCAATGGAGGACAAGCGGGCGGGCTACTTGCTTGAGCGGTGGGTGGCACGAGGCATAAACCACCCCATTTCTCTCTCTATACCCCCCACCCCATTGATCTTATAGATTTCATAGATCATAGAGTTGGAAGGGGCCTACAAGGCCATCGAGTCCAACCCCCTGCTCAATGCAGGAAACTAGAGGAGGGGTCTCCCATCCAAGTAATAACCAGGCCTGACCCTGCTTAGCTTTCTACACTCAGACAAGCTGAGCCAGTGTGAGCCATTAATCTTTGTCCATCTGTGTCTCTCTTTCAGCGTTCTTGGTTC
Source organism: Shinisaurus crocodilurus (assembly GCA_021292165.1). Lineage (NCBI taxonomy): Eukaryota > Metazoa > Chordata > Lepidosauria > Squamata > Shinisauridae > Shinisaurus > Shinisaurus crocodilurus. The sequence goes on along the minus strand of CM037880.1, from coordinate 36,961,153 downwards.
CCATGGTCACCAAAGCACTCCGCAGCCAGCCTTTCACTCCGGGTTTCCTTCCCTTTTGCGTTTGCTACACTGACGGCGCAATCCTATGCAAGTTTAGACAGGAAAAAAAGGCCTACAACTCCCAGCATGCCCTAGCCGGCTGGGGCATGCCGGGAGTTGTAGGCCTTTTTCCCCCTGTCTAAACTTGCATAGGATTGCGCCCTGAGCGCAGTAAGACGCGGCGCCGTAACCCAAAGTGGGTGAGGGCGAGCGAAGGTCTGCTAGGTTGCCTGGCTGGGGTCTGGAGAAGCCAAGGCTTTGCGACTGGGCGGGAGTGGTTTCCTGTGGGCCGTCCTTCCATTCCACAAGCATCCTTCCCCCCTCGTGGCGGGGCGGCCGGAGTCCTCTGTTGCCACGGTAACCGCGTGGCTTGAGGCGTCGGGGACCGGCCAAGGCCGCGGAGCTCGGTATGAACAGGAAGAAGCTGCAGAAGCTCGCCGAGTCGCTGTGCAAGACCGCTAAGCACTGTGAGTGGGAGAAAGGCCTCGCTTCCCCCACCTCCTAATTCCAGATTGTAGGACGTTTTTTCGGTCTAAACATGCACGGGATTGTGCCCTGAAAGAGTGGGAGGAATCATGTAAGCTGCCCTGACCACCTTGTTGGAAGGGCAGACTAAAAATGTATTAATGAATATTGTAATACATTAATAATTAAATGACATAGATCCACATCAAACCCAAGGGATGTAGCTCTGTTTCAAAACACTGTTATAGTTGTGACTGGATGCTTCTCATGAAATGTATTATTTATGACGAAGATTTAACCACTGCTGTTCAGCCCGAAAGCTCCCAGAGTGGTGCACATTGAAAGAACAATAAAAATGATTAAAACCAGTACAACAACAGAATTAGCATAAAAACTGACTAAAACCTAAAAGATCTACAAATTCTAAAAGGGCTGATAAGATAAAAATGTCTTCCCCTGATTTCCTCCAGGAGGAAAGCATTTCAAAGCCTGTTATGAATATTATGACAGTTCAGCTTCTCTTCTTTGTAGTACTATTTTATTTCAATTATTGTCATGACTTGTTTTATTTTATAGTCAACAAATTTGAAGTGGAATGTCTCATAAAGCTTTTCAACAACTTGGGGGTGGAGCCCAGTGAACGACATGCTGTTGTTGGTTTAGATCGTAACTCGTTTCGAAATATCCTACATGTCACATTTGGAATGACAGATGACATGATTATGGACAGAGGTGAGATTAAATACATTCTTGCAAATTTGTATGTATTTAAAATATCCATTAAAAGGCAGCTCACATACCAGTTTTGAAGACATTTCTATTCTATAGTGATTCACCAATTTGATAGGTCACATGATGGAAGCCCTAATTGTTTTGGTGTTACTTTAATGTTTTACTGCTCATTTATTGGCTCATACTGTGCCAATAAATAAGTACCTGTGAATACTTATAAGTAATGTACTGGTGACTAATGTGTATATATTGAGAGTATCATTTGCATCTGCCACTTTTAGTGTGGCATTTGAGCAACTCAATCTTTGAGCCTTGTTCTGTTGTCCATCAATAAATAGCATCTATACAAGTAGCACCATTGATGCAATAGCTCAAATAAAGCATTTACAGTAAGTCCCACTGAGTTCAATAGCACTTACTCGTAGGTGCTTGGGGTACTTACTTGGGAGTAACCTCCACTTGAAAAAAAGGGGGAGGGCTTACTCACCAGATTGCTCTATTAGCATAGAATGGTGCAGATGCTTATATTAGACACATTTATACAAACTCATTTTGAGCAACAGTGTATGTGTTAGTCATTGCTGTCTAGGGCTATGTGTGGCTATTGCTGTAATGAAGCAATTAAGTTGAGTAACAGTTAAAATATTAAACATAGTGCAGCTGTTATCAGCTCTGGTTAAAAAAACACTAATCAGGTTTTTAAAATTTGGACTTGGTGGCAAATAATTGTTTCAGCATTGTGACTGGTGTCCAAAGTTGCTACTTTAGGCTTCCCAAGGGCTTGAGCAGGATCAGCGAGATTTGTTTTTACTTTGAACAGTATACTTCCCTCCATCTTCCACATGCCATATCAGAAACCTCTTTTGAAATCTCCTTACTTTCAAAAGTGGTTTGCCATGTGGCAGTCCGAGGCCCCTTTTGGTGTGTAGAACTAGTTGTGCTGTTGTTTGGATCCTGGACCATGATGTATGAATAATGGTTTTGAGCTTTCTAAAGGAATTCTTATATAGCTGCTAGTAAAAAATAGTTCTTACAGTTTTTCTTTCTAAAAATATTTCTCATAGCAAGTATGTCCTAAGCATGTTTGTGATCAGAGTATTATCCTACTGTAGAAGTCAGCAAAGGAACAATTCAGTTAGTACAATTAAAAATGCCCATCCTTTAATGGAGCAGATAAATTCTTTTATTTCCATATTTATTTTTACTTGGAGCTCAGGATGGAGTATATTGGGTTATAAAATCTTTCTGTCTCTCTTTAAGCTTGTATTGGGCTGGGCGGGGTGTGATGAACCAAGATTGAGAGACAAATTTTTAATTGAACTATACATATCTACGCCTCACAGAGGCTGCAATGCTGTGCATACTTACCTGAGAGTAAGCCCCACTAAACTTAATGAGGTTTAATTCTGAATTGCTATGTATGGGATTGTACTGCACCTGAGTGATTTGGTGCAAATATTTGAAATACACTTTTACAATAACCTCTCTTCTCATTGCAGTGTTCCGTGCTTTTGACAAAGACAATGACAGCTGTGTCAATGTAACAGAATGGGTGGAAGGGTTATCAATATTTCTTCGGGGGACACTTGAAGAAAAGATGAAATGTAAGGTTTCTACAGCAGCAGCAAGTTTTCATGCTAGCCTTAAATTGAGGGCAATTTAAATGACAAGTATATTGTTAAAGTATTGAGTACTCTGCTTTTAATAATTGGAATATTTTATCACTCATTTTAATTTATTTTTATAACACACTTCAAACAGCTGAGGGTAGTATATATGGTTTATTATCCCCCACTTTTATCCTCATGACAACCCTATGGATGGGTGAAGCTGAAAGTAATTGGCCATGTTTACTTCAGTTTATATTTATAACCCACTTTTCTATTGTAAAATAAATAAGGTGGTTTACGATAAAAGAGAATACAGTATACAATAATAAAAATGAATCGTAAAACGGGTGGGGAATGTGTGGCTCTCCAGATGTTGTTGGACTGTAGCTTCCATTATCCCTCACCATTACAGTCCCAACAACATCTGGAGGGCCACATGTCCCCCACCCCTGCTTTAAAAAAGCAATCATTATAACATCAAGACTTAAATCACCAATAAGATGTGGCTGAGTGAGGATTTGAATCAAGGTTGTCTCAGTTTAAGTTCAAGTTCAACGCTACATATACCACTATTTAAAATGCGTTTTTGGTATTTCTATCTGCAGTGCTTGAGAGTACGTAGCTGAATGACTGATGACATTGAAAAGCAATTGTGTATGAGGTGGAATGAGACGGTATGGACGTTCTTTCTGTAGGATTTAGGGCGTGATCCTATGGCCCCTAGGAGAGAGTCCCGGGGACCATAGGGTTACTCAGAAAACCTCTCCAAGGTGAGACGGTGCTCTGACCTCAGAAGGGGGAGTCAGAGATCCAGCCCTAGACCCTGACCTGCAGCTGGTGCAGAAAGAACCCCATGGCTGCCTCTCCAAGGTTTGAAAAGCAACCTCAGAGGAGGAGGAAAGGGGGTGTTCCAGTGGGCGGGGAGGAGACCAGAGAGGCCAGGATACAAGATATCCTGAGCCTCCTCCAGCCTCCTTCCCTCCTCTTCTGAAATGCCCTTGCTAGATGGGCTGAAAAGCCTGTCTAGCGAAAATAATCAAACATAGAGGATAGGGAGGCAAAGATTGCTCCTCCCACCCTGCCAGCTTCAGCCTGGCAGGGCATAGGAATCTTCCATAGGAATCTTCTTGGAAGGCTTCCAAGAAGCGAGGATGCAATCGATATGACTGCGACCTTAATCTCTTATGGCTCATTCACACAAGTAAGTTACCAAATGATGAATTGTACATGATATTGTCACAATTCTATCACACACCCTAGAAAATGCAGCCAATAGCTTGAGAACCTAGTTTATAATTTATGTCCTTTATGTAAGCATGGCAGGAAAGTCTGTATAACCATTCCTTCTGCGCCTGTTCTGTAAGTAGTACTTGTTGCTGTCTATTTCTTCACAAACTATATTTCCTTTGCCACTGACTACAGAATATATGTCAATTTGGGAATGACCAGACTGTAGTATTGAGAAGTCATAATTTTTTAATGGAAGGTGGATGATCCTACAGCAAATGTAAAAGAAATGTAATGTCTGAATTAACAGGAAGCAAAGTTGTTATTGTGGAAGCAAGTGTCCAGCTTTGGGGGGGGAAGGAAATGGAGTTAGGTTGATTAAACCAAATAGATATTTAATCATGAATATGTGGTAACTTAAGTAAGGGGGGAAAGCACCACAAAATCCATAAAACATGCTTCAGCAGAGCAGGTCTTGGCAGCCTTTCTTTTAAACATAATTTAGTAACTGCTAAGTCCTCTTCTGATTACTTCAAATGTGCTTTGTTTGATATGCATGCTTTACATTAACTCATCATTATCCTTTACGTTATCCTTTCCAAAGACTGCTTTGAGGTTTATGACCTAAACAGTGATGGATATATTTCACGGGAGGAAATGTTTCATATGCTGAAGAACAGCCTGCTAAAACAGCCATCAGAAGAAGATCCCGATGAAGGAATTAAAGATTTAGTAGAAATAACATTGAAAAAAATGGCAAGTACCATAACTTAAAGACATCGCCTCTCAGATATAGATCTAGACTTAGTCTTACTTAAGTGTAGTCCCATTGAAATTAATGAAACTTAATCAAGATTAGTTTAAGTCCCATCAGTTTTAATGGGTCTACTCAAAGTATGACTAAGTCTGGATCCAACCCAAAGTATATTCTGCACTTGCATCTGATATTAATGACCAATAGTGATATTTGTATATGGTAAGATATATAGCCAACATTTTTAAAGATGAAAAAGAAGCACAAATGAACTCAAAATCACTCCAAAAATAACTAAAGAAATAATCCAAGAGTCCATCTGTTCATTAGACTAATTGCCAATAGCAAATCCAAGTGGTTGGAACAGCAGCAGCAAACTACCATATTGTTCCGAGTATAGGCCGCACTTTCCCCCCTAATGTAAGGCTTTAAACTAGGGGTGCAGGCCTACAATCGGAATGTTGCAACAAAAGAACAAATACTGCCCTGCTGGTAGGGGTGTGCCTGCATGGCGGCTCGCCTCGAGGTGGGCGTAGCGGGCCAAAATCGGCCCCACTCATGCCCGCCAGAGACTCACGGGGCCTTACCGGCGGCCGGAGACTGCCCTCAGCAGCAGCTGCCACTCCTAGAAGCAGCCTCCGTGGAGACGCCACCGCTCGAGCACCTGGGGGAAAGCTCAGGCTCGTGAGCGAGCGGCTGGAGATTGGCCCCAGCAGCGGCTGCAGCTCACAGAAGCAGCCTTCGCGGAGACGCCACTGCTTGAGCGCCTGGGGGAAGACTCAGGCTCGTGAGCGAGCGGCTGTAGACCGACCCAGCAGCGGCCGCCGCTCACACGCCTAAAAGACGCGGGGGGGCACCGGGGATCGGCTGAAGACCGACCCGGAAGCGGCCGCTGCAAAGACGCTAGGTCACGGGCGAGACGCTGCACACCCCTACAACGCCGCTGCCTGGTGGGAAAACGTGGGCTCCGCCGCAAGATGAGACCAATTTGGACAAAGCTGCACCGCCCACCGGGCTCCGCACAGGAAGCCCCCCAACCGCAGCAGTGATCCGGCGGTAATCTCTGCACCCCCCCCAACACACTAAAGTCACCAAAGAAATTAATATCAATAGGCACACACACACACATGCACGCACGCACTTTGCCCCCCCATCCACTCAGCCAAATGAAATTGAAAAAACATGTGCACACGCACACACACGATTAACGATACCACGTGGAGGGAAGGACGAGGGCTGCCATGCTTTGTTCGGAAAGAGCCAAAAAGAGAAGGGGGGGGGAAATAACTTTTTAAAACTTTTTAAAAAAAGTTTTAAAAAGTTTAAAATTTCTTTTTTTTAAAATAGCACCAAACTTTAAGGGTGCGGCTTATAATCAGGAGCGGCCTATACTCGGAACAATACGGTATTTAAAAAGGTATTGGCAAAGCAGAGGAGTTTGTGCAGCAGTTAGCAGAAAATGTCTCTTGTTATACTAGCTGCTAGTAACTGGCATGCTTGTTGCACAAGGAATGCTCTGAGTGTCCTCTCCCTAGAGGATCCAATACTTCAAGGCAGAGGGAAGCAGCACACACCAGCAATGAGTTTTCCAAAGCTTTATTTCTGCGCAAAAGGACCAGCAGGGGCGTGTGTGCCCAAATCAAAGCTGGACAAGGATCAGTGGGGCATACAAGCATTCTTATACTTTTCTACAGTCAGGGGTGTACTCGCTCTCAACAAATCAGACGCATTCGCTTAACCATGCCAACCTATTGAATACATTTCCCCGTATATGACGGCAACCAATACATTTCTCTTGACATGGCAAATCTTAATCTCCAAGATGTTGTTTCTTATAACCTCTTAGGTTACTTGAGGTACTCGATGTCCCATGTGCCTGCAACATTTGCATTGGCACTGGGAAATAGGCTTTTAGGACCAAATAGCAACTTAATGCGAAAATATGATTATGAAGCATTTCAGAACAATGAAATATCATAACTAAAGCAATGCATCATGGCTCTCTAAGGTTCCTTGTCCGGAACAACAAAAGCAGATAAGCAAATTCAAGTACAATAGGAGGTGGTACATGGGCAGAAATCAGGTCATCCAACGGGTTCAACAGAGTTCATCAGGGCTTTTCTGGACCTTGCCTTAACAAATGCCTATGGACATCAGGGTGGTATTTCAGGGGTTCAGCCCTTGTGGGCTGCTCCTTGAATTGCTATCCCTTGCTGGCCAGGGAATGCTTGGATCTGCAGGATCTTTTGTCTGTCTAAACATGCATGGGATGTCTTCTGTGCAGCTTTTAACTCAGATTTCTATTATGCCAGGTCACACTGACCTTTTGGGGTTTCAGGCTTGATTCTTTCTCTCACCCTTGATGAAACTGGGACCCTTTGCATGTAAGGCAGGTGAATCTGGGATCTTCCTTATTATTATTAGGGATTTTAAGAAATCCATTCTCTCTCTCTGTCTGCCTGGAAACAACTTCTATGCAGTAGGCAAAGGAGTTTTGCTAACAAGGCCTATTGTTCTACTCCAAGGTTTCTTTTCATGGCAGAAAGCATAGGCATTCCTATGAAGAACATAGTCTGGGCGTGTTGCCAACTGATAGCACTTTTGCAGGCATTTGGCCAAGGGTGTGTGGAGAAGTAGAATAGTTCCTTTTAAATGCATGCTGGGCCTGTTTAAGACACGTGAAGGACCACACTCTGCATATGCACCGTGCCTATTTTTCCAGCATGCTGACAGTGCAATACTATGCGTGTCTACTCAGAAATAAGCTCTGTTCAATTCAGTAAGGCTTGCTCCCATTTAGGTATGTATAGGATTGCAGCCTAAATGCAGTAACTGTATTGGCTAACAATTCCTACTATTTTTTTGTAGGATTATGACCATGATGGCAAACTCTCTTACATGGATTTTGAAAAGGCTGTACGAGATGAAAATCTCCTTCTAGAAGCATTTGGACCATGTTTACCTGATATGAAGGTATTTATGTAATTCAGACAGGAACACAGAACTACTGTAAGTAGTAAATAACTGGTCTAATAAAATATGGTTCTTAATCACAGGAAGTTGAATCCAGGATCTGCCTTCCAAAAGAGGAAGAACTCTTCTCACAGAAGGTCTCTCCCCCTGATTTTTGGGGATTCCCCCCACACCACAGCTCAACCCATTCAGCAGGGTCTCCTGAAACTCTGGGCATGTTCACATGACCAGGAAACAATTGTGGTACGTTACCACAACTTGCGTGAAGCAACAACAAGCCCGACACTCATTGTTGTTGCTGTGCGCCCTCCTTCTCCCTCAGTCCTCCCAGCGGTATCCCATGGTACACCATGGGGAGGAATGAGGCTCCTCTCTGGCAGCTGCGATTGCGAGCCAGTTGCAGCTCGCGATGGCTGTCAAAGACCCCCCCGCTGCGCAAACAGGGCTCGTACCCTGCAGCGCAATGGGGAGGGGGGGGAGTCTCACCTCGCTACCCGAGCAGATTGCCCGCATCAGCTGGGGACCGGCTACAGTGGGCAAGCCTCTCAAGCGGTGGAGCAAGGTGGCAGGAATCACCCCCCTGCCTTCTGGTTTCCTGGATGGGGAAAGCAAAGGGCAGAGAGGGCGGGTGCTTCTTGCACTCACCGGGACGGTGGCTCCAGTGACTGCGGGAAGCACCTCCATCCCCGCAGCTGCTCAGCACACTGAGCATTTCTGCTCAGAAATAAGCATGAGTAGCATGTCTACTGAGAAATACCAATTGCAAAAAATACCAATTCCTAATTTTAAAGCAAATTGCCCAGTTGTATGTAAACATTCATAATTTTTCAGACCATTTAAATTTCAGACATATGTAGCTCTTTAAAATCAAGGCTACAATCCTGTGCATGTGATCCACTAAAACGAATGAGCTGGGAATGAAGAACATGAGAAGCTACTAGAGCCAGCATCAGCTAGCGTTATTTACAAGACCTCTGTTTATTGAGCATGGATTCCCTAACTACACTACAGCATGGTTGTGTGCTGTGACAAGGGCTGAAGTGTGCATTGAAAAAAAAATTAAGCCATTATGTTTGATGCATCAACTTATCTGACCTTAAAGCTCCATGCAGCATTCATCCCCTTCTCTGCAGTGGTTATCTCAAGAAATAATAAGAACACACTGGGATTTGTTAATCTGCTTTACAGCTGACACGAGCAGGGGAATCCCATAAGAAATTACCATTGATGCAGAAAGCACTAGAAAAAGGGGGAGGACAGACCATCAGGAAACCATATTAACTGAGCTATCTTGTAGGTAAAAAGAGGATGCCTGCCTATTGTCCTGATGGCGATTGAGAAAAATACATATAAAGTGTGTGCCAAGTGACACATGCATGTAATTTTAAGAACTTCAGGCCCGGGTCCCAAATCCAGCCCTCTAGGATTCCCCAGATGGCCATGCCCCTTTCCCTCTACCACTGATTGGTGGTTTCCTGGCTTTTGTGTTTCTCCTCCATTCTGAAAGGTTGAAATGACTCTCCTAAGGCTTAGTTACTGGCAGTAAGAGCATTAAGCTAAAATATGCTGGTATTTTGGCCATATCCCTTTTGCCTTTGGCCCAACCCACCACTGGAATGCAGCTCCCCCTCCCAGCTTCTCCAAAATGGAATTTGGCCCTGGGGCTGAAAGAGGTTCAACACCCCTGCTATACAGGGAAGTTATATGAAGCCTGAAGAACATGTATATATTTCTGCAAATCATAGCACATTTTGAAAACCCCATAACCTCATTTCTGTTTAGATGTCTTGCTGGTCCTGATATTTGGCCATGGCAGAGTGCTATATATCCTAACACAATACTGAAGGTATAAAAGACATAGATTAGGATACAAAGAATTATGGAACTAGTCTTGCACATCCTGGGGCTTTGGGCTTGTATTTCTAAAAAAGCAGAAACTTGGCAAACTGCTTTTGAAACTGGTGGTAATATCAAGAGTAAATTGTAATATGGAATGGAAGTTTGTTCAACGGGGTTGAGGGGAAGAGCTAAATATTCCACTGAGCAGTTCTTTGGATGCAAGCCATGATAAAGATGTCCTAATATAAGATGACAGGATTGAGATTTTACAATCAAATTAATAGTCTTCATGGGAGGGGGGGGGGTTTCCTGGGATGTTTATATTATGCAAGGCTAACTTTTTAAAACTATACATTAACATTAATACTTTTGTTTAAGAAAAATATTTCTAATGTTTTACTTTACAGTGCAGGATGGCATTTGAGGCACAAGCGTTCCAAGATACTCCTGATTTGTAGCTCTGCAAATGAAACATATTATGTGAACTACTATGAAGAGACACCATAAACTAATTAATTAATTTATTTTTTAAGTAAAGGAGGCAAGTCAGACATTTTCTTTTTTCTACTACAAGCATCCTAAAGTAGAAAGATTAATGGAAAATATTTTGATATACTTACTTTCTTGTGCAGTAATACATTTATAGGGATTCCAAAAATAATGGGGTGACACAAATTGCAGCAGAGGGATAGCTTATGAGATAGAATGTACAAAAATATTTTATCTGTCAGATCAAGCCATACAATATTGTTGTATAAGCAGCCGGAACTGTATCTGTTTAAGTTAAATACATAGGATATACTATCCAAAGTATTTATATTCGTCTTCTCTGCTTTACTGTCGGCTTTATTTGACTGTTCACTGAGATCTCTCCAGGTAGGTCAGGAGTCTGAACAGGAACCACAATCTAGTTTAGAGAGAAAAAGCTAAACTTAGTACATAGATCATAGAGTTGGAAGGAGCCTACAAGGCTATCGAGTCCAACCCCCTGCTCAATGCAGGAAACTAGAGGAGGGGTCTCCCATCCAAGTAATAACCAGGCTTGACCCTGCTTAGCTTTCCACGCTCAGACAAGCTGAGCCAGCATATCTGTGCCTTTAGCAGTTGCTCTAGATTGTTCAGACAGATAACTGGATTCATTGTACAGCAGGGAGTCAAGTAAGCAAATTTTCTGATGACTCAGTGCTCTTTCTCAATGGCTGGGTTCACACAACACGCTACGCCACACTCATGGGTTAAGTATGGGTTGCGTATGGCTTGTTGTTGAACTGTGGCTTATCATGTTTTCTGAACCCAGCTGAGATAACAAACCATGGTGAACAGTTCACAACCCAAAAACAAGCCATTGGTTCTCTTCATGGGTTGTTTGTGGTTAACAAACCATGGTTATCTCGGCTGGGTTCAGACAACACGATAAGCCACGGTTCAACAAGCCACACTCAACCCTTGAATGTGGCTTAGCGTGTTGTATGAACCCAGCCAATGTGGCCACTCCCCTCCTTCTCCACTGCCTCTTTCTGAATGGCTTGCTAGCAAACCCTGCACACTCATACACTCTATCCTCCACTAATTAACCTGTCCTCGCTTTATTTTGCTCTCACTACCACTGTTTATCCCATACGGTCTGAGAACATGTATAGCTGTTACAGCAGTGATTTCTGTAACCTGTTCATCACTCCCCAGAAATAGGCCACCTGGCTAGGTGAGACAACAAGCCCAGGCAGCTTTCAGATGGTTGCACTAGATAAGGGGGGAGGGAGAAGAGACATGGCATGTGAGAGGTAAATGGTACTGAGCAGCATCCCTCTGTGAAATGGATTTGGCTCAAGGACTACAAGCTGTCAATCACTAATTTGTGGGAAACAACTATTAAATCATTTCAAATGATATTTATGTCTTTGGTCTGCAAAAAAAATCTCCCTCAAGATCTCCCAAACTCTAATTTAACTTATTTTAGCCCTCATGTAATTGTCACTCACTTGATGATAGGCTAGGAGCCACTTCATGAGATACATTTTTATACTTGGGAGCAGATTCCCAAACACATAGCAACACATGTACAGCATCAGTTATGAAGGGCACCCATTTGTTACATAGTGTGGCAACAGAAAAAGAGCCAAACAATAGTTTTCTAGTCCGGGTTCTAGTCCCCACTCCGCCATGATTCCTTGCAGGAAAAAAGGCGGGGTATAAATACAAATAATTAAAAATAATAATAATAGTAGTAGTCACCACTCAGATATAGTTGGAAAGGAAAAAAAAAACGAATATACAATTGAGCCCCCTGAAGTCATTGTAACAATATGCATATATATTATACAGAGGAATGAACTCCCATGCACATTGTATGAAAGGGTTTTAAAAATGGAATCCTAAGCACATTTCTGTAGAAGTTAACTTCCACTGAAATCAAAAGGGATTGCTTCCAAGTGAATGCTTATGACTGTGGTGTAAGTATTATATTCATTAAGTAGCTGAAAGCAGTCTTAAGGCTGAAAACTGAAATTGGCACTTCAGGTTCAGAATCTGTATGATTCAGAGGAGCAGTTATCACACAAAAGGGAATTTAATTTCATCCTATAAGTTGTTTCTAATTATTTTTAGTCCAAACTAAACAGGAAATGCTAGAAAATTAGAAGCATAATGGACAATTTTAGACAGCTCCCTTATGCTGCACAGTACAAAAATGAAATGGTGGTTTTCTAAAACAAGCAGGTGGACTATGAGCACCTCTCCTCTTCATCTCTCTCCTAAATAGGTATGTTTATAGAATCCACATGAAAGGGCAGTTTATAACCTCCAAACAAATGATTCTAGCACACATTTTGAAAACACTGAATGAGAGTTTACCTCCTTTAGTCTAGTACGAATTAAGTTTGCCGAGGTGTTCAGTGAATCATCATCCATGTCTATTTTAGGTGTTTGTGGAAGCTCTGGACCAATAATTATTTCTTCACCATTAATGTCTCTTCCAAAAAGGGCAAGTTTGTTGTCTTCATCTCGTCTCCTCTTTCGTTCCTGCAGCTGAGTTGTTCGGGGCATGAATCTGCCAAGTCCATTATCACAAGGAAGCTTTCTTTTGTAGGCTGATGTGTTATGTACTCCTTGCTGCAGACTCTGAGTCATTATTGTCTTCTGGTACTCAGATGTTTTAGTACAGTCACCAACAGATAGAGGTGCTACTAACACACTCTGACAATGCTCTCCTGAAGGAGATGCTACACTTCTCAATGACAGTTCACAGTAGGATGATTGGTGAGGACCATGAACATGTGCAGGTGAATTCCAGTTACTAGTGGCTGCCTCAGTCATACAAGATCCAGAAGTGTCTAGCTGAATGTTCTTTCGAAAACTTGTATTAGAATCCTGTTTCTTCACCAGTAGTTGCTCTTAAACATAAAATAGAAATTAACATTTGACTAACATTTGTACAAGAGAGGCTTTTATGCAATATAGGTGCATTACAATGGAATAACTGGACATTAAGATTGGGATTTGTATCCCTAACTCAGTGTTTACATTCTTACCTTTGAAAGATAAATTTTAGTTACCATGGCAATTTTCAGAAATATGTAAGGGTGAAGGAATCTCAGTCATATAGAAACACTCAGAATTTCTTTCAGAAGTCATTTAGAGCCATTTTAAATAGGGCTTTCACAGGAGTTTTAACTATTGATATTAATATTCTCTACTACCCGAGACTCTTCTATAGATCACATTCAACTATTAATCTTACTTCAAGATAAATTTCAATATGAAATAATAATAATAATAATAATAATTATTATTATTTACCCGCCTCTCCGTCTAGATCGGAAACTTATGAAGAACATTTCATTTCAAACTCATGCCTAAGCTAGGTCTAGGAAGGGTCACCTTCATACTCCTTACCCTGAATACTTTCTCTTTCTACGATAACATCAGAGGGCCAAACTAAAAATGATGTTAAATGCGTCTTTGCATTTAACATGCATTCTTTTTAAAATGCAACTAGCTGCTCTGGGGACTCCAAGCAGGATTAGGACCACAACAGGCAAGAAATGGGACTTTAAGGGTTAATCCCCCCTCCCCCATGGTCCCAATCCTTTTTGGTGGCCCTGCAGCACTTATTTATAGTTCAAAATGAGTTCCCGTTAAGTACAAAGACACATTTAGGGAGTAATCCTATGGCCTCTAGACAGGGTCTGAGGGGCCATAGGATATTCTGGATTCCCAGATCTGAGGCCAGAGATTCCATAGATTTCATAGATCATAGAGTTGGAAGGAGCCTACAAGGCTATCGAGTCCAACCCCCTGCTCAATGCAGGAAACTAGAGGAGGGGTCTCCCATCAAAGGGGGCATTTCAGTGGGCAGGGAGGAGAGGAGACTGGAGAGGACAGGATATGAGTTATCCTGAAGCTTCTCCAGCCTCCTACCCTCCCCCTCCGAAACGCTCCAGCTAGACAGGAAAAAAAGCCCTTCTGGCGAAAATGCAGGGCAGAAGGACGGGGAGGCAAAGATTGCCTCCACTGCTCCTCCCACTCTGCACAGGATGACAGTAAGCCTCTGAGTTCAGGGGCTTACAGCCATCGCAACAGGATTGCGCCCTTAACGTCATCTTTCATTTGGCCCAGAGTTTACAATGGTAGGAGTTAGGATGATAGGCCATGAAAGATACGTACCAGAGAGCCAAAAACACTTTTCTACTAGATTGGTGAGTTAGTGGGTAAGTTTTCTTTCATATATTGTCTGTCAGGTCAGATAGGTGATTGCTAATCTTGTAGCATGACAGCTTTGTACACTTGTTCAAGGCACAGGATTGTTTTAAACTATTTTTCAAACTCACTTGCAGGAATGTCTAGCACTGATTACATTGCTCGCTCCTATCCTGTCCTTGTAGTGCACTATACTGTGGCAGATGTGGAATAATACAGGAGGAATTAAGATTTAACTAGAGAATACAAACCAAAGAAATTTAACTTCCAAAAAAGTGTACAGCCACAAACCTCTGTTACTAGTTGCTTTTGCTATATACTTCCTTCTGTCTTGTAGTTTCTCTCTGGTCTCTTGTACACTCTCAAATTCTGGAGCATAGCACACATGCAGCAAACTGCCAAAGAAACTCCGTTCATCCAGTTTTCTTTTGGCTATCCTAACAAAGAGAAAGTTAACATTAAACATTATCCAACCTTTTAAGATCTTTTTAAGCCCACAACTAGGTTCAGTTGTATTACAAAAATCATTTTTTGACTTGCACACAACTAGTATGTCACAAGAATCTCAACATTAAACTACTAAGGATTATTAAAGTGAAAATAGGCTGTCGTTCCCAAATTATCAATACCTTGCACTCTGTATTTTTTGAAACTTGATGAGGTAAACTTCTGTAAATTCTTCCGCTGGATAGTCATCTAATGGATTATATTCTTCGATGGTGCCATATAATGCAAATTGCTCAACTAATTCCTTCATAACACCCAAGGCAGGGACACCTTGTATTAATAAATATCTAGATTCTAAGTTGACAGTATATACCTGAAAAAAATAGCAGGATTAATACTTATTTTGTAATAATGACATCAGCTTCAAGTACTTGCTTGTTAAACTTTATTAAAATTTTAAATGTAATAGTATGATTGTTATCTTTCTGTTTACAAATTCAAGGTTTAAGTGTAGCACACATATAGACTAATCTCCAATTCCACTTACAACATCTGATGAAGTGGATTGCAACCCACAAAACCTCATGGAAATTTATTAAAATATCTGAAGCACTAAAACGGTCTCTATGTGTGGTAAACATAACCATTGAATTTAAGATTTTAAGTGTGACCTATTTTGAACTCAATTGTTTGCACAGGCAACTCTGTTGTAAAGCAATTCATAAAAAATATATACTTTCTACTACAAAGTAGAAACAAAATGTGATCATTTAAATCTTAAACCAACTAGTAAAAAAGGAGAAGCTTGGACTGTGCAACACTTAAGTCAGCTCATACAGAACTTGTAGAATAAACACACAATAGTATATCCAACAAATATATGCTAATTCGAAAAATACCATCCGAATTGAGACACATCATTGTATTTGTTACTGCTTATTCAATGTATTGAGATAAACACTTTTCAGATAGGTCATACTATAGCATATTTAATCATTTGAAAATAATCCACCATATACCATACTATGATACTTCTCCTTTAGAGACAAACAACCAGTAAGAAATTCTTATCCTCTTGGGGAAAAAAGCCCTTTGATGTAACAAAATCTCAGACACTGAAATCTTTGCTAGGCTAGATAGCCGCATGAGCCTTACAGCTACCACAGAAAGTGTCCAACAACTGGTACAATTCACACCTGCAGTAACTGGAATAGTTCTCTAGCCCTCTAAAAGTGGATTACACAAAGTCACAGAACCACGTCTATCAGCAGCAAATATTCATAAGAACTAAACGGAGCCTCCTTGTTCAGTGGCAGTATACCTTAAGAGGAGAGAGATCAAAAGACAAGGGGAAGGGAGCTAAACAGACACACGCTCTTTCGCCCACCACCACCATCCCGGTTTTACCTTCACCGCTCGTGGCCTGCGCCCTTCACGATACCTGGCGCGCGAGGCACATATCGCTTGCTGCGCGTGGTGCTGATGGACGCCACCAACCTCGCCCCCATCACTACGAGTCTCAGCGACCGCCGCCATCTTTCCATCGCCCCTCTTTTTTGTCGTATATTCCAGCCGCCATCCATCACCCCTCCCCTTTGTCGCATATTCTAGCCGTCACTCATCTTTCTCTTCTCTCCCCCCCCCCCCCCGTCACAGACAGCCAATCAGTTTGAGATGGATACATTCCTGCGCTTTCATTGGCCCCTGGTCTCGGGCGGAGAGAAACGGGTGAAAGTTGAATCCAGCCAGGAAATAACACAGAGCCGAATCGCTCTAGCCAATCACAGCTAAGGGTAGGTGGGTGGGCCGTTCGATTTCATTGGGCGGACCGGGGGCGGAGAAGCAGGAAGATTAGTTCCATTGCTAGCATGATCGCCAGTGGCTGGGAGTCCGTGTAGTTTGGTTCTGAGGTGCCTGTCTCGAGCCTTACAGGCTGTGGTCGTTAGTCCCAGGCCGCGGCCGCCATGTGGGGGGTGGGTGGCCTTGGAGTAGCCGCGGTGAGCGTCTCCTTGAGCGGCGCGCGGGACTGCTTCCTGCACCTGCCGGCTGGGTTGGCTTCCAGCCTCCGTCTGCAGCAGGTACAGGAACGCGGGGGAGGGCGGCTTCATCCGGGGCCCGGGCAGAGGAGCATGGGAACTCGGACCCCCCCCCCCTTTTGAGCTCCTGCTCTTTTCTTTCTCCTCAGCCCCCCCCCCCCCAAGTGTCACTGTAGTGATGTTGAAAACCTCCAATTCTTTCATAATATGTGCTCTTCTCGCACTTTTGCTCTCCTCTCATCGTGTCTTTTCGGCGACGTTCAAGTGCCCCCTTTCCCCTCATGGCAGCCACCATCATCAGCGCCTTGGCATCCCGTTACTATGGCAACACTGAGAGGCCTCGGAATTCTTGTTCTGTATCATCTTGGTACTGTGGTGGAGTGTGGTTTCAGACTGCTGGATGCGGTATAGCATAGGAACCTCTTGTGTGTGCCTTTATTAGCAGAGGTGGGGAACCTGTAACCCTCCAGATGTCCTTGGACTACAATTCACACCATCCCTGGTAATTGGCCATGCTGTATGGGGCTGATGGGAGTTGGAGTACAACACCTGGCGTGCCACAAGTTTCCCACCCCTGATGTAGAAAGTGGAATCACATTATGTACAAGGTTGTTTTGTTGCTTTTCACCGCTGCAGAACTGGAAGTGAGAAAATGAAATTCCTCTTCAGATTCCTACAGCTAGTAAAGGAATGTATATCCTAAATCTGACATGACATGTTTCTCTATCTGCTTTTCCTTCTTATTTATTTATTTATTCTATTTTTGAATTGCCCGTCTGGCCAGTCATCTGGCCACTCTAACGCAGTTGAATTCTTTTCCTTTTTAGCTTATAGTTGGCAACATGACCTGCCATGCCATATTGAGACATGCAGTTCTGTAATAGTTCTAAGGAACCCAGATTATGCTAGTGGAATGAAATCTTAGTTCAGTGAACTATGTGAGATGATTTTCTTCCATTTTGCAAATATACTTGAATAAATATCTGAAATAAGTTAATGGAGAAAACCAATACTTTGAGTTTTAACTAACTCAAAGTTAAACTCGAAATATTGGCTTTCTCCATTAACTTCATAAAACCAGGAAAGCTAAGCAGGGTCAGGCCTGGTTATTACTTAGATGGGAGACCCCTCCTCTAGTTTCCTGCATTGAGCAGGGGGTTGGACTCGATGGCCTTGTAGGCCCCTTCCAACTCTGTGATCTATGAAATCTATGTGCTCTCTGTCAAAATGTTCTTGTCCTTGCTAATTCCCAGAAAAATCTAGACCAGTTGCTTTTAAACACTATGCCTTCAGGAACATATTCCCCATCAACTTAGTTTGCCTGTATACAAAACACTATAGTTTTGCAGATTCTGGAGCATTTTATAGGGTACACACTTGGTTCACCCTATAAAAAGCAGGGCTTTTTTTTTTTTCAGGAGAGTGTGTCTGTGTTTACTGATTTTCTTCTTCAAGAGCCCCTGATAAGCATTTGAGGAAACCCAGGGTTTTTCATAATCTGGCAAAAGTTTTATTTGCCATAGGTAACTGTACAGCCCTCAGACTAGGGCAGGGCTCTCCAACCTTGGGTCCCCAGATGTTGCTGGCCTACAGCTCCCAGCATACCCAGCCAGCATGGCTAATGGCAAGGGATTCTGGGAGCTGTAGTCCAGCAACATCTGGGGGCCCAAGGTTGGAGAGCCCTGGACTAGGGTCTATAGTGGGAAGAAAAGAGAACAACGGTGCAGGTTGGTTCTAGGGCTGGGGCAAGAAAAGCTTTGCTTTAGGAAACAGTGAGGTATAGTGTAAAACTCCTTTCATGTCTGTAGTGTTTTATGCAATGCCTCAGCAGTAGCCAAAGTTTCTTAAGTAGAATGACTGTGTATCAAAATGTCTATAGGGCCAAGGGCATTTGCAGTTCTTCCTACCGAACAGTCTCCTAGCCTCTGCTGCTTTTATTTATTTATTTATTATATTTATACCCCACCTTTTTTCCTGCAAGGAACCCAAAGCGGCTTACATAATCCTCCTCCTCCTCTTCATTTTATCCTCACAACAACCCTGTTAGGCTGAGAGGCAGTGACTGGCCCAAAGTCACCCAGTGAGTTTCATGGCCGAGCAGGGACTAGAACCCGGATCTCCCAAGTCCCAGTCCAACACTACGCCACACTGGCTCCCACACTTTTGCTTTTTGCTTCCTCTTGCCATATACACTCCTTCCCTATGTTCTGGAATGCACTGCTGCTTCATCTCCTAGGCCCCAACTGCCACTGTTCTTCCCGCTCTTGTTCATTTGAACATCACATACATTTCTGCAAAGAAATGGCATTGTTTCACAAGTTTTTACTATTGTCATTAACATCTACCTATGAAGCTACTATATTATCTCCTCATACAGTGCTGACTCCTCCTCACTCTACACAATTAGGTGTTTTGACACTGCATTGGCATTGCTATTGGTCCTTCCCATCTTAAACACACACGTACTACTATTAAATTAGGCTGGGCTGAAAAGCATTTTGGAATTTCTTATTCTGCATGATGAAATAAGTAAAGTTTATACAAAATGGAAGATGGTTGGCCTAGTCTAGCTGTTAGCTGCAAGGGCTTCACTGTATGTGGAACCCTGCCAGCCATAGGGATTTTTCCATTTATTCCAAAGAAAGTATCTGATCCATGGGGGCTTTCCTCTGTATACATGGAACTTTCCCCTCCATTGAAGTGGATGGGGGAGCCCATCCATAGAAAAGATCTGCACTATAAACACAGGATTTTGAGTAAACATACCAGAAATTATCTTAGAATACTGATGAGATTAGAGCGTGTTCTATATTTTATTTCATTTATTTCATTTTTATACCGCCCAATAGCCGAAGCTCTCTGGGCGGTTTACAACAATTAACAATACAAGATTAATAACCTGTAAATGAGTATTCTGTACAAGGGTGTATCATATAAATTCTCTCTTTGCTGAATAATGCTTGGTGCTATATGTGTGTTCACATATTGTTAGCAAGAAAGAGAATTGTGGATGGTATATGCTGTTAATACTATTTAACATTGGTCAATTTTCTTTGAAATTGACAGGATCAAGCTGTGAAAGCTTCCTGGGGCAATTCTCCTATATTCTTGGGGTGGACAGAAATCCGACATTGTCATCAGTATGGTGGAAATGTTGTTGAAATAAGCAGACAACTAGCAGAGAAACTTGGCATCAAAAATGGACAACAGG
The DNA here is from genome assembly GCA_021292165.1 of Shinisaurus crocodilurus. NCBI lineage: Eukaryota > Metazoa > Chordata > Lepidosauria > Squamata > Shinisauridae > Shinisaurus > Shinisaurus crocodilurus. Next base: position 36,941,125 of record CM037880.1, on the reverse strand, counting down.
TTTGGAATGCAAACTTTTATTTGCATACATGGACTAGGATATGAAATTATGAAAATATATGTCATAATTATTGGTCTCCGTCTGGTTGTTGTTGAATACTGTCAATCTTTTTATAGTAAAGTATTTGCATGTTTTCTTCAGCAAACCTGATTTGCAGAGCTGGAGTTTAACACGCAGGGTAATACTGAGATCAAAACAAAAATATTTTAAAAGGAAGAAATAAGTAACTTTTAAAATATGTCATGCTGTATGGGTGGTATCCAACGCTGCTGCTCCTCTTACACTATTGACATAGCACTAAAGTAAGCAATGCAGCGAGTTTTCTGTGGAACCTGTTGTGCCAGCATATACAATTAGCATTGCAGTAAAGGAAACTCAAGGACCTTGTGTGCAATACTGGGCTGTATTGATCTCAGTGACAAACAGTCACTGAGTGCTGTTAGCTTTGCCAGTTATGATCATATGTGATCCATACGCTGAGCGCTAATGCCCCATGAAGCTGGCATGGTAGAGACTGTGGGTCATGTATTGCTGTACTGCTCCTTTTATCGTGATTTTCGGCACATTTTTATTACCCCTACTTCGCAATGATTACCTGGGAGATCCGACCAGTTTTATATAGATTATCTACTGGCCGGTCAGAATTTTCAGGTAACTTCCGAGGTGGCTAGATTTTGCGCATTTGCAATTGCTTGTCGATGAGGGATTATGTTGATGGTTTGAAAATGTTCTAATTTGTTAAAATCTTGATTTTTATGAGTGGGACACATGCCAGTTTTAATCAATTATTTTAACTAATTATTATCATTCTCTATATTGTATTCACTGTGTATTCTGTCGTGTTGGTCTTCTGAATATTATTGTTTTATTTTACTTGCTGGTCTTATGACTGTAATAAATTGAATTGAAAAAAATTGTGATGGGGGACAGTGGTGAATGGAATCAGCCTCCCTCCCACCTAAGATGATCAGAACTGACAGCACCTGTATGTGCAATCCCCAAGTGCTAATCGCAGGGATTTTTCCCTCCTGCACAGCCCATGTCTTGCTGCATGTAGGACCAAATCCAGAAAGAAATTATGTTGAATTACACCTGTGCTGGTTCAGGATAATTTGTTCACAATTCATTTAGTTGATCAGTGCATGAGCAAGCAAAGATTTAGACCACCAGGGAGTCTTCAGCAGTGTCCTGAACTGAATTGCAAATTGTTTTTTAAAATTTGACAAAATCTCAAAAATGTCTTGTGGGTTTTCCAGGGCGAACATGGAATACTGCTGAAAAATAAATGGCCCAAAATTATTATGCTGGCATAAGGGAGGCATGCAGATTCCTTTGGTTCATCCCCACTGCCAGCAACCCCATGATTCCTCTTGGCATTTTTTCTCTCTCAACTAGATGATACTGTCTTCAGTGTTTTACTTATGTAAATATTGAGAGTATTTTTTTTCAATAAGGTTTATTGTCTGCCAGATATTCCTCGAGCCATGTTCCCAAGTCTTGTCCTGTCAGCAAGTAGAAGTGGAACCCCTCTCAGCAGATGATTGGGAGATACTGGTAATAAAATACTTAATTTTTTAATTCTTGGGCAGCACAGTCTAGTGTGGCTGCCTGGAACCCTGCGAACTCAGAGGTTTACAGGCAGCCTATTGAGGATGGAAGGAGCGCAGAGGCAAAGGTTGCCTCCGCACTTCTTCCGCCCTGCAAAAGACTTACCGTAGATGACTGATTTCAACCATCTTTTGCATCTGCTTGTGAGGAGGACAGGCTGAGGTGCCACCAGGATACATTGTATCCCGGTGGAACCTCACTCCTCCCCTCCCCACCCATTCCCAGTGCTGGCTCCGAGGTTGGTCTTCCAACTTTGGAGCTGCAGCTGGCATGATTTTTTCTGCGCCAGCTGTGAGGGTGGAGGGAGGGCGCTTCAAATTTGGAGTCCTAGCTCCGATCTCTGAGTTTCTGAGGTTGGAGCTGGGACTCTGAATTATCCTATGGCTGTCCAGACAGCATCTAGCAGCCATAGGATTGTACTCCAAGTGTTTTTAAAACATTGTGATGTTTTTCATTCCCATATTTTTTTTCCTTTTTCAGTCTACTGGTTTACTGTGTATGAGAGTTTTCTATTCTGTCCTTATGGTTCAAATCCAGTTTTGTGTATTAACTTCATCATGAAACACAAACAAGGTCTAATATTAAATATTTTCTAATGTTCTGTTAAATTATTGTAGGAGCTGCATGCTTTCTCACTTGAAAGCCATCTTCTTGATCAAATTCGAATAGTGTTCCCCAAAGCTATCTTTCCAGTGTGGGTTGAACAGCACACATGTATTTATATTCAAATTGGTAAGTGGTCATGCAAGTTTTTCTACAGCATTAGAAGAATAATTGTAAAGTACCATGTATTTTAATATTTTCCCCTTTAATTTCAGTTACCTTAAAACCAGCTGCTCTTTATGGGAGACTTGAAGCCCGCACTGAGCTTTTCATACGCCCTAAAATGCGTCAGCATGAAGAAAGTTCCACCATGCTGCCTTCTGCAGAAAAAGACTTTTTACAGGATAGTGTTCCTAAAACCAGATTAGATCCGAGAGAAACAACTAAGGAACTATGTGCCAAAGAAACTAATTTAAATATGGGAGTCCAAGAGTATAAGCCAGACACAAAAGTGTCATTAAGTGCAAATGTCCTGCCAAACATATGGAATTTAATTGGGAATATTTTCTCTCACACTTCTGACAAGAAACGGGCCTCTTGTGGTACTGGTGAACTGAATGCAGTCAAAGACAGCCTGTTAAACTTGATTCACATGGATTCTATTTTCAGAGTTTGTCAGACTCCGCCCCCCAGCGTGCAAAGTACATTGGCAATGTGCACATTTCAGAAATACAACACCATTCATGTTTTTCCATGGAATCTAGACTTCCCTGCTTTAGAAGCCAATATTAAAGTATCTTATGGGAAGATTAATAAACTACTCTCTCCAAGACAGCAGCATCAAGAGTCAAAGCAGAATCTAATGTCCAAGAAAGGAAAGCAGATGATCAATGTAGAAGACCAAAAGCAATCCAGCCCTAGTAGAAGTCAAGAATCCAGTGAGAACAATGTTGTACAGATAATGTGGAATGGATTTGAGGATCTAAAGAATAGCATAATATGCAATAATAATGTGGAGAAACTACATGTTGGAAGAGTTTGGGTTAGTCCAATTTCAGAAGCCTGTGGGAGAATCATTGCATCAGTGTCTTGAAAAATTTTAAGTCACATGGACCTGGTGTTTTTTCTTCTCCTTTCTTTCTCTCTCTGGGTCTGTTTCCCCACCCGCTTTCTTTCTTCCATTCCATTCTTTCTTCCATTTCTCTGTGTGCCTGTGCTGGAAGAGAGATACATTAGGGAGGGTGAGTTGACTGACAAAAAAAGAGTACTTTTTGTGAAATGGGGATTTTGCGATTGGCCATAACTATTTTGTAAATGAGCACAATACCATGGCAACCATTTTGTGATGGTGCCCATGGCACTGTTGTAAAATTAGCAACTGTTTCTATGAGCACCAGCAAACTGGTGTCCCCTGCCCCATTGATTTCAGTGGTTTACTTAGAAAAAAATTGTGCTTGATAGGCTGCAGTCTCTAAGCCACAATAATTGTCTTATGGCGCAATCCTATGCATGTTTAGACAGAAAAGGCCCTACAACTGCCAGCATGTCCTTGCTAGTCATGCTGGCTGGGGATTGCTGGGAGTTGTAGGACTTTTTTCTCTCCAAACATGCATAGGATTGTGCCCTTAGTCCCTACTGTTGGCAATGGAACTATTATATTTAGTTCCAGCTTTAGAATAAATAGTTGAGAACCATTTCTATTTTTTTTTAAAAAAAAATGCTTAACTAGTTCATTTTATTAATTTGAAATATTTATGCTCCCTGCTAACTGAAGTTCTTGAGGTGGGTTAAAATATATTTAAAATACAATAAAACAGGCAATCAGGATGTTACAAGTCATCACTGGGTGAGGATTCTTCACTCAGACCACCAGTGATGTTTACAGCAACTCCTGGCAGCAAAAGTAAGTTAAGAGTTGTATTGTGTCTTAACAGAAGCTGGCAGATATAGTCCTATTTACCAACTGAAGGGATGCCTTCTTTACCCAGAGCATCCAGAAAGCTGTTAACATTTCACATCTATTTTGAGTCTTCACATACATTTGAAAAAACCAAGTTACTCTTAAATTACATAAACATGAAATGGAGGACTGGTGGTGATACCTCAGTGGAATGTGAAGGGTTTTGTAGAAAATTCTTAAGCATTTATTTTTTGATGTTTATTGTTTTTCATTACCGGTAACTGTATTTCAGATACCTGAAGAGTTGAGAAAGAGATTACATACAGAAGTACATGCAGCTGTCAGAATCATATCAGTGAATTCAGACCCTAAAATCCCAACATCTCTTAGACTGCATCCCAAAAGGACTTTAGTGAGTTTGTGTTCTTGGGCTTATGGTTTGTTAAACTGCTTCCAGTGTCCTGCTGTTCGTTTGCAGTTTGGGGATATCATTTTTCATTACGTGCTGCTTCTTTTTTTAACACAATGTATTTTAAAAGCATTTTTAAATCTTCAGGGTTGTATCCAATATTAGTCCTGCTTAGAATAGACCCATTGAAATGAATGGGATTTAAGTTAGACTAACATTGGATACAACTCCACCGTCCTTCCTGCTGCAGCTGTGTCCACTCTGACACAAGCGGTGACAAGGGAATGTCACCCAATTGATTGGTTGCCATGCTGGGCAAAGACGAAGCAAGGCCAGTTAGCAGCACAAGCTCCAGACTGGAGACATTGGCGAGGCATGGCTGGGGAGAGGAGAGGTCAGCAGTTATCCATCTGGCCCAGAAAAAGCTAGTGGTTCCCCATCCAGTCCAGATAAGGCTGGTGGTTTCCCATCATGGTTGTAGGAGCTTTCTGTGCCATGCCATTAATTCTTTAAAAAGTTATAAACTAAGCTTTAAATCTTTCTATCACTTCTTGCTGTGATAGAGTTTCAGAATAGGAAGGAAGTGCAGACAAATTCTAAAAGAAAAAGATTATCCATATTTCTGAAAGACCCACTATCTTATGTTAAATCTTCAAAAGAAAAGGCTAAAGGAAAACATCACTTTTTTGTTTGAAGAGACATCTACAGGTAGTTTTAGTGGATCTCTTTCCATTGCTTTTCTTTCTGAACAGAAATATCAATATTTATAGAGCAATGTGGTCCTGAATAGAAAATCCCCAGATCAGGTCCCTCCTAACTTTGCAAGCTGTATCTCTTGGCCTGTAGGCTTCCTCTTTGGAAAAACTGAAAGGAAGATTTTGAAAGAAGTTCCTGGTAAACTAGAAAGTAACAGAATGCAGATTGGTAGAGGTCTGAATGGTTCATAATTGTTGCCACTACCTGCTAATGGAAACAATTTAGAGGAGGAATGATACTAATGAATTAAAATGGTCATTGCGTACGTAAGGGCTTGAGCCCTATAAAAAATATAAATCCTGGCTGCAACACAGATTTTTCTTAGCAAATAATAAAGAGGAAGGTCATATTTTGGAAAGTGTCGGGAATAATAGTAAACCCTCAGATAATGAATTGCCCTAGTTCTTAACGTTTCTGTCCCATGAGGACATATATGAACAAATGTTTCTTGTGTAAAAGGATTTTTATTAGGGAGATTTACTGAACTAACAATCCTCCTCATCCCTTCTTTTTAGAATAACGATATCAGTGAAGATGACATTAAAAATGCCTTTAATTTGTGGCTAGAGGATTACATCAAGCTTCCCTTGATAATAGCAGACACAGGCTATATACAGTTAGCTCTTAAAGATGGTAAGCAAAACTGTGTCCTTAGCTGTGATTGTGATTATACTGCTACTCTGTTATGAAGATACCTTTGATTATTATTTTTAAAATATTCACTAATTAAATAATTTTTAGTTGATTATCATTGGCCTTTCAATCAATTAATTAATTGTTAATCTGTTGTGTTTAATGGCGCAATCCAATGCGGATGTCTGTGAGCCTTCAGACTCAGAGGATTACGGGCATCTTATGCAGGATGGGAGGAGTGCAGAGGTGATTATTGCCTCCACGCTCTCCCGCCCTGCAAATCAGATAGATGGCCAATTTCGGCTGTCTAGCTGAGGCGCATCAGACAGGGAGGGAAGGAGGCTGAAGCGTCGCCAGGATACATCATATCCTGGTGGACCCGGTCTCCCCTCCCCGCCCCCCAGAACACCCTCTTCACCCATTCCCTGAGGTCACGCTTATGACCTTGGAGACACAGCCAACACAGTTTTGTCTGCACCAGCTGCCGGGGGGGGGGGGGGAATCTAAGTGCGGGTTTTCCGACCTTGGAGCTGGGAATCCGAATGATCCTGTCTAGAGGGCCATAGGATCACTCTGTAAATCAATGTGCCTGTTACCAAGCACTTTAGTATGATGCCTTTTTGATCAGGAGATAATTTATAGTATAATTGGCAAGTTATGTGGGGATACACAACTCACAGCCCACCTGCAGCTATGGGTAGTAGGAGGCCTGATGAGCTGGGCTCCGGGAAAGAGTACAGAAAGGAGGACCTCAGGAAGACCTAAGAAAGGCTGCTTCCTTCAGCAATAAGCAGGGAAATCTTTGATCAGTGATCAGAAATAAGAGTGATTTAAGGTGCAATCTTATGCATGTTTAGACAGAAGAAAGTCCTACAACTCCCAGCATGCCCTAGCCAGCCATGCTGCATGGGGCATGCTGGGAGTTGTAGGACTTTTTTCTGTTTAAACATGCATAGGATTGCATCCCTAAAGACATTTAAAGTTTAAATATCCTGCTTGGAATTTAAAGTTTCAATAGCTTTAAATTTTAGAATTGAGCTGTGCTTTCGATGCATAAATGCCGTTGCACTGGGGCTTACGGCTGGGTAGACATGCATGGAATTGAGCTGTGCTATGTTTGCTTGGTGGGAAATGTCCAATTTGATAAGAATTACATTTGTGCATGTGTGCACGCATGTGTGCATGCAGAGCCAGTGTGGCGTAGTGGTGAGAGTGTTGGACTGGGACTCGGGAGATCCAGGTTCTAGTCCCCGCTCAGCCATGAAACTCACTGGGTGACTTTGGGCCAGTCACTGACTCTCAGCCTAACCTACCTCTCAGGGTTGTTGTGAGGAGAAAATGGAGAGGAGGAGGATGATTATGTAAGCCGCCTTGGGTTCCTTGCAGGAAAAAAGACGGGGTATAAATATAATAAATAAATAAATTTGCGGTCTCCACCCCCCACCCGGGTATAATCCAGAGGCAGCCCTTCGGGCCAAAAAGTTTGTACACCGCTGTTGTAAAGGGAAGGGGCAATCTGTCATATTTTCTTATATTAATACATCAGATCTAAAATAACTCCAATAAATCAGGAACCTTACCTCAGCTCTGTTTATAGAATTGCTTGTTGCCAGTTAATCAATTAAAGTGTGATTAAAGCTTTTAGCCCCCAAACTACTTATATATACCCTGTAACACTTTTTTTTTTTGCAGCATCTAGAATTCATTAGTGTATAATACAGATATTATAAAGCCTTAAAATATACAGTGTTCTCATTTTGTACCAGAAGCAAAATGATTTTGTGTCCATTGTGTTTTGAAAGGCATGGAGGACTTTGTCCTCAGTGTAGTCACTTCTGACACTGAAGAGGAGAAAGCAAAAAATACTTTCATCTTAAGTCCTAGCTTGCTGCAGAAGGCAAATATACAAGTAAATATCACTTATTTCAGGTATCCAAAAACTAAAATTATATAAACAGTGCAGTTTTGTTTATTTGGGTATAGTTGTTATTTGTTTTTCTTGCTTGTGTCTTCAAAGCATGAAGCATTGGGGGGAAATTCTAATGATCAGGTGTACTTAAATTCCATCACAACACTGAATATTTGAATCTTTTAGAATGTTTGAGAAGGAATTCTGGAGTGACTCTTCCGCTTTCAAAAGAAGCTTGTAGTGCTTCATTTATTTATTTTTGTATGAATAAATTCAGTGTAGTGTGCTTATTTTCTAATGTTCAGCTTTATATATTTTTAGTGACAACTTTTTTTTTATTATTTTATTTTTTAAATTTTTTTTAAATTAAATTTTAAAACAATACAAAGAAAATAACACACACACATAACTAATATTGTGCTCCCATCACCATGGGACCAAACAATCCAATAACTCTATAATTGTTCATTATTCCAAAAATACAACATATCTTGACAGGGTAAACTCCCTTTCCCCCTTTTAAACACATATTCCAAAAATAAACCCCAAATATCCTTAAAATTATTTTTCTTTAATTGACCCCTTTTGCATTTAATATTACAAGTCAACATATCATTCAAAGCCATATCCCATACTTCGTTATACCATTCAGTAATAGTGAAAACTTGCTGGATTTTCCATTTCCTTGCTATCATTAGTCTACCTGCCGTTAACAAATTTATGATTAATTCTTTAACATTTTGAGAACCGATCACCTTTTCCGTTATTGTTAGCAAAGCTAGTTTAGGGCATACCTCTAAATCAGCTCCAACAATTTCTGATATTTCCTCAAAAATCATTTTCCAAAAATCCATTACATTTTTACAACTCCACCACATATGAGCATATGTACCCAATTCTTGACATCCTCGCCAACACATTGGAGAACATTTATTGTCTATTCTATTTAATCTCACTGGAGTCAAATACCATCTCCAAATTAGCTTATAAAAATTCTCTTTAATTCTTATAGACATATTTTTCAATATTCGCCTATCCCAAATCTTATTCCACTCATCCTTTGATATTTCCTCTTCAAACTCTGTATCCCAAACTATTTTAAGATTTTCTGCTTGCTCTACTGATTTCTGCAACATTTTATATAACATCTTTGTAAGACCCCTAGCTGATGCATTTCCTTCTACGAGTTCTCTAGACATAACCACCTGCTCAAATGCAGTGAAATCCCTTTCATGCTCATGTCTCCTCTTCCATTTCTTACCCCATTGTACTAATTGAATTAAATTTAACCAAGAAATTCTTCCTGCCCCAACCCTATCAATTATTTGCTGTCTTGTCTCCATTTTTTCCAGCCAATCCATTAAAGTTATCACCTTTTTCTCTCTAAAAATTCGTTCTAAATGTCTAACATTCTCGGGAAAATCTTCCATAACCACCACTGGAGTAAGCGGGGATATACCTGGTAAAAATATTTCCTTATTTCTACCCCAAATTTCTAACATATTTTTTAAAAAGGGATTTTCTAATCTTTTTGTCATAATATGTCCTTGTTTTGTAAATAAGAATTTATCCACCCTATTACCCAATTCAAATGCTTCTATTTCCCACCACATAAAATCTTTTCTAACAATAATATCCATAATATATCTAAGTTGATTAGCTATATAATACCATTTTAAATTAGGGAGACCAAGTCCCCCTATTTTTTGAGCTTTATACCATCTATTCTTAGTAATCCTTGATTTTTTCCCCCCATTACAATAGCTATTTAACATTACTTGCCACTCTTTAATTTCTTTCTCTGATATCTTATATGGTATCATTCTAAATAAAAAATTAAACTTCGGTAAAATCTTCATTTTAATCAAAGCTATCCTACCAAACCATGATAATCCCAATTTTTTATAATCCTCTATTTGATTTTTAACTTCATCTTTTAGTTTTTTAAAATTACATTCCCCTATTTTATCCATATCTTTTAATATATCAATACCTAAATATTTAATTATGTTTTTTATCTTTATATCCACTTTCCTTTGTTTAAATCCCCTTTCCTCCACTTTACTATAATTAAATGTCATTATCTCCGATTTATCCCAATTAATTTTTAACCCTGTTACTTCTCTAAATTCATCTAAATGTTTCTCTATCCAATCCCAATTTTCTATAGGCCTTTCTAATGTTAACAAGATATCATCTGCAAAAAGGTTTATCTTACATTTGGTCTCTATTCCTATCCCCAGTAATTTCTTCTCCTGTCTTATCGAATTCACTAACAATTCCATAACTAACACAAATAATACTGGGGAAAGGGGACAACCCTGTCTAGTTCCCCGGCCTAGGCTAATAGTTTCTGTTATTCCATCATTTACAATTACCGACGTGACATTATGAGTATATAATTGGTTAGTAATACCTATAAATTTTTCTCCAAACCCCATAGTTTTTATTAACATCTTTAATGCAGGCCATTCCACACAATCAAAGGCTTTAAAAATATCCAATGCAAGAACCCCCGCTTTCAAATTATTTTTCTTTATTAAATAAATTATATTCAGAACCCTTCTTGTTAAATCTGCCATTTGTCTTCCTTGAATAAAACCACATTGATCTATCCCTATATACTTATTTAGAAAACTATTCATTCTTCTAGCTAAAATTGCTGTCAATAGTTTAGCATCTTGATTAATTAATGATATTGATCTCTCCCCCCTGTAAAATATCATTAAACAACCGTTTTAACTTTGGAACTAACATTTTTTTAAAGACTTTATAATATTCCGCCCCCAGACCATCCAGTCCTGGCGTTTTCCCCTGTTTTAATTTATTTATAGCACTTTCTATTTCAATTTCTGTGAATGGTTGCTCCATTTTCTCTCTATCTTCATCCTGGATTTTTATTTTTAAATTTTTCTCGATATATTTTCTACTCTCAGCTTCCGACCATTTTCCTGCCTTATATAACTCCGTATAATATTCATGAAAAATTTTCAATTTATCCTTTACTAGATTATATTCTTTACCCCTCTTATCTTTAATCACCCCCACTAAGCTTTTTTCTTTTTTTTTTTTGTGCTAATCTAGCCAACATTTTAGAATTTTTATAGTGACAACTTTAACCTTCATTATAGAAGTGATCGGGTGAAAACAGTAGAGGGGATTGAAATGCAAGGAAATGTAGAAATCATGTGGTATTTTAAATGTGGTCTTGTGGTTTATTTAAGGCTGCAATCCTGTACTCACCGGGGGTAAGTCCCGGTGAACTCGATGGTATTTCCCTTTGAGTAGACATGTATAGAACTGTACCGTAAGTGTACCTATCTATCTAGCCAATGGGCAAACACATTGCATGCCCCTGCTTCTTGAGATGGAAATTTCTTCCATGTAATTTCTAATAGTTTGAGCCTAGTCTGATGTTAAATTTGATATGTGATAGCAGTCCTAGTTTTACTGTAGTATATGGTCAGTATTTCTCCCCTCTTTCCCAGCGCACTTGAAACAATGCAATCCTATACATGTTTGCTCCGAAGTAAGTCTCATTGAGTTTCATAGGAGTTGCTTCTAGGTAAGTGTGTATAGAATTGCAGCCTAAAAAGCCTTCCTTTTATTATTTTCTCCATTTCTAAACAGTGCTTCTCTTCTTTTGTGCAGGTTCTGGTACATCCTGTGACCTCAACAGCCAATGGTGGTAACACACAGTCTTCTTGTGACCAACTTCTTCCATGGTTAAGTCTGAACTGTTTAGGGTGAGACATTTTGATAGTATCACAAATTAGAAGAAACAATCAACAATAAAAAAGCTGTGAGAAATTAAATATTTTTAAAATGCACAGTATAAAAATAGTGACCATCTTAACTGTCAGTAACTTGTAGCTAAAGAGAACATTAGATTTTATCAGATGTAGAGTCATGTTCTGTCAAGATTTAGATCCGTGTTTAACCTTACTTGTGTGAGTCGGAAATTAGGCAAGCGGCAGGCACTGGTGTGTTACAAGAGAATCAGACTTCTACACAATGACATGCACAAACACTAGATTGGCACACCAGTGCCCTCTATTATAAGTTGTTCTGGTCTGATTGGTTTATCACATCACATATGCGAGGAGAATCAGCGTTGGTGTCAAGGGTAAGCATGGTTGGATACCTGCTGAGGGCCCACACCCCAGCAGGGGTCGATAGACAAGTTCCTCTTCACTCTTGCAACTTGCTTTTTCACCTGCCTAGTGTTCTGGCCCAGACAACGGTGGTGGTGAGAAGGAGAGCAGAAGATGTCACTGCCTACTTTTTCACTGGCTCTCTCCCTGTCAAACAAGCAAGTGGTAGCAATGATGGGAAAGACGAGGAGCAATAGCAGCTGGTGACAATGGCAAAGGTAGACTTACTGAGGGAGGGGTCCTATTGAGGTCACCTTGCCCATTGGCCCTCAAAAACCTGGAGCTGGCACTGTGGGCCTGCAGCAAGAAGTGCACTAGGGTGCCATATCATTTCTTTACACATGTGGAGAATGTACTTATGATAAACATTCTGTACTTTTACAGTTGCCCCAACTGTGGGTGTGAAGGTGTGGTTGAGAGCCAGTGAGGTTTAGTGGTGAGAGTGTTGGACTGGGACTTGGGAGATCCAGATTCTAGTCCCCACCTGGCCATGGTGCTCAGTGGGTGACTTTGGGGCAGTCACTGACTCTCAGCCTAACCTACCTCACAGGGTTGTTGTGAGGAAAAAATGGAGAGGAGGATTATGTAAGCCACCTTGGGTTCCTTGCAGAAAAATGGTGGCATATAAATATAATAAATAAATAATAAATGAATAAATAAATAAATAAGGTATCGTAGCAGTGGGCAGAATCTGGCTCATAGGTTGTATTTCCATAAATAAGTCACTTTGGACTGTTTCAAGATAGAAATAATTCCCAAATAGCCAACATCTTATTTTATATTATTTCATTTGATTAGGGCAAGAGGGAGCTTTGTTCTCAGTTTTGTTAAAATTTCCATTGCAGAGGAGTGGATAATCTAGAGTTATCCTGTTTCAAACATATATCACACAGCCTCTTGGGAGGACCGCTGTCTCAAAAGCTAGCTTCCATATCTGCAGGACTTCGCAGTGGAGGTATCCTGATTACTGGAGGAAAGGTAAATGTTTTACTTTCTTTGTTTTAGCACCTAAGACATTAGAGCCAGTGTGGCGTAGTGGTGAGAGTGTTGGACTGGGACTCGGGAGATCCGGGTTCTAGTCCCCGCTCTGCCATGAAATTCACTGGGTGACTTTGGGCCAGTCACTGCCTCTCAGCCTAACCTACCTCACAGGGTTGTTGTATGGAGAGGAGGAGGAGGATTATGTAAGTCGCCTTGAGTTCCTTGCAGGAAAAAAGGCAGGGTATACATGTAATAAATAAATAAATGTTATATGCCAGACAGTCATGAATTTGTTTCTAATTGGCTCCACTAAAAAATGTAAATAAGACCTGGAATTACATATTTCCTGTTACTGCAGAATATTTTATACAGTACAGTGATTATATTGCTGATGTATAGATTTGCCTAACATGCTCATATATATGCTCATTTCCTGTTCCTCTGTATGATAGCCTTCTGTATATTGCAAGTGACTTCCAGGGTTGGTGGAAGCAAATTAAGGGCACAACCCTATGTTTAGACAGAGAAAAATTCGACAACTCCCAGCATTCCCCAGCCAGCTATGCTGGCTAGGGGATACTGGGAGTTGTAAGACTTTTTTCTGTCTAAACATGATAGAATTGTGCCTTAAAGCTCTCAGATCTTCGTCTGGTACCATGAAACTGGTAGTAAGTAGGTAGATGTGGTGGCGGGGGCAACTGCAGCTAAGAAACAGAACTTGCAAGGGCTGAGCGAAGTAGAACCAGCTATTGCTTGTCAAAGGTGAGTCCTTTGTCAACGATTCAGTCAAGTTGCTCCTGGGATTTTAGTCCCTTGCATAGTTTTAATTCATTTCACTGGAGATTGTGCGAAACACATTCTTGATGGGTTTTATCCTATGTATATTTCCTTAGGGAAAATCGATCGTAACAAACTAGGATAGTATTGTTTTTAATTTTCCGTATTATTTTAGAAGGTTTTAGCCCCAATTATTTTACAGGGAAGTGGCAAGACAACTTTAGCAAAGGCTATCTGCAAAGAAGCATTTGGTAGATTGGATGCCCATGTGGAAGTAGTTGACTGTAAAGCATTAAGAGGTATGGGTGCAATTGTGTCCTTTTTGTAGCACTTTCAGTATACAAAGTTGTTTACTATTCATTGTGCTTTTGTTTATCTCAACAGTTCTTAAGGGTTATAATGAGAGTGTCTTGACCTAGGCCACCCAGTAAGTTACATAATTTATACAGAGGTTTGAACTTGGGTCCCATGTCCAAACATTGTCTCTCATCCCACTAGTTTAATCTTCATATTTTAGACCAGAGTTAGGCAGCTTATGACTCCCAGCCTAATTTCATGCCACCCTTAGCCTAATTTCCAAAGCCCTCTGCAAGCAATCAGTTTAGACCTCTGACAAGAGTGATCTGTCCCTTCTCCAGCAGCCTGAATGCCTGACCGCCACAAGCCCACCCCAAAGTGTCCCAAGGGAGACCTATAATAGGGTTCTATAAAGACCTGGTATGAGCAAAATGAGTAATAGGATCATACAAATTTTATATTATAAAAGCTAGAGCCGGCCCATAATCTTGCAAGGTCAGAGATTACATTGGAAGCTACCACATTTTCCTTCTTTGTCTTGCTACTCACTATATATTTGTGTTTCAGGAAAAAGATTAGAAAACATACAGAAAAAACTTGAAGAAGCTTTTCTAGAGGCAGGATGGAGACAACCATCTGTTGTTCTTTTAGATGATCTTGATCACATAGTTGGACTTCCCCTTGCTCCAGAGCATGAGAACAGTCCTGAAGCAGTCCAGAGCACCCGCCTTGCTCATGGTAATGGCTTGCTACCTTGCTGTTGCTGAGTTGTTGTTTTTAACTGTCCCGATAAGAATGAAATACAAGAAGATTCTGTTCCCAGTAAACGTAACAGAAATTGATGTATTAATTATTATAATTAATAATAAAATAAATAAAATGTAGTTGCAATTTTATGCGATAATGCCTAGAAGTTGAACTACTTTATTTTTCTGGTTCTAGTTTTGAAAGATATGATAAAAGAAGTTATTTCCATGCGCAGTTTGATTACACTCATTGCCACAAGCCTATCTGAACAGTCACTACATTCTTCCATTGTTTCTGCCCAAGGAATTCACATATTTCAATGTTTCCAACATATCCAGGTTCCAAATCAGGTAAAAACAATGAAATATAACTTAGTTAAAGCATCCTTCATTATAAATTATTTAAAATCATGGGATCTAATTCCAAGTAATTTTGTTTAAGATCTGGTTGTAAAATGTGTTGTGTTGAATACCCAAATCTGCATTTTGTCATCTCTTTAGAATTAGTCCCTTTTAATTATTTTGAAATATGGTCTAGCTTTTCCTTAGTATTCTTCAGTTCTTTGTAGTTGGACTGTAGATAAAGTTGCTGTACATTTTTCTTTACAGGGACAAAGATGTGAAATACTTCATTCCATAATAAAAAATAAACTTGATTCCAGCGTAGACAGGTTCTGTAATCTTGATCTCCACTTAATTGCCAAGGAAACAGAAGGATTTGTGGCTAGAGATTTGACAATGTTAGTTGATCGTGCAATACACTCATGTGTTGCTAGCAAGGGAACATGTAAAAAAGAAGGTATGTACTATAGTCACTTTATTTATTCCATAATGTTCCTTGTACCACAGGGGTACAGAACCTCAGGCCTGGAGCCGAATCTGGCACATTTGGGACTCTAGTCTGGCCCTCTGGGGTCCCTCAGATGGCCACGCCCCCTTTACCCACAACCACCAATTGCTTGGTGGTTTTTCCAGCTTTTTTTGCATTTCCCCCCTGCATTCTAAAAGGTTGAACTGTCTCTCCTAAGGCTTAGTTACTTGTAGTAAGAGCTTTAAGCTTAAATATGCTGGTATATTTGGTATTTTTAGCCCACCCCTTTTGCCTTTGGAGTTCAGGCTGAAAGAGGCTCTGCACCTCCTGATACATAATTTTTAAAAGTTGCATAGTGAAACAAAAACAAGAAGAAAAAGATGTGCATCTTTTTATAATCCCTAACCATGACATAATTAGGAGGCTTGATTAAGAAGAGTGCCAATTTCATAAGATCTCATTGCCATGGAAATAGAAGGCACACTAATAATCCTAGGATTAAGTGTTGCTGATAACCATGATTAATTGGACTTATCATCTGATCACATTGCATATAAAGAGGTCTGCTGCTGCACCAGCATATGCACCAAGGCAAGCTGGTTTATGTCTTGTCTGGTGTTGGCTGAGAGTAGTCCCTCTGTTTCATGCACTTCTCAGTTACCATTCTTCCTGTGTCCTCTTCTTTTGTCACCCATCACCATGCAGATGTCAGAAGGGAGTGGTGTGTCAGGTGCTTAGACCCTAGGGCAGATGGGTATTTTGGAGGCAGGAAAGCCAAAAACAGACTGCAGGCAGATAAGATGGAGTTGGGCTGGCTGAAGGCCTGTAGTCTGGTACAGAGAGGGAGAACCCGATGGTTTCATCCAGCAATGAGTTGTCCAGACTTGGGAAATCAGCAGGCCTGAGAGCCTTTAAACTTGCTGATAGCACTGGATTGGCCCTTCTGTATCACCTGACTTCCTAGGCCAGTAGGATTATGGGCTGTTATGTGAATGTTCATACTGGAATTTCCTGCAGTTCCACCTAGCATCTGTGGTGACACAGGTAGCATGGAACTGCTTCCAAGGGCACATGTCAGCCAGTTGCACAGTTCATGTACCATGTCATATAATTCCCATCTGTTATGTTCAGTGATGAACAAGGGAGGGTGGGACAATTGTTTGAGCTTTGCAGTTGGCACTTGCTGGTGCTTCTAGTTTATTGATCAGTGTTTTATGACTGTAACTTTGTTTCAATTGATGCAATTGAGATGGGTTTACTGGTCCTGTCAACACTTTGTAGTTAGTGTCAACTCACAGTAACAATGCCTTCTATCCCCCACCATCAGACTAACGCAGGTATTAGGTTCCTTCACAGAAAGAACATTCTGGGTGCTGCCCTAACTTTGCTGGGCAATGGCTTTTACAATTATGGCTGTTTTTTGCCTTGCACATGGATCATGGGATGAGGCCTTAGACTTTTGAATTGGCCTTCATTGGGCTAACAGATTTACTTCATGAGGTATTCAAAAACATTTTGTGAATAGTATATTATATTCCACTGTAAAAGAGCATAAAGTGAATGGTATTTTTTTATCCATTTTAACAGATTTGATTCTGTCAACATTAGACTTCCAAAAAGCTTTACAAAGTTTCACCCCAACATCTTTGAGAAATGTTAACCTCCATAAACCTCAGGACTTTGGCTGGGATAAGATTGGTGGCCTTAAGGAGGTACAGCAAGTACTTACAGATACTATCCAGTTACCTGCAAAGGTACTTTTTCTTTCTTTGTCTAGAAACAATTAATTTTCTTAATGCTGTGTTTGCCATATAATTGTAAGAGCATAGGCCTTTGATTGACAGCAGTTCTGGCTTGAAGGATAACTGCTTAAGTTAAAATGGACAAATACGTGTCTATACTAGAGTCTTTTCATTAAGTCATACCAGGATTTGCAGGAGCTTGAAAGAGAAGAAAACAGCAACAGCAGTTAAAGTGCATGAATTAGATCATCTGTGTGGATGGGACAAAGCTGAGGAAGATATATACAGGCCTGTGGCTTATGCTGGCTCAGCTTGTCTGAGTGTGGAAAGCTAAGCAGGGTCAAGCCTGGTTATTACTTAGATGGGAGACCCCTCCTCTAGTTTCCTGCATTGAGCAGGGGGTTGGACTCAATAGCCTTGTTAGGCTCCTTCCAACTCATATGATCTATGAAATCTATGCAACAACAGAGTACTGTTGAGATGCAAGGATTTGTAAGGAAGTTTGGGTTGTTTATCTCAGATCATCAAGGGTCTATGCACAGTGTGGAAGGGGGATCATATTCACCCTCCCAACATCCAGGCTACCTTGTGTCAGGCGTAATGAAAACCTTAAGTCTCTACATACACCAAATCCACACAATCTTTAATCTCCAATTTAATGGGGTAAGCATTGCAGACATTGGACTCTATGCACATAGATCCTATTTGTTGTTACATGCAATTTGCAAAATGCAGCAGCCAGATTAATAACTGGGCCAGAAGGTTCTAGCCCGCTTGCATTGGCTGCCTGTATGCTTCCAAGCCCGATTCAAGGTGCTGGTTTTAATTTATAAAGCCTTATTCAGCTTAGGACCGCAATACCTGATGGAACGCCTCTCTGGACCTAAATCTACCTAGAGACTACTCTGAACATCTGAGGCCTTTCTCCGAGTGCCACCTCCAAGGGAGGCTTGGATGGTGGCAACAAGGAAGAGGGCCTTCTCAGTGGAGGCCCCCTGATTATGGAACAATCCCCCTACTGAGGCCCGCCTGGCACCAACTCTGTTATCCTTTCAGCGCCAGGTTAGGACTGCCCTCTATGCCGAGACATTTAATGGCTCTTAATTTATCTATTTGTTTGTTTGTTTATTATATTTATACCCCGCCTTTTTTCCTGCAAGGAACCCAAGGCAGCTTACATAATCATCTTCCTCTCCATTTTATCCTCACAACAACCCTGTGTGGTAGGTTAGGCTGAGAGTCAGTGACTGGCCCAAAGTCACCCAGTGAGTTTCATGGCTGAGTGGGGACTAGAACCCGGATCTCCAGAGCCCCAGTCCAACACTCTAATCACTATGCCACACTGGCTCTTAATGTGCAGGGGGCTTATGTCAGCTGTTTTTAACTGGTCTAGTTGTATTGAACTTGTTTTAGTTGTTTAACTTAACCAAGTAGGCCGCTCAACAAGATCTGCCACAGACGGCCTTCTCCTTGTCCCTTCAGCCAGAGCAGCTAGACTGGTGGGGACTAGGAAGGGGGCCTTTTCTGTGGCAGCCCCCATACTGTGGAACTCTCTCCCTAGTGACCTCCGCCATGCCCCCTCTCTGCTGAGCTTCTGCTGCTCACTAAAAACATGACTGTTCAGGCGGGAATATGGGGTGGGCTAAGATTTTAAAATTTTATGCTGTTTTAAATGTATTTTATTCTGTATTTTATCATGTTGTACATCGCCCAGAGTGGCCGGTTTGCCGGCCAGATGGCGATCCATAAATGGAACAAATAAATAAATAACTTGTTTTAAATTCTGTTTTAAATTTTTGTAGTGAAATTTTATGCTGTTTTTATTCTATTTGTATTTTACATTTTATTGTATTGCACAAACTGTTGTTAACCACCCAGAGAGCTTCGGCTATTGGGCAGGATAGAAATGAAATCACGATGATGATGATGATGATGATGATGATGATGATGATGATGATCACGATGATGATCATGATCATGATTTGTCAATGTGAGGTGGGGCAGATGCACCTGCAGTATGGTAGAGTAGACGCCATATTGTTTTAAGTAGATGTGAACAGGACAGCAGAAGTAAAGCAGTGGCTGTCTTGTATGCTTTATCTCTATAAATAATAGGATATGTGGCTCTTTGTTCATTATTGGACTATATCATAATGTACATATCCAAGCAGGCTAAACTGAAGCCTGCAAATGCAGAGCTTCACCCATTACCAGAGGAAGATACAGCGCTTATAGAAATATTAGTTTGTATATGCGTGAGTTATAGCTCAAAAGAACAGAAGAGATATTACAGGTTCTTATTAAAGGGGAAGGAGATATAAGGGTTTGGTTGCACTACACATGTGGATATTTGCCAGAATTGATATTGTGGAGCATATTATTATAATAATTATGGTACTATATTAATATTAATGGGGACAGCAAAGCCCTGTTCAAATGGTTTTCATCAAGAGATACAATTTCTGATGCCTTTGTATATTTTCAGTATCCAGAATTATTTGCAAACCTGCCCATACGACAGAGAACAGGAATATTACTATATGGGGCTCCAGGAACAGGAAAGACTTTATTAGCAGGTGTAGTTGCTCGAGAGAGTAGAATGAACTTTATCAGCATCAAGGTAACAAATCAAGCTTTTTCAGAATTTGTTGTACCTGAAAATACTAAGATCTTTTACGAAGGTCAAGATTCAAGAAGAAGATGAAATGTATATGCTATAGTTTTTCTTTCAGAAACTCTCATGCCAGCCACCCAAATTGCTTTTTTAAACCTGAATAGGTTTGTGAATCTGGCATGTGAGTTGGTCTTGATGTTACCATTGTACATAGGAAAAATAATAATGTCCACAATTATACATTCACACAGTCCTTACAGCAGCCATAGAGAAGTTGTTGAAATATCTTATCTATCATTTATAGAATGGTATCCATTTGTGTCCCCTCAGCTGGCAGAAGGCTCTTTTATCCAGCGGAAAGAGGGAGATGATTTTAGCAGATTCCTCCTGTCCCTTTGCAGTCCCCTCAAATTCTGCTCCAGTGGGTGGGAACAGCATGGGAGTTGGTGTGGGGGGGTTGCAGAAGAAGGGAGGACTTTGCAAAAATCACCTTCTAGCCCCTTTCCACTCACAGAAGGCTGCACTGATCAAAGGGCCTTCCATCAGTGGAGAGGAGGGACACAATTGGATATGACCCTTAGTTTTTACCAGGTACAGAGACTGGAAAAATATATCTCCATCTATTGTCAGTGAATTAATTAATATCTTGGGCAAAGTAGCATCAGTTTTGTCATACTGCATAATGGGCTTCAGTCACTTGTTTGTCTTTTTGTGTGCCTGTTTTTCCTCACTCATTAATAAAGAGTATTGACATGATTCCAGTAGATCATGAGTTCAGATTACTGGAGAGGTTTATAATAAAATCCTTATTTTTATTATAGACTACCTAGCCATTGCATATTTTGCTGCCTGCCCACCCCCCACTTTGGAAAAGCTATCCTTGGTTAGTTTTAAAATGGCCTGTTACCACAATAGCATAAACCGTGCCTCATTAGATTATGATATGCCAGCCCTTCAATCTTGATTTCTTACACTTTTAAAAAATAAATATGAACTAACAATGCAATCCTATGCAAACTTAGACAGAAAAAAAAGGCCTACAACTCCCAGCATGCCCCAGCCAGCTATCTGAACTTGCATAGGATTGCACCCTAAGTGGATTGGTTTAAGAGTACTTTTATGTTTGTGTTTTACAGGGACCAGAACTGCTCAGCAAATACATTGGAGCAAGTGAACAAGCGGTTCGAGATTTATTTAACAGGTAGGATCCAGATTTGTGATGTTGCTAATAGATTCTGTTTTCATGATCAGTGCTAAAAATAGTTGCTGGATGTGATAGAAAGTAATGTGAAGAAACACGGCTAGTTGAAGTAAGCCTGGAAAGAGCAAGGCTTACTAATATCACATGTTCAGTCTTGGCAGGGTCAATTCATTCCTTCAGTCTTTATTATGTTGTATTGCAGAGCACAGGCAGCCAAGCCTTGCATACTTTTCTTTGATGAATTTGATTCTCTTGCTCCTCGGCGAGGTCACGATAACACTGGTGTAACTGACCGAGTTGTTAATCAGCTGCTGACACAGTTAGATGGAGTCGAAGGCTTGGAAGGTAATGATTTAGTTGTCTCTGCCTCTTCCAGGAAAATGTTTAGCAGGCATGTTTTATTAACAGATATTATTACTTTTTCTAAGGAGTTTATGTACTAGCGGCCACTAGTCGCCCTGATTTGATTGACCCTGCCCTGTTGAGGCCTGGTCGCCTGGATAAGTGTCTGTATTGTCCACCTCCTGATCAGGTAAATAAACAAAACACTGCACCAAATATGAAAAAGAAGAGAAGGTGCATAAACAAACTGGATCTAACTAATTTCTGTATGAATTCAGTTCAGGTCTATGCTATTCATGACTGAGATTGCATGAGCATAAAATTGAGTTTGTCATTCCAAATCAGATCCAGCTTCAAAATGGGGCGGGGGGGGGGGATCAGATTGGTACAGAACTTATTATTATGACTTGGACAATTCTGTGCCAAGAAATCCAAAATTTCTGTGCCAAGAAAATTATGCTATTATGCTAATGTTATGCATATGCTACTGATTAATGTCTTTGTGAGCTTTATTGACCACTTAATTTGTCTTATCTGTTATAGTTTGGACTGGATCAATTCTGGCTAAGTTCAGGGGGCAACAGTTGTATTTTACCATTAAATAAAACTGAACCAACAGAGGCTGATGGCTGCTTTCTGACATTTCTCCCACTTCAAATTGAAGGATTTCTTTCCCTAAACGGGATGCAATGACCACATAATCCAGTATGCCCACCCACTTGGGACCTAAATATGTAAACTCCCCATTCAAATCATCCTTAAAGTTCCCATTCAAAATATTAAATGTAGTCTATTTAGAGCGCAATCCTATCTATTGCACCCTCGATACTCGTAAGCCTCTGAACTCGGAGGCTTATGAGCATCCAGTGCAGAGTGGGAGGAGTAGCGGAAGTGATCTCTGCATCCCTGCTCCTCCCACTCTGCAATTTAGCTAGATGGCCATTTTTGGCCATCTAGTGCAGCGCTTTGGAGGAGGAGGGAAGGAGCCTGGAGCACTGCCTGGATACCTTGTATCCTGGTGGCCCTAGTCTCCACCCCACTCCTTTTAACCCCTCTCTAAGGTCGATTTTCCAACCTCGGAGAAGCAGCCAGCGCAGTTCTTTCCATGCTAGCTACAAGTGGGGAGGAGGGGGATCGGAGCATGGATCCCCAGCTCCGAGGTCGGATCTCTGTCTCTGACCGCGGATCTTAGAATCCAAAGTATCCTATGGCCCCCTATACACTGTCTGTGGGCCTGATAGGCTTGCTCTCCCCCTAACTGAATAAATTGTAAACCATATTTGTTTACTTTATAGCCCTTTGAGATCTAATTACTCATCCTATCTTCTTCCAGAAATAGCTTTTCTGTGTTGATTAAGGTAACTGAATCCTTACCAGTACCAATATGGGCATTACAATCTCCCATCAGCACAAACTTCTGCATTGGGATACTCATTTTGCAGGTTTAGTAAATAATTGTCCAGTTGGTTCCAAAATAAGAAATCATATGATGGGGAACTCTGGGGTGGAATGTACACATTAATCTGTAATAGTGGTTATACTTCCATTTTGACCAGGAGAGCTATAGCAGTATTACTAAGAGGATCTAAAAGAGTTATTGTAATTCTTAATGCTGTAGCTATCAAAGTGGCTAAGCCTCTTGTTGGTCTGTCACTCTTTACTGGAGCTACAGCTGGTAGCACATATACTAAATACCCATTAACAACCATCTCCAGCAAAACCATTATTTCAAATTTCCTTAGAAAATGAAAAAAGGCAGAATCACAAACTTTATTTACGCTACAAGCAATAGTTCATATGGTGTATGTCTTTATCTTGAGCTGCTGTATGTCAGAAGGCCTGACCATTTATTACACAATCACGATCTCCCTGATATACAGATCTGTTTACCACAGAGGTTAAAGGTGTAGATCTGAACTCATTACATTCAGCTTTTCCCCTTGTCTCATCTTTTCCTTTTCTATTAGGTGAGCCCATTTCATGAGGCTCTATTTTTTTTATTTAAGAAATACTTTACTTCACGGATCCTTCCATATCCTATTTTAATTTCACCAGTGTCCCTTTCCCTAGATCACAAGGTAGGCTGAGAACCAAAATGTTAAGTACTATTCTAAAAGCAAGAAACCCGTATTTTCGTAACAGGGATACTTCTGATTTTCTTAGGCTTCCCGATTTGAAATTCTAAAAGCACTGAGTCATCCTCTCTTTCTGGCACATGATGTGGATTTACAGCATTTGGCAGCAAAAACTGAGCATTTCACAGGGGCAGACCTAAAAGCTTTACTGTACAATGCCCAGTTAGAGGCCGTGCATGCTAATTTGGGCTCAACCTTGCCCCAGGTAAGTACACTGAAATTTAAATAATTTTCTTAATGTTTTGGTATTCATACGATTTATCAGGGTTTTGAAAAATCCCAGATATCTGGTAACAAGGATGCCTAAAATGCTCTATATTCTGATTAATTTGGGGACCATGTCATCTAAGAACTTGAAATATTTTTCCCCATTGCTTTATTTAATAGTAATTAATGTTGCCAAAAAGTTGCTTTGATGTTTTGGTATAGTTGTAGGCTGGGATCCAAATACGGTATCTATTTTTAGCATGCCCAAGAACTTGTGGCTTCTTTGAACAGCAAATCTCATGCCACATCACTACTGTTCATGGAAGTCCCCTCAGTTTCAAATTTTCACTCACACCTGTTTCTTTGTCAGATATTGTTCTACCAATTAATCTTCAGTATAGAATATATTGTTCTATCTTCTATACTGAAGATACGCTGGCTGAGGAGATATAGGATCTGGCAGAAGCCCTGTGACACTAGCGGAACACAGGATACACCACCATCATGAAAAATATGCTGGCGGAACATCCCAGATCCGTTGGCAGAAATGCCCATGATGTGTCTAATTGATGTTTGCCTTGGTGGCAAAGTGCTTAGGGAACTGCTCTGTGGTGTTTGCAGTGTGGGTTAGAATCTCAGGCACTCCCTTTCTTTTGCCCATGAGATGCCTGGGTTTTTGTTTTTGTTTTTTGCCAGGGATGCAAAAGGTGAATGGGGCATTTCCTCCCATTCCCTTGGTGATGCCAATCTCGTATCCCCAGTTTCCAAACCTTGTGCCCTGCGCACTGGAGGTTGCTGCTATCAGTGTGTCTGTGGCTGCCCTTGTTGCATTCCCTGGCCTTTCTCTTTGGCTGCTTGGCAAAAGAGTCCCTCCCTACGTGAACCTTTAGTCCTTGTCCCAGCAGGGCTGTGTGTGCTCGCTGCAGGTTTCCTGTCCAGAGGGCTATGTGGGTGCTCTGTTAGGTGTCTTCTTCCTTCCATCCCTGTGTGTGTGTTTTGCTCATAAAACAGTGGTTGTGAGGAGCTTAAGGGGATTCAAACCCCTGCCTGTGGACTGGCAGTGGGGTTGTTATTGGCTCTGCCATTGGGGCTGATAGAGTGGAGGCACTGTGACATTGTGTGCATGCGTGCGTGATGTTGATACTGGGGCCATGTGCCCATCGTTGTAAGTTTACTGGCTACATCTGTGTGTGGGCACCATCACCCACATCACAGTGAGTTGTGGTGATGTTTTCAGGGATACTGTGTCTTGTCATTTGTACATTGTTTTTGTATTTTCTGGTTGCGTGTTCTACCCTCCTGGGTGAGCATGTATTGGATATGGTGGCTGTTCCGCTGGCATAGCAGTGTATCCCTGGTCCTAGCATAATGTGAGTATAGGAATGCCTTGTCATAGATGTAAAATTTCTGGACATTTTGAGGCCATGGGGGAAAAGTTTTTTCCAGAAAAAAAAACTCAGAAATTTGGCGTAAAATAGAAAAATAAGCAATATATTTTTTAGTACTCTTTACTGATCTAAAGTTACTTTAGGAACATAATATGTATTATGTTTAACTTGGTTCGCTCATAAAATTATCATTCATTAAAAAATTAAAAGTAGATGGGCAGCGCAGTCCTGTGGCCGCTAGATAGTGTCTAGACAGCCATAGGATTTTTCGGAGACCCAGCTACGAGGTCAGAAAATCGCTCCGATTTTCGTGTTTGGAGCACCCTCCCCACCACTTGCAGCCAGTGTGGAAAGCCAGCTGCATCTCCGAGGTCGCAGGAATAACCTTAGAGATGAGGTTTAGGGAGCATTCTGGGGAGAGGAGGAGACAGGTGCCACCAAGATAGTGGTATCCTTCTCGGATGTGCCTCAGCTAGACTCGCCTCCACGCTCCTCCCACCCTCCGTAGGATGCCTGTAATCCTCCAAGTTTGGAGGGTTATAGATTTCATAGATCATAGAGTTGGAAGGAGCCTACAAGGCTATCGAGTCCAACCCCCTGCTCAGTGCAGGGAACAGGCATCCCGACTGAATTGCAGCCTCAGTAAATTTGTAATTAATATCTAAAGGATATTAAGGAGAGCTTGTGACAGTCAATGCACACTGACAAGATTACACTTTTATTAAACTTTCTAATCAAATATCTGATATTTATTAGAAAGAGACCCCAGTAAAGTCCCTACTGATATTTCTGATTTATTTATTTTTCTTTCAACAAGGCTTCCAAGATGGCTCACAAAATTAAAAAAAACAAGAAAAAAAAACAGCAAAAACTGGAGTAACAGTAACACAACTCATAACAACAAGAGGAAACACTAAAATAATTAAGACAGACTGAACACTTGCCAAAACATTAACATCTTCCCTATTTGCCTGAAGGCCAGAAGAGAGGCTCAGTTAGGAGGGAATTCTACAATCTTGGAAATGCTGACTTTATTAATTTTCTCCGCCAGGATATAGGTTCTAGCTCAGATAGTGATCTCAGCCTATCTTCAATAGTTTTCTTAAACCAAAGCAGTGGATCAGATGATTCTGCAGGAGATGGAGAAGGAGGCTTGGAACAATCTCTTGTTTCCTTGGAGATGTGTGAGCTGCTTCCTGAAGATCCAAGGTCCAACATCTATCGTCTTTACTTTGGCAGCTCCTATGAATCTGAACTTGGGAATGGAACTGTTTCAGAAATGGTAACTGGCTGCTTTTTCTTAATTAACCTTCTTCCCAGCAATTAAAAGAAATTACACATATGAGTTTGGGACATTTTTTCTACCCCAAGCCAAATTCAATTGTATCTTGGGGTAGTAAAATGTCCCAGAACAAATCTCTGTGTGTAGTGTCAGAAGAAGTACACTTAAGTCTGCTTCCATGGATTAGTTTTTGTGTGAAAAACAAAAAAACACTCATGGAACATTTTTACTCCAATACTTTCCATTGGCTGGGATTAAAAACAAAACACCCCAGTGGCAAAAATCAATAGACTGGTTGGGATTTTTTTTTTGTCCAGACGCTTTTGGTTTTCAGAAATAAAACTTTGGGCATTTAAATTTGCTTCCCTGAATTGATTTTGTTTGAAAAACTTTACCCCAATATGTTACATAGGCTTGGACTAAAAAAGCACCTCAAACACAAGATTCAGTTGAGGTTTTGGGATATATATTTTTGTTCCAGGCGCTTTTTGTGTGCAGAAAGAAAGCTGTAAATGGTAAGTGTCTGAAACTTGAGTACATTGCTTACTACTGTGCAAGTGGCAATCCCTGGAAGGGATTACATTGTAGGTCTGCTTCTGTGTAAATTCTGCAATAAAGAGTGCACCTCAGGTAAGATTTTACCCCATCATTGGAAGAAAGTTCATATTGTAAAATCAGCGGAAGACCTGAAAGCATTTAAATGTAATTTAAGAAGTTTGTGCCTATGAAAATCAATATCAGTATTATTTGATAAATAAAAACTCTGAATATGATGAACTTAAAATATTGAGCAGCAGTCTACTACTTCCTTCAAGTTGTTCCCATCAATTTTCTTTCTCATTACTTCCCTTGGAAGAGAATGAAGGAAATAAGGTATGGGGGCTAATTGCAAGATACTGGGCCGGTTCGCATGATCAAACAGCCCACCATGGCTTATTTAAGCCCCGGTGGGCTGCGGCATGTGCGGGCAGCCGTTTTGAATATTCAATGCATAGTATACTGAATATATAAACCCTTGCACAACCCATGGTGTGTTGGGTTATGTGAGGGTTATTTAACCTTTGTATAACCCATGGTCCCTGGGTTCACATGACACAACAAGCTGCAGCTGGGCATTGAATATGCAAATCCCACCCAGCATGCACCATAGCCACCGTGGCTTAAACAACCCATGGTGGGCTGTTTTGATCATACGAACCAGGTCACTTTGATGACTTCTCTTTTTGCTCAGTTATGGACAGACTGGAGAGAGGAGCTATGTACTTCAAAACGTACCAATACAGCATGCAATTTAATTGGATAATGTCTAGTTAAGCTTCATCCATGCTTCATACTCACTCTTCCTTGACCAAAAGCAAAAGAAGGTCTTTGTGTGTTTTGGGAAAGTAGTGAGGAGTTGGGAAAATGCCTCTTCTCTCTCTTTCCCAGTCCTTCCTTCTTGTGCTGCCCCCATCCCCTCAGAAGAGATCAAGGCGGACTCCCTGTAAATGCAGAGTATTTCAAAAATGAAACATATTCATACTTAAACCATTTCATCTTACAAATAACTTGCCTGATTGATAAATCACTTCCTTAAAGATTGTCTTCTTTGATCACCTTTGATAATGTATCTGTTGCTTTTATTGAAGTATTAGCAATTGGAACTATGAAATTATTGTTTGTTTTTAATCATTAGTATATTTTTTTGTCTTGTTTCACAGAGTTCTCAGTGTTTCTCAGGACCAAACTCCATAAATCATGATTTAAGCAGCATATCTCTAAAGGATTTAGTATCCTCTCAACCCCTGGTGTTAAGAACAGCTTTACAGGAAGGTTACCAAGAACTTAATCAAGAACAGATAGAGCAACTCAGGGCTGAAATCACTGCTATCAAGGCCAACTACAGGAGCAGAAATGGAGTACGCAAGAAATTTATTTCTGTTAATTTATTTACACAATTGCTCTCTAGACATTTTCTGTAGTGGTAATACTACTACTACTGCAATAATGTAGTAACGAAGGTTTGCAATTGTAGAAGCAGCATAGACTAAGAGAATGTCTTGAAACATTCAGACAATGAACACAGTTACTCAATTCAGTCATCACATGAAACCATAGTTTACGAAGCTTAGCTGTGACCTGTCATGACATCCAGATTAGCAAACCATGGTTCCTGGAAACTCTGGTTTGGTATTGTGTTCATATTGAGAAGCCATGATAACTTGTTGCTTTTGTTTTTGCTTTTCCTCTTCAGGCCACCATGCCATAGAGAGGAGTTCTCCACAGGCAAAATAAAAGTACTCAAGTGGTCCTTGCTGGGACCACTTAGCTAGCACATCCACCTCCAGGTTGTAGTGCTTTCATTGCTCTGGTCTCACTGCCCTTCTCTAGCACTTGCTTCCCTGTCTGTCCCAGCTGCTATGTTGGTTCCCAGTCTAAGAGCAAAGGGGTACCAAAGCACTTGGTGCATATTCTTGAATTATTGAAGCAAATTTACAAGGGGGAACTATTCAAACACAATACTCAAAACAGACAACCATTATTGGTTGCTAACGGTCCCTAGCCTTGATCTCCCACCCCCTAAATGCATCCGACTGTTCCAGTTTCACATCCACAATTTGATGGAAAGCTTGGCCTTTCCTTAACTGTGCACTGTTACGGAGGAGCTTCAGATGCTCTGACCTTCTGACATGTCTGTTGGACACTATGTACTTAATTGGCATTACCCATACACCTTGGCTCAGGAATCCATTTTGGTTCCAGAAGCAGCAGCATGGGAAGGCTGCCAGGAACATGGTTGTTAAGATTCTGAATGGTCACAGGAGCCACAGTGTGTGTGTGCTTCTTCTGTTGATTAGATTAAAGGAAGTTGTTCCCTGTAACTACAGAAACATACAAAGGCCAGCACAATATTAAAAACAAAAGTAGTGGCAGCTGGTGCCCATTGGGGCTAGTGGGGCAGAGGGCAGGGCAGCTAACGTTAGGCAGATCCAAGGGGTCACAAGTAGGCGGGGTCACAAACTGAGGCATGCAAGTTAAAATAATAAAATACAATATGATTGGCACTTTCAGGGAAACATAGTACTCTATGGTATCTAAGCAGCTTGAGATCCGTCCCCCCCATTTTTCAATTTGTAACTAAAAGCTGAGAAACTCGAGGGAAGTCTATGCCAAGAGCATTTATCTAACTATTGGCAACCAACCCAGAAATGAAGCCCTTTGGGTTCCCATTCTTCTGAGGTCAGGTAATTTTAACTGCTCCTGCTCTATTTCCTTTCCTCCTAAATCTATCAGTTTTCTCCCTTGCAGTCCACCGTTGTCACCAGCATCCAAGCTCCCTTGGTTGCATAGCCTCCCAGTCCCCTGCTCTTCCATTTCCATAGTGCCACCTTCCACTCTTTATTTGGCAAATGCTGATTTTCGCAATCTTTGTCTTTTCGTATGTCTTAGTTAGACATTTTATTTATTTATTTATTTCATTTTTATACCGCCCAATAGCCGAAGCTCTCTGGGCGGTTTATAACAATTAACAAGACAGTCCCTGCCCGCAGGCTTACAATCTAAAAAGACACAACACACAAGGGAAAAGGAATGGGGAGGGAAGAAGGGGGAATATTAATTCATCCTTCTGGCAGGGCTGGTGGAATGGCGCTGCGCTCCCTCTCTTCTCCCTCTGCACAGCCTGCTGGAATGGCTGCTGCTGGCGGCAGTTGAGGGAGGAGGAGGCTTCAGGAGGGCGGCCTTTCAGCAGAGCTGGTGGAATGGCCCTGCGCTCCCTCTCAGCCTGCTGGAATGGCTGCTGCTGGTGGCAGTTGAGGGAGGAGGAGCCTTCAGGAGGGCGGCCTTTCAGCAGGGCTGGTGGAATGGCCCTGCGCTCCCTCTTATCTCCCTCCTCTCAGCCTGCTGGAATGGCTGCTGCTGGTATATTAGAATTAGTATACTGGTTGATGTGCTGGTAGATATGCTAACCAAGCTGTTTTCTGTTAACAAGTGTGCCTGTATGTATGGGGGGGGGATCTGTAAAATTCAAGTCTATGCTTTTGAGACTTTAATGAGTGTTTGAGCTAATTTCCTTATTTTAGTAGTAACTATTCCGCATTTGTTAGAGTATATGTAGTACATCAATCTGCTGTGTGCACACAACACCTATGGGTAGAGGCCTCCTTAGACCCACATTCATTGTTGCACGTATATACACTTAAGTTCACGGGTGCATGTGAATGGGGAGGTGTTCTAGTAGCTTTCTTTGAAATACTGACCACATTAGTGGGCTAATCAATTCAGCTGCTTTCCACAGATGGAATTGGAAAATGAGATGAGAGGAAACCGTGCTGATAATCGAAAGAAGCTTTATGCACATTTTAGTGCAATAGGGCATGGTGAAAGTAGTGAGGGAGAGGGAAACACTCCATGGCAGAATCTGAAAGAGGAAGGAATATGTTGCATAACTGGGCTGTGTTCAGCTGTGCTAAAGATTCCTTGACTGCACTTGCCTCCCTTTTAGGTTGCCACCCAATAGTAGCAAGTCAGCACATGTAGTGTTGCTTTAGCAATAGTAGGGCAAGGCACACCAATTTGGGATAGTATCTCACTGACTCTTGGGAATGGCAAGCAAAAAGAAGCTCAGCATCAATGATAGCTTGCCTGTGTATTTAGAGCAGACCACATGGGCTGGTTTCTAAACTACAGTTACTGCAAACCATTGTTTGGCAGGGCCTCTGAACTGAGCCACTGTCAATCTCAGGGCAAATTACTCTTGTTTTATAGTACTGTTTGTTTAAATGGGCTTAAAATACAGTATTTCACAGTGCTTTTCCTTAATGTGGTTGTTTTTCAGGAGGAAGTCACTCTCAGCTCATCAGTACTAAGCAAGAAAACTTTAAGTATTACTCAGATTCACCTAATGACTGCACTTGAAAACACAAAGCCATCTATTAATCAAGATGAATGGAAGAATTTTACTGAACTGTAGGTACCGTATATCTTGTAAAAGAAAGCACACAAAGTATTTGTAACTATCTGTCTTGTTAGGCACCCCAGTTGTGCACAATTCTATCTGAATGGTAGGTTGCCAACACCCTGTTTCCACTCTAACCCTGAGGAAGGGAACCCCAGAACTATGAGCTAGTTCTCTGCCATGTGACAGAGTCAGGGTGTGGGGGAATCATAGAATCATAGAAAAGTAGAGTTGGAAGGGGCCTACAAGGCCATCGAGTCCAACCCCCTGCTCAATGCAGGAATCTAGGTCAAAGCATCTCTGACAGATGTCTGTCCAGCTGCACCTTGAATGCCTCCAGACTGGGAGAGCCCACCACCTCCCTAGGTAGTTGATTCCATTGTCTTATTGCTCTGACAGTCAGGAAATTTTTCCTGATGTTTAGGTGGAATCTAGGTTCCTGTAACTTGAGCCCATTATTCCGTGTCCTGCAAACTGGGATGAATCGAGAAGAGATCTTGCCCTCCTCTGTGTGACATCCCTTCAAATACTGGAAGAGTGCGATCATATCTCCCCTCAGTCTCCTCTTCTGAAGGCTAAACATGCCCAGTTCTTTCAGTCTCTCCTCATAGGGCCTTGTTTCCAGTCCCTTTATCATCCTTGTTGCCCTCCTCTGAACCCTCTCCAGTTTGTCTATGTCCTTCTTAAAGTGAGGTGCCCAGAACTGGACGCAGTACTCAAGATGAGGCCTAACCAGTGCCGAGTAAAGGGGAATTATCACTTCACAGCGATTTGGAAGCTATACTTCTATTAATACAGCCCAAAATTGCATTTGGGTAGCTACCAACTGAGACCTCATGTTACTACGGGGTAGGCAGCCTGCTTTCTTCTTACTTTCCCATAGTCACAAATAAGTAAACACAGATAGGAGAGCCAATGGCTCAGCGGGTTGGGCGTGATAATCTTGGGATTATCAGAAACACACGCTCCACCAGATCCAAATTGAAAGAAGATATTTATTAAAGGAGTATAATAAGAGACCAAAAGGAAAAGAACAGTGGGTACCTGAAAATAAAGAAACGGTTAAAAAATGAATAGCTTGCTAACCTATACTAAACTGAGTTAAAATACTCACGATGCAGTAGTCAGTAGTCACCTGGAGAGTTGCAATACCCAGAGCATCTTTGGGTGGTCAAAGGAGGAGGTGACTGGAGGGGCAAGAGTGACAAAGGAAGAAAGGACCATATTCCATTTTTAATATGTTGGGGGGGGGGGCAGGTGTGCTCACCCAACAGGTTTTGTCAATCAAAGAAGTGGCACATAAGGAGGAAAACCCTCTTCTCACATTTTGGGGAGATGGGCTAGACAAGTGTTAATTTAAAAGGAAATGGCTTTAGCTATCTTTGGCAGACTTGATGCATCAAAAGGATTCCTGTTTTGTGAATCTGGAAGCCCTGGGAAATAGGGGTGGTATTCCAAGGGGCTATGGATGCCAACATCCAGGTCAAGGATGTTTGTAATTTTAAAGAATTAGACACTGAAGGACGGTTCTATGTCACAGTATTTCTTAATTTTAAATTTTGTCCATGAACATTCTGGAAGAGTAGTCATTCTTAGTCTTTCATAACAAGACCACCAAAAAGTCCTGTTTAATATATTTGTTTAAGAAACTTACGGCACCATCCAATGTGGCTGCCTCTAACCCTCCGAACTCGGAGGATTATGGGCATCCAATGGAAGGTGGGAGAAGCATGGAGGCTAGGATTGCCTCCGTGTTTCCCTTGCCCTCCAAAACATTTGGTAGTGCCTCACTCCTCCCCTCCTTGCCCCCCCCCGAATGCACCCCCAGCACCTGCTCCGAAGATGTCTTCCATCTTCAAATCTGCAGCCCGAGCGGAAAGAACTGCGCTGGCTGTGAGGGTGGAGGGAGGGCCCTCCGAAGTCAGAGTCCCCGCTGCGACCTTGGAGGGCTTTTACGAGGTCGCAGCGGAGATTACGACTTCCTATGGCCGGCCAGACAGCATGTCCCTTACTGGCTTTGTTTATTACGGATTTCTACAATTCTGGTTTTATTCTTAATCTTAGTTACAATGGATTTGTTTCATGTATATTGTTAACCACACTGAGTTTTCGTGACTGAGGTGGGGGCTGGGAGAGGGGGTTGAGGAATATCCATTTTAATTAAAATGTTATTGCTACTTCAAAGTTTATGCCAAACAAACCAGTTTGTCTCTAAAGCACCAGAGTCCAGAGCATTTCTGCTATTACTTTCAATGTGGTCTTTGATTGTGTTTAACCTGCGTATTTCTACAAAGTACATTCTCTGATGTTAATGTGCTGCTATACTTTTTTCTTTTCTTTTTTAGTTATGATAATTTTCGAAATCCAAAGAGGAAAGGATCCAGTGGACCAACTTTCAAACCAGGACAAAAAGTGACATTAGCTTAACTGCTGTTAATGTGATTATGATCACCCAAGTAATTTTCACAGCAAAGTGTTTACACTGCTAAATCATATCAAAATATATACCTGTGGGTATATTAATGCTAGGATGACAAATAAGAGATTTCTTTGAAATTTGTTGCAAAATTATTTTACATAATTTTAGTTTTCAAATTATGTCTTCAGGAAAAGCTACGTATATTAAAATGTTTGAGATACTATTGCCTGCCTTGTATCTAAATTGTTTGGGTTTTTTTCTGCTGGGGAAAAAAGGAAATATACAACTTTGGGTTACATATTCTCTTGCTATTTCAGTGGAAAAGAAAAGGGTGGGTTCACATGACATGCTAAGGCACCCTACAAATAAGCTACGTAGTGTAGGTTGTTCGCAGAACAAGCCATGGTGTGCCTGAGAGAAGATCAAGCTCACCGTGGCTTTTCTCTCCTCCTTCCCTCCTTCCCCTTCAGTCTTCCAGCTGGTAACCCAGTGTCTTTTGCAGTAGAACCTGTCTTGTCTCCCCCACCCCCACTCTGATCGCTACTCCTTTTCATTTGCCACTGTTTTGGTTTTTTGGGGAGCCACAGAAAAGTGCAGTTGGGGTCTTTTCTTTCCTTTTTTTTAATTCGGCCCCTGAGAATTGCACAACTGTGTTCATAATTTTTTTAGTATTATTCTTTTCGGTCTTTCGCAACCACGCTCTTACAGCTGTCTGATATGTGTAGTCATGCCTGGTCATGGAAACTGACAAAGTGAAACTGCATGTTGCCAGGGACCAATTGCCCAGTTGTCAGGTGAAAAGCACTGGTAAGGGGGGAAAGCAGCAAAAGAAGGTGCACCAAAAGCGGGAGGGACATTATCTCCCCCTTGGCAATGTGATCCTCTAGCTTTTAAGTGTTGAACTAACAGTTCTCAGTGTCCTCCACCTTTTCAACACTTCCCTGAGTCTCCAGCTACACCAGAAAGGGGAAATATTAATTCACTCCCCCCTTTTCACGGCTCCTTTTCAGAGCACTTACTGCTGCTGTTTTCATTTCATAAAATCTCTAAAGGATAAACAGGTTATATTTAGCCTTTTAAATCATCTCACAAAGTGTGCTGGTGGTGCCAATGTGAGTTGTTACTGTTGTTTTTTGTAGCTCTTAAAGGTTGTAAACAGAGAAAATGTTTTATTGCAAGTAGGGAGCCAGTTATTTCTGTGCAGCCAGACCTGAGTCCATCTGTATCTGGAGCAGTAACAGGTCAGCGTTGCATTACTAAATCTCCATATCATACTCTGCTCAAGTGATACTGTGAAGGACCGCCGCCAGTCCTTTGCGCGAGTTCGGGAGTTAACATGACCTAGATTCCTGCATTGAGCAGGGGGTTGGACTCGATGGCCTTGTAGGCCCCTTCCAACTCTACTTTTCTATGATTCTATGTTAACCGGCACGGCAAAAACTCCCTTTAAGCTGTTCACGAGTGAGCTGAAGCCAACCGCATTGAAAGACACTGACCAGGACTGCAGGCAGGCAGGCAAGCAGGCAGAGAGCTGTTTATAACACCTTTAATGGAACGTAACTAATAGACTGATAAGGAATTTCACGGTAAACACGTCTATAAAACTTAATGAAGCGTAGCGCTCCAATACACATTCAGCCTAAAGGAGGCTTGCAGAAGACACAAACAGCATTGACATCAAAGAACCTGAAACTTACTAGAAAGCATAGCACTGCAGGTTGTTCTGTCTTGCAGCTGGTTACCGAGTTTCCTACTCGGGGTTGCGAAACTTTGTCCTGACCGGCGTCGGAGACCAGTTCCGTGCAGTCCTGCACCGTGCTCCCAACAACTTCTATTGGGCTCAGTAGTCCCTTTTACCTTCTCCCTTTGCCCCCCCCCTTCTGAACCGGCTTGGCTCCACAGGACCCTGGTGCCCTTCGGGTACTTGACTGCTCTTTGAGACTGCGGGGGGGGGGGAATCCTGGCACCCTTGGGTGCTTGAGGGTGTTTTGCAGCTCTTTGAGACTGCTGGGGAGGAACCATTGAGGTGTATGCAGATGTGTCCCATTGAGGTGAATGCAAATGCAGGTCAACGTAAATAACTGCTCGGAACTGAACTATTACTGCCCTAGGCAGAGATTATGCAGGTGGCGGTGTGAGAGTGTGTGTCTGATTTGGCTTTCTCTCCACAGATACATTAAATCCTGAATTCAGTTTCTCAATATTTATTTCAGAGTGTAGATGCTGACAACTTAAGGTATCTTCGCCTTTCACTGACCCAATGGCATCTGGCTGGCCAGGTGCTGCTCTTCTCAGTTGACCTATCCAACAGACCTTGAGTAACCTTTCCATGATCATCTGCTATCCTTTCACAAAATATTGTTTGTTGAAGAGAACAGACATTCAGATCTACACCATGCATATAGTATCTGGAATTGCCTTTTCAGTAATAAACCGTTGACAAACCATTCTGAGTATTAACATCAGAAAATTCATTTGATGTAACCCAAATTGTATCAAGAACCAATGCATATATTTAACCATGACTAGTAGTTCGTATCAGTAGCTGTCTAAATTATGTAATGCCATATAACAGTTTGTAAAAAAATAATAATTACATACTACAGTGTGGGTCTCAACCCTATCAAATTATAGTACTTCAATTTCCATTCGTTCTAGTTGGAATGGGTATTTTGCAATGACATCTGACTACAGGATATTTGAACTGGCTTGCTAGACTGGTTGCAGCTGCCTTATTTGGTAGGGAGCTGGGTGAGTTCAACTCTTACGGTGCTTGAGGCATTAGGTAGGATTCAGAGCATTAGGTAGGATTCAGAACAGACTCCCTGTTTCCCACTGGGATCTTGGGAGTGTTGCTTCAAGGCCCAGACCAGTCTGGGAGCTGGCATGCCTGCCACAACCCAGATTGACAGTGATGGCCCATGGTATTGGTCTATGCTGTCAGTTTTATTTCGTACAAGTGTCAATGGTTGATCCATTCTTAAATACTATTAGAAGTATATCTTACTGGAAATATGTTACTTATGAGCAAATAAATTCAGGCCTGAAGAAGCCGTTATATGTTATCTTTAGTTATTCTCTGACTTTGATTACAGGAACAATAAAAATCTTGGACAACTTCCATAAAAATAAAATGATATTTTATTTGAATATTTTTATACTGAAGAGAAATTTGATTTTATGTTTGTATAACTTATGCATACAAACTTTCATGTAATATTTATTAGCAGACAAGCTAAATCAAAGAAAGCTGTCTACTGCTTTGATCATAATTATATCAGCTAGGAAATTCTCAAGTAAATTTTAAAGAAAAAATACAGTCATGCCTTGGATTGAGAGCATAATTCATTCCGGAAACGTGCTTGTAATCCAAAACACTCATATCAAAACGAAATCCCCCCCAAAAAAATTGTACAGAGATTTTTAATTTAAGCCGTACTACAGTACTTGTATTGCAAGACGTTGCTTGTATATCAAGTAAAAAAAAAATTAAATAAATATTTAAGAATTTGCTTGTCTTGCAAAACGCTCTCAAACCAAGTTACTTGCAATCCAAGGTATTACTGTACTTTGCTACTCTCATATGTCAAATGATTGTTCTTGTTAACAAGTATGTATTAACTGATAATGGATGCTTTTATCTTTTCTCATACTATACATTCTTTTCCCACTCCTGTGTCTTTTCCCAGACTGGGTTATCTTTCCAAGGCTATTATGCAATCATCGCACCGTATTAGCTTGCTGTTAGATAACTGTGTCATGCTGGGTAGATGTCTGTTTTACACAGCAATGTTGTCCTTAGCTGACCTAAAACAAACCAGCAGCTGGAAAGGATTACATTTCCTTGATTACTGGAAAGCCCACACGGGTGAAAGAGCTGGAGGTAACCCGTCTTTCGATACACAATTTTCCAGTAAAAACACGCAGTCTAACACAATCATAAGGCCATGAAAGGCAAGAATGAACCCTGCTTGCAGGCTCAGTCGACGCATTTTTAAATGCCTGGCTTCTGCGAAAAGGTCATTTTATTAGTGTGAAAGCCGAGAAGGGGGAGGGAGGTAGACGGAGACGCAGGCTGTCGGGGCGGGAAACAGCCGGCTGGGAGGGCTCAAAACGGCGCCTCGTTGCACTTCCTTCTCACGGCCGGCTGAGAAGGCGCGGCGTCGCTGGTGTTGCTGCTGCTGCGTTTTCCCTCGCCGGGAGTCGATCCTCCTCCCGCCGCGCCTTGCTGGCTCCCTTTCTCTCGGTCCCTCGGCTTACGGCCCCGTTGGCGGCGGTTGCTGCTGCTGCTGCTGCTGCTGCTACCCCCGCTAAGTAGGATGGCCGAGTACTGTGGCGGTGTGGAGAGCGACGCCGGCGAAGAAGCGCCTCAGCGGGGCCTTTCCGCCCGAGGAGCCCGCATCGCCGGCGGCGCCAAGGGCCTGCTGGACAAGGGCTTCGACATGTACATGGCGGACCCCTTTGACGCCGTCCGCAACCCTCAGGTGAGGAGAGGGGCGGGCTGCCCCGGGACGTACCCGGCATCTGGGCGGTGGCCGGGTGGGGTCCGATAGCCCTTGTGGACGCGGCGCTAGAGGAGCCCGCAGCCCCTTTCCTAGTCCAAGCAGCCCCAAGGCAGCGTAAGTGTGTGTGTGTTAGCCATATAACAACATAAGAGCCATGCTGGATCAGACCAAGGATCCGTCTAGCCCGGCAATCCGTCCACACAGTGGCCAACCAGCTGCCAATGGGAAACCCACAAGCAGGACATAAGTGCAACAGCACCCTCCCGCCCATGTTCCCCAGCAACTGGTGTATATAGGCACACTGCCTGTGATACTGGAGGTAGCATATACCTTACCTTGCTGCAGCAATTGGGGAGGGTACCATTTCGCCTGTAGGGAGGCTTTTATTTTATAATTATTACAGTTACATCCCACCTTCTTTGCTCTTGCAAGAAACCCAAGGCAGCTTACATGGGCGGCTTCCTCTCCATTTTATCCTCACTACATCCCTGTGAGGTAGGCTAGGCTGAGAGTGGGTGACTGGACGAAAGTCACCCGAGTGGGGACTAGAACCTGGATCTCCCGAGTCCCAGTCCAGCACTCTAACCTCTACGCCACATTGCCTTGGGTTTTGGGAGAGGGCACTGTGGTTTGCTTCTTGAGTGACCGTCATCTGGGGAGATTAGAGTTAAACTGTGTGAGGGAAATGGCCATGGTGTGTGTGTGTGTGTGTGTGTGTGTGTGTGTAAGTGGGATGGAACTGAATAGATATTGTTTTTGTAATGGGGTATGGTGTGAAGGAAGCCAGGAGAGTTGAGAGGGATGAGACTGTGTGTTTTGGGGGATGCTTTGTTGGTATGTTGAGGAAATAGGAACTGGTGGGAATGAAACAAGTATGGGGCAGTGAGTCAAGTGTCTGTGGCAGGGGTGTGGGAACATGTGTTCCCTGAGGGATATTGGGAAGATGTGGTGAAGTGAAAGTAAGGGTGTGGACATGAGATGTTCTGGGTCTGAAGAATGGAGTGAGGTGGAGAAGAAATGAGGAAATGGGTGGTGCCAGGGCTGGCTGGTGGTGGTAATAGTGGCAGGGAAATGGCGGCTGCCTCAGGTAGTAGAACAGGTGAGGAAAGGAGGTGATGTGAGCAGAGGGGAGCAGGAAGATTGGGGAATCGGGTTTGTAAAAGCAAAAAACCCCAAGAAGATGACGTGGGTGGGGAAAGGGGTGCTGGAATAAAGCCCCGTATGTAAGAAGGGAGTGAGTGATGCTTCTAGATAAGCTGTAGCATGACAGAAATTTGCAGGATGGGGGGGGGGGGGAAGAAGTGGTAGCAGCTGCAACTATGCTGCTCCTTTCAGCCAGGGCTCCAATGGTAGGTTGCCAGCCTAGTCCAATCAGAAACAATTCAGTCTGGTTTGCACCAGCGGGATGGTGATGTTATCCCTTGACCCGAAATACCCTTGTTACAAATATATTGCTGCTGCTTCTCACTGCTTCCGCCTTGTATGTGCAAGACTGCAAGTGGCCTGTAGGGAAAGGAAACTGGGATGTACAGATTTTAAAATGCCAAGTTAGACATGAAGCAGGGTGAATTTGATTTAAATCACTACTCGGAAAGACTCTATTTAATCATGTGATTTCCCCCTCCCCCAAAAAGTGCACTCTTCCTTTCTATAACCTTAATACATATTTTACACAACTCAAGAGTTATCAAAGCTTACTGAAACAGATATTTGTGAAGGCACTGGAAGGTGAACAATCTCCAGTTGAACAGGTGAATCATGAATATTCGGAGGATTTTTTTACCTTTCTCTATTGGGGCAATCGACACCAGCTCCAGACAGACACTGAAACTATTTTATTTAACTAAAACAACACTGTATTGTGGATTTTTGTTTCTTCAACAGTAAAGATATAATATTTAACAAGCATATGGGTTTTTGAGATCAAGTTTATTTTTAAATGATTTTTCTATTAAACCCCTGCCCGCCTGCCCTGAATTAAATCGACTGTGTCAGCCAAGTCAACATGAGAAACTTAACATTTAGGCTTATTCCCCCAATTCAATATTCTTCATCTTCTTTTTCCAGTCTTGGAGAAGATTGGGGAGACAGAAAGATTAATTTAAATAATCTATATAGAAGCCTATAGAATCCCATAAAATTGAGGCCCCAATCCAAGACCCTATTTACAAATCTTTTTTAAAAGATTATATAAATACATTGTCTCATAATACAGAATTAGAATTTATAATCCCTGTCCCATAATGAGATCTTTGAACTGTAACACATTTTAAATTAAAAATATTATCATATAGGGCTTTTAAAAAACAAAAAACAAAAGCATTTTAACAATAACATTTTTTAACATCTAATTTGCATTTTTAAAAAATCCAATTTTGATTCTTTTTTTTAAAAAATCATTAATTTTTATCTACCCTAATATAAAGTAAATCATACCAACTGTCTTAATCCATGTCTAGAAGACTTCTGTCTTTGGGGAGCGAAATACAACCTGTTCTGTTATTGCTCCTTTTTTTATATATATAAAGTGGGAAAATTCGTAACTGGCAACTTACTTTCATACTGTCCTTTGGCTAGCAAGTTTCGTTTTCTGACAAGGAGAGTTCATTTAAAACATGAAAACTTTTCTGTATTGGCACAGAAAAGTTTAAAGAGAGAACGAACATTAGTGGTGGTAGCTATTTAATGTGTTGCTCCTATTTGCAGGGCATTTTGAATTTTGGAACAAGTGAGAACAAGCTTTGCTTTGATTTAATACAGGAACGGGTAAGTTTAGCTTCACACATGAATTGTGACGGTTACAGAATTTTGGAAGTGTGATCCGAATTAATTAGTGGCTATGATTTGCTGTAGTAGTAGTATCTTTATTGTATCTCAAATACATGTGTACGTATGTATGTATTTATTAATCTACACATTTTATCCATTCCATGTATCTCACCTAAATCTGATTTTAATGACCTTTATTTTACATAATGTAGCTTTGATATGGTCAAATTGACTAATCAATAAAGATACTACTACTACTACTGCTGCTATGATTTGCTGTTGAATAATCAAAATATACATGATAATGTTAACCATACAACAGACTAATGTGGCTGGTGTACTGAAAACAATGGTCCAATATATGGCAAGGAGAGAAAACTAATATCTTCCTTTCCATATGTTGGACCATGCATTTCATGGTTGATTCCTGTGTTGAATATCATTGTCAGCATGGGTATGACTCTTCATTTTGGTTTCTAATTCTAGCTCTCAGAGGAGCTATACAGTTTCAGAATGCACATGTATGTTTTCAACGAAAATGAATTAAGATAATAGGGCTAGCTTCTCTATTATATAAAAAGCGATTGAAAACTATCTTATACAAGGAAAAAATGAATTGTCTTCTTTTTTAAAAAAAAATGACAGCTTGCGAAACCTGATATGAGTTATCTGGAGCCTCACTTACTGCAGTACTCGGATACACAAGGCATTAAAAGGTATGATGAATTCCTATGCAGTTTAGGGCGAAATCCAATCAGGATGCCCGTAACCCTCCGAACTTGGAAGATTATGGGCATCCTATGCAGGGCAGGAGGAGCACGGAGGCGAAGGTCACCCCTGTGCTCCTCCCACCCTGCAAAACAGCTAGACAGCCAATTTCGGCTGTCTAACTGGCGCTTCAGAGCAGAAGGGAAGGCTGAGGTGCTGCCAGGATACCTTGTACCATGGTGGTGCCTGTCTCCTCCCCTTCCTGCCCACTAAACCCCGTCTCCGAGGTTGCGTTTGTGACCTCAGAGAAGCAGCCGGCATGGTTCTTTCTGCGCCAGCTGCGAGGCGGGGGGAGGGCGCTCTGAGTCCCAGCTCCAACATTGGAGCGAGTTTTCGAGGTCAGAGCTGGAACTCCAAAAAATGCTATAATGCTATGGCTGTCTAGATGCTGTCCAGCGGCCATAGGATTGCGCTGCCCATGTGTTTTCATACAAATTAACACCTGTTTTTCCACTTCCCCTAAGCATACATTTCAGAGGCTATATGATAGATATATTGTTCTAAGAATGACTTAAAATATTTGATAACTATGAACTAGTACAGGAAAACACAGTCAATTGTTTGTTTAAAATTCTAGCAGAGTATACATATTCAAATGGATTAATGTATAAACAACCTTCAACAATGATACGGGTTTTCCAAGCACAAATGGAAAAATGCCTTTCCAATATGCTTCTGAGCTATAGTCACCTCTACAAAGTTAATTACTGTGAAGATGGGACTTGTAGTAGCTGAGACTTTAGAAGAAACCCTGTTAGATGTTCTTCCTCCCCCCCCCATTGCTGTTTAGCTAACGGATTTTTACTGTAGTCTTTGGAATGTACTGGGAGGCTGTTTGGGAGCACCTGGGAGATAAGGGTGAGCTGCAGAGCTGGAAAGCAAGGTCAGGCGTTAATTGGGATGAAGTCATGAGAAAGTGTTTACAGCTGAGAAAGGGCGGGGGCCCCTCCTTCGACAGTTAGGGAGACAGGATTGGTGAACGCTGGGCGGGAAACTGGACCCTGGTGACAATAAAGGAGCTAGGGGAAAAGGCTTCAGTGTTCTTCCATTGGGGCGTGGATGCTGGGAAGTTCCATCTGGGCAGGTATGCCACTCTGACAGGGTAGCTAAGAAAGCTAGGCCTGGTTTGACTTACTTTGTTCCTGCAGACTCTTGGGGTTTGTTTTTATGTTCTTTTAGAGTCCCTTTTTATTCCCATTCCCTTTTCCTCACAACAACTACCTCACCCCCTTTTCCCCGTTACCTTCTTTTAGCCCTTTCTTATAAGGGATTATTTTACTTATATTGGACACTTGGAGACCCTACACTGACTAATTTGTTATTCTTACTTTAATAAAGTCTCCAACTTAATCTTGGTGTGTGTTCCTTTTTGAAAGGTTGGGGCTGCTACACCAGTTTGGTGTATGGGACCTTGGGAGGTGTGTGCCAGTCCAGGGAACTTTGGGACTGTGGCCTGCCCTGCAGGGTTGGCGTAAGATCAGCCTCCTTCACATGGTGGCTTAGCGGTCGGATTTTGCAGCCCACCTGAGGAACATTTGTTTGTCAAACCAGGCAAAGGTTTGTTATTTTCCAGATAGGGAAAAGTTGTTAGGGCAGAAATGGAGTCTGCTCTGTTGGATCAGGACCGACCCCTGCTGGGAGCAGAGGCGGCAGACGATCTGCCGGTGTTGGACCGGGAGGACATTT
Source organism: Shinisaurus crocodilurus (assembly GCA_021292165.1). NCBI lineage: Eukaryota > Metazoa > Chordata > Lepidosauria > Squamata > Shinisauridae > Shinisaurus > Shinisaurus crocodilurus. The sequence continues at coordinate 36,897,607 of CM037880.1, read as the reverse complement.
TACCAGTTGAGGCTCCTCGAGTTGCCCCTCCTATTGAAGTGACTGTCGATTGGGAAGGCGCGGAGGGCGAAGAGAGAAGGGTGTCGATCCCATCTCGCTTGGCAGACTGGATGGTGGAACCTAGGGGTCGAGAGGAGATCCCCAGGTCTCGGAGGTGGAGCACGGGCAGTGGCAGTGACCAGGGAGAGGAGGAGGGAGCGACAGCGGTTCTCCTCCGGCGGACCCGGAGGATCCCGAATCTGTCTCGTCCCAGATCTACTTCCAAGGAGAGAGAGAGACGAAACGACCTGTCTCGCCCCAGGCCTACATCCAGAGAAAGAGAAAAGATTTATTGCCGGCAGGCGAAGAGGATGTGGCGGAGAGAGAAAAAATCCTTTCAGGGAATCTTCGCTCCACTGCCTTTGTGGAGGCTCAAAACCAAGATCCGTCCTTGCAGGAGTGCAGGGAGGCGGCTGAAAACCAGGTGGCTACTGTGACGCCTCAACATCCTGTTCGGTTTTTTTGGGAAGCGGGAGTCTTATATACCGAGAGTTTGCACCGAAAGGAGTTGGACAAAGGTGGAAGGTTTATCGCCAGTTAGTGGTCCCACAAGGGTTCCGAGAACCGGTCTTACAGTTGGCTCATGCTACTGCGTGGGGGGGGCATTTGGGGAGGAAACGGACTTTGCACAAGGTGTCTAATGAATTTTATTGGCCTTCAGTGGCGGAAGCCGTGAAAAACTATTGCCGCTCTTGTGACACCTGCCAAAGAGTGGGGTTCAATAAAGATCACCCTAAAGCCCCTTTACAGCCCCTCCCCCGAATAGAGACTCCCTTTGAAAAAATTGCTGTAGATATATTGGGGCCTTTCCAGACGCCCACCAAGACAGGCAAAAAATTCATTCTTACGGTTGTGGATTTCGCAACTCGCTATGCAGAAGCTGTACCGTTAACATCAATCACTGCCTCTACTTTGGCTAAGACTTTATTAGCTATTTGTGCCCGGCTGGGTATGCCCAAAGTAGTACTTTCAGACCGGGGACCTGGATTTGTGTCGCAACTAATGCAAAAGATGTGGGAACTGGGAGGGGTAGAGCAATGTTTCTCTGTACCCTATCATCATCAGACAAATGGGCTAGTAGAGAGGTTCAATCAGACCCTGGGAAAGATGATTCGAGCCTATGTGACAAACCACCCTAAAGACTGGGATCAAGGGCTTCCTATGCTCCTATTTGCGTATCGGGATGCCCCTCAAGAAAGTTTGGGGTTTTCTCCGAATGAGCTAATGTTTGGCCGGGAGCTCAGAGGCCCTCTGACTATGCTTAGAGAAGAGTGGGAGCAAAAGGTGGCTAGTTCCTCTCAGAATGTTATAAGTTTTATGCAAATGCTACAGAATACTCTGAGAGAGGTACAACAAGTGGCGCAGGAGCATTTAGCCCACGCTCAAGGCACGCAGAAGGCGTGGTATGATCAAACTGCCCGAGTCCGAGTGTTTCAGCCCGGAGACCAGGTTCTTGTTCTCAAACCGGTTAAACCCGATAAGTTAACCCTTAAGTGGGAAGGGCCTTTGACTGTGAAAGAGCGGTTGGGGGAAGTCAACTATTTGTTGCAGTATGCAGAGACCTCGCGATTGCCGAAGGTTTTTCATGTCAATATGCTCAAGCGGTATGTGGACCGGAAAGATTTTGTGTTTCCCCTTCAGCCTAAGCCCGAAGAGCTGGCTAGGCCTTTAGATCTGTTAGGAGAATGTCAACAGAAAAGAGGGATAGAAGAAATACCCTGGCCTTTAACTTTGCCCCCTACAGCAACGCCAAGGATTGCAGCAATCTCCCGAGAAGCTTGTCTCGGATTCACACTGAAGAATAATTAGAAGATGAGGTCTGGCAGGAATTCCCTCCCAGTCTCATCTCCTTAAAAGGGGGGATGTGAAGATGGGACTTGTAGTAGCTGAGACTTTAGAAGAAACCCTGTTAGATGTTCTTCCTCCCCCCCCCCATTGCTGTTTAGCTAACGGATTTTTACTGTAGTCTTTGGAATGTACTGGGAGGCTGTTTGGGAGCACCTGGGAGATAAGGGTGAGCTGCAGAGCTGGAAAGCAAGGTCAGGCGTTAATTGGGATGAAGTCATGAGAAAGTGTTTACAGCTGAGAAAGGGCGGGGGCCCCTCCTTCGACAGTTAGGGAGACAGGATTGGTGAACGCTGGGCGGGAAACTGGACCCTGGTGACAATAAAGGAGCTAGGGGAAAAGGCTTCAGTGTTCTTCCATTGGGGCGTGGATGCTGGGAAGTTCCATCTGGGCAGGTATGCCACTCTGACAGGGTAGCTAAGAAAAGCTAGGCCTGGTTGACTTACTTTGTTCCTGCAGACTCTTGGGGTTTGTTTTTATGTTCTTTTAGAGTCCCTTTTTATTCCCATTCCCTTTTCCTCACAACAACTACCTCACCCCCTTTCCCCGTTACCTTCTTTTAGCCCTTTCTTATAAGGGATTATTTTACTTATATTGGACACTTGGAGACCCTACACTGACTAATTTGTTATTCTTACTTTTAATAAAGTCTCCAACTTAATCTTGGTGTGTGTTCCTTTTTGAAAGGTTGGGGCTGCTACACCAGTTTGGTGTATGGGACCTTGGGAGGTGTGTGCCAGTCCAGGGAACTTTGGGACTGTGGCCTGCCCTGCAGGGTTGGCGTAAGATCAGCCTCCTTCACAATTACAACTTAAATTTTAGATTTGATTAGTATTATATCAATGCCAGTTGCCTAATTTGACTTGTATTGAGCTCATTAATTATGAGTACAATTTTAACCTCAGACAGATTAGGATGGGATGGAAGTGTAGCTCTGTTGGTAGAGAAGAGCTCAGCTGGCAGAGGGGGCACATCCACTGTGTGGGTCCCTACTATTTAGGATTGCTCTGCCCATTACTAAGTTGTTTGGTCTCCTAATTAAGATTTTGAAACAAGTCATTTCTAAAAGTGGAATTTTTTTCCACAGAAAAAAATAGTAGTGGGGAAAAGTTTCAATTTCAGAAAGTTTTTCACCCTGCATCACTGAACTTTAATATCAAAATTCTTGTTTGTGTCTGCCAAGACAGATTTAATCAAGCGAGCCTTGCTCTAAAATTAAATTGCAGTTCTTAACTCTTTTATTGTTGTCTGAATAATGCCTTTTGTCAGAATTGAAAATTTCTTTAAATTAAATTAAACATAAGTGCAGCCAAAATGTGTGATTGTGCGTTTGAGATTGGTCATCTATTATGGATTGATCATACTCAAATTGTATCCAGGCACTACTGCTTTCTCCAGCCCTAACAGAATGTCCCCACCCTTATGTACCTTGGAATAAACAGGAAAAGCAGGTTCAGGCTTGATAGAAGGATGAGGAAGGAGCATCAAACTCAATCTCCAGGCACTACCACTTTCCCCAGCCCACATTGTATCATGGATTGATCATATTCACATTGTAAGATCTTGCATATATAGGAATCTGTTAATGCAAATTATCTGATAATGTGTTAATTTTAAACTTTAGCTTCAGAGAAGAAATTGCCAGGTTTCTGACTGAATATGCAAAAGCCCCAACAGCACTGGATCCCGAACATGTAAGGAACCACAGTACTTTCTCTTTATTTAATATTGTGGAAGTTTGCTAGATCTTTCATAAGATCTGAAATAAGAGTTTTGGATAGGCTGTTTGAGTTTGACTTTTAAATTGTTTTGGAAACTGCAACACTGTGAATTTATGATATTAAAACGTTAGGCTAGAGCTAATTCTCACTTTCCTTATTTACGCTTCTAAAAGTGGCAGATTGATTAGCTGTTTGGATGATCTCTGTATGTAAAATGAGTAGGCAAGGAATTAATTTTTCTTGGAAGATACTTGTATAAACACTATAATACTGAATCCAGCGTGATTTATATTATCATTGTCTGGGACACACCTGATCAACCAGTTGGAAATGTGAGCTACTAAATGGTGCATTATCAATGGATTGTTCTGTTAGTCTAAAATTTAAATGATTTAAAACGTCATAATTTTCAGTTGCATTACAGCCCATCAAGACTTCTCAGTGCCAGAATGATTGAATGGATACCCGCCAACAGAGTTCATATATTTATGTATTTATTATTAATAAATAATAAATAAATAAATACATTTTGGGGATGGGGTTAAGGGTTGAAAGGCTGTTTTGTTGTTACATTGGCTTTATTTTAAACATTGCCACTCTTACCTGGATATGATAAGCTTGCCTTAGACTTGTCAGCAATTTAAAAAAAATTAATTTCAAAAGGTTGGCAGTTTTGTTAATTGTAACTTAATATTTGTCTTCTATTTCTAGATTATTGTGATGAATGGTTGCTGTGCTGTCTTTGCTACTCTTTCCACTGTGTTGTGTGATCCTGGAGGTAAGAAAACTTAAATGTATAACAATGACTGGGTTCGCACAACACAACCACCCATCATGGTCAGCTAGCCACAATGGGTTGTTGTGTTGTATGAACCCGGACTGGTTTCCGCAGGGTGGCTTAATTTTGGGGAACAAGCCACCTCTGACAACCCATGGTTTGTTCTAGGGGTTATCATACCCACGATGAGTAGTCATGTCGTCCGAACCTGGAAGAGCAATTTTATTTTGGGTTGCCAGGATCGGCTATAGAATTGCTTAGCAAGAGCAGCAAAAACCCCTGCCACTGTTCGTGATCTCTCCCAGTGCCACCGCTAGCCTCTCTCATCAGTGACTGCCCCTCCACCAATGCCCAAATGACACTTTGGAGGGACCATAATTTGCTCATCACCCTTTTTTTGTGTGTCAGAAAATTGCGCAAATGTCTTCGTAAATTTTAAAAATTATTATTTTTGTTGGCCTTTCGCAAGTGCACACTTATGGTTGTCACTTCCCCGAGACTCCAGCAAGTCCAAAAAGGGGAGATATTGGCTCCCACCCACTTTTCACAGCAGTTAAAGTTGCACAAAATTCTCCTTTTGCTGCTAAACTTCTAAATTTGCGCCAATTTCCCTTCCATTTACTTCCTTTTCCTTAAATGTGTGCAAATATGTCTGACAGTTTAGAAAAATAACCCATGGTAACTGCAGCAGTAACTCCTGCAAAGGGGAGCTGTGAGAAGGGGGGGGGAGACAATATCTCCCCTTTCTGGACTTGCTGAAGACTCGGGGAAGCATTGAATGGAAGCAGGACAGTGACAAGTCTCAGCTCGACACTTAAAACCTTGGTAAGTGAGAGATATTGTCTCCCCCCTTTTTGGTGCACCTACTTCTCACACTTTCCTCCCCCCTTTTCCCCTTCCTTGATATTACTTTTCCCCTGGTCCTTGGCAAGTGTGTGCAAATTTGCCTATATGCAGTCTCGCCTTTTCAATTTCCTTGTATGTTACCTATTGCATTTCGGCTCCCTTTGGCAGCTGAAACATACAAGGACATTGACATGGCAAGACTATACATACCAGACAGCCATAAGTGTGCACTTGCGAAAGACTGACACCCCCCCCCCCAAAGTATGAAGACATTTGCACAATTTCCTGGGGCTGAAAAAATAATTTAAAAAGAAAATATGACTCCATTTGCATACTCCTGAGCCACTGATTTTTTTTTTTTTTTTTAAGAAGATGGTGAATGAAAAGTTTGTGATCAGAGCGGGGATGGGGCCGGGACTAGGAGACAAAACGGGTTCTGCTGCAAAGGACACTGGGATATGGGCTGGGAGACTTAAGGGAGAAGGAGGGAGAGAACAAGCCATGGTGAGCCCGATCATCTGTCGGGCATACCGTGGGTTGTTTTGCAAACAACCCACACTGTGTAGCTTATTCGCAGGGCGTCTTACCATGACATGTGAATGCAGCCAATATTGTAATTGTTGTATTTCACTCTAGTGATTGGTGCCTGAGCATCTTAAGAAGGCTCAAAACTGTTTTCATTGGACTGATATCTTGTGACAATGGCTAAGTCACGCGATTATGTTCTTGATCACTTTATCTGATTTGAAAACATGGTTTTATGTGTCATTAAGATGGCATGTTTTATGTTATGTTCATAGTACCTGAATGAAATCATTGATGTGCCCCCCTCCCCAAACCCTAACTAGTCCAGTACATGTGCAGTTGTAGTGGCGTCTCATCAATTACTTAATGATAAATGAAGGGAAATGGAACAGGATTAAATACTTACTAAAAATATTTTGTGTACTGGTTCACACAATACTTTCTGCTATTTTGGCAGCAGTCTTTTCCAACCACAATGGTTCCATACAAAGAAATACTGAAAGTAGTCTAAGGATGTATGCAAAGTGATGTAGCATTAATTTTAACAACTGCTAAAAGACTTTTTAAAAAATAAATTCATTGTGCATTCTTGTTGTAGATGGGTATCTAATTCCTGCTCCGTATTATGGTGGTATAAATTCCAAAACTTGGCTCTATGGTGGAGTCCAGCCTGTTCATGTGCCCTTGTTCAGTGAGGTAAAAAAATCATTTTACTAAACATTCCCATTTTTATAAGTTCAGATATGTTTTTATGAATGAACACAATTATATCCACAACTGGTAACAAAACAGCCACCTACTATGGAAATCAAGCTCCAAACTCAGATGTCTGTCTTGTATAGTATTTCTCCTGGTTAGGCTGAAATATACTGGCACGGCTGTGTAATATGCTCTTGAATCCAGATGTATTGTGGGTCCCATGCACAAAGAGTTAGCAATATGTCACCCTCCAGAACTATGCATTTATTTTCTAAATTGTTTTAATCTGTGTCACTTTCAGACTAACAATTTCCTGGGATGATGTAACATTACAAACATTACTGTAGATCAGGGCTCTCCAAGCTTGGGGCCCCAGATGTTGCTGGCCTACAGCTCCCAGCATACCCAGCCAGCATGGCTAATGGCAAGGGATTCTGGGAGCTGTAGGCCAGCAACATCTGGGGACCCAAGCTTGGAGAGCCCAGCTGTAGATAGTGGCCTTGATCCAAGTATCCTCAAGAACAGTAGCACTTATGGAATTCCATCCCCAACCCCCACCCATCAAAACATAGCGCAGGAAGGGAGTGCCTGCATTCAGTTATAACCCCTCACAATATGAGGAGGGAACAGCCCCATCAGTGCAGTCCAATGTGCACAATCTGTTGCTTGTTTGCTGATTTTTCTGATAGTAATTAAAGTATTTTAGGCAGAATTGCATTACTTTACTGAATTCCTACCTTCAAACTTTTACATTCTTACATAGGTGACTAATGAAGAAAGTCAGCCTTTTCAATTAACAATTGAAAAATTAGAAACTGCATATCGGAGAGCCAAGGAGCAGGTAGGAATATTTTTAAGTGAACTCCAGCTATTGTGATTTTGGCTAAATACCATCTGTGTAACTCACTGTCAATTTTCCAGTGGAATACAGTGAAATTTCCTGTTGGAAATTAAGATGATGAATCTGCTAAATATTTGTCATGTGCACAACTCGGCGGAAAGGAACTTGTCACTTTCACAACTTGTCACAACTTCATTTTCCCCTCTACATGATCTATAAACAAATGGAATTTTTACTCATTTCATGATGAAATAGTGGAGGTTATTTTCAGTAGGTAAATAAGTGATTTAGTATTGTGGAATACTTGTATTTAAATTAACTTTATTTGATAGTAAACCATTTTGGGTTATTTTATTTATAATACTTACACACTGCTTAATATAATATTTTAAATGGTGTTAGTGCATATAAAATCACTGTAATGGATGCTTTCATTTTAATTTTCAATTATTATTCATCAGATTTAATAAATGGTTCAGGTAGAATAATCAGATGAGTTTGCTGCATGCATGCAATATTGTTAAAACTGCCTGTTTTAAGTAATATTGAAATATATATCCTTACAATTTCTGAAACTTTTTTATCTGTAGCTGTTTATAAATGATAACATTTGAATTGACAAGAGAGAAATGCTGTGGAACACATATTCTTGGGTTACAGAAGGCTGCTCTTGCAGGAATATGTACACGCGTATGCAGTCAAGTATCTTCAATACTTGACATTTTATAAAGGATGGAAATTTTGCAGACTCTCTGGTCCTTTGTTTGACGTCATGTTGGCGTCTCCGACTATCAGTTTTTCTTTTTTCAGGGCATCCGAGTCAGAGCATTAATCCTGATCAACCCTCACAATCCATTAGGGGACATTTACCCAGCACAGTTACTGAAAGAATGTCTAGAGTTTGCGCACAGGTTTGAGTCCTAGCGCTATTTGTTTGGGCTTTCTATTTTCCATGATGCAGTATATTAGTTATAAAAGTTATTTTGGTAATCTCCTTGTTTCATTTGGCATATGTCTGTAAGAATGTTTGTTTAGAAAATATATTTGCACCATAATTTGACTATTGATGATGGTGAAAAATATCAGAATTCTTAAATTTCTAATTTCTGAATGTATAAATTATATATGTTTGTTTATGCACTGCTAAACAAATGTTCCTGTGTGTGTAAAGCTGGATATCCTGACTCTTAAATATTTTAAAGCATATGTCATAATTATGAAAAGTGGTAATTACCAAAATCAGTAGTAATAAGAGTGTATAATATGGATTGACGTCTTGATTTAAAAAGTACCTTGGTACCAATTTATGAACTGGATGTTATGAAATGAGGCTTCTGACTGTGAGATCTGAAATTTTCTCCAGCCAGTCTCTAGAAATCTATATGGTACGTAAATGAGTAAATCTATTTTTATCTTAAAGAAGGATCCCTCATTTCTCCTTTGAAGTTTCTTCCATTGCCCCTTTTTACTGCTGTATAGGCCACATTCTAAGCTCTAATTTTTATCCTTGGACACATTCTTGTAATGCTTACTGTGCAATCCTATACACACTTATTTCTAAGTAGGTTCCACTATGTTCAGTGAATCTTACTGCCAGGTAAGCATATATAGGATTGTAGTCTGAATCAGCAAAATGTCATTGATTTCACAGGTAGTTTTTTCTGTGGAAGAATGCCATCCTATTAGCTTTAGGTTCAAATTCTAGCATACTCTCCCCCCCCCCACGCCCAATTTATATGAAATTGATGGGCAGAGCAATCCTATGGTCCCCAAGAGAGGGTCCCAGGGACCATAGGATATAGTGCATTTTCCCTCCTGAGGCCGTAGACACTGCTATGACTACAGGAGGGGTAATCCAAACACGGATTTCCCCTGTCCTGCCCACTGCAGCCACTGTGGTAAATGGTAAACTCTGTGGTAGCTTCTTTCTGAGATCGCTGTTGTAGGTAGGAAGGGGGTGTACCAGTGGGCTGGGAGGGGAGGGAATGGAGACATTGTGGGTCTGCAGGATCCACAGGCCTCCCCATTCCCAGCCACACCCCAGGTAAGCAGCAAGCTTTGCTCTGCCTCATTCGTTCCTCCCGCCCTGCCTGGTGGGGAGGAACGAAGATAAGCAGAGGACTCTGATCTCAAAGACCTCTGTCGATAAAGCAGCAACCCCTTAGGACTGTGCTCTAATTTTTAAAATCCATGCCTTATTTAAAATGGAAGCAGCTATAGTAGTTTTCAGTTTTGTAAGCCTCAAAGATTAGCATAATTGTTTTCCTCTCCGCATGACCCTGAAGACTTGAGGCTGCAGTTGGCTTCCTGCATTTGAGATGAAAACAAAGAATTGGAAGTTCCTTTTTTCCCCAAGAAACAAATTTTAACTAAACTTTAACTTGTTTACTGATACCGTTTGGGATGTTTAGTCATCTTTCTGTCAGTCACATTCTTCTGAATGCCTGCTAATATTGGGACTAAGAATTCAGTTGCTGTGTGTGGATATTTTTTTGTGGCTTTCACTGTGCAAATATAATAAGAGATAAACATTAAATGCATGATGATTTTTTTCCCCAGACACTTAAATCAATGACTTGTCTACATTTTAAATATTATGCAAGTACTTGTTTTTTTAACTTCTTGGTTATACAACTTAAAATAGTGGATGGATGGATTAATATATACTGGGGACTCTAGCAGCTTTTGCTTTAAATTGCTGTAGACATTCTGTTTGGAAGAGAAACTTTAATAAAAACAAAGTCTGTCTCTTAAGTAAGAGTTGGCTGACTTGTATGAATATAGAAGTAAATCTACAGGCTTACGGGGGATTTTCTAAGTAGCAATGAATGCATGTATTTAAAATTGTCTTAAGGACTACTTACAAGTGTCTCTTTCTGTATATAGATATCAATTACATGTGATAATGGATGAAATTTACATGCTGTCGGTGTATGGCGATACCACATTCACAAGCATCCTTAGCTTACAGAGGTAAGTGTAACTTTCTGCTGCTATAAAAACAAATATTTGTCTTTTGGGCTTTTAGATGGGTAACATAGCAAATATTTTTTATATATGCATAAAAAATCTGTACCTTGGTTGCTTTTATAACATACTCTTAGTTGCTTTTATAACATACTCTTTCAAAATACTATTTGGTGATACAATAGCATTTATTTATTTATTTATTTATTATATTTATGCCCCGCCTTTTTTCCTGCAAGGAACCCAAGACAACTTACATAATCCTCCTCCTCCTCTCCATTTCATCCTCACAACAACCCTGTGAGGTAGGTTAGGCTGAGAGTCCGTGACTGGCCCAAAGTCACCCAGTGAGCTTCAAGGCCAAGTGGGGACTAGAACCCGGATCACCTGAGTCCTATCTACTACAGTTGGCAGACTTTTTTTCTTGTTTTTGCTTCATGCCGTTCTAATGGCTGTCTAGCAGATGTCATGTATCAAATACATTTAATCTTTTTGAACAAAGTGGACTGTTGATCACCGAGTACTATGCCTGTGATTCTGCTCCATGTGCCTGCTGAGGGGCTCCTCATAGAGCTCTATTATAATTATAGCCTAGTGTACTGCCCCTGTACTCAGCCATGCTGCAACATGGCAGGCCACTTAGTGCAAGCCAAGCCTCTCCAGGAAATATCTAGTGTCATGTTCCTTCCTGGACTTCCATGTATGTTGCAAGTAGCTTGCATGCCGTGAGAAGGATGTGGTAGGACTGAGAGAAGGGAACTTCTCACTGGAAGCTTTCACGTGAGGTATGGAAGAGGAGAGCCTCTGCTTTTAAAGAACAGCCTAACTTGCTGTAGTGTGTCCAGGACAGCAGTGTTTTCACCCAGTGCAGTGGCAGCAAATAAGTATAACGTCATACTGGAAAGCATCAGCACCTTGCTCACCACAAATTGAAGCATAATTGTGGCCTATTCATTCATTTCACCAGTAAGTCTTTCCTCAGCTCTGATTTGTGTCTCTTGTCATGTAGTAGATATTGTCTGGAATCCAGTGTTTTCCATAAATAGTTTCTGGAACACCTACTTGGCTCTAGAATAATATTTCAAAATGCTATTTCAACCTTGTTAGAATTTTTTAGATGCTGATATTCTGTGTTAGTGTTATTTCAGTTAAAACATTGTGTATGTATGCACACACACTAATTGCAAAACTAGAAATTCCTTGAACCATATCCAGTGAATGCATGAGGCCTTGCATTCATTTCTGTGGAAGGTGTAGTTCTATGCACATATACTTGTATACCTGCAGCAGATTTTGCTGGATTGGAGTAATTGTCTCTGTCCTTATGAGTGAAGAACTATATAATTTTAAAATTAAAGATAAGTTATTAAGTCTTTGGAAAACTTTCTCTTTAGTTTACCAGACCCAGATCGGACACACTTCATGTGGGGATTTAGCAAGGTAGGAATGTTTGTTACCAATATTTCTTCGAAATAAACTTGAATCTTTGAATTTTTTATTATTTGAATAATTCTCACTTCCTCCAATATTTATTACTTTTCTCGGTAGAAACCTTTATATGTGAGCATAAAAATACTTCACTAAGAAGACTCTATTTTAATACACAAATTCCTGGGCATAATCATTCTTTCAAATGCCAACTCAGAACATATTTTTTGAAATGTTATTTGCATGTCCTTTTCACAGTTATGAAAAGCCACCATTTATCTTGTTCCTTGAAAAATCATTGAAACTGGGTCTGAAACACAAGACTGTTTGGGGTTTTTTTTAGGAAAAGGTTGTGTTGACTTTGAGTTTTGTATGGTCTACTTTTATTCCTACTGAAATGCCTGTTGTCCATCGATGTATCTCATATTTACAGAGTATGTTCTGCACGTTCAGGATTGTTGTGAGGATTTGTGATCTGCTTTTCAATTCAAAATGAGTTCTCGTACCAAAAAAGCATTAAAAACCAAACCGTATGCATTAAAACATCCAAGAAAAAATAAACTAAACCAACAGCATTATCTCAACAGCATGGAGAATAATATAAAGCAAAAAAATTCAATCACATGGGGGTGAGGTAGGGGTTAAAAGCCTCTTTTTAAAAAATAATAATGTAAATAAGCCAAGCTCTCCAATCTGGCAAATCTCAAACTAATGAATTCCATAAATGTGAATAAGGCATAACTGTGAACCATACTGGAAGTTATGGCTGAAATGTCATCTATAAATATTGTAAGTAAATTAACAAAGTAAGTCATCTCTGAATATTATTTACCCTTAATTAAGAATGTAAGAAGTGCCTTGCTGGGTCTGAGTGGTCCATCTATCTCAGTATCCTTTGCAACAATCCAAACCAGGAAGTACTACATGGTTCACCAGGAATTGGCCAGTAGCATACAATCTACCTTCTGCCCTACTCTGGTGCGTGCAAGACACAGCATACAGCACAAATCCTGTGCATGTTTTCTTGGAAGTAAATCCCACTGAATTCAGTGGGTCTTGCTCCCAAGTAAGTGTGCATTGGATTGCAGCCTTTGGGTGGTTTATAATGACTTGCATGGCAATTGGCTGTTCATTATCTCTCACTAATGCAGGAGCTGCAAGCCACATCATGAGTTTGTTATCTGTGTCAACCAACTGCAAGCTGAACTGGAACCCTAAGCTCCCTTGTGACTACACAGGAAATAAGGGGGATAGAAAGGGCACAGTAAAGCAAGTTTCACTGAATAGCTAGTTACTATGAGCAACCCAAACCCTATGTGGATGCAGCTGCCACATATTGTTTATAATCTCACTCCCACTACAACACTGGGTATCTGAAGCTAGACTTAAGGAACCAATAGAGGGGTCTCCACCAAAAATTCTAAACTATTTCATCACATTTCATTGATGAAATACTAACTTGATGAAATACCTTGCTTGAGTCAGTTCACTTATTCTGCTTGTTTATTCATATATAAAAGGGAAGTTAATGTTCTTAACAGAAGAATGTAAGTCCTTTGAGGTATATAAATGAAACCTGAGAAATTCAATCTGAAATATAGTCTTTAATTTGATCTGAATAATGCTAATTTGGATAGAAATATGCTTTGTATATTAGCGTTTTAAGGATATTTTAAATCTTTTCCCCCTTTCAAGGATTTTGGCATGTGTGGTATTAGAGTTGGAGTATTATACACCAGAAATTGTGTGGTCAGGAAAGCAGTTAATCAGTTGGCTGTTTTTCATGGATGTCCTGGACCTGTGCAACATGTTCTTGGACAATTCCTTAGTGACAGAGGTTAGCAAAATCTGGATAAATTTACACTGTGTGTGTGTGTGTGTGTGTGTGTGTGTGTAAAGGCGGGGGAGGGAAGTAGATGATGTTGAACATTTCTGCCTGAGATCCTGGAAAGCTGCTGCCAGTCAGAGTAGACAATACTGAGCTAGATGGGCAAATATAAGGTATGTTCCTGACCTGGTATACGGTAGCTTCCAATGTTCCTAACTACATTATAATCACAAGCAAAAATCCTCTTAAGACAGCAATCCTATACCCACTTACCTTGGAGTAAGCGCCATTGAACTCAGTTGGAGTTGCTTTTGAATATAGGATTGTGCTGTAAATCTTGTAAACTCATTCCTACACTTGAAGAAATTTTGCATGCCAGACTTTAAGAAAATGCTCTGATGCATTAAGGGAGATCACAAACAGTTTCATATGTACAGCCATTGCTGGAATGGGACTTTTCTTTCATTCACGTATACAAATGATATGGTGTGTGTGTGTGCATCTATGTCCTGTGGGTCCCACTGAATTTGCTGTATGCATCAAATGCGAATGCACATACCCATCCAGGGCATGCAACACTTAGTTGCAGACAACTAAGCCTGGATTAGGGCTAATGATTGTTTTAGGTAGTCTTTGAAGATTTGAATAATGCCTTTTATAGATCAGTCTTTGAAGTTAAGCAGATGTAGGCCTGACTAGAATCTAGTTGTGGAATCCTATATATGCTACTCTATGTTCCTTGGGAAAGAATAAGATACAAATTATATAGCCACAGGAAAACTGGGGCTGAAAAACTAAGGCAAAGTATGGCTGCATGTTGCTAATGTAATTGAACACTATATGTGAGAATGGACAATGCCTTTTCTGCTGAAATAGCATAGAAGCTGAAGGCGGGAGGGAGTGTTAATCTACAATTTCAATGTCTTTGGAGCATAAATGAATTTGAAAGAACCTTAACTTGCCTCTCTTAAACCAAAGGTTTTTGGTCTTGGAATAACTGCAGCTAAGTAACAGGAAAAGCATACAAAAGAGATGCCCTTATATTCCTTATCTCTTGCATAATCTTATTGAAAGTTGATTTTAAAAAGAAACAGGGAAAATTAATATGCACACTCTAACCATGTAAACACCACACACACACACACACAGTTTAAATCTGGCTGATGCTCTTAGCCACTAAATGACATCAGCTAGATTTTGTGCTGTGGTTTGTTTTAAGTGTCCCGTGGATACAGTGTGGTACTAAATTTGTCACTTACATTACACTTCATGGTTTCATAGGATTGTAGTAACTATTTAGACATTACTGTCCCTGAATAATACAAAGAGAGGGAATATAAAAGTGTTATTTTTGTGTTCTTATTTTGACAGAATGGCTGGATAATGTGTTTTTCCCAACCAATATAAGAAGACTTAAGGAAGCACAGAACATTCTTGTGGATGGTCTTGCAGAGATAGGAATTCCAGTTTTAAAAAGCTCAGGAGGATTATATGTGTGGGCTGACTTCAGAAAAGTACGTGAAGGATCTGGAGGGGTCAGGGAGGGTGAATCGAAGAAAATAAGTACTGTTGGCTATTTAAAATGGGGGGGGGGACACAACTTATGGCTGTTCTTTTAAAAACCTTGATATTTGTATAGCACATTTCTCAAGAGCTCAAACAACTTCACTATTTTGGCACTCCTTACAATGTACCTGTAAGGTAAGCCAGTAGTATTTTCCTTACTTTGCAGATGGAGGGCTGAGAGAATAGTGTATTGCATAGGAATGACTAGTGAGTTGGTAGCTGAGATGAGATTTGAACTGGCTCACACTCTTGGCCACTAAACTATATCACCTAGGCTTTTTCCCTAGCATCCAATAGATATTAGCAATTTTATGTAAATCAAAGCATGGCATTAAGCTTAGGCAGAAGGTACATCAGCTCAAGTCATTTTTACTCTGTGTAGCCCTAGGCCATTACTACAAAACATTGACCACACCTAATAATGACAAGGAAGATTATTATATGCAATACACAGTTAATATTAGACCAAGCAATTGCCTAAAACTGAAGTTGCAAGTAGATTCTGATGTCCATCTCCAGTGACCAATGCATTATAATTTTAAATGATAAAATTAACAAAGAGTCTTGGACAATTGACTTGGGGCCACACTTAAGGCCAATGGGAGCTTTTCTCCCATTGCAAATAGGAGGGATTTCAGCTGGAACTGTGGCAGTGGCAAAGCCCACATTCCATGGCCATGATCTAGTCCCTTGCCCCCAACTAGCTATTTTTAAAAAATCGAAGTTGTGAGGGCAAACTGTGACAAACACCACATCTAGTTTGGCTGTAAAGGGCTTCTGTTAAAGGAGTACTGTATTTTAACTTCATCATAACATAGAAAATATAGTTTGGATCATGCAGTGTCCATTCTTAAATAATGTTAGTTTTGTGCACTGCAATGGAATAAGCAAGAAAAACAACTGAATGTCTCGATCTCCATGTAACTTCAGTAGAAGCTTTGATAATCCTGACCTTTTTGATTCACTGGAATGGGTGATGTCAATTTTTTGTTGTGGTGGTGGCAATATATGTGGTTTTATGTGGCATTTAACTAATGCATATCTCTCTTTCCTCATAGTTTTTAAAGTCACAGACATTTGAAGCTGAAATAGATTTATGGCGGAAAATTCTTGATGAAAAGCTTCTCATTAGTCCTGGGAAAGCCTTTTGCTGTTATGAACCTGGATGGTTTAGGCTAGTCTTCTCAGATTCTGTAGATAAGATTTACTTGTGTAAGTTTCAATTTTGTTGTACCTGATTCACTGCAGCTGTATGCACAGCCATAGACTTTCAGGCCACCAAGGAATGTAGTCTTACATATAGGGCATTCTGTAGTGGATTCAAGAGGTCGCACACAATGAAATGAGAAGTCTGTTGAGCATAACACAATTTATTAACCATTGTCCAACAGAACATTCTGCTGTGATATATTTGGCTCTTCTTGCTCACTTGAGGCATGCAATTGCAAGACAAGCGTATAAGATGCATGGAATGTAGTGAGAATTGCAGAATGGTGTAAATGAAGTTCCTTGCTTAATTGCTTAATTGGCTTATGGTTTCATTCTAATACAGTGAATCAAAACTAAATACATGACAGGGTTGTTGTGAGGATAAAATGGAGAGGATGAGGATAATGTAAGTCGCCTTGGGTTCCTTGCAGGAAAAAAGGCGGGGTATAAATATAATAAATAAATAAATACATGACATTTATATGAACATCTCCACACTAGCATGTACTGGATTGGGAACAATTTTGTTTTTTTGGTGAGGCCCTTCACTGATGTCACAAAACTAGATCTTTATTTCTTTTTAAAATAGTTTCTGTTGAGGTTCCTTGAAAAATGACTACTTCCTCTTCTTTTTTGTAGGTATTCAGAGACTTCAGCAAATGCTACATGCTAAAATGGATGAACCCATTCCCGGCAGTTCATCACATAAAGAAAATGAATGTACTGACTTGGATGATGGCATTTCAGCTAACTACATAAATACATCAGTGGATGATGTCTCAGAAGGATATTCACACCTGAAGAAAATAGCCGTCTTCTGAGAACCTGAATGCTAAAGCAGAGCATGGCATGCTTCTCCTTACTGCAACTGTATAACCCCCCTTTGTTTTTTATCTATCATAATCTGGCAGTATGCATTTAACTTTTGTTGTAACCTGTGGTTACTAATTTGTCTATTGGGATTACTAGAATGGAGGACTTCACTGAAGCACTTAGATCTTTCTTCTGGGCACTATCAACCAAATTGTATATGACAACAGCCACATCCCCCCAGCTGTTTTTCTTGCAGTGGGATTCCATGGCCAGACATAATCCCTATGGGAGAAAAGCAGCATGGTGGGGGGAGGTTCTGCACCTCCCACTTACCTTCAGTGTGCTTTAAAACTGACATCACTTTTACAGCAGTTCAAGTTGGATAACCCTCATGCCATCTTACTTTCAAGTATTTGAACTTAATTGATATCCCAGTCAAGCATGTTGCTGTGCTTTGCACATTGAGAACTTTCTGAATGAATGTTGGTCCACTGAGAAGCAATACATACTGTATGTAAATACATTTTAGAAAATGTTGAACCACTGTTCAAAATACTGAAGCTTCAGCTTTCTGAATGTGTGCTCCATTATATTTTGCTTTCTAAGAAAGTGCTCAAATTTTCTGGTTTTCATTCTCAGGTTAAATAGGTTTATTTGTATATTTTCCTGTATATGTATCCGTTCCTCTTACTGTTTTTTAACTTAAACACCTTGTATAAGCACCTTGTATATGGCTGATTGTGGTGGTGCTGATTTAAGGAGAGGAGCTGGGGAGATGGGAATTTGTATTTGTGTAAGTAAGATCTAATATTGGTGGACATAGTATGTAGTTATCACCTTCAGGTAACCAATGGGGTGGTATAGTGGGATTCTACTTTGGTAGCTGCTAGCTTTACATCATTGTGACTATACAAAAAAGAAAAATCAGGGAAACTTTCATTGTTCCAGTTACAGTTTAAAAAGCCTCACACCGATGGCAGGCCAAAATTAGGGTTTGGTCAAGCAGTACATGAAGACAAAGCTGTTTTTCCCAGTGCTCTACTTCAGGCGCACACAATTTATTTGGCTTTCACCCTGCCTCAGTACATAAACGGAAGTACCTTTCCCAATCTCTTACCTGTTTTTTGGGGTAGGTGCTACAGCTTAGATATAGGAATTGTGGGTCCCAAGTTTAAAAAGTCTACTAGTCTAAACTACAACCACCTCTTTGTTTACCTTCCCTTCCACTGTATCTCCTCACTAGTTATTTTCAAACATATCTGCCATATGCTTTGTATCAATTTCAAGATTCTATTCCTTTTAAAACATTTTAGATTTGTTTTTACATATGTAAATTAAACAGCAACTGATGAGAGTTGAAGATGGTTAAAAGGATTAGGCCATTTTGCAGCATTAAAATGCCTGGCTGAATAAAGGTTTTCATCTGCTACCAGAAAGGAATCCAGGTGGCTAACAGCTGTACAGAATGAGGGAAAGCAAGTTCCATTTCCTCATCACCACACACCTGACCTCAGCAGGTTCAGGAATCAGGAGAAGGGCCTCCATAGATCTTAAATGGCAGATTCATATGGGAGCAAGTAGTCACCGAGATACTGAAGTCTCTAGCCATAAAGGCTTTTATAGGTTAACACCAGCATCTTGTATTGTGCTCTGAAATGCATTGGGATCCACTAGACCTGTTTCAACACTGGTGCGATGCAAAAGCTTATGTGATAGTTACTGCATTTTGAACCAATTGTATGAGTGGTCTTCAAGGGTAGTCCTACATACATAGCTTCACTACGACAACCTTGTCCGGAGTGACTCGGGACTTCATGGCCTCCATCACAGAACAATCCTGAATGCAATGAGGAATATTTTAGCAGCAGCTACCCTAACTGCTTTTTTTCTTAACATAGCTGGGACCAACCGCTCTTAACACATTTATCACACACCTGATGCAGCCAGTCATCGCTCTCCTACCAGATATCATTCACCATGAGGGGTAAGAGCAAACAAACAGGTGCTAGGCTGTACTGCTCCAAGCTTCTTGTTGCTGAAACGCATCCAAATAAGCAGCCAGGTGGTTTGCTGGATGCATCCTATGACAACAGTATCTAAGCTGGAGCAGATGAACAATTTTATCCTAAAAGTGCTTTACAAATAGGTCTCACCAGGCCATCAAGGGTTCCTTAAAATCACTGGGGGGGGCCCATCTGAAGAAGTCTCCATGCCCCTTAGAAAAGCTTTGCTGGCTAGCACCCAGCAGATACAATGGTGGAAAAGTATTCTTGCTTTGTTGCTATCACTGCTACAGAGTAGACTCAGATTGAGTGCCAAGCAGTGTTCAGTCATAGTTGAGTTTTCCTCTGCTCTTGTGTTCTAGTCATCGGCTCAATTGCACCCACCTCCTGGTTTTTTTGGCTGAATACTTAACCTGCCCCCACCCCAGTAACCAAACTAAGTTTTAATTACTAGATGTAGCAGCTTTTTGTAGATGACTACACACAGATTTAAATATAAATCTCTGAAGTAATAACAGATAAGCAGTTTCCTGAACAAAAGTCATCACTATATATTTCTGTATAAGGAAAAAAAGACAAATACAAATGCACAGCTTCTCACTTGTTTAAAGAAGTGTGTGAAGTTATTTTTTACAGAGGAGAAACAAATGTTCAAATAAGGTGAAGAAAACTTAATTTTGAGAAAGGCACCCAAATTTTAAAAATAAATAAAAGTCACTCATACAGCTAGCTGGATAAACTAAAACAGTTGTAGTAAATTTAATATACATTTAAAAGGAGTATCTCAAGACAGACTACAAGCTGCTAGTAACAGTTTCCTTGATTGAGATTGCTGGAGTAGGTCCAACGTGAGTCCAGATATAACCTTTTTCTGGTCTAGTAGGGATGGTAGGAAAAGGAGATGATCGAGATTTGAAATATTCTGAAGGTGCATGACAAACAAATTCTAAGAACTCAATTTTTCTTGGAAGATCTTCTTCTGGTCCTTAAATTAAAAATGAAGAGAGTTAGCTTTTTACTGTCCAAACACAGCTTTGTGGTACATGCAGATACCCATTTCCATATTTCTCACTAAGTACCAGAGGAAAGACTGATACCTTCCCCTTCCCCAAGATATATGAAACAAGCTGTGCAAGCCACTGGTTCTGCAATTTTCTTCATATAGGGGTGGGGTAATCTTGTCTAGAATGAAATCCCCTGTGCCAGTGGATTTGGCTCAAAGTAGTATTGGAAGCAAGTACCAAGTAGATTTACATTTCCCTCATAACAGGTGGGCAACTTCTGGCCCTACAGATGTTTTGGCCTACAACTTGCATCCTTCACAGTTGGCTATGCCAGCTAAGGCGGATGAGAGTTGTAGGCCAAATCATCTGGAGGGCCACAAATTCCCCAGCTCTGCCTTATAAAATGCAGTAGCACAACCTGGTATTTTCCTCATTCTAGAAAATTATGTTATTTAAGTGGCTTGAGCCCAACACCCATACTACTATAAAACATCCAGCAGAGGGAAGGAAGGACTTAACAGCTTGAGTGTAGCCATGATTTCCCATGATTATGCTTGGTGATATTAGAGCAGGGAGTGGATCATATGTTCAACATGTTGCATCTATGTTGTAGGACCCTGTCCTCTAGCCTAGATTCTTTAGGATTAAAAAGAGGAGGCATATAAGGCTCACTGGTGGAGGGCCATGTGTGTACCACAGCACCTCCCCACAGAAAGTAGCTAAGAGCTGATCTTATACCCAGCGAGACATGCCAGCATCAGCATACCGCACAAGAGAACAGGCTGCTGTCAAACATGTAGCTTTGGTCTTTATTTCTCATGCAAATTTATCCCCTCTAGAGATCACTGTTCAGCTACTACTAAGGGATAAAACCAAATCTGTGACAGTGGAGCTATACCACATGTAGCACTTTATACAATGATTTGTCAGGCCAAGTGGAACTTAACATTTTAGGCCTTGGAACTTACCTATTATGTAAGTTGCAGGGTCAAAACAGTCTTTGGGGCTAGCTGTAGTAGGAATGAGCCATGTTAAAGCTGCACTTTTTTCACAGTACTGGTCTTGAATAAACCCTCTAATCTGAGCATAGTATGTTTTACCATCCTGCTCATCAATCACTGAAACAACATCTCCAATCTGATAGTAAACTCCCTAGAAAAAATATAGATCATTAGAGGTTTAAAAAAAAAACAACCCCCCCCCCACAAACTGATATTTTCATAGCTTCTGTTTAGGTCTATACAAATTACCCCTTTCCCCCACCAGCCTCATTTACAGAAAGCATTTCTGTAACTTCAACAAGGCCACAGGCCCTGTCTTGTTTAAGGGCCTATATGGTGCCCCCTAACAACAAACAGGAATGGAACCATTGGATTGCATCATTTTTTCCTTCTCTCAAAAGCATTAATTATAAATTGTCTGTTTTGAGTTCTGTCTGAACATCTATGCCAATATTGCTTCTTTGTAGTGTAAGCTTAAAAACATCTACTCACAAGTAAGTGCCACTGAGTTCTATGGGGCTCACTTCGAGTTAAGTGAGTATAGAAGTGCAGTGTGTAGTTTTAAAACTCAAATAAATAAACATTAATAAAAACCATCAGTTGTGACCCCTTTGGGGACAGAGATGGATATTGATGAAATAATATGTAATAGCACTTGATCAGATAGAAATGGAGTTTTTCGATCTTGAATGAAAATCAACTACTATGCTGAAGAACATAACCCAGACCTGGAAGTCCCCAGTTCAGATCTCAGCTTAGCCACAAACTTGCTAGATCTTTAGAAAACAGCTTTGGTACACTTCAGTAACAATGTACAAGAAAAATATAAACCACTGTGCAGATTCATAGTGCTACTATAGTAGTGCTAAATTCATATGTCTGAGTCAAAATCCAATGATTCTTAAGCTCCAAATGCTGCTTAATATGTTGTTTAAAGACTTTGTAGAAACATACTTTGGCCAGATACTTTCCTTAGAACTTTCAATTTTAATATTTGTTTACTCTTTCACTGATTATTGAAACATTTCTACTTGTTCAAAAATACTTGTAATATCAGGTTTAGTTAATAGTGGCATCATTTATGAGACTTAAAAGAATTTCAAAGTTATACCTTGTAGAAGACAGATTCTGCTGTAATTATGGTGGCTACAGATTCTGGAGCTTTGATAGGCTAAAAAAAAAAGGTGGTTACAATTATTAATATGCAGAGAACATATCAATTTCAAAAATTAAAATACAATGCAATTTTGTGTGTGTAAATAGATTTGGAAGAGAAATTAATGGAGAATCGTTGGACTTCTACATATGAAAATGTCAAGACAGATATCATTAATATCTTCAGTACCAGAAAACTATGATAAAACTGCATCTAAACTTTAATGTTGAGAGTTTAACCAGGAAGAATTTCAAGGTTAGCAGTGCATAGAACCTTGATATTAAATTAGAACAGTAAATTTGTCCCAAAGACATTGCCTCAGAGCCATTTCACATATTATGGCATACAAGTATATGCCAAATCATTTGAAGAGGCTATATGCAATCATTTCAGTGCAAGAACATGCACTGAACATATGCCATGAAGCAGCAGTCAATTGCAGGTACCTGCTAAATTGGTAGAATGGCTACATGTAGCCACTTTAAAGCATGAGAGCATATTCTTAACCTATTAATATGTGAAGCAATCCTGATTTGCCCATGCATAAGAGAAAATAAAATTATACACAATAATTAAAACTCAGTGGCTTGTACATTGAATTTTAACTGTATTCCATTAACATTTTATAATTATGTACAAAGATGGGAGAAGTGAAATAGTAGTACAGTCATGCCTTGGATTGAGAGCATAATTCGTTCTGGAAACGTGCTTGTAATCCAAAACATTCTTATATCAAAACGAAATCCCCCTAAAGAAATTTGTACAGAGATTTTTAATTTAAGCCGTACTACAGTACTTGTATTGCAAGACGTCGCTTGTATATCAAGTAAAAAAAAATTAAATAAATATTTTAAAATTTGCTTGTCTTGCAAAACGCTCTCAAACCAAGTTACTTGCAATCCAAGGTATTACTGTATTCAGAAGAAGACACTGTAGTTTATGCAATTGTGCAATGGGCCTGTTAGAACAAGAACTAAAGGATGGTAGAAACTGAAACTAGACAAAATTCAGTCTACAATAAAATCAAAATTTCTTATGCTGGTCTCCTTCAGGAAAAATAAAAATAAAATATCAAAGTAGCAGCCAAACTAACAAGTCAAGATCAGGATTGAAACAAATTAGTTATATCTTCCAATCCCATTACTACATTTCTTGTATTTGATCTAGTAGCTTAAATCTAGAACTGGGTTGTTAAATCTAATCTATCCTTTTCTGTTTTATGCAAGCAATTGTAATTTAGCAGAACTGAAAAGCTCCATCTGAAAACCAGGTTGTCAGCATAGATAGATAATAGGTAGACAGATTGGCTTAGATCAGGGATCCCAACAAGGCACCCATGAGGGGGTCCCAAATGTGGGCACCCAAAGTCTTTCAAAAACTTGTTTCTGTTTTTTTAATACAAGTAGAGGGATTTATATGAAATTCATACAACTTTCTAGCAATTATACATGGGTTTCAACCAAAGTGGACCAAATATCCAAATAAGTATCCATCTGAAGTTGGCATCTATATGCCACCTGTTCATATATCGAAAATACTGTAAGGTCCTCAAATCCATTGCATTATAGGAGGTGACTGTTTATCCTTCGAATTTTGTAATATCAGTCTCTTAGCTGTCAAAAGGGCACAGAGAATCCATTTCTCCCCCTTCCATTTGTTAATTTCCATGAAGCAGGTGAATAATTTAAAAGAGCATGTACTTCAGTGAATATTAAAAACTGTCCCAGTACAAAATTTATCTGTGTAATAACCTCCTCCCCAAAAGAAGCAGCTACTGGACATTGCCAAAACATGTTTAAAAGAAGTATTAGCCGTGTTGCACCACCAGCAATTAGTTGAATTAGACAATCTCTTATTAAGGAGACGTTGTGGTGTCCAATAGACACAAAACAAAAGTTTTTGCTGAGTAAGATGCACCCTAAGATCCATAGACATGACAAAGAATTGCCAAAGCAGTTTTCTACTGATTAGGCATTTTGTGGGGGTGTCTACAGCAGTTTCTCATTCCCAAATGTGTCCACGGGTCCAAAAAAGTTGGGGACCCCAGCTTAGATCCTACACTTTCACTCTATGGATAGCTGGAGGTTCTGCTTGTGGAACCTCATTTATTTCATGAAAAAATATCTTCCATTCACAGAGTGAAAACTCTGGATCCAAGCTATACTCTACCCTAGATATTTGCAAAAATAGCCAATTTCCTTTGCTCTTTCAAATCTCACCCTCAATACCCATATCTAGACCACTCTAGTCTCACCTTTTCTGCATTGTCTCCTAATGCATGCAGCCCACTCATCCTGCTTCTCATGTTTACTTTGAGGGACACTTATAGATTCATAGATCATAGAGTTGGAAGGGGCCTGCAAGGCCATCGAGTCCAACCCCCTGCTCAATGCAGGAAACTAGAGGAGGGGTCTCCCATCCAAGTAATAACCAGGCCTGACCCTGCTTAGCTTTCCACATTCAGACAAGCTGAGCCAGCATGAGCCACAGGCCTGTATCTTCACACATACCAGATTTCAAAGGTACCGTTTCCATCAAATGTGACACACACCTGTCTATTTCCTGTGTGTATATATGAGCAGCATCTATCTATGTAGTCACATGCAGCAGAAATTCATTCTTCTTCCTACAAGAAAGCAATTCCAGTGTAGGAAAGTCATATATGTGCAGATGTATGCTTTTTATATATGCTTTTTACCTGCTCAGAACTGACAACCATGTAGGAAAAGAGTCATAACTGAAGCAGTCTTAAAATGTAAACCTTTCTGTGCTTGGTACAGAACCTACCACGCTGCTGGCATTTAGCAAGTGCTGAACAGTAGCAGGAGTCCATAGTCACCTTACATTTTTTAACTTAAAAATATGCCTTCTCCCTTTTCCTTTAGTGGAAACTTTCTTTTCAGCAGCAGGAGCAGACTTGTATTTCGTGTTCCTTAATCGAGCAGATCTTCGGTGAATTTCTTGCTTACTCTATGGTGTACAAAAATAAAAAATGTTGGTAACTGCTGAGTATATAAACAATCAAATATACATTGGATCATTATTATATCCTTAAAAGGGGGGTGGGCAGTGGGATCATCTATCACCAAGCCAGAAAGGGAATATAAATTCAACTCCAATTCTAGAAGTACATTCCATTAATTTTAATTGAAAGATTTCCTTTTCCTTCCTAGTATTTATACCCTTTCTTAAATAACAACAACACACCTTTCCCAGAAAGGCTTACAAGTTTAGGCTAGAAAGTTTTAGCGACTCTCAGAAATAATTTTAAACAGTGTATCCTATGCATGTTTATGAAGAAGTCCCACCATGTCCAATGGGGCTTACTTCTAAGTAAGTGTGCACAGGACCACAGCCTAAGGCTGCAATCCTTTCCCCAGTTACCAGGAGAGTAAGCCCTAGCAAATTCAATGGGACTTACTTCCGAGTAGATATGTACAGGATTGGCCTCTTAGGAGTTTATTATCGCATAAGGTACAAGCCCCTCCAACAGTTTTCCAATTTGTATGACAAGAGTTAGATGCTAAACATATTTCACGCTAATCTTGAGTGTGCGTCCCACACTCCCAGTTGAAGTATTAATTCTACACTTTTTTGAATACATATTTATTGGGGGAGTTTGTAACCCGTGCTTACAGCGGGGAATGCACTCATATGTAAGTGCTATTATTATTAATATGGAAGGAAGCAGCGTGGTGTGACCCCGCGAAGGGCTGAACCCACAGCGGGCAATAATAATTTAGAAGGGAAATGACCTCTTCTGGGGAAGGGTGGTGGAGGAGCTCAGCCCTCGAGTCGGATTGACAGCCCAATCCTCCGCACTCTTACTCAGAAGTAAGGCCCGCTTATTACGGCGGAGATCACTCCCAAGCGCGTTTAGGGGTGCAGCCTGAGAGGGGCGGCTGTCGGGAAGCCTCACCTGCTTCCCGCCGCCGCCGCCGCCGCCGCTCCCGCCGCCGCCGTTGCTATGCTGCCCGGCCGCCGAGGTGGTGGCGTAGGAAGCTCCGCCGGCGCCGGGCGGCCCTGAGCGGCCCGTGCAGTTGTTGCAAAGGATCTCGCCCTGGCCTCCTTTCTTCCACATGGACGAGGAGGTGGTGCGGCACACGCTGCACGTCGGCTTCAGTCCCAGCGGCATCTTGGCGCCGGCCTGCTTGCTCGCTCGCTCGCTCCCTGACCGCGAGCCCGCCCGCCACGACGGATGTTGCTTGTGGAAGCGGCGCCGAGAAAGAGCGGCCCGAGCGGCTGAGGACGCGGAGGCAGAGCGGAGGGGCGCCAGCTAGGGGAAAGCGCCGCCGCCCCTGCCCTCTGCTGGCCGCCGGGCACGCTGCATGCCCTGAGGGAGCGAGGCGGTCGCAGGCCCCGCCGAGCTGGCCAGGCGGGCCCCGCGCCTTTCGGCTTATTCTCCTTCCCCACGCGGCGAGGCTGCCAGCAGGCGAGTTACAGCCGGGCCAGAAACGCCCTATCGTTAGGTAGGTGTGTGAGGCGGCCGTTTTGGGGGCGTGAAGCAGACATAATGGACACACAGCAAGGTTATTTGCTTCAGGCGCCCAAACGTCTGGGTTGCGTGTCGTCGCCTTTGAACTAGTCGAACAAGCCCGCTGTTCCCACGCACCAAAAGCTAACCGGCTCCCCATTCATAACTGAGGGATGTACACAGTAGTAGTAGGCGATCACTCGTGACCGAGTAAGATTGTCTTCCAGGATAAAATTACAAAAATAAAATTATAAAAGGAGGGAATTCTAAAAAATGGTGTGGACTCTAGCGATGGGTCTGTAAGTGACTGTGGAGGCCAATTCTAGATCCACACAGCTTCCCACAGTGAGGACACAGGTTACTGAAATCTTTAAAGAAGGGCCCCCCGAACTTGTACAACATCTTAATAAACTCATTGAAAAAATCTGGATAAGAGAAGAGATCCCAGAAGACTTCAGGGATGCCATAATTATCACCCTCTTTAAGAAGGGTGATAGAACAGACTGTGGAAACTATCGGGGCATTTCTGTCTTAGGCTACCACATGTAAAATATTTGCTAGGATTCTCGCAAACCATCTTCTATCTATTTCAGAAGAGATCCTCCCTGAATCTCAATATGGTTTCCGCCCCTCTAGAGGGACAGTAGACATGATTTTTACTGTACGTCAGCTCCAAGAAAAATGCCGGGAGCAAAATCAACCTCTTTACATGGCATTTATTGATTTGGCCAAGGCCTTTGATACTGTAGACCGAACGGCTCTCTGGACTATCCTTATGAAAATTGGATGCCCCAATAAATTTGTGAATATCTTGCGACTTCTCCATGACAACATGATGGCAACGGTTTTGGACAACAACGGCTCTCATGGTGCTCAATTTAAAGTGGGATCAGGTGTTAAACAGGGATGTGTTATCGCCCCAACATTATTTGCTATTTTCATCGCCATGATTTTACATCTTGTCGAGGGGAAACTTCCCACCGGTGTGGGAATTATATACCGAACAGATGGAAAGCTTTTTAATCTCAGCAGGCTGAAAGCAAAAAGTAAGGTAATTACAACCTCCATTGTGGAACTTCAGTATGCTGATGATAATGTGGTCTCCGCACATTCAGAGGATGATCTCCAAACTATCCTAAATGCTTTTGCAGAAGCATACAAAGAACTTGGTCTCTTACTTAACATCAAAAAAACCAAAGTGCTTCATCAGCAAGTGCAAGTTAACCCTTTGGTGATGCCATCTATCCAGCTTGGCGGGGACAATACTGGAAAATGTCGATCATTTTCTCTATCTTGGCAGCTATCTTTATGTTACAGCCAACATTGACAGTGAAATCCAGCATCATTTGAGCTCCGCAAGTGCCACATTTTCTCGAATGAAACAGAGTGTTCGAGGATCGGGATATCTGTAAGAAGACCAAAACGCTGGTCTATGAAGCCATTGTATTACCAACTTTATTGTATGCCTGCTAAACATGGACTATCTATAAACGTCATTTCTACCTCCTTGAAAGATTTCATCAACGTTGCCTCCGGAAAATCCTGCAAATTACTTGGGAAGATAGGCGAACAAATGTCAGCGTACTGGAAGAAGCAAAGACTACTAGCGTTGAAAAAATGATCCTTCAACACCAACTTCAATGGACCGGTCATGTTGTTCGAATGTCTGACTGCCGTCTCCCAAAGCAGTTACTTTATTCCCAACTCAAGGATGGAAAGCGGAATATCGGTGGTCAGTATAAAAGGTTTAAAGATGTTCTTAAGACTAATCTAAAAAAATGCAATATAAACATCGAAAACTGGGAAGCTCTGGCCTATGAATGATCTAAATGGAGGTCGGCCTTTCACAAAGGTTCCATGGACTTTGAAGAAGCCTGAATGCAAGGTGAAAGGGAGAAATGTGCTAAGCGAAAAGCACGTCAAACGAATCCTTTACAGGACCATCTAGAGCAAAGAAAAAGGTGATACTATTCTACCATCCGGTTAGCACTGACCATTGCGTTTCCATGTTGCAGTTGAAAAATTGAAATATTATTTAGAAAAATGACATCTTTACAATTAGCACATGAAGAAACTAAGGATAAGTGTGGAGAGAAAGCCTGACAGGTCACACACTTGGCCCCACATTCAGCTGCACAATCTCCGCCTGGGGCAGGAGAGCTCAGTCTGCAACACATCTGCATACCGATGGTTTGTCAAGCACCCTCAATCGCCCCTCCGAGCACCGTGATGGGCCATGGGCAAGGTGGCGCCAAAACCTCGGCACCCCGTCCTGCCTGGCCAGACCTGTCCTGTCAGCAGAGGGAGGGGTCAGGGGATCGAGGGGGGGCAAGCGAGGGGGTAAAGGAAGCAGCCAAGGCTTCTGGAGGTAATTGGAAGTAAGGTGCTAAGGAGCACAGAGCAGGTCACTGGCTCAGGCCAGCCCGGACACTCAACCCCCAAGCAGTCTGCCTAGGTACAATGCTGTAAGTTCGTCACAGTTGCTAGTATTAGACTAGGTTAGATTCTTTGGTGTCAGCTGAGAATAGCTTAGATTCTTTGTTATTTTATAGTTCTGCCTGTGTGTGACAAGAATTACTTTCTTTTCTCTTGTCAATTTCACTCCCCTTATCTCCCTGTTCAATTTGTGTGTTTACTATTACCAATAAACTTGCTTTCGCTTTTGACTGAAGCATAGTTTCATGTTGACTGGTTGCTAGAATCCAGAGTTCATGATCCAAACTGACCCGGGTATCGTAAGCAGGAGCCCTGAGCTATCAAAAATAGCTGCAGCGCTCCCGTTCTTGCAGAAAAGGACCGGCGGCAGTCCTTCACAATAAGATTTTGCTGCTGTGCATAAAATATATATATTTGTAGGATCAATTCTTCAGTGTTTTTATTCATATTTATTTAAAATATTTTAATGCCGCCTTTGAGGGACCCTCTCAACGCAGCTTCTAGATTAAAACACAAGTAATAAGGCCCTCCAGGGTTGTTGTGAGGATAAAAGGGAGAGGAGAAGGAGGATTATGTAAGCCACCTTGAGTTCCTTGCAGGAAAAAAGGCGGGGTATAAATGCAATAAATAAATAAATAAAAATAACAAACATCAAATATTTATTAAAATGCACTAATAACAATAAAACAACCATCCAGCCCAAAATTCTAAAATCCAATAAGTAATTCCACCTAAAAGCCATCAGCAGTCCTATAAAACACAACTCAAGAAAAAGCCAAAGAAAACAAAAGGGTCTTTAGTTTAGTTTTGTTTTTTTAAGCTCTGTAATGATGGGGCCTGTTAGACCCCAGCTGGTGGTAATGCATTTCAAAGGCCACCACTGAAAAGGCCATCTTCCTCATGCCTGCCAACCTAATTGCTCTCAGGGACAGGCATGTGAGAAGGGTCTCTGTTGCTGATCTTCTCTCCCAACCGCAATCTACCCGGACACTACGCTCAACATCTGGGGCCCTCCTCCGATTGCCACCTCCAAGAGAGGCTCGGTTGGTGGCAACGAGGAGGAGGGCCTTCTCGGTGGTAGCCCCCCAATTATGGAATCAGCTCCCCACTGAGACCCGCCTGGCACCAACCTTACTATCTTTTCGGCGCCAGGTTAAGACCTCCCTCTATGCCAAGGCATTTAGTTAGGACTTGGAATAGCACGGGGGGGGGGGGGATTTTCACCTGTAGGCTCAGTTTTATTGGGTTTTGTACTGTTATTTTAAACTGTGTTTTTAAATTTGGTTTTTTAATTCTTAAACTATGTTGTATGTTTTTATTGTTTTTATGCATAAAGTATTGTGAACCGCCCAGAGAGCTTCGGCTGTGGGGCGGTATATAAATGAAATGAAATGAAATAAATAAATAAATCTTTAGGTGTGGGCAGGCTAATATCAATGAAGGCAGGTTTTTTAAATATGGTCCCAAACCACATTAAGGCTTTAAAGGTTAAACCAGCACTTTAAACTGCTCACCTAGCCCCACTAGTACTTGGATGACCACATTCTACACTAGCTGAAGTTTCCAAACCATCTTTAAAGGCAGCCCAATGTAGAATGTGTTACAGTAATCCACCCTGGTCATCACTAGTGCATAGACAAGGCAAAAGCAGACCTTTCCAGATAGTTGTTTTTTTTCCTGATTAAAAAAGCACTCCTGGCCATCACAGCAACCTGAGCTTCTCCAGTTAGCACTGAGTCCAGGAGAACTCCCGAACTGTACATTTGGTCCTTCAGGAGGAATGCAACCCCACCTAAGACCAGTTGTAAACCTGAATGCAGAGTGGTCAGTTTTCCTTCCCATAGTACCTCTCTCTTGTCTGGATTAAGTCTTAACTTGTTCATTCTCATCCACCCCAGAACCTCCTCTAGACACTGGTTCAGGAGTTCTACAGTCTCCCTGGGAGAAGCAGATGGAAATGAGAGGTAGAGCTGAGTATCATACACATTCTGATGCCACTTCAGCCCAAACCAGATGACTTCCCCCACTGCTTTTTAGATGTTACAAAACATGGGGGACAAGGTAGAACCTTATGGAACCTCATAGGCCATGGGCGGGCCTCCCGATACCTTTTCTGTGGCCCTCCAGATATTGGACTTAGAACTCCCATCATCCCAGATCATTGGCCATGCTCACTAGACGTGACAGGAGTTTTAGTTCAACAACATCTGGAGGGCCTTAGGTTGTCCACCCCTGTCATAGGCTAATCGCAAATGCAATGGTGGCAGAGAAGTAAGATCTCTGTGCCGCCATCAGCACCAGAAAATAAGATCGAAAATAGATTCTTAACTGTGTTTGATTGAATTCATTATGAATTGTCTGCCATTTGCACTTTGTTGACCCTGCTGTATCAGTAATTAATATGCTCTTGTTGCTAAGTCATGGAGGCTAAAATACTTAAAAGCATGCTTACTAGGAAATTTGGTGAGACTGGCTTCTAGTGCACATCACTAGGATTCTACATCTGCAATCCTAAAAGTACACGCACTTGGAGTAAATTCTAAATTTCATTGATTTCAGTAGGACAAATTTACACATATTTTGTTGTTGGAACAGAACGGAAAACTGTGTGGTACTTTAGAGAAGAGTACCTGTTCTGTAGATAAGTAAAACACTTCAGAATCCAAGGCAGTCAATCCGTTATTTTTCATAAATTCTAAATCACCCACAAAAAGAGTAGAAATAGAAGTAATGAGATACTTGGAATGAAAATGCAATGAAAAATTATAAGTACTTAAAATGAAACCAATCATCCTGATTTGTTCATGAGTAACATACTGACTAGAAAGTAAGATCCACTGAACACAATGGGACTTATTTCCAAGTAAACATGCATAGGATTGTACTGTAAATTTTGTGATAAGTAGTATTTAAAGTTGCAACACACTAATTACTTAAACTGGTACAGTTCTGCTAAAACAGTGTTGTAGTTAGCCAGCTGCTTGACCAGAAAAAGCAACAGTCAGTTTTTGGCAAGTAGTTCGATGCTGCTTTCATCAGTTTGGGTTTTCTGGCAGTGCAGCATGGCAACATTCCTGATCTCTGACACTGTGATGTTATGAATGTGTGACAGATGCAGTTGGGGGTGGGCTACTAAAAATGTTTGTACTTGAATACAGGACCATACCAAAGTCAGTTCAGAGTGTGATCCTTAAACTGTTTAAAATGGCATATTTGTTTTTACATGGTCTTTGTCTATTTTAGCCACTTGGACTAAGGCCAAGTGGCTAAGTATGCACATGTACTTGGGAGTAAGCCCCATTGAACATAGTGAAACTTACTTCTGAGACAACTGAATTAGATAAAGGTTGTGAGATTGGTGAACCCGGAACATGTTGAACTAACAAAGGAAAAGGTGAAAGAATGCTTTGCAGATATGTTTATAGGTTTAGGCTGTGTACCAGGCCAGTATCAAATAAAGCTGCAGCCAGATGCTAAACCAGTTATTCATGCACCAAGAAATGTTTCTATTGTGCTTAAAGAGAAAATTGAGAAAGAACTCAAATGTATAGAACACATGGGAGTGCTAGTGAAAGTAGATGAACAAACAGTATGGGTAAGTTCTATGGTGATCAGAGAAAAGAAAAATTCTAAATAGTTACAAATTTGTTTAGATCCAAGAAGTTAAATCACCATCAGGAGAGAACACTACAAACTATACACTATACAAGATTATCTAAAGCCAAGTATTTTAGTGCACTGGATGCACAATCAGGTTACTGGCAACTGAAATCTGATGAGGAAAGCAGCAAACTGACAACGTTCAATTCTCCGTTTGGTTGCTGACGCTTCACCTTTTTGAATTTCCTCAGCCCAGGAAATTTCCCCCCAAAAAGCTCCTAAAGTTTTGGAAAGATTACAGTGTGTGGAAATCTTTATTGATGACATGGCTACACTGAAGAAGACCATGATAACAATGTGAAAGCACTGTTGGAAAGGTTCAGAGAGAGAAAAAACTTGAAATTAAATCCAAATAAGATGCAGATAGGAGTCAACAGTATCACCTACTCTGGTCAGACACTGCCTGCTGAAGTAATAAAACCAGATCCAGACAAGATTGCAGCAATAAAATCATTAGGAACCCCAAAGTCCAGATCAGAGCTGGAAACTATAATGGGAATGTTTCACTACTTAGCCAGATTTACCTCAGGACTGGTGCAAGTGACTGCACCGCTGAGGGAGCTGTTCAGGAAGGACACTGAATGGGGTTGGAATGAATCCTATGACAAAACCTCCCAAGAGGTTAAAAAAAAAACTCGTAACAAGAACTCTAGGACCAGTCCTTCAATATTTTGATGCAGAAAAAGAAGTGCCAGCACAGGTAGATGCATCACAGTCTGGAATAGGAGCAGTACTACTACAAGAAGGGAAACCTGTAATATATGCATCTCATTCACTGACTCCAACACAGAGCAGTTATGCACAAATAGAAAAAGAAATGTTTGCAATTGTGGCAGGATGTAAGACATTCCTGGATACAAACCGCAATCCATATAATCAACGTATAATATAATGAAAAAGCCTCTAGCTGAGGCACCCTCCAGGTTGCCAAGAATGATCTTACATCTTCAGAAATATGACCTGAGAATAATTTATGAACCAGGAAAATAAATACCTGTAGCAGTCATGTTATCTAGAACATTTTCACCAGGAAAGAATGCCAAAGACAAGGAAGATCTGGAGGTCCAACTCAGGAACTTTCCAGCAATGGGAGAAACGAGGAAAAAAGACTTAAAATGGAAAACGATGATGTTATGGAAAAGTTGTTTAGGATGGTAAAAAGTGGTTATTAAAAAAAACAAATCTCAAGCACTATGGGAAATTAAAGACTTCTGGGATGTCAAAGAAGAATTAATAGAAAAGGGAGGAGAACAAATTGTTGTTCCAAAGTCATTAAGATCAAGCATGCTAGAGAAGATTCACACAGAACATTTTAGCACAGTGTTATGTAATAGTTGGGCACAAGACATACTATATTGGCCAGGGATGAGTGCTCAGACAGAAGACATGGTATTCAAGTGCTCAACCTGTTTAGAATATCAAAAGGGAAATGCCAAAGAACCAATGACACATAGGGTACAATCCCATGCATGTTTAGACAGAAGAAAGGCCTAGAATTCCCAGCATTCTAGGCCTTTCTTCTGTCTAAACATGCATAGGATTGTGCCCTTAGGGGCACAACTAGCAGGGCATGGCAGCAAATTGGGATTGATCTGTTCACACACAAACAGAAGTAGTATTAGCTGTATCCAGAGATTGTGCAGCTAGCAGATACCAGGGCAAGCACAGTAGTCAGTGTTATCGAATCAATTCTAGCAAGATTTGGAATATATTATGAAATTATATCTGGCAATGGGCCACAATATACATCAGCTGAATTTGCAACTTTTGTCAAAGAGTGGAATTTTAAACACACACTCACAAATCCATACTACCCACAGTCGAATGTGCTAGCAGAAAAGTACATGCAGATATGAAAAAAACATGATGAAAAAAGCAAAACAGGCCAATCAAAACCTAAACTTAAGCTTGTTAAGCTACACTAATAGTGGGAGATGCATCTCCAGCCCCGCTGTTAATGAGCAAATAACTGAAATCCAGTCTTCCAACCACAAGTAGACAACTTTTGACAACCATTTAAAAGGGAGATGAGATCAGAAAAAGAAAATAAACTCAAGGCTCAAACAGAAAATATATTATGACACAGGTTACTCCAACCACTGGAGGTAAGAAATTCTGTAAGGGTTCAACAACAAGATAGACATTGGGAACAGGTGTCATAGGAACACCAAAGTGCAGACAAATGGAAAGGAAAGGAGTACAGAAGAAACAAAAGACAACCGAGGTATGTGAGAAGAGAACAGCAAAAGGAACATTATACACATACAGACAGTTTTGAAGAGATATTCAAGGGAAAATTCCAAGAGCCACAGTCCACAACACAATCTGAACAGATGAGTGTGCCAAGCCAATTGGAAGCCAGAGGGGAAGATACAACAAATGCCAACAAATTTATGGCTAAGAAAGATGCTCAAGGATCAGAAGCAGAATCTATCTCAAATGAGCAGCAAGCAGATCAAAAACAGTATTCCAGATATGGTCGGCAATTAAAGCCAAAGATTTGGAAAGATTATGTATCAGCGAGAGGCAGTTAAACTCTTTTACTTTCAGATAAGCAGGGATGGGGACTCGGACTCCAGGACTCGACTCGTGAGTCGGACTGAGTCCCCCCTCTGACTTGAGTCCCACTCGAGTCCCAATATTTTTAATGGGACTCAAGACTCGACTCGGGACTTGAGACTAGGGATGTACTTCGGGCCCTACGTGGGCCCGAAGTTCTCCATGGCTCGGACCTCCGTGGTGGCGGCGGCCCAATCTCCCGCTTCAGAGCCCCCCCAGCTCTCCCTGCTGCTGCTGCCACCGCCGGAGGGCCCCCACCGCCCCCGCCCCCGCCGTCGTCCTACCTGGTCCCTCCTGCGCTCTGCCGCCTCCACGCCGCCCCGCCACTCAAGCCGCCGCAGGACCCCCCTGCCCCCCAGCCCTCCCCGCTGCTGCCGCCGCCGCCGGAGGGCCCCCCACCTCCGCCGCGCCACCTCCACCGCGCCGCTCGAGCCGTCGCAGGACTCCCCAGCCCTCCCCGCTGCTGCCGCCGCCACCAGAGCCCCCCCCGCTTCCCCCCGCCGCCGCCACTTGTAACACCCTTATCCTTTAATCAATTGGCTTTCAGGAAACAATCTCCTTTTGCTTTCTGATTCATGTAGAATAATGAATGCATCTAGTAAGCATTTTACACTGCAATCCTCTGTATGGCTACTCAGACATAAGTCATACTGAGTCCAATGGAACTTACTCCCAGATAAATGTGCATAGGACTGGAGCCTTCGGGCGCAATCCTATTGATTGCACCCTCAATGCTTGTAAGCCCCCAAACTTGGAGGCTTATGAGCATCCAGTGAAGAGCAGGAGCAGCGGTGGAGGTGATCTTTGCCTCCCTGCACCTCCCACTCTGCATTTTAGCTAGACAGCCATTTTCATCCATCTAACTGAGGCGCTTCGGAGGGAGAAAAGGAGGCTGGAATGCCGTCAGGATACATCATATCCTGGTGGCCCCAGTCTCCTCCCTTCCTGCCCTCTTTACCTCCTCTTTGAGGTCAATTTTCCGACCTCGGAGAGGCAGCTGGCGTGGTTCTTTCTGTGCCAGCCGTGAGGGGCCAGATGGGATTCGGAGCGCAGATTCCCCGCTCTGAGGTCAGAACTCTGTCTCTGACCTCAGATCTGGGAATCTGAATTATCCTATGCCCCCCCCCCCCACATGTCCAGGGTGCATAGGCTAACTCTCTTAATTTCCCAATCAATAAGCTAATGATACCAACAGTGAGAAAAATTTAATAGTATTTTTGCAGAGTGATCAGTGAACGGTTCCTGAGAGCTCATAGAGTTAGATATATTAGAATGGTGAAATATTTATTCTTTCTATATTGACATATATATTTTATATCGAAGGACCAAAGGGGGAGGGGGGAGGCAGACTACGGTGTTATTTTTAACTGCTGTGTTAAAAACAGCGGATGAATCCCATCCTAAACATTGATTTGATGATTCAGTGTTGAATAGTATTTCATAGGATCACATTGGTACCTAGGTATGCTAATATTACATGGGTGTGGTGCCATTGAAATGGCAAATATATTTAAATAATGCCTAAATCTAAAGTTAAGCTCTTCCATGAGTTTAAGGAACAGAAGCAAAGAAGATGAAAAACAAAATCTTTTAACTTCTTAGTATGAGTCTTGCAACAATAATGTGAATGTTGCTTTGTTGGTGTCCCCCACTGCCAAAATCTTAACTTGTTGAAATTAGGTAGAAATTACTGCTTCATTTTTATAAAGGCCACTGGTCAGAAAGTCTGATGTATGAATATAGTGCTGTGGGTCTTGGTTGTTTCATTTACGTAAATGAGAAACATTCTTACTTTGATATACAGTAATGCCTTGGATTGCAAGTAACTTGGTTTGAGAGCGTTTTGCAAGACAAGCAAATTTTTAAATATTTATTTAAATTTTTTTTTACTTGATATACAAGCGATGTCTTGCAATACAGTAATACCTTGGATTGCAAGTAACTTGGTTTGAGAGCGTTTTGCAAGACAAGCAAATTTTTAAATATTTATTTATTTATTTTTTACTTGATATACAAGCGACGTCTTGCAATACAAGTACTGTAGTACGGCTTAAATTAAAAATCTCTGTACACATTTTTTTGGGGGGATTTCATTTTGATAGAGTGTTTTGGATTACAAGCACGTTTCCGGAACGAATTATGCTCTCAATCCAAGGCATGACTGTACAAGTACTGTAGTACGGCTTAAATTAAAAATCTCTGCACAAATTTTTTTGGGGGGATTTCGTTTTGATATAAGAGTGTTTTGGATTACAAGCATGTTTCCAGAACAAATTATGCTCTCAATCCAAGGCATGACTGTACAAGTACTGTAGTACGGCTTAAATTAAAAATCTCTGTACAAATTTTTTTGGGGGGATTTCGTTTTGATATAAGAGTGTTTTGGATTACAAGCATGTTTCCAGAACTGAATTATGCTCTCAATCCAAGGCATGACTGTATTAAAAAAAATTCCTTCATTTACTTTATTTATTATATTTATACCCCGCCTTTTTTTCCTGCAAGGAACCCAAGGCGGCTTACATAATCCACCTCCTCTCCATTTTATCCTCACAACAACCCTGTGAGGTAGGTTAGGCTGAGAGTCAGTGATTGGCCCAAAGTCACCCAGTGAGTTTCATGGCCGAGCGGGGACTAGAACCCGGATCTCCTGAGTCCCAGTCCAACAGTCTCACCACTACGCCACACTGGCTCCCTTAGCTTGAACCCCTTAGCTTCAGAAACCCTCTAAATTAGAAGTGATAACCCAGAGGAGGCCATGCATGGGTATTATGGTTGAAGGTGAAAACAATGGGTCATGTCCTAACAGTAGTATGGGTTTTTTCCTCTCCCTGGAGTGGCACAGCTACCACCTATGGGGGAACTGTTCTTTCACTGGGCAATCCCACCTATGGGGTTTTATATTTATAGCAAATAAAAGTGTTTTGTTCCATTTTCTGTTACATTTTAAAAAAAAAATTAACTTTGTTTTTATATTGGCTTTTATATTATGTTTTATGTATTTTTTATGTAAACTGCTTAGAGATCTTATGATATCAAGTGCTTTATAAGTAGTTTAAATAAATAAAAGTTGGTTACTGTGGGAAAAGAATGCTGGATAGGCCTTTGGTCTTATCCAGCATGACTTTCCTTATGTTCTTCTGAGTGGTTGCTATTGAACTGCTTTCCAAATGGCTTTAGCCATATCAAGTATCTTTCAAGCCACAAATAGTTTATAGAATGCAATGCATGTTCTAACCATCTGCTTTGAATGAGTTATGTTTCATAAGAAAAGAATATAAGGTATTAAATACCAAGTTCCATAAAAATGTTATAACACTGTCTATTTCTGGAAGTGTAAGTGATGAAAATGGATGAAGAAAATTATTAATAGGCCTTAATTTGACAGTGCTGATAATAGTATTTAGTCAGCTGTCTTTCAGTTTAGTTAATATGATATAGGTAGTTTATTCATAATGCAAGAGTAACCTTCTCTTGTTTCTTTTACGTTAGTCTCTCAGTGGGGCTGTTGTTTTAGTAACAATTTAAGGAAGATGGGCTTTCCCCTTTTATTTATCACCACTTAGTTCTAAGGCTTTCTTTTGTTTTTAAGGCTGCAATCCTTTACACACTTACTAGAATAGGCTTCCTCCATATGTTTTTGGATATAAATCCTATCATCCCTGAGCACTGACCACACTGGTTGGGGCTGATTGAAAAACATCTGGAGAGATTCCGATTTGAGTCCCACTGAACCCAGAGGGACTGAGTTCAAGCTTCAGATTTTGCTTCAAGTATAATAGCCACTGACTGACACATTTCTTGGTATTAATCTGAAGGTATAACTGGAATGTACTTAACCAAGATAGAGAGTAATCTACCAGTCAGCTTTTGTGGAGGCATACTGTATATCAGATACCAACATCCTGGTGGAGATTCTGCAAAGTCACAGGTGCAGTGAAATAACTTGCAGAGGAAGATCCTTTACCTAATAGTAATCAGGAATGTACTGGTGAAGAGCCTCCCCAGGACCTTGAAGGGTTTCACCAAAAATAAGAATAAAGTGTTCACCACCACATGGTAGACGTCCAAGAGGTACATGATCGTCACATAAAAGACACCAACATGTGGTAACCCTTTTTGAAGAAGGTGGTCCATTTTCAGACAAAACTGTCCACAGAGGTAAGAGGCAACAGTTTCTCCCACAATGGTGCACAGGAAAGAACTGGTATAAAGTCAGTAAATGTTTGCATCGTTGGTTGGACATGGAATACAGTCATGCCTTGGATTGAGAGCATAATTCGTTCCGGAAACGTGCTTGTAATCCAAAACACTCTTCTATCAAAATGAAATCCCCCCCAAAAAAAATTTGTACAGAGATTTTTAATTTAAGCCGTACTACAGTACTTGTATTGCAAGACGTCGCTTGTATATCAAGTAAAAAAAATAATAAAATTTAAAAATGTGCTTGTCTTGCAAAACACTCTCAAACCAAGTTACTTGCAATCCAAGGTATTACTGTACATGTAATTTCAGGTCCAAGAGTTCTTTGGTTTCCCCCCTTTAGATTCAGATTGGCAGCCCAAGGTAATAGAGGGGATATCTAGCACAGATTTTACTAAACTTTACTGAACATAAAAAGTTAGAGAATAATACTCAGAATAAGAATTCTAACTAATAGTAATGATAACAGATTTGTCAAAGATAATAATACAGGTTGGGTCCAGACTTAGTCACAGAGTAAGTTAGTCATTACTAACTTAAGTCCCATTGATTTCGTTGGGTTTACTTTGAATATGACTGAGCTTGGATCCAACCCAATGTATTGACAGTAGACAATAAAGAGATACTAGGCAATGGCTTCTAAATTTGATTGGAGTGGGTGGTAGCAGGAGAGGATTGATC
This sequence comes from Shinisaurus crocodilurus, assembly GCA_021292165.1. NCBI lineage: Eukaryota > Metazoa > Chordata > Lepidosauria > Squamata > Shinisauridae > Shinisaurus > Shinisaurus crocodilurus. Next base: position 36,857,325 of record CM037880.1, on the reverse strand, counting down.
TTCACTGCAGGAATATTACATGTATGTGCAAGCATCATAGGAAATAGTGGATTTACACTTTCCACTCTCATATGCAGAGAGGTACTGAACTGAATCCACTGTACATGGGTAATTAATCCTGTATTTCATCGGTATCTCTCTCTGTAATAGTTGCCCAATCAAAAAGGAACATAACATTTGATGCACTAGTATACTATAATTCATAAATGATTAATACAGTAGGTATAATATTAGATGGATATAGATTCCCTTACTTATTTAAATTCATGATACTACTAACCTTGATTCATTAGAGAGGTGTTTTTAATAGCTGGGATTTTTAAACAAGAAATACTAGTTTTGGAATTTTGGAAATCTCCCAGATTCTTATTCAGAAATATTGGGACAACAATGTAAGTGTTAATAACAATCTTTAAACAAATAAAAATCCCAGAACTATGCTTAATCCACTTATTTATCTGCTCACTTTGAATTTTGACCCTCCTCTCAACAACTCACATTTAAAAAAATGTTTGCTTAACATCCAAACAGGGTCTAATTGGCAGCACTATCTCCCAGAGAAGAAGGGACTGGGGGGGGGGGGCAAGAGAGTGCAGGGCCAGGAGGCTTTAGCAGAGATAGGGAACCCATAGCCCTCCATATGTTGGGACTACAATTCCCATAATCCCTTACCATGGTCATGCTGATTGGAACTGATGGGAGATAGAATCCAACATCTGAAGGGCAAAATTGCCAATCTCTGCTCTAGAGATTGACAATGATCCCCATACTGGAGTGTGGGCCTTGGCAGGTGCTGACCCAACATCAATATGTCGGGTCAGAACCTGTGGCAATATGTGGCCCCTTGTCTTTCCTGATATGCTGCAAGGGCAGAAAATGAAACTACCACTGTGCAGTATGGAAAGACAGGGAGCATCACCCATTTGCCTTGACAACAGAGCACATTCCCAATGATGCTACCCTGAGCTGTATTGCAAGGGTGGGGAATGAAACTACCACAGTGCAGGAAGACAGACAGCATTGCCCAGTTGCCTTGGCAGTGCATGGTCGTGGTCCCTTCCCCTGCCTTGTGTTCAATGGGCTTAAATTTTCATCCTTGTCCATGCCCAAATAACTGAAACTTCACTGGAATGAATGCCCCTCCAGCCACAATTTCAGCTCAGCTCTAGTCAAAATTTTCCTGATTTATTTCATTTCTATACTGTCCAATAGCTGAAGCTCTCTGGGTAGTTCACAACAATTCACAAAATTTTCAAACAATTATAGAGTGTTCAAACTTTTAGAATTCTGGCTGGCAAGTAATTTTAAACAAGGATCATACTTGGAATTCAGCAAGAGCTGAAGGACTGCTCTGACCACTGATTCACTCCCTCATGAAAAAAGACATAGGCAAAGGACCTGTTTAACCTCCTCTTTCCCAGAGTTAATAGCAACAGTGGTTTTGGCAAAGTACTCTTATGCATCTCACTCTGGAGGCATTCAAGGTGCAGCTGGACAGCCATCTGTCAGGGATGCTTTGACTTGGATTCCTGCATTGAGCAGGGGGTTGGACTCAATGGCCTTATAGGCCTCTTCCAACTCTACTTTTCTATGATTCTATAGAAATCTATCTCAGCCACTCACTCTCATTTGCCTTCACCCTGGCTTGCTCACAGAAGTGAGTAGCTGAGGACCATTGGAATAAAACAGTGGCAAGGCTTCTGCTGCTCTTTACCCTAGAGGGAGATGAAGAATGCAAGATCTCAACACAGAGGTACATAATATTTGAGATAAGTGCCCTTGGGGACAGGGGGCTATCCTGTGCCATATTATACCATAAGTCTCCAACTGCCTATGCTTCTTTCATTAAAATTAATGGATTTGATAACTTATGGAGCCATTGCAATGTTTGACAGGTGGCATGAAAAGGTTGACTTGTGTTTGATCTGTGATGGTTACTTCATACTTGCATCACTTCTGATTTCCCAGCAATCAGGTAATGACCATGCATGAGTGAACTCACCTTAAGTACGGTATATTGAAATGATAGGACTGAAATGATTAGACTAGTGAGTTGGTTGTGGAGATATACACCACAGCTGGACTGGACTATTTTTTTTGCCTCTACTTTCCCCTTTTCTCTATTATTTTTCATTCTACCAATTCAAATTGGGTTGTTAAGAGGATAGTTAACCTCAAAACTGAGAATTTTCACCACACAGTTTCCGCTATTAAGGTAAACACATTGGTTAATTATTAATTACCCTTTGACATCTCTCTTCACAAACTATTTACTTTCAATGTTACGCAATGTTTTAAATACAGAATAGTGGGCTGTATCTAAAGGTGCATTTCTGCATGCAGAAGCTGTCTTCTGCTCGAGGTGCTGTTTTTACGTGTGGTAGTAGAACACTGTACAAGAAAAGTGAAACTAAATGCAAAGGTGTTCTTTTGCAAAAGCTTGTGCAACCATGAGAACTGCTATTGAACCCATCTATTATAGCACTGCACAAACTCTTGCAGATCAGTGCTAGCTGCTATTTTCCTTCCACTCACAGTTCTTTGATCTAACCCAATATTTCCTAGAGACATAACAGTAATGAGCCAGAATGAAATTAGTTTAAGTAATAAATGTTTAATCAAAGAATTTTACATATTATTAACAGCATTCATTTGGCCAAACATCTACATGGTTGTAATATCCTACTGTATATAAAGTGGGAATGTATCAAGTATAGACTATGAAAGTGCAAATAGCATTTTCAAGATTAGAGTATTTTTTTACATTATAAAATTAATTGGTTTACAAAATAGGCTTGCCAAACTTTCTGAATTGTAAATTCAATTACTGGGGTGGTCTTAAATTTTAAATAAGTACCAAGAAAATACAAATTTAATATGCTAAATTTCATGCTCAGAATAAAGTTAACACAGAAACAATGGAATATACTGCACAATCTAAATCAAAGTTACAGAAAAACCAGAACCCACAAACTTCACTATCATCACAGAGAGCACTCGTACATATCTTCTCTTAGCTTTGCAAGACATCTTAATGCAATACAAAAAATCTGTATGAAAATCATCCTATTTGGAAATTATAACTCAAGGAAGCTGTATGTGCATCTCAAATTAATTTATAAGACCAATGAACGAGGACAGAATCTTGAAGACGTATTTTAGGTTAAGAGGATTTGATACCAGACAATTGTTTAAATAGAGTTTTCCAAGACTGGAAAAGGGAGTTCAACATCAGTATTTTCAGGATAGGGAAATTAGAAGCCAAGCTAGAAAATGTAATGGATCTACAGAATACAGTAACAGAGCAGCAGACTATTCCTTCTAAAGAAACTTCCAGAAGAAACATTTGTTTTTGAATTTTGGAGTAAATAATTAATATGTCGTTATTTAGTATTATGAGCCACAGGGACTGCAAGATTCCAACAGTAATCTTTAAATGAAAAAGAGTTAACACTTTTTCTTGTAACTTACAGTAATCAATATACATACAACCTTATTTGCCATCATAATACTTTACTATATACAGTCAGTAGCGAGAAACCTTTATCTGATATTGTCAAACATAAAAATGGAGCATTTCACTTATTTTGCTTGTGTTATCCTAGGCTTTGATTATATGCAAGCAAAATAGTAATTTAAACAATTTCTTCTAGTTAAAATTACAAACTGTAACTTACAATGAGATTTTGATGCTTTTAAGCCAATCTCAACAAGAATTTTCTTCACAGTAGGACATCACTAGGGAAGTTGTTTTTCTTCTTCTTTATACATGAAACAGCAACCACACACCAAACGAATATTGTGCAATTGAAAGAATACATAGTAGTGTTTTGCTATTTATATAAAAACTCTGAACACGTAGGGTACAATACTTCCTTGGATAGGCACAGTGTCTGCATACAGAGGGATCTGCACACAGTTCTTCTAAAGCAGCCTTCCAGATGTGTTGGACTACAATTCCCATGCTGGCCAGGATGATGGGAGTTTTAGTCCAACACACCTGGATGGCACCATGTTGGCTGTTCTAAAGAGTTCTATTTCTCCCCTCCCTCTCAGGGTGTGTGAATGGCAGACCACCACCAGTCTGTTTGCACTTCCCTATTCCTGTTCTTCCCTCTCCTCTCAATTAAGTTATGCAAGTTGGAACTCACAGAACTTGACTGAGTGGAGCAAGAAGGCTGGATGGGTATATGTGAGGCACACACAGACCTTATATGCATGCCGGAGGTGGGAAACAGAAGGGGAAAAATAAGACTCAATTGAGCTCTATGAAGATCCGTCTGTGTGAGAGCTCTGCACCTGTATGGGGAAGGATCATACCCTATGTAATTATTTACTGGAAAGGAAAGGCCATGAGTGGTTTTTATGGAGGTTTTTGCAATTCATAGCATAGTAAACTCCAGAACAGATAACGATTACTCATTTAACTGTGGCAACTATCTATTTGGGTTAGGCAAAGGCACAGTAACATGTTGCATGTAATATGTATTATTAAACCTTATGGGAATGCCTCTAACTTAAGGAAATTTCAAATATCTTTATTTTATAAAATGTTACCATTAAAACCAACTGCACTATTAGTGCATAGAATGTGTTGTTAATTATGAAAAACAAATAACTATGATTGCACTTCCATTAAAGTGTCTTTTCAATACAGCATATTTGCTGCTAATCAACTGTTTAAAATAACTGTTCTTAACAGTAGAATTAGGCTTAATTAACTTAAGGTACAGGTTCTGTTAATGCAGTCACCATGACAATAAATGCCAGTTAAATTTGGAAAAGCAATTATTTCAAGTGGTCTTTCCATCACTAAGAATTATGGTTTAGCTTTACAAGAGCAATACTGCATACTTTTTGTGTTGAAGATGGTTTGCTATTCACAGTTTGGCACATTTGTACTGTAAATAGACATGAATAGGTTTATTTTAATTAGAAAATAATATACACTTCTTGGGTTCTGAAGCAGCACTAACGAGAAGTATTATATACCTCAATTTACACTGCTTGTTAGAGATGTTAGGGAAAGACTATGGAAAAGCGAAGTATAAAAAATATACTACTAAACCTTGTTTTGTTAAAAGACAATTCAAATAGGGGGGAAACAGAGAATATGATTTCTTAGGATCAATAATGCAAATGAGTTTCAGTAAGCCTTTAATCCATACTTTCAAGTTAAAGATCACCAGCCTAAGGCTAAATAGATGCTGCATTGTATTAGGAATGTGGAGTACAAACTATTCCTCTCTCTTCAAAGCAAGCAAGACACTTACTGTCAAATGTAATGGAAATTCCCTGAAAGGTTCACATAATCATCATAAAGAACTTCAAGGGAATTCCTATATATTCCATCTCTACACACTGGTAAACACCCAAGCTCTGTTTAAGTGGGACAAAATCTCCAAAATGCTTACTCCACATAGTGTACCGCTGGCAACTGCCTAGCCATTTCGGCCCCGTAATCAATTCCTGTATTCAAACTTTTTATGATCACACCAAATGTACATGTTCAGTCCATTCAGCTGAGGTTGGAGATGTTTGACTTGAAACATCTCCTGACATATCAACTTGGCTGGCTGCTGCCCCAGTAGAGTCCCCACTTTGTGGCATTGCTTCTCCTGTAAGCACGTCCCCAGCAGCAGCACTCGCTTCTGTTTGGGTGCCTCTGCCTTCGTTTTTGAGTGCATCCTCAAAAATTGCATGCTCCTCCAGAGGGTCATGTCTTACATCAGATGGAAGATGTGGTTGCTCCCCTGAACCGTCTTCAGTACTAGGCTGCTGTGAATCATCATCTATTTCTGTGGTTGCTGAAGGAATGAGTGCAATACTCTGAGGATTCATATCATGAAACCAGGCCATTATGTTTCCAAGGAGATTTTCATTTATATTGGGGTCTTGACTACTTGAATCAGCTTCGCTAGATGTCGAATACAAGCCACTTCTTGCATCAGTGAAGGTGTGAGAACTAAGGTGGTCAGCTGAAAAAGGATCACTGTCTGCACTTAGTTTCATCAGACTATCACCAAGTTCTAAAAGTTCAGAGCTACTAAGAGCAGCTCTTGGATTATCTATATTTATGGGACCAGAGTCTAACCTTGTAGGCAAAGAAGTACCTATTGCCCCCAAGGAAGCTTCATTAGTCAGAAAGTCTCTAGTTTCCTCATCGATAACCAAGCCAGATTCTTGCAACGATAACTGAATAGCAAGCAGGATATTTGGATCATCTTCATCCAAGGAACTCAGAGCCTATGAGAGATATTTGAATTAAGAACTGCTCTATATATACAGTAGCAAATTTTATCAAGTTGCTTCCTAGTTCATTTTCAATATAAGCTGACAATGAATTTATACATTCATGAGAAGATATTTTATAATGCTTAATTTTAACTAATACTCTAGTTGTCAGACTGAAATCCAAAATATGCCAATTTGGAGGTTAGTCCCATACAAATTAATGAGATTTACTTCCAATTAAACCTGTTTGGAACTGAGGTGTTAAAACCATTAACTCTCAACAGCCATAGCCAACTGACAAATATAGAAGACAGATACATACAAAGCAAAGAAACAGCTCAGCAAAGAAGGGAAAGGAACAAAGGAATATACCTGCAGAGAATCTTGGTTTTCAGAGCGACTAACAGGAGTATAGTCATGAAGAGAAGAGCTGTGAAGGATACTCATGGAAGCTGAACTCACCATGGAATTACCGTGTCTTCTGTTACTGCCAGCTTCTTGGGTATCTGATCAAAAAACAAGGGGGAAGAAGAGGTAAATAAACATTTAAAAGCCAATACAAAAAGCTCACCTTTTATTTTACTGGGAAAACATGTCTTCTCCACTCTTTTAAGTGCAGAGTTTTTTTTAAAACTTCCTTCATCTGAACCCAAATTCTGTCATGCAGCAATGGACTAAAATACACACACAGAGACACACATAGAAAGGAAATGAGAAGAGTCAAAGTACTTATGATGACACAGGACATATTTTAAACATTTTTGTAGTGTACATTATTATTTAAATTTATTAGATGCCTTTCTCAGAAAAAGACTTAGAATCAGGTGTGTCTTACAAGCAGAATTAAAACATACATAAAAATTAAGACAATTTAAAACAGCTAAAAAATAATTAATACAATTAATACAAAATACAAATGCCTGATAAAACAACTGAATTAAGAAGCCCATCACATGCCATAAAATGCCTGGGAGTAGAGGAAAGTCTTAACTTGGTGCCAAAAAGATGACAAAGATGGCACCAGGTGGACATCACTGGGGAGAGCATTCCACAGTCAGGGAGCCACCATCCAAAAGGCTCTGTCAGAGAAGGCACTTGGAGGAGGGCCTCAGATGCTGATTTTCACATGCTTATCATTAACTGTCTGAATACCCCAACATTTTGTCTGCAGCGTAAGATTCACGTTTTGCATTTGTGGGAGAATTTCATGGATAGATACACACACACTCACAAATTGCACACATTTTATTCTGTTAATTGGCATCGCCTAAGTCCAAACGGACTAGAGAACTCTACAAGGCATTCCTGGTAGTAATATGGATAGTAGCACCTGACAGAACAATTGTCTGGGGGGAGGCAATATAAGTTGCATAAAAAATACAGGAGAAAGGTTATATGCCCAGTGATACTATAACATATTAGAAAAGGGTCCACAGGTAGATACCCTCATATTTATTTATTTCATTGTATTTCTAAATTGCCCATCTAGCCGGTACCAATATGAACCATGCTGTTAGGAGAGAGGAGCAGGGGAGGAAGCAGGGCATTTTGTGAAAAAGGAAAGCCTATCTTTTTAAACATGGTTTATAACGACAGAATGTAGCTTGACAAATTATCTGTTTTTCTGATGTTGACCTTTGAATACATTTCATGATTTCAAATATTGTTTTAACTACATTTACTCAGACCATTTAGTGTATTTTCAAAACAACAATACCAACGATAATTCAGCAGTTTAGAGTGCTAGCTCTTGGAAGGAAGAATATTTTCTGCAAAGACGATGCTTTATTTCAGAACTTTGTGAATAGAAAAGCTTATTAATCAGAACAGAATAAAAACAGAATAAAAGGGGAGTGACCATTGCTTAGTGGTAGAGCACATGCTTAGCATACGGAAGGTCTTATGTTCAATCTCATATCTCAAACAAAAAAAAGAGCAGGGAGCAGGTGATCTGAATGGCCTCAGCCTGGAAAGCTGCTGCCAGTCAAAGTAAGCAATACTGGGCTAGACGGGAAATAGTCTGACCTGGTATAAGGCAGCTTCTAGAGTACAAATACAGCATGCCAATATTCCAGTAGTGTGTGTACAACAGAAGTAGAGAGAGTCCTCCTCAATGAGAAAAGAGCACTTTTTTTTTTTTAATAGAAGTGGAAAAGAACAGCATCTGACCAGGCCTTCTCCATAGAATGAAAGAGGAACCCTCCCGAAATGGCTGTATACTCTCTTCTTTCCCAAAGCACATGAACTCCCTACAATGCACATTCTCTAAGGCTACACATGGGTATTTATTATTTTGCTTTCTTTGGCATTTATTCACTTGTTAATCAAACATTAAAGAATTCTTTGCTTGAAAAGGGCTATATCATCACTGAATTTCTATTTAAAACAAGGTAGTTAGCTAGTTTAGAGGGGGGGGAAGGGGGACTATGAAAAAACTCACCTAGTGTGCTCTCACTAGGGTCATCAGGGTCCGGAGCATTACTAAGCAGACTGTGCATGTCTCCACGTCGGCGTTGTCTATGCCTCCTCCGATACTGAAATTCAGCATATTCCTGCATAAACCAAACGTTACAAAATACAGGGGAGCATGCAATAATATTTTTGGGGCATAACGAACAGCACATTTAAAGAAAAAAAAAAAGAGTGCCTGTGATTTTATGCATTATAAAATCACCTGTTTTCATAAAAAGTAAGTAGCAGCCTACATCATGCAAGCTTTTAAAAATAAAAAAAACAATCACAATTACTAAACTACTAAATTAAGCTAACAATGCTTTCTATAAAACTTCTGCTGTTTGACTGCTTGCAATCTTATTATAACGATTCCAAGGCCTAATGCTCTTATGTAAAATATATCACAATGCAATCCTACACATGTCTACTCAAAAGTAAGCCCCACTGAGTTCATTAGGACTTACTGTGAGGTAACTGGGTATAGGATTGTAATCTAACTTACGTATATTTTAATGTGTATATATCAGATATTATATTGATGAACGGATTCTTTTTGTATTTGTCATAATAAGGGTACCTAGTAGGGCCCCAAGCAAAAACACTTTACAGTTTTAGCATTGCTTAAAAAGGTAAGGATGTGCTTAGGTGTTGTGATACAAAGAATTGAGCCTATTTCAACGGGGTGGAAATCTATTGTACAATCTAAAAAGTGAAATATTTGTCAATGTTAATCATATGCTCATGTTCTTTACTGGTTCCCACTGCTCTAATGTATTAGACTGGATAAATAGAAATTTGTTTCCTTTTGATATGATTCAAAAGGTATATGACAACAGAAGCACCTCAATATTTGTAACAGGAAAACAAAAAAAGTAATCCAGTTTTTCAGAGGTTTCAAGAAGAAGCACCCAGAGGTAATTTTAAAGCCAGAGTTGCACATGATTTTTAAAAAGGCCATAAAACTAGTATGAATGCAGCACTGGGCTTAACAGTTAGTAGATCAAGATTCTCAGTAATTCCTAGCATTTTATTCGAAGATAATGTAACACATTACTTGAAAGGTTATTTGGTAATAGATGGGAGAAAGGGCACTGTCTCTAACTTCTTGTATTTAGCTTTTCCTTGTTAAATTGAAAAGCTCTTTAATTTTAACATTGATGTATAAGTTTTACATATCAGCCAAAACATATTGCCTTTTTAAAAAGCCTACATCTTTTTTGCACAATAATGCAATCTAGTATGTATTAACTTTTAAATTTACATTGTAAAAATAAACTGCAAGCAAAATTGCCTGGTGCGTTTCTCTGCAAAAACAATTCCTAGAGAATAGCCTTTTACCAATCCAAACATCTACATTTCTCTTATCACATGTGGCTGTTTAATATTTGGTTGCCCAAAGTATCTGCAAGGCATCTGGCAAGTATCACATTTTGCTAAATTAAGTTTACAGTCAAAGTAAGCTCATTGTCATGAATCACTGCTAAACAGAAGCTTTAACTGATCTAATCAGCATGTTTTCCTGCCCTGTCCATCCTGTAATGTGAACAATATCTTTGGCTTGATGGACTAAGTTCCTCAGTGCAGAACTGGGAGATTCTTGTTCAAAATCAAAGGCTGGGATCTAAAACGGTAGAAATTACCAAAAAGAAAGAGATCTTATGGTCTCTCTAGAAAGCTAAATAAAAATGTCAGCTCAGTGTGTTTCTGTTAAAAAGGCATATTTATTATTAGGAGAGACACTAAAAATAGAACAGCAAACATTACAATGCTGTTATATAAATTTAAGGTGTGTTTATATTTTGAATACTTAGCACAATCCTGGCCACCAGAACTTTAAAAGCTTATCAAAGAATTGGAAACGGTACAAAAAAGGACAGCTAAAATTATCAGAGCATATTATTTATGAAAAAGGCTTAAGATGTTGGGGCTTTTTAGTTCAAAAAAAGACAACTAAGGATGTGACATAACACAAATTTGCAAAATTACAAACAGTATGGAAAGAATGAATAGTCAAATATTTATCTCTTTCAGAATTCAAAAACAAAGCACATTTAGGATTATGCTATGGAATTCAATGGGACCTACTTCCAAGCAGACATGTATAGGATTGTACTGTTAGTCACTTAGTGATTAAAGGATGAAAGGACAATTGTTTTTTTTTCATACACAAGGCACAATCAGCTTAACAGAATTCACTGCCACAAGATGGTGTAATAGCCAATAGGAGATAAGTCTTTTGAAAAAGACTGAGCACACGCATGGGGTAGTTCTATCAGTGGTTATTAACACTGAGAGGTAAGAATGGGATTGAACAGGTTGCTTACCTGTAACTGGTTCTTCGAGTGGTCATCTGTGCATTCATACATATGGGCTCTGCGCCTGCGCAGAGCCTCTTTCGGGAAACTTCTCTAGCGAAGGAATTTAGGCAGGAACCCTTCCCGCACTGTCCTACTGCACATGCTCTAAGCAGGTTCCCACCTATTCCCTCAGTTCCCTGAGACTGCCTATTGTGGCCTCAGAACCAAGAGAAAACTATAAATAATGGTACAGAGATTGACATTGATACCAGCGGTATAGCCGCTTCATAGCAACATCGCACTCGACTTGACACCGAAGCGGGGATGATGGGTGGGTTGTGTGAATGCGCAGATGACCACTTGAAGAACCACAGTTACAGGTAAGCAACCTGTTCTTCGTAGTCTCTATGCATCACACATATGGGCAAGTAGCAAGATGACTTACCGGAAGTGAGTTGGGGTCATCACTGTAGCAGTGATGAAAGGACAGCCCTGCCGAAGGCGCAGTCCGCTTGAGGCCTGACATCCAGCCAGTAATGTTGTATAAAGGTGGGCGGTGTTGACCAGGTAGCTGCTCTGCAGAGTTCTGGGAGAGGTACTCTATGGCCGGAGGCCATCGACGCAGCCACCCTTCTGGCAGAATGAGCAGTCACTCCAGCATTGAGTTCCAGTCCGGCAAGCTCATATGCAAGGCTAACTGTATGCACTACCCATGCTGCGAAGCGCTGTGTAGAAACAGGCATTCCCTTACATTTTTCTCCATAACACACAGAAAGCCGTTGGGACTGACAATACAGTTCAGCACGGGCCTTGTAAAACGCCAGTGCTCTTTGAACGTCAAGTGTATGACAAGTACATTCAGTTGGAGTCGGAGAAGGAAAAAATGCAGGAAGAACAATGTTCAAATGAAAGTCTGAAACAACTTTGGGAAGGAAAGCAATGTCTGGTCGAAGGACTACCTTGTCCCTATGAAATGTTAAGTATGGAGGGTCGATCCGGAGAGCACATAACTCAGTGGAGCGAGCAACAAGCACATGTAATGGCCACTAAAAAGGTTACCTTCCATGATAGGAGCTGGAGGTCTACCATAGCTAAGGGTTCAAAGGGCTTGGAAGTCAGTGCTTTCAAGACTCCAAGAAGGAACCATGGCCTAGATAGGCGGGACAAGATTCCTGACACCTTTCAGGAACTGACGAACCAGCGGATGAGAGAAGACTGAGACTGGTATATGGTATATACTGAAATGGCTGCTAAGTAGACTCTGATGGTCGAGAGTTTCAGTCCCTTTCCCATCAAAGAATGGAAACAGTCCAATATGCAGGGCACTGAACACATGTATGGATCCATGACTGATGCCCTTGCAAAAGCCTAAAAAACTGTCCATTTCCTAGCCTAGGAGCGACGAGTGGATGGTTTATGAGTTGCATCCAACACTGCCTGCATCTCTGGAGGAAGAGCTGGCAGCTGATCTGTTATCTGAGCCTCCATGCCATGAGCCGCAGCATCAGCAGTCAAATCCATCCTTGGTCACGAGTGAGAAGCATCTAGGTCAAAGAAAATCAGAGATACTATCCTCCACAACTGTGGAGCAGCGGGGCAAACCAGGGCTGCCTCAGCCAGCACAGGGTGATAAGGATACAGTCGGAGTCCTCCCTCCTGATCTTTGCTAACACCCTGGTGAGCAGAGGAAAAGAAGGGAACAGATAGAAGAGGCTGCCTATCCATGGGTGAAGGAGTGCGTCTCCCACGGAGTTGAGGCTGAGACAAGCTCTGCTGCAAAAGTTGGTGCAGACAGCATTCTCCTCCATCACAAAGAGATCAACATCGGGTACGCCCCAGTAGTCGAAGATGCGTTGTCAGACTAGGGGGCTCAACTGCCATTCGTGCGATGTGGTGTTGGCCCTGCTAAGGGCAACTGCTAAAACATTATCCTTGCCTGCTATGTGGATCACCCCGATGGCCATCTTCTGCTGTATAGTTCCCTTGAAAAGGCGACGTGTCAAGAGGGTAAGTTTGGATTATTTTGTTCCACCCTACTTGTTGATGTTTGCCACCACAGTAGTGTTGTCCGTAACTATTTGGATGTTTTGGTCCCTCAGATAGGTTTCCAGAGCCTGAGGCACATTGAATATTGTGAGTTCTAGCAGGTTGACGTGGAATGACTTTTCTCTCTGAGATCAGAGTCCTTGCACCGTGATACCTCGGCAGTGTGCTCCCCAGCCAAGTAGAGAAGCATCCATGGTGAGTGCTCTGGTATGTGGTGGAGCGAGAAAAGGCATTCCTCATTCCAGATGAGTCCTGACCATCCACCGCCATAGTGAGTCCCATATGTTGGTTTGGAGAGACAGGTAGGTATGGTGTGTGTCATTTGGGATTGAAGCTTCAGATGAACCAATTTTGTAATAGCTACATCTGGAGATGTACGAAAGACACAACCGAGATTGTTGAAGCCATGAGACCGAGGAACCTTTGGATGGTGTGTGCTTTGGATGCCTTTGCCCTGTATAACTTTGTTGCCATGCTGATAATGGTCTGCATCCAGCCTGGAGAGAGGAATGCGTGGACAGAATGAGCATCAAGAACTGCTCCGATATATTGAATCATTCTCATTGGTCGAATAACAGGCTTCTTGTGGTTGATGTAGAGCCCTAGGTTCTTGAGAAGCGAGAGGGTCATGGTCAGTGCTCGAAGGAGGCTGGATTCTGTGGAGTCCACTATCTGCCAGTCGTCCACGTAAGAAGGGAAGATCTGAATCCCTCGAGTGTGAAGATGGGCACACACAACAGCAACACATTTCGTGAAGACCCTTGGAGCTGTTGAAAGTCCAAATGGCAGAACCTGGAACTGGCAGGCTGAAGTCCCAATGCAGAAGCGGAGGAAGCGCTGTCTGTCTGGGTGGACTGCGATATGGAAATAGGCATCTTTGAAATTGACGGATGCAAACCAATCACCCCTGTGGAGAAGAGGCAAGATCGACTGGAACATCCAAAACCTCTTTGGAGTGATGTAAAAATTGACGTCCCTTAGGTCCAAGATCAGACGGAGCCCTCCATCCTTTTTCAGCACCGTGAAATACCTGGAGTATAGGCCCTCCTGTTGCCATGAGTTGGGACCAGTTGAATCCCCCCTTCTTGAGAAGGGACTTTGGCTTGCAGAGTTTCTGCAGGCTGTGTGGTACAGATGCTGAGGAAAGAAGGGAGGGCATAAAACTTGATCCTGTACCATGTTGTATGATCTTCAGGACCCAAGAGTCAGATGTTATCGATTTCCACTTTGAGAGGAATGACGCCAAGCGGTTACTAAAATGAGGAGCAAGTAACTTCTGAAGAGTCAAAGTCAGGGAGTCAAAGGCGCTGCTTTCCAGCATAGCCCCCTCTCTTTTGGGAGCCCTGGTAACGAGGCTGGTTGAATGAACGCTTCAGTGCCAGTGGCTGCTGTATGCAAGGAGGGCGATCACTGTGCTGGTTTATTGTTTTACCTGTACTCATGTAATTTCCTTGGTGCAATTTGTACTGTATAATATAATAACTTGTAGTATTTGGGTCATATGACCGTAATAAAGTAAAGTAAATAAGCACTGTGCTGGTGAGGAGGAAACAAGGACTGCTGTCGAAACCATCTACATTACCGGAAGGTAGGTGCAGGCAGATGCTGACCAAGTCACATCTTTTTAGCCATTGTTTTGGCTTTCTGTACCGAGTCCATTGCATCGTTTGTTTTTGCATTAAAGAGACTTTCCCTGTCGAACGGAAGGTCCTCAATGCATGTCTAAGCCTCTTGATTAAGGCCGGCTGAACATAGCCAGGTATGCCTCCTCAGAGCAATCGATCCTACCATGGCCTTTGCATGGCAATCTGTTTGGTGATGGGCAGTGTTAATGTGCTCCCTTGACAGCCTCATCTCCTCCACTTGGAAGACATACGCTAGTTCTCAGCACTCGTCCGGAAGATAATCGCACACCGCCCCTATCTTTTCCCAAAGGAGCAACTGGTATCGGGCCATAGTGGCCTGAAAGATGGCAATCTGTAGTTCTAGTGCTGTGGACATGTAAGCTCGACGATCCATGAGATCAAGGTGGTGGCTTTTTTTAATCTACAGGAGTGGAGTGTTGTTTTCTGGAGAGTCCCTGCGCTGATTCAACAATGATCAAATTCGGTGGAGGGTGGGAAAACAGGAACTTGGCATCCTGCTTCTGTACCTGGTACATCTTTTCCAATCTCTTTGATGTTGGAGCCATCGAGGAAGGATTTTTCCAGGCTTGCTGGACAGTCTGAAGCATCGTGGGAAGAAAAGGAATGTTTATTGATGTCGCCTCCTCTGAGTATATGGCACTGAAGACTGGGTCCTTCAATCTCTGCTTGGGTTGTTGAGTCGCGATGCCCAGGGACTCCGCCATACGCCGAACTTGCTTGGAGAAATGTCCCATGTCTTCTGATGGAGAATCAGGATCTCTAGATCCCACAACAACATCAGGTGAAGATATGGATACAGCAGGTGACAGAGAAGAAAGGGAGTCAGACTGATAGTTCTCTGGAGAGGAATCCCTTGAAGTTCTTCCAATGCAGGTTCCACAGAAGCCGGAGGTGGAAGTGTGGCTGCGCTTACCTCTACCTGCTTCGGTATTGAGGAGGGGTCACGTATCTCCCCCTCTGAGATCGATGAGCTTGGCACAGAGACCTATGTCGGTACCAATGGTGATGGAACAGATGAATCCAATGGTGGAGTCTGCCTCAGGACCAACGGCTTCAGTCTTGGAGAGGAATGTGATTTCTTTGTCTTCTTCCTCTTTTTCTTCCTCTGTTCTGAGTCCGACTTGGAAGATATAGCTTTCTTAGCAAGCTTCTTAGTGGTGGAAAGGGCTAAGGAGTGGCCCGGAGTTGGGGGGGATCTCTCCCCACAGAGAGGGTCTGACCCGGAGGAGTAGCAAGACGCATCGGGGGTGCTGAGTGACATCGACTATTGACATAGCGGTTGTGGGCCTAAGCTCTTCCATGGCCTCTAATGCCTTCCTCCACAAAACGGCTTGAAGCTGATCAGATCTATTTCTTCTGGCCTTCTATGTAAAGGCCTGGCAGTGAGGGCATGTATCCACTACGTGCCCCTCCCCAAAACAGAACAGGCACAGCAAATGTCTGTCGGTGGGGGCAACTTACTGCTGCACTTCACGCACTTGCAAAACGGAGCCCTGATGGCCATCTGCTTCGTGGAAGTGCTTTGCGATCCTAGCCAATCCAGAAGAGTAAAGAAAACAATTAAAGTAAAAAGATAAAGTTAGAAATACGACAGATAGTGAAGAATAAAATCGATTTTAGAATCCTCAGCAAAAAATCCTTCGTCAGAGACAAGAGAGAAGTCCCTCCGAGGCACCCACAAAGGCGGTCGAAGAGCAACTGAAGGAACAGGTGGGAACCTGCTAGGAGCATGTGCAGTAGGACGGTGGGGGAAGGGTTCCCACCTAAATTCCTGAGCTAGAGAAGTTTCCCGAAAGAGGCTCCATGCAGGAAGAGCCCAAATGTGTGATGCACAGAGACCACAAAGAAGAATCCATGTTTAGAGGTAGTATACTGATTACTGGATGCTGATGTAAAGTACATGGGTTAGCTCACTTGAGCTTCTCAGAAACAATTGGTTGGTTACGGGACTGCAGTTCTTGACAAATCTTTTGTCTGGTGCTATTAAGTAATCACATGTTTTTCTTCCCTAATGCTTAGTTGAACCCTGACCTAATCTGCATAAAAGTAGTCAGTTTCACAGTCTAGCATGACATTGCTGTCATAAAAAAGGCACAGCATCAAATAAAAATGGTTCACATCTCTCATAGCACTAATGTAGAGGTGCAAACCTCAAATAATGTGCACTGTTTGTATGTGAGCACATGTTACTCACTCCTTTAAAATAATTACAATGTTTTATTATTTTTATTTTATTTTATTTATTATATTTATACCCCGACTTTCTTCCTGCAAGGAACCCAGGGCGGCTTACATAATAATCCTCCTCCTCTCCGTTTTATCCTCACAACAACCCTGTGAGGTAGGTTAGGCTGAGAGTCAATGACTGGCCCAAAGTCACCCAGTGAGTTTCATGGCTGAGCGGGGACTAGAACCTGGATCTCCCGAGTCCCAGTCCAACACACCACTACGCCACACTGGCCCTGTGGTTTTATTATAAATATCCAATTACTTAGAACAAAGTGTTATAGGAAGAACTGGAGAAAAAGCAAGCAAGCCAATTTGCCTATAAGAAGCAAACTATATTCTTGCAAGCGTAGTGTTACCCAGCAACAATAGAAAAGGAAATATACAGAAATGCATGGATTTTATCAAATGCAGAATTGTGCCTATCCCTTTAAGACACAAACAAATCCAAAAGAAATGTTGAAGTATGATCTTCCTCTTTATCATTCCGCAATGCATCATACCTTTGTACTGCAAGGTATCCTAATTTTATTTTCTGTGGTTGCAATTTACAATGTCAATTGTGCATTTGTTTTCTTTTTGTTCATTCCTTCCTGTGCCTGCATGATGGATTAGGCTGGGATATTTGGGCTGTCCTACTTGCATGGATGGGGGTTCCTAACATCCTCCTAGCCTTTCTTCAACCCTTAGGACAGTTGTACTACCCTGGAATAGTACAGCCTACAAATGATGGTACTATTTGTGTTGCAAAGTTACAAAGGTACACAACCCAACAAACGTATACAACTCAGCAACAAACAAGCTTTAAAAAAAAATACCCTTGAACATCACACACCAGCTGTGGAAAACCTGTCTCAACTCAGTGCTTTTGATACTAGAGGTATGAGTAGAGGCTGCAAAAGGGACAAAATGCAAAATTAACCTCTCCTGGTTAATCTGGTACAGTAAGTGAGTGGCTATACCGATTTTTCTCCTGCATGTTGTACAGCAGATGACAAATTGTGAATTAAATTAAAACTAGAGAGAAATCTGTGGTGAAATTCCTGTACTTCACACTACACGTACAACCTGCACTTAGTTATATTTGAATTTCATTGAAATGGAAGACACTTCAATATATAAACTAACTGGGAGTAAGACTATAGCCACAGTGAAAGAGAAGCATCAAGAAAAACACTGTACCTACACCAGAGCAACACACCACAGCTGTCAGCTGGTTCCTGGCCTTGATTCAGGAGCCAGCTCAGATGGAGGAAAAGTAACAGCATTTGGTGTTGCAATGCTGGCAAGGATCCCTTGCCTGTTACAATCTTATACATTGGCTTTCCTTCTTTGATAATGAGCACAGAGCTTCTCTTGCAAGAGGTGGAGCAGATGCTACCTTAGCTAGGACAATTGTCACTGTTTTCCCTGCCACAGCTAAAGCAAAGCTGGGGGACTAGGGTTCCAGACTGTGAGCCCTCTGCAGATAGGGATTCATCTTTTACATCTCCACCATCGAAACCTGGGAAGCTCTGGCCCATGAACGATCTAAATGGAGGTTGGCCTTTCACAAAGGTTCCATGGACTTTGAAGAAGCCCGAGTGCAAGGTGAAAGGGAGAAACGTGCTAAGCGAAAAGCACGTCAAATGAATCCTTTACAGGACCATCTTCTATCTGGTAACCTGTGTCCTCACTGTGGGAAGCTGTGTGGATCTAGAATTGGCCTCCACAGTCACTTACGGACCCATCGCTAGAGTCTACACAATCTTCTTTAGAATTTCCTCCTTTTATCCCGGAAGACAATCTTACTCGGTCACGAGTGATCGCCTGATGATGAAAACTTAAATATATTTCCTTCTATTGTAAAGCAGCAAAAATAGAACACTCATCCAAACCTTGCAAACTTTGGAACAGTTTGCAACAACATTAGGAAGCTAATCATGCAAAGTCAAATTCCATCATCATTTCCATAATATGCAAATTTACATAATTAAAAGTGATAAAAATTACCTCAGGGGATGCAAATCCTAAATATTCCCAATCCCATGTTCCACCAGCAAAGCTATAAGTTAAACAGACTTTGTTATTGGAGAATAGAATAAATTATGAACAGCTCCCCCCTCCACCGAACAAATTGAGAACAAAAATAATTTGCTACTTAAATGTTAGTTATTAATGTGCAAATTTTGCTAGTCTTAAGAAGGACATGGAGAACTTTAAAAAATGGAATTGCCAGTCTAATTATTTAAATAAGGCCTAATGTGGATCTATAAACATTTCATAATAAAGCAGGACAGGTTGCTTACCTGTAACTGTAGTTCTTCGAGTGGTCATCTGTGCATTCACACACATATGGGTTCTCTGCGCCTGCGCTGAGATCGTTCGGGAAACTTCTAAAGCTGAGGTGAATTGGGCGGGAGCCCCTCCCCCCGCGCGTGTCCCTTAGCGCGGCTCCCGCCCATCTCCTCAGTTCCCTGAGACCGCCTATTGCGACCGTCGGGATCGAGGATAATATCGCAAACATTTGGTACCATAAAAAGAAATACGAACTCGGCATACACTTCGATATCGAGTAGGATAGTTAAAAACGGCCTCCCAACCCATTCCCTTTTGGTATCCATCGAACTCGATGAAGACACTGAGCGGGGAAGGAGGGCGGGTTGTGTGAATGCACAGATGACCACTCGAAGAACTACAGTTACAGGTAAGCAACCTGTCCTTCTTCTTCGTGGTCTCTGTGCATCACACACATATGGGTAGATTAGCAAGCTGACTTACCGGAGGTGGGTCGGTGTCGGTAGTCAGATGGTGACCGAAGACAGGACCGCCCTGCCGAATGCGTTCTGCTCTCTGGCTCGAACATCGAGGCGGTAATGCTGGATGAAAGTAGAGGGGGTAGACCAGGTCGCCGCCCTACATAAGTCCAGTAAAGGAATGCCTTTTCCGAAGGCTGTCGAGGTCGATAGAGCCCTGGTTGAATGGGCTATTACGGACCCTGGTAGAGAACGTCCAGCTAATTGGTAGGCAAGTTCGATAGTGTCCACTATCCAAGAGGATAGTCTTTGCTTGGATACAGAGAGGCCCGATTTAGGGGGGCCGTAGCACACAAAAAGTTGATTGGTCTTCCTTATCGATTCCGTACGGGCTTTGTAGAATAGTAGGGCCCGTCGGACGTCGAGGCTGTGCATCGACCTCTCGATCGTTGACGATGGGGACGGAAAGAACGTTGGTAGAATAATGTCCTGTCCCAGGTGAAATTCTGACACCATCTTCGGTAAGAAAGTTATGTCATGTCTTAGGACGACTTTATCTTTGTGGAAGGTTGTGGAAGGTGGGTCCACTCGGAGAGCATGCAGTTCACTCACTCTTCTTGCCGAAGTAATCGCTATTAAGAATAGTGTTTTGAACGATACCAGTCGCAGGTCTGCTTTAGCCATGGGCTCGAACGGTGGCTTTGTCAGAGCATTCAGGACCAAGGGTAAATCCCAACCTGGGACTATGTTGCGGACTGGAGGTCGAAGATTTTTAAGCCCCTTTAAAAATTGCTTGATTAATGGATGTACAAATAAGGACGTCCCCGTTGAGGCAGTTCTGTGCGCTGTCAGAGCTGCTAGATAGACTTTGATTGATGAGAATTTCAGGCCACGGGTTATTAGCGAGTGGAGGAAATCGAGAACGGTCGAGATCAAGCAACTCATTGGGTCTTTGCCTAAAGGTGAGACGAAATTAAGAAAGGCAGTCCATTTCCTGGCGTAGGAGAGCCTTGTGGAAGGCTTCCTTGCTGCTAAGAGGATCTCCTTCACCGCGTCCGATAGGTCTGTATCCGCTGCTATCTGATTCTCCAGGCCATTAGGTTTAGAGAACGTAGGTTGGGGTGAAACACTTTGCCTTTGTGTTGTGTTAATAGATTGTCCTGTAGTGGTAATGGGAGATAATCTCCCTGTGAGAGGTTAAGCAGGTGTGCAAACCAAGGTTGACGCGGCCACCGCGGGCATACTAGGATGCAATTGGTTCCGTCCCGAGCTATCTTGGCGATCACACGTGTAAGAAGTGGGATTGGGGGGAATAGGTAGTAGAAGTCGCCGCTCCAGGTCATCAGGAAAGCATCGGTGATCGAATTCGGGTCCGAGGCTGCCCTGCTGCAGAACATGGGGCACCTTGTGTTTTCGCTGGTGGCGAATAGGTCTATCCTCGGATGACCCCAGCGTTGGAACAGTGAGTTGGTCACCTTCCTGTCCAGCGTCCATTCGTGCGATTGCATCGACACGCGACTCAAAGTGTCTGCAAGTACATTGGATTTTCCTGCGATGTGGATCGCTACAAAGGACATTCCTCGAAGTAGAGCCCATTCGTAGAGCTGCATGGTCAGTCTTGTGAGGCGCGTCGATCTCGTGCCGCCCTGTTTGTTTATGTACGCGACCACCGTAGTGTTGTCGGTCACGACTTGAATGTGGCAGTTCGAGAGATATTGCTCTAAGGCTTGTAATGCTTTCCAAACGGCCATCATTTCCAGCCAGTTGATGTGTTTGGAAGCTTGTGTGGACGTCCATGTGCCTTGTACGACGTGATCGCCTGAGTGGGCCCCCCATCCCAGCAACGATGCATCCGTTGTTAATATGCGGTTCGGTATCGGAGAATGGAACGGTATGCCCGCGCTCAGATTCGACTCCTGTTGCCACCACCTCAAGGACTCTCTTACGGCTCGAGAAAGATATAGGCGGACGGATGATTTGTCTTTCTCTGGTTTGAACTCCTTGATGAACCATGTTTGAAGGGGTCGCATGCGAAGCCTCGCATATCGTACGACCGCAATTGTTGAGGCCATATGTCCTAGTAGGCGTTGGATCGTATGAGCGGAGCATATTGGCTGCTTTGAGGTCTTTTTTGCGAGTGTCCTTACTTGACGCACTCTGTCGTTTGGTAGATAAGCCCGACCTTCGAAGGCGTTTAGTTTCGCGTCGATGTACTGTATCTCCTTTACTGGTTGAAGGACCGATTTCTCCACATTCAGGCAGAGTCCCAGGTCCTCTAGGAGGTACAGGGTCTCTTCCAGAGCGTGCTGGAGCTCCCGTTTTGATTGAGCCACTAGTAACCAGTCGTCCAGGTACGGGAAGACGGTGATGCCTCTTGCCCGAAGACTTGCACAGACCACAGCCATACACTTCGTGAATACCCTTGGCGCGGTGGAAAGTCCGAATGGAAGAACCACGAACTGGAAGGTGTCGTCTCCTACTCGGAACCGAAGGTATTTTTGGGTGTCCTCGTGGATGGCGATGTGGAAGTACGCATCCTTGAGGTCGATGGATGCAAACCAATCGTTCCTTCGGAGTAGTGGGAGAAGCGATTGGAGTGTGACCATACGAAATCTCTTTGGTGGGATAAAGAGATTTACTGTGCGAAGGTCCAGGATCGGTCTGAGTCCTCCTCCTTTTTTCTTTACGATGAAGTACCTGGAGTACAGGCCGTCCTCCAAGTTTTCTGCGGGAACCGGTCGTATTGCTCCTTTTTGCAGGAGGTTCGACATCTCTTCTAGGATCACTCGAGTTGGACAGGTGGCCTTGATCCCGAGAAAAGGAGGGAGGGCTCCGAACTCGATCCTGTAGCCGTGTTCTACTATGCTCAACACCCATCGATCCGTCGTGATGGTCCTCCAGGACCGGAGGTGTTGATGAAGCCGGGAACCGAAGAGAGGTGCCTGAGGTGGTGGAGACGAGGTGATCGGCGTGCTGGTGTCGAGAGCAAGTTGAGCTGGAGGAGACAAGTCGGTCGGGCTGGTGACGGAGTCAAAGGCGCCGTCGAGTGAAGTCGCCCCCCCTTCACGAGCCTCTCGAGCGCTGTTGAGGGTATGCGCGTTGTGGAGCCTGCGGCTGTGGGGCTTGAGGCCGACGATTCCCACCTCGATACTGTCCGGCTGGCTGGTATTGCGAGGAAGGATATGGGAATCGGGACCAACGTCTTGGCCTGAATTGTTGAGATGGGGGCTGGCGGACAAGTCCCATCTTCTTGGCCGTCACTAAAGCCTTTTGGGCGGAGTCGAGGGAGTCGTCCGTGGTGGCGTTGAACAACCCTTCTCCGTCAAATGGCAGGTCTTGTATCTTCGCTCTATCATCGGGAGTCAGATTGGTAGAGCGAAGCCAGGCGTGTCTCCTCAAAGCCACGGATCCGATCATCGACCTAGCGTGGCTATCGACCTGATGGCGGGCCGTGTTCATTTGAAGGGCACCGATACTGGTTGCCTCCTTGATGTATTGCGCCGCCAGGTCTCTTTTGTCCTCCGGCAGATAATCACAGAGGTCTCCCAGCTTCTCCGTGATGAACATCTGGTATCTAGCTAGCAGGGCCTCATAGTTAGATACCTTCAGTCCGAGGGAAGACGAGGAATAGATCCTACGGCCGTAAGAATCTAATGTCTTACCCTCTTTGTCTGCCGGCGTCGTATGCTGTCTTCCCCCACGAGACTGCGCTGACTTAACTATGAGCGAGTTCGGGGTCGGATGGGAAAACAGGAATTTAGCTCCTTCTTCCTGGATTTTGTACATTGACTCCAGCCTCTTAGCTGTTGGTTTCGTAGAGGCCGGAGTTTTCCAGGTCTCCTGCACCGTCTCCAGCAGTGTTGGCAGGAAGGGAAGGAGCAGGTGGTTGGACTGAGTAGACTTCAGGACCGCGTAGATGTCGTCTTTTGCTTTCCCTTTCGCGGTTTTCGCCTCCACTCCTAGAGCTGTCACCATCCGGCTGACATGCTCTGAGAAGCTGCCCATGTCTTCCGAAGGGGAGATCGCTTCCTTGGATTCCACCCGTGCATCTGGTGAGGTGGAATGGGAGGAGGAGGCAACTGAGTCCGAGTCCGATACGTACGCCGATCCCGACGACGAACGAGTCGCGACGACAGGGGCGAGAATCGTCTGGGCAGTCGAGGTCGAGGCGGTCGGTTGGACTACGGTCTCGACGGGCGCCCGGAATACAGACATACTCTGCCTTGGCGCAGGAGATCTGGACCTATGTCCGCGCTCTCGAGGTGGGGAGCGTCGGTGTCGGTAGTAATGATCGCGCCTCCTCCGTTCCGGCGAGCCTCGAGATCGGGATCTGTAGCTCCTAGATCTCGAGTCCGAATAATAGGAACCCGACCACGACCTGTCATCGCGGCGACGGGAGTAGACTGATCGGGAGGCAGAATCCCTCGAGGTCGAATCCCGGCTTCGGTATCGGGGAGAGCGTGATGGTCTGTGCGCCCTCCGCTCCTCCTTAGCGTATGCTGCTGGGGGCGAGAGACGTGGTGGAGGACCCCTCGAGCCCGAACGGGGTCGTTCCATCGATGGCGAGGCCACAATTTCTCCCTCCGACAGGGAGGTGGTTATAGTCGGCGGTTGTTTGTTTGGGGTTTTCGAACCCGATTCTCGATCTCGAGGAGACATCGTCGAGATCGGTGGAGACTGGGGGGCAATCGGTCCCGTAGCTCGATCCCGAGCCCCAGTCATCGCTGACATTAGTAGAGCCGTGCGCTCTGAGACCTTCATGGCGGCTGAGGTAGAAGGCTCAGCGTCTTTACTGGGTTTGTCCGCCATTTTCTTTTTCAGGCGTTCCGCCTTATCTTTATGGGCCTTTTTCGCCAATTTCTTTGCCGCAGAAGTGTCTTTTGACGGCTTCTTGGCTGACTGGGATCCCCCAGGTTTCTCCTCCGGATCAGGCCCTTTAGCTGACAGAGACTGCTCCCACAGGAGAGCTCGCAGCTTAGTTTGGCGCTGTTTCCTGGCCTGTTTTGTAAAGGCCTGGCAGTCCTGGCAGGTCTCCATTTTATGGCCTTGCCCCAGGCAAAGCAAGCACAGCAGGTGCTTATCAGCGGGTGGGATTTTCGTCCCACACCGCTGGCATTTTCTAAAAGGTGCCTTCAGAGGCATAGTTAGAATTATAAAGAAGAGATTAGGAGATAGATGGATAAGATCGGGGGAGAGATACGGGTATAGTGAGAGTTTTTTTGTAATAATTTTTTTTTTTTTTTTTTTAAGGAGATAGACTAGTCGAAGAAAGAGAAAGAGAGAGAAGATTTTGAAGTAAAAGGGTGATAGTAAAGGCTAACTCAGCTGAATAACGACTCCGGAGAGAGAGTAGAAGAACCCGACGACTACACGCAATGGCGGTCGAAGAGGAACTGAGGAGATGGGCGGGAGCCGCGCTAAGGGACACGCGCGGGGGGAGGGGCTCCCGCCCAATTCACCTCAGCTTTAGAAGTTTCCCGAACGATCTCAGCGCAGGCGCAGAGAACCCATATGTGTGTGATGCACAGAGACCACGAAGAAGAACAATAGACAGTGTGAGAAACAGATAATTTTAGGTGGATTTCTATTCTAGGTTTATGCTCATAATCCAACACATTTTAATACAATTTTTGAATTAGACAACATAAGTGCTGTTCAAGCTTCTCTGCCTTACACTTTTACATGTTTGAAAATGAGTTCAACTGGTTCAGAGAAGCATGTTTCAAAGAGTACCAAATCATGTCTAATATTTTGGATTCAACTTGTTTTTTTACCTAAAAATGCATCAAGTTTCCTCAGTCAGCTTCACTGACTGTACTATTCTGCATCTCTGATTTGAAATTTCATTCTTAGGACGTTGACGTGATACCATCTTTTCATTAACCTTTATGTCCTTCCCACATAGCTTCCCTTTGGTGCAAAAGTCTCAGTTTATCATGGCAATACTTATTCCTTAGTAGTTTAACTGAAACATCTAGCATTCTATTCTATCCCAAACTCTACAGAGCTCTAGTCCTTGTTATTGGCAATGTTACTGTATCCATGTAAGAAAAGATCAGCAGACAACATGCAGCTTTTCTCTGCTGGGTACTTTCATAACACAAGTAGGCAGATACATTTAACATTTGATAATTAAACTTCTACCAGTACAGTATTTTTCCATGTATAAGACTATACTTTTTCCTAAAATTGTTAGACTAAAAATTGAGGGTTGTCTTATACATGGAAGTAAGCCAAGGAGAGAACCGCGTGGTTGCGAAACTGCCCAGTGGGGGGCGTCTTATACATGGGGGCGTCTTATACACGGAAAAATACGGTATTTTGCCGTTTCAAAGAAGCATTCCTGCACTTACATTTCTTGCAAGATGGCAGATGTATAAACCTTTCCCATCTTACAATTCTGGCCACACGCAAAAGTGACTTAAAACTGTAAAGTGGGAAATAGTGAAACAAACATTGTAGATTTTAAGAAATGAATTCTGCAAAGCAAACATACCAGGGCTATCTGCTCTACTTCTCTAAGCAAAAAAAGTTTGTAAGGCAGGCTTACCAAGCTTGGTGGCTATAAAGTGAACCTCTTTGGGTGTGCAAATCTCTCTCATGATCAGGTTACCTGCGCCTTGGAGCTTCTGGAGAATCTGCAGGAGCAACTCCCCGGGCCACAGAGGCCAAGAACTCTTGCCTCTTCTGCTGTACAAGGCAGGCTGCACGGATAATTTTATGACGAGGTGTACGAAGGTAAGGCCTGTTCACCTTCTGAGCAAGGTCCTCTGTCACCATTTCTAGGTCTGTCTACAACAGAAAATAAAGGCTCATGTCAACTCCTTACAGGATGAGTAACAGAATAATTTTTAGCACCCAATATCAACTACAAAAAATAGCTGTCAGCTGCAGTTGTCTTTTGTAAATTTCATTTTTATGCTGGTGTTTGTTGTTTTTTAGAGTGTTTGTTGATGCGATTTTACTGTGTTTTTACCACCATATTGATTGTTATTATGTGTTTTATTTTTGTGCGCTGCCTTGGGAGGGCTCCTGCCCTGAAAGGTGGCCAAGAAATATTTTATAAATAAAAAAATAAAAATAAAAATCAATAATGAAGGTAGATAGAAATGCATGGATGCTTGGTAGTTGTTGACCAGCTTTACCATGCCTTGCCTTGGGAAGCCTAAGTGCTTTCAAAAGGAAAAAAAAACCACCCACATTTTTATCAGACATGTTTTTGGTAGCTGTAATAAAAATGAAGTTACTTTAAGAGCATATTAAAATGTTTAATGATCATCTATATATAGTGAATTTCAAGTGTACAAAGCACTTCAAATACATTCTTAGGGCCAGTGCAGATGTAACAATGCTGTCATGAACTAGGATGCAGGGACTAGGAGTAAGCCATGGGAACGTAAGAACATACCCATGCCAGAGCAGACCAAAGGCCTATCTAGTACAGCATTTGGTTTGCCCTGTGGCCAACCAGATGCCCATGAGAACCCTACAGGCAGGGCATGAGTGCAACAGCACCCTTCCAGGCATGTTCCACTGGAATTGGCATACAGAGGCATACTGCCTCTGATACTGGAGGTAATCTATAGTAACTATGACTAGTAGCCATTAATAGCCTTATCCTCCTTGAATTTGTCTAATCCCCTTTTAAAGCTGTCCAAGTTGGTGGACATCACTACATCTTGTGGTAGCAAATTCCATAGTTTAACTATGCTCCCAGCCCCTCCCGTCATGCACACTTTTCTCCTCACCATGGTTAGGCAATACATCTAACATTAACCATGGTTAACACAAATCTGGTCATGCTCTGAAGCTAATTTTGGAGACTCCAAGGGCTGAGTCCTGATTCTGTAACCTCACATTTTCCATTATATTAACATAAAGAATGCACATCTCACTATGCCAGCAGAGCATCGGTAGGCACTTAGGATGGATGACAACAACACAACACACTAAAGCACAATCCATCTGAGTTAAGTGCCTTTAAGAAACTTTTATTTGCATGGGAGGGTTAAGTCTGTGCTTAAATCTCTCTCATTGAAGTTAATGGATTTATGTGTGCTCATCTTTGGCTGGAGTGTGTCCTAAGAATTCAAACCTTAGGAAAATTACTTGGACAAGCATCAGTGAAAGATCTATTCTATATTCACATCCAGTAAGCTGTAAAATATTAATTGCATAAGAATCCACCACTGGGGCATCCTTTACCTGCATAAGTTCAAATATTTCTTTCTTTGTGCTTTTCGGTTCTAGAAAGAATCCATATGGGTAAGAACACTTCAGGATGCGTCGAGTTTTGAGGAGCTCTTGTACTGCATCTTCAATGAATGTAGTATCTGGGCAACCTCCTTCAGCTGCAAAAAGAAGTTCAGGCATTGCAAAAAGTGTTTTGGTACCCATCTGCTGATGTGATGCCCTTTCAAAAGCAGGATTTCTTCTAAACTAAGTATAAAGTAGGATGTTTGTGTAAAATTAGGGCTGCTTCTCAAATAAATCCTATTCTAGACATCTAATAGGAATAGTTATATGAACAGATTCACTATTTGACTGCATTCAGATTTCTCAATGCACTAAACTGCAGTGACATTGGCCCAAATCCAAAGAAAGCTGATCACACTAAAGCCTCATTGAGATTAATGGAACATAAATTTCTATGATAGAGTTATATCTCTAAGAGATACCTTTCTGTGCAAAAACCTTGATTTGGATCCAGATTAAGTTAGCTGCACTTGGTTCCCATTGAAACTTCTAACACTGTTTTCAGTGGGATCTAAGTACAACTAACTTGGTCTGAATCCAACCCTGTTTTCTGTTTTCTGTTATTTACCAGCAGAAAACCAAACTTACACTTTCCATTTTTGGCAGGCAACATTGCGCCAAGAGCAAGAATAAAATTATGTCACTTCTGGAGGATAACAGTTGAAAGGATATAAATGAAAGTAGTTGGCAGGAGCTTCCCTAGTACACTAAAGTTCAATAGCTTTATGAAGATCCATGGGCCAGGAGGAACTTGCTCCCACTTTTCCTCATAGGCTCATAACCCTTTTATTTTTCAATAGCACTCTCCTTGTGCTACATTGCAACCTGCTGATTCATATGAAAGTACTGTAGCTAGCAAGATGGTGCTGGAGAGGTGCTACTCAGAAAAGAAAGGGGGGAAAGCACCACAACATGCAGCCACAGATTCTAGTCATCTCCTTAAAGCTCCTGTTTTTGTGATGTTTATCCTCTTGACAAGTGCCTTCAAATAACTCCACATTACATTTGGGGGCCAAAGGAAGAGTGGCTAGTTCAACACTATGCTCTACAGAAGTAGGTCTAGGGATAGGACACCAGCTACCTCCCTGTTAACTATGCTTTCTGTTGTGTCCATGCCCTATGGGGCCATGGCAGATCTTACACTTCACAGTGGATAAGGTGGTGAAAATGTTATTATTTTTATTTACTGGACTTCTAAACTGCCTTTCAGCATAAATGTCATGTAGAACATGTACATGAAAAACAGAATGTGTGCCAGGGCAGCGGCAGATCTGAGTAGCCAAGTATGGATAAACTGTATAGAAGCTAATTGCTCAAGGAAGGATAAGCTGTATGAAACTTAAGTTTCTTGCTAATCTTGAGCGTCAGTGCAAAGAAAAATGAAGGAAAGCAAGTGGCAGCTTGACATCAGCCTGTTTGGTATATCAGAGAAGAATTTATGACATCTGGAGTGCGGTATTAGCTGATATAATGTCATTGCAGAGAATATCACTTTTAGACAATAGAAGACACAAACCCAATGCCATATAATACAATATAATGTATTAACCCATTAACCAAAGTAAGAAAGTCAAACCATAAAAATGCTCACCTTGGAATGAACAAAAGTAGCCATCAGAAATAACTGGTTTTTGAAAAACTTTGATACAAGTTCATTATTCTGAGCGCCAGAAGGTATCACAAAAAATACTGATACACTTACGTCCACTGAGAGCTCTACTCAGCTGCTCCATCTTTTCTTTGGCTGTTTTGAGAAGGCGCTGTTCTAGCTAAAAGTAGGTGGGGGAGGATAAAGAAAATGTGATAAACTTGATGTTTTGAACTAATAAAACTGGAAAACAATTTTAAGGAACTATTTACAACCATACTTGATAGCTGAGCTCATGGTTCTTAAACCTTGTGTAATAGTGCATAAATCTATCAAGTTCTTGAAATCTTTTGTGTTTCTTTTCGGCCTGCAAAATAATTGTAGGAAATAAAAAGAAAAAACATTATCAATTTACTAGGTTGATCTGAATTTAACACTCATAGGTGAAAGCAAGTCTGCAATCAACCATTTAATCTGTGAATAGTAGGGTTTTATTCACAAACAGCATGGTAATCAGCCAGCCAGAAATACAACTTACAGAATTCAAAATAAGATAGAGCTGTGACAAACTTGCGTAACAACTTTGTCCTCAATATATAAAATGATTTTTTTTAAAAAATAAAAGGAATAGACAGGATGCTTGAGCCTCTCCTATTTACTAACTACAACTATAGATACTGATTGAGTACTACAGGATGAGGGAGGCACTCTGTAGTCCACAAAAATGCTGTCATTTTTCCTCTCCTCTTGTAGTCTGCTACAGTGGGTGGCAGCCTTAAAACAACAGCCTCCTCTACTTGCCCAATCCTGCTGCTTTCAGATCCTGGACAAACCCAAAATGTATAAAATCCTCCCACATGGTGATTTTCTGTGTTCATGATTCATTTTGGTTTGGGCAATGAGTGAGCATATCTTTATTCTGAACAGGTAAAACTGAATTTTTTTTGTTGTTGTTAAGACACTGCTCTAGTTCAGATTCAAGAAAGACCTCCAAATCATGATCCAGTTCTGTTCTGGTTCGGAGGAATAACAAAAAAAGGTTTGATTCAGGTTTCAGTTTTGAACTGGTTTTTACTTCCTGACGGTTGAATTGAGTAAGTAGGAGTCTGCGAATTTTGGCTGGCTTTTGGTCACTACTGACCCCATCCTTCCCTAATGCTTTTGACATACACAGAAGATGTAGGTGAAGGGCAGGGTCTTTCCTCTCACTCTGATGTATTTTGGAGGCATTCAGGATGCAATCATACGCACATGTTCCTGGAAATAAGACCTACTAAACCAGTGGGACTTGATGCTGAGTAAACATGCAGAGAGAGGACTGCACTGTCACAATGTCTCCAAAGCACAGTGGAAAGTCAGAAAAGAGGCCCTGCCTCTGCCCTGAATTCCAGACTCACGGGAGATGAGGGGTCGATTGCCAACTCCGTGTTGTGCTGCTGAGCATCTCTGAAGAGCAGTGTGAACTCAAGAGATGAGTGATATTTGCCAGAACATTTGGGGACCCCTGATTAGCAGTATATGGAGTTTCAGGAAGATGAAATTTCAAATAGGTAAATTCCTCTCATAGGAAGGAAGACAGAAAGAACTACCTTTGTGTTTTCTAAAAACTGGTCAGTTTCTTACCTCTGCTGTCATTTCCTTAGACTGTTCCTCTACATGTTGGATTACTTCATAGCGAGTACATCTATAATAACCTCCAGTGGAAGAACTATGCTTCTTCCATTCTTCAAGGCAAATCCAACAGAAGTCATATTTACACTTCAAAAGGAAAAAGAGAACTAATGTCTTAATCTGGTTGTGTCAAAGATTTCCAGCAATGAGTTCTAGAGCATTACAGCAACAGAAATTCAGCATGTTTTCCTCACACAATTATTCAAAGGTTATACTGCCTCTTGAAAGTTTGGCTTGAATCCTAATTCTGACATAACATTTAGTAAATACAGAAGTGATTCTTCTGAGCAAAAACACATAAAATGCATCATCCAAATGGCTCATTCATATCATTAATTCACAGAGGAACCTGTGAATGGCATCTATCCAGGATTTAGTCTTAGTTCACTAGTAACTGTTAATAACTACGTCCTGGTTCAGGTGTAGTTCAGTGTTACGTGAATGGATGCAGTTTGATGTTATGTCTGAAGCAGGCCAAACTGTTTGATCTTGGCTTGTTTTAATAACCCAACCACATTTTGTTTTGGTTTGGACGTAATGCCAGACTGCAATTAATTTAAACTAGGAAGCTGATGTTTCTAATCTCTTTCTCATGACCATGAAGGGGGGGGCGGGAACTGTGCAACCCTGAGACTTGCCCAGGCTCATTCATCTGAACCAGGCCTATGTGAGAGCTCATTTGAAGCCAAAAAAGGAAGTGACACAGCTGCAGAATGATGCTCAAAAATGGAGAGATTTATTGGAAAATGTGGTATACCCCAAATTCCCCTCTCTACTCCCAATAGTTCCAAAGCTACTCAGGCTTTCCCATGACTGCTATTGACATAGCAAAAAACAAAACAAAAACTATGAACTTTGATTACACAATTTATGCTATGTCTAGTTTGGCCCTGAAAGGAACAGTGTTTAGACGATTGTCTGAATTCAGTCTCCATGTTTAGCATGCTATGTAGGTGAAGTGACCTACATACATACATACATCAGACTCCTTCTCAAACAGGACTGGGACTGCTATTGATGTTACCAGTTAAGAAAGGAAGAGTGCAAGAAAAGATACTCTCACCTTGTCCAGCAATTAACACACTGCTAGTTTTTGAGATGAAGCAAGAGACTTATCATTAAGAGTGGGTACCATGAACCCTATTTTTAAAAAGGCACAAAGTAAACTTATTCCTAATATTTTTATGAGAACTACAGCATTCTTTCAACAGTCTTTGCTTACTTTTGCACACTGCATATGGTTGCAGCCTTCATTCTTCTGAATTGGAGATTTGCAATTGGCGCATGGCTTAGAGTTTGTGAGTAACCATAAGCAGTTGGCAGCATCTTCATAAGCCTCACTAACTCCCACAACTTTGAAGAGGGAGAAAAAGTTAAGGCTTTATGTATATAATGTTGTATTAAAAGCAAAAATCACTGCATTTCCTAAATTTTCCAAATGTGTAATTAGGGTATTAGGCTCCTTCCAACTCTATGATCTATGAAATCTATGAAAATATATTTGAAATTATCCTGAGTCCTTCTAGGGTGAGAAAGAATTTCAAATATTTTTTTCCATAAACCAGTACTATGAGGCAGGTACTACAAAAATGTATAATAAATCAAATAGCAGGACCTAAATGGTGAAAGACAACATACCGTCCAAAGCTTAGCTGCAAACCCATTCTGTCTGCCAGCTTTTGCAACATTTCCTTATAATTTGTTACATAATTTTTAACAAGCTGTTTACTTCCATAAGACATTCCACCAAATTAAAAAGCACTGCTTGCATTTGGTTTCTGCAACTCCCAGCAAGAAACAGTAGTCTATGTAGATTACCGTATTTTTCCGTCTATAAGATGCCCCCATGTATAAGACGCCCCCCACTGGGCAGTTTCGCAACTGCGCGGTTCTCTCCTTGGCTTACTTCCGTGTATAAGACGACCCTCAATTTTTAGTCTAACAATTTTAGGAAAAAGTATAGTCTTATACATGGAAAAATACTGTAATATAGAGTAGTTGACATTTTGCTTTTCCAGTTACATTTTAGTTTCAACTCCCCATACTTACTTTAAAGTAACTTGTACCCTACAGTAACTTGTGGATACCAGATTCATTCCTTTTCAGTCATTAAATTCTGCCTCTTCAATATAACCTAAACAAGGCCACATCTTATTTATTTTTGTCATACTTAAGCTGTTTCTAACTTAGGTCTGCAATATTCATTATGATTTCATGGGTTCGATCCAGGGTCTGCCTTCCACTGATGGAAGGGTTCTGCTCATGAAAGTGCCTCTACCCGCTTTTGGGGGATCCCCCTACCCCACAACTCACCCCATTCAACAGGGCCCCTCAATCCTCTGTGTAGCATTGTCAGGTGGCTGGACTGGCTGCTGTGGGGAGGGGGGGGAAGGAACTCCAGCCTAGTTGCATACACCTATATCTGGATCCTACCCCCTGTGAATACTGATTTTAAGTCTAACATTTCAAAACCTTTCACCCAAATCAGAAGTTCAGATGGCTCAATAATAAAAATGTGAGCCATGCTCTACAGAAAACTTTGGCCAACCAGCCAAGATCAATTCGAATCCTCTGCTGCTTACCTGTGCATTATTAATGCAACTTCATCTTATTAGCCAAGTTTGAGAAACCACAGTTTCTCCTCACCACTCATATCATCTCTCCAGCTTGTTCACAATCCCCTTAGGCAGTGAAGCTCTCTATTCTGGAAAGAGGCTATTCTTCCTTACTGGTACATAACAATTTTATATTATATAATCACACAGAATTGCTACAAATTGAATAAAAAAGACCATAATGGCCATTCTTACGCTCTTCAGGTTTCATCTCTGTTATCTTCTGCAGCCAGTTTTTCCATGTTTCACAGTCACAAGGTTCATGTGCTTCACCTAAACACTCCCTGAAAAATTGATCCAAAGCTTTAAATTGTGAAGATCGAACTCCTTTATGTTTGTTTTTTTAAAAAAACCCCACTCAGTTTAAAGAATGTGAGTTTTTAATCAGGGCAAGAAAGCAAAATTCATAAGTTTAATTTTATAAAACTTCAATTACATTTTGCGAAGATGCCAAAGTATGCTTCCAAAGAGCTGATGGAAGTACAGACGAACAAATCAGAAAGGATATCCCAAGCTATGTTTACCTTTTTCTTGAAATACCTGAGAGTAGCATACCTTGTGAGCACTTGTACAATATGAGGATCACATGCAGCACTGCTGTCATTTTCAATTTCTCAGAAGCCAGAAAGCTCCATGGAGAGCAGAAAGAGAAGAGTGGTCTTTCTCCTCTTTCAGGACTCCAGCAATCACAGGGACTTTTTTGGGAACAGGAAGAAGCTCTTAAATTTGCCTTGTTACTCAGAAGTGTTATATAAACAAGTCCATCATGGGCAGAATGGAAAGTTGGACATACCATGAAGTGGTCTTCCGGTCAGTGAGGTGTGGAGCAGGGAGTCCCTCCCTGTGTCATGCATATAAATAGGGGGGGGGGTGATTTTCTTGTTACAGGATTCTTGTTACAGTTCTTGTTTCTTGTTACAATTGCATTATTTTTGCCCTCCACCCCCGTTAGTTAGGGATTCTGCTCAATTCCCTCCATTTTTCTATCTATGTTGCAACGGTTAATTTAGTTTTAGCAGTTATTTTGAAGTGTTACAATTTTCAAGCTCTTCTGGTAGCTAACACTCCTAAGAACTGACAGAAAAGTGATAGAGAGAAAAGGCCTATGCTCTCAAAGAAACTGGGAGCGAATGGTTAACCCTGCTCTTCTGTAGGGGGCAGGGCAAAGACTGAGAGGGGGTTCCTCCCATTCCTATGGCATACAACTTTGATGTGATTGGCACTGCCTTCTACAGAAGTGAGAGTTAACGCTTTCCTCCCTGCTCCACTCCCTTGCTGACTGAAAAGTATCTACCCCTATCTTAGAACATACCTCACAGGCTAATTCAAGAACTACTGTAGGAATTAGGGAAGAGCAGATCTCTGATGGGTGGAGAGGTGTGGCAATGGATAGGAGCAGGTGTCTTGATTCAGGGTCCCTGTAGCAGTGGGGCATGCATCATATCAGATGTGAGGCAGGCTCTAAAATATCCCTGTCTGCACTGTATGTTGCCAACTGTCAAGCTAGACGATGATGTAGGATCTTTGATAGGGCTCTAGTATTCATGCCACAGTAACATTCAAAAACCCAAGGCATCAGTGTCCTGGGTGCTTTATACAGTCGTTGCAACCTTCTAATAGCTCAGGGAGGAATGGTCTTCTGTAACTAGGGTAAATTCCACTTAATAAAACACTGTTTTCTGACTGATGAGAATATGCAATGTATTCCTTTCTGTTTTTAACTGGATATAGTCCCTTATCAGGAATGAAGATAATTTTGATGAAAACAACCCATGAGTTCATCACATATTTCCCAGATTATTACTGCTAGTTTAAAGAGAAGCAATAAGATTTCTGGAGTGGAAGATACACTGGTTCCAGATGGTGCCTGGGTGTAGATGTGTCAATAAGATTTCCAGACTGGTCACGACTCACTCTTTTTTATGGGAAATACAGCAAAATAGCTTCAGACATCTGCCACACATCCAACATACAAAAAGTAAAACAACTAAAATTAGTACTATTTCAGAATTATAGCTTCATGGAAGAACCTGCTGTATTAAAAGGAATGAAAGGAATTTTCTCTGGATCAAATGACAGAGATCCTTTTGAAATGCTTTTTTTGTAAGTAACAGAATGGCCACATAATCAATCTCCTGCTCATCAGACAAAGGACCAGAGCCATAAAGGAAAACGTAAGAAGGAAAATAGTAACAATCAGCCTTGAGTGCTCCTTCTGCTTTGAATTTATGCTAAAATAAAGTCTGTCTCTCTCTCTCTCTCTCTCTCTCTCTCTCTCACACACACACACACACACAGAATGTGCATAAGATTTGGTGAAATCCTGAGTGAAACTGGGCTGCTTCAAGAGATTCTGAAGTTCCCGAAGGTGAACTGGGTTTCCCTCCGAAGTGACCAGACTTGAAACTGAACCATCCTAAAGCTACTCAGGGCTTTGGAGGGCTGCAGAATGGTACTCCTGTGTTCAAGGCTTCTCTCTGATCCTTTTGTTATTTCTCTCTCAGCTGAGAGCAGTAACATGTTGAAGAGCTTTGTGTGAGAGGAACTGTTTGTGGCTGGTGCCTGTACTTACTCCTTCCCGATTCTTTATCCTCCTTATTCCAACCAATCCTCCTTATTCTAACTTCCCAGTCCTTTCCCTAAATCCCTCCCTTTCTTTTTCATTCCATCCATTCACACTGATCTTCCTTTAAAACTTAAGTTTCATTTCTTCTTGGTGTTGCGTGTTAGTCTCCCTTAAAACTAGTCATATAGTTTTATATATGTGTCATTTTCCTTCCCCCCGCCCCCATTCTTCCCTGCCCCATTTTGGCTTTAATTCTATAAATTTTTATTGTGAAACAAGTTTTGTGTCTCTTCCCACCCTAAAATCAACTTTGATGATACCTAGCAGAAAAGCCCCTGCACCTATTCTTCAGTAATTTGCCAGGGTTCTTACCAAGGGGCAGCTCTACAAGTCTGCTGTTTTCACAGCAATCGCACACCAAACAATAGACAATAGGGGGGATTAGAGATGTGTTGTTGGTTTTTTTACCATCCTAAACCAGTAAAGACTCTCCTAGCACAAAACGCACTGCACCTATCTGTCTGAAATTTGGCAGGCTTTATCCCCACCAAAGGGGCAACTATGCTGTCAAGTGTCATCCAATTCTGTCAAAGAAAGAAAGAAGCATTACTAACCAGCAGAAGAGATGCCCTTTCCCACAATCCACAGCAGGGGCTCTTAACAATGTGAAACTAAGCGCTTCTGAACCTGTCGTATTTGACCCTTGTCTTGTTAGCCTGACTGCTCTTTCGCAGGCTGGTGTAGGGCACCATTTAATAGAAGGATTATTTTCAACAAAGGCCTAAAAGCAAAAAGGGGAGATGGAGATTAGTTATCATTTTGGATCAAACCTTTCTAACTGATACAAAGTTTAATTTGATGATGTAAAATCTTTGTGGTTTACAGCAGGTATAAGACCTAAAAGAGTTATAAAAGATAATCCAGCTACATAGTTTTAGTTATTTTCTATAGCAATGTGCAAAACTCAGCCAAAGAACTATACAGTACTAAACATTATGTAAACTATTTTGAATAGTAATGTCTTTTTATGGACAAAGGTAGAACACCCAGATAAGGGTTATCTGAGCCAAGCAAAATCTTAATATACTATGGTTAGGAAATTTAATGTAGATATGGAGAGAAATACTAATTCTCAATTGTGGTTGAATACTAATTGGAGAATTACACAGTTAACCACCTGTAGTCATAACGAGGCAATGAGATTAAGGTATCAGAGCAGTGTGGGATGAAAACAACATTACATATGGGCCATCTTTATGGGAAACACCCCATATGATGAGTGACAGCTGGTGGATATCGCTGGGATCCAAAGAGGGGCTTTGGTTCACGAAAGAGGCTTGCTCTAGTCTTCTCAAATGCAAAGGAATTCCAGGATCACGACTGACATGTGACCACAAACATGAAAACAGACTGAATCATAACGCTTCTATACATTCAGCTAACATAGGGCACCCAGATGGCGGCAGAGTGAAAATGTAATTTGTCTTCCAATACAGTAGCCATTATTAGTCACTTTGGGCAGCAACTGTCAAGGAAAACAAGGTACTAATTTTTAAATAAATTTCATTCATACTTAATATTCCTTAAAACAGTTATTTTAGAAAGCCTGTCTAAAAGGAGTTAGAATAATCAGCTCAGACAGATGCTTTAGCCACATGCTAATAATCTGACAGTTTACCTTAATATCAAATTGTAGGTAACGTTTATCCATCTCCTTGGAAACCACACTTTCTATGATCTCCACTGGAACAAGCTGGAAGCAATCATATGCTGGGCAAAAAATATTGTGGGCTTCACCCTCTTGAATCTTCATATTCAAAAACCTAATACATATACAACAGGAATGAAAATGAAATATTAATTCAACAAAACTATGGAGCAAAAATTAGTTTCAAGTTGACTTGTTTCAAGCAAACCATAGTTAACATTAACTACAGTTTTTTGCTTTAGACTACATGACAAGCTGTGGTTAAGCAAAAATGGAAGCAAAAGGTTCCAAACTCATCTTTGTGGCTGTGCTGGACACATGGAGTGGAGAATATGTAAGCCCTAGGCTTGCTGAAGTTTGTTCTCATCACACTAAACTATAGTTTAGCATCAGAGTCCCCAATGTGCTGCCCATGGGCACCAGGGCACCCCCCAGACACTTCCCTTTGGCACCTGAGGAGGCCTCTGCCCCTCCCCTTTAATTTTATTTTTAATCTTGGGCTGTCGGCAAACCAAACCAGGGCCTTTAGTAGTCCTCTCCCTTTCTTTCCCTCGGAATACAGAGCAGCTGGAGGCTAGGGCTTTGCTTTCCAGCGCATCCATCCAAAAATGCCTTTTAAAAAAAAGATGGGGACCTCTTGCTGCCTGGTTAACCTGGGGAGATAGTGGGGAGTCAGCGGGAGTGGGGGCCGTGAGTAGCATCCTTGGAGAAGGACAGCAGGCGGAGGTGGGAGCAGCGCACAAAAGTGTTTTTTCCAGTGTTTTGCTTGTTTATTTGTGTGTGTGCGCAAACTCAGAATCTTTGCTTTAAAAGGTTTACGTTTCCATTCTGGGCCATCTCATTTGTGATGACAACAAGCATTTACAATAGAAATAAAACTGCCTTTAGAACAGAATCCTAGGTTGTATAACCTTATTGGCCCTCAGGGTTGTATCCAGTGTTGGCTGGGGGTCTGGGAGTTGCACATGCATGCGCCTGCACCAAACACACACTCTTCTTCCTTCTCCCCCACACCCCCATCTCAGCATGCAGGGATGGAGAAACTTCACCACCACCCACTCCTTGCCCACTGAGATCGGGGATTGCTGGCAGGGTGGGGTCAGGATGGAGGTGAACACCTGTCCACTGAGATGGCTGTTTCTTCACCAATACTGGTGGTGGGAAAACTGATCTCGGAAGCGGGATCAGATCTCCAGTGAAACTGCTGCCCTAGCGCTGCTAATAGCAGCGCTGGAACAGAGGTTTTCCCTCCACAGTCCAACTGACGAGCTGGGCTGTAGGGAAAAATTGGAGGGGTCCTACTGGATATGTCGGTTGCATCGGGAGCAGCCAGAGCTGCATGTGGCTTGTGCATCCATGGTATAGAGAAGGGCAGGCAACATGCAGCCTGCATGTTTTGCAGCCCCCCAGAGCTGCCCTGGCACCAGCAAAACCCTCACATTTTCCCTTTAAAACAAGATGTGCTGAGAGCCTTGTGACTTTTTGTGCTGCCTACATGCTGCCAGATTTCAGTGGTGGGTTTGGTGGTGGGGTGTGTGTGTGGGGGGGGATTGGGGGGGGGACTGGCCCCTGGAGGTTGCCCAAATCTGGTCTAGAGTCTTTCCATGAACCAACCAACATAAAAAAGCAAACTATATTATTATTAGTTTACTGATTATGGTAATTTTCTCTGCAGTGGAAATAATTTTGTACAAAAAAATGCCTAAATGTATACTTACGCCTCCCAACATGCTCTACAAAACTCATGTCCACAAGGCATATCCACTGGGTCTTCAAATACAGAAATTGTACACATACAAATTTCACACTGCAGATAAGGAACAGAATTATATAAGAAAAAAATTATTTTTGAATGCCATATAAGGAACTCTTATGAAATATCTAACAGTCTAGTCTGAGATGTGACATCCTCTTTTTTGTAATTCCTACCTTCTTTTTCTTTATTTCATTTATATCTTCCCTTTCCTCCAAGGACCTCAGGGCAGCATAACATGATTCTTCCTACACTGCATTTAATCCTCAAAACAATCCTGTGAGGATGGTTAGGCTGAGATAGTGAATGGCCCAAGGTCACCCAGCAGATTTCATGGGATTTAATTTGGGGTCTTCCCAGACCTAGCCTGACACCCTCATTACTGCACCATGCTGGCTCTTTTCAGACTCGTGTCAAATTCTGCATCATTATTTGTGACTTAAGATCCCAAATTATGAATCCTAAGGTATGTATTTTGTATTCTATTTTGTACGTGTGAGACAAGTGGCTTGTGCTTGAGAAAGAAGGGGTAGATGTGGTAGGGTAGCATTCAACAAACAGAGATGCAGTGACAGCAGGGCAGACTTCCTCATCACTAGCATGTAATGCTACACTCTTGGAGAAGAGAAACAGACTAGTGTGAGAACAAGTGGGACCTGCAGCAAAACTCTACTCTCCCCCCACCCCTAACCCCATTTTTTGGGTGTGTCCCCCCCCCAACTGACACTCTACATTCAATGGCAAATGAGCATGTACAGTCCTCATTGGGCTGTTTTGGTTCCCCCCCCCCGCCCCCCATTGAGCACAAATCTTAATAATGTTACAGCTGCAGATTATTAAAAAGAGACAGTTTTCCAAAAGGGCTTTTCCAATTATAATGAAAAGACCTTTCATATATTAAAGTTGTGCTGATCTTACTGGTGCAAACAAGTCTACATAGTAAGGTTCCTTATAATCTATCAGAACATTAGTGGGTTGACCTTTAAAATGGAGACAAAGAGAATGTTGTTTCCTGTGGGGGGAGGGTGACATTAAGCAGGGCAAGGAGAATTTAAGTATGGTCAATAAACCAGATAGAAGTGAAAAGCTAGAATTTTCTACAGAACTGTTAACATACCTCTATGCAAATTTTGCCACAGAACCCACCACAATTTAACCTGCATCTAATTGTTAGATCACACTAATTGTTAGATCTCAACCATCTCACTCTGGTTCCACCAAATACAGACAAAAATCTATTATGTTGTCCTTCACATAGATGTGGACAGTACAAAGAGACAATCAATCCAATGTTATTTATAAAATTAAAGAAATATTTCTTATATTAAGAAAGTAATAACCAGATGTCTATGGGAAGCCCACAAGAAGGAAATGACCAGAATAGCACCCTCCCACTCACGTTCCCCAGCAACTGGTATTTAGAGCCAGACTGCCTCAGATAGCGGAGGTAATATATAGCCATCATGACTAGTAGCCATTGGTAGCCTTGTCCTCCATAAATGTGTCTAATCCCTTTTAAAGCTGTGCAAGTTGGCAGCCATCACTACATCTTGTGATAGAGAATTCCATAGTTTGACTATGCACTGTGTGAAGAAGTAGTTCCTCTTCTCTGTCCTGAATCTCCCATCATTCAGCTTCATTGGATGATCCCAGGTTCCAGTAATGTAAGAGAGGGAGAAAAACCTCCCTATCCATTTCCTCCACACCATGCATAATTTTGTACACCTCGATCATGTCCCCACTTCCTTGCCTTTTTTCTAAGCTAAAAAACATTCCTCATAGGGGAGTTGCTTCAGCCCCTTGAACATTTTAGCTTGCCCTTTTCTGCATGTTCTCCAGCTGTACAATACCCTTTTTGAAGTGCAGTGACCAGAGGACAGGTTGCTTACCTGTAACTGTGGTTCTTCGAGTGGTCATCTGTGCATTCACACACATATGGGTTCTCTGCGCCTGCGCTGAGATCGATCGGAAACTTCTTTAGCTGAGATGAGCCGGGCGGGAGCCCCTCCCCCTCGCGCGTGCTCCTTAGCGCGGCTCCCGCCCGTCTCCTCAGTTCCCTGAGACCGCCTATTGCGACCCTCGGGACCGAGGCTGATTCAGGAAAAAGGGCTTCACTACACCTCCTCGAACTCGATGGTTACGAGATCGATAGAAAAACTCCGAACCCCGATGTAATCGAGATCGACTAAAAAACACAACGAAATTGGACCATCCCATTTCCACCTGGGTATCCATCGAACTCGATGCAGACACCGAGAGGGGAAGGAGGGCGGGTTGTGTGAATGCACAGATGACCACTCGAAGAACCACAGTTACAGGTAAGCAACCTGTCCTTCTTCGTGGTCTCTGTGCTTCACACACATATGGATGGTAGATTAGCAAGCTGACTTACCGGAGGTGGGTCGGTGTCGGCAGTCAGATGGTGATCGATGATAGTACCGCCCTGCCGAATGCGTTCTGCGCCCTGGCTCGAACGTCGAGGCGGTAGTGCCGGATAAAGGTGGAGGGCGAAGACCAAGTTGCTGCCCTGCACAAGTCCGTCAAAGAGACTCCGAATGCCGAATGCCGTCGAAGTCGACATGGCCCTAGTAGAGTGCGCCTTCACCAAGTTTGGCAAAGCACGACCGGCAAGTTGATATGCCAGTTTGATGGTGTCCACAAGCCAGGTGGACAGTCTTTGTTTTGATACTGGGCATCCCTTCTTCGGAGGGCCGTAACATACGAAAAGTTGTTGCGTGTGCCTTATGGATTCTGTACGCGCTTTGTAAAAAGCTATTGCTCTGCGGACATCGAGGCTGTGTAGAAGTCTCTCGATATCCGATGATGGTGTTGGAAAAAAAGCCGGAAGCACAATGTCCTGGCCTAGATGAAAATCGGAAACGACTTTTGGCAAGAAGGCTATGTCTGGCCGCAAAACGACCTTGTCTTTGTGGAAAGTTGTGTATGGAGGGTCAACTCTGAGAGCGGCTAGCTCGCTGACACGCCTTGCGGATGTAATCGCTGTCAGGAATAGAGTTTTAAATTATAGAAGACGTAAGTCTGATTTCACCATGGGCTCGAATGGGGGTTTCATTAATGCTTTCAAAACCAACTGGAGGTCCCATCCTGGTATAATAGTCCTCGTCGGAGGGCATACGTTTTTTACACCCTTCAGAAATTGTTTCACGAGTGGGTGTACAAATAAAGATGAACCGGTCGAGGTTGTTCGGTACGCTGTAATTGCCGCTAAATAAACTTTAATAGACGAGAGTTTAAGTCCCCGGGCCATCAGCGAGTGAAGGAAGTCGAGGACAGTCGATATCGAGCATGTTACAGGGTCTTTATCGGACATCGACACAAAGTTGGAGAAAGCTTGCCACTTCCTTGCATAAGAAAGCCTTGTTGATTGCTTTCGCGCTGCTAACAGGACTTCCTTTACTGCTGAAGAGAGGTCTGTATGCATTGCTATCTGATCCTCCAAGCCGTGAGGTTTAACGATTGCAAATTGGGGTGAAGCACCCTGCCCTGCTGCTGAGTCAGCAGATTGTCCTGGATGGGCAGCTGCAGGTAATCTCCCTGAGACAAATGCAGAAGGAGGGAAAACCAGGGTTGACGTGGCCACCATGGGGATATTAGGATGCAGTTTGTTCTGTCCAACGATATCTTTGCCAGCACTCGAGTCAGGAGCGGAATTGGAGGGAACAGATAGAAGAAGTCGTTGCTCCAATCCAGCAGGAAGGCGTCGGTCATCGATTTCGGATCCATAGCCGCTCTGCTGCAGAATAGTGGGCAGGCCGTATTTTCGCTGGTTGCGAACAGGTCTACGTTCGGCCGGCCCCATAGGTGAAAGAGGGATGCTAATATTTGCCGATCCAACTTCCACTCGTGCGACTGTAGCGACACCCTGCTCAGTGTGTCTGCCAGGACATTGATTTTCCCCGCTATGTGAATAGCTACGAATGACATTCGCCGAGGTAGAGCCCACTCGTACAGCTGTAGCGTCAGTCTTGTGAGGCGCATCGATCTCGTGCCTCCTTGTTTGTTTAAATACGCCACCACTGTGGTATTGTCTGTTACAATCTGAATGTGATGGACAGTCAGATGGTGTTCCAGCGCTTGCAGTGCTTTCCAGACAGCCATTAGCTCCAGCCAATTGATGTGTCTGGTTCTTTCCGCCGGATTCCAAGTGCCCTGTACGACGTGGTCGTCGGAGTGGGCTCCCCATCCTAGTAGCGATGCGTCCGTTGTTAGAATTCGACTCGGTATCGATGGTCGGAAGGTCACGCCGCCGAGTAGGTTTGACTCCTTCTGCCACCACCTCAAAGACTCTCTTACAGCTCGTGGAACTGATAGACGAAGGGATGGTCTGTCCTTTTCTGGCTTGAAGGCTCGGACAAACCAGGTCTGCAGCGGTCGCATGCAAAGCCTCGCATAGCGTACGAATGCTATGGTCGAGGCCATGTGCCCTAAGAGTCGCTGGAGTGTGCGAGCTGATGATATTGGTCGACTGTATACTTTCTTTGATAGGGCGACTATCTTTATTGCCCTTTCGTTTGGAAGGTAGGCCCGACCATCGGATGCATTTAACCTCGCTCCTATATATTGAATTTCTTTTACGGGCTGGAGGACCGACTTCTCTGCATTCAGGCAAAGTCCCAGCTCGAGCATGAGACTGAGGGTCTGTTCGAGTGCGTTTCGAAGCTCGAGCTTCGACGATGCCACCAACAACCAATCGTCGAGGTAGGGGAAGATGGTGATGCCCCTTGTCCTCAAACTCGCGTACACCGCCGCCACACACTTCGTGAATACCCTCGGCGCGGTGGAGAGTCCGAATGGAAGAACGACGAACTGGTAGGCGTCGTCCCCCACTCGAAACCGAAGGTATTTCCGGCTGTCCTCGTGGATGGCGATGTGGAAGTAGGCATCCTTGAGATCGATGGATGCAAACCAATCGCTCCTTCGGAGTAAGGGAA
Organism: Shinisaurus crocodilurus; assembly: GCA_021292165.1. Taxonomy (NCBI): domain Eukaryota; kingdom Metazoa; phylum Chordata; class Lepidosauria; order Squamata; family Shinisauridae; genus Shinisaurus; species Shinisaurus crocodilurus. Next base: position 36,812,578 of record CM037880.1, on the reverse strand, counting down.
GGATCGATTGGAGTGTGACCATGCGGAATCTTTTCGACGGGATAAAAAGATTCACAGTTCGAAGGTCCAGGATCGGTCTGAGTCCGCCTCCTTTTTTCTTCACGATAAAGTACCTGGAGTACAGGCCGACCTCCAAGTTTCCTGCGGGAACCGGCTGTATCGCTCCCTTTTGAAGGAGGGTTGAGACTTCCTCCAGCAGCACCCGCGTTGGACGGGTGGTCTTGATCCCGAGAAACGGGGGGAGGACTCCGAACTCGATCCTGTAGCCGTGCTCTATAATGCTTAACACCCATCAGTCCGTCGTGATGGTCCTCCAATTTTGGAGGTGGTTGCAAAGTCGGTAGCCGAAGAGAGTAGTCTGAGGTGGTGCAGAGGTGTCGTCGAGGTGCAGCGTTGGTGGTATATCGGTCGGGCCGGTAGGGCAGTCAAAGACGACGACGGCCGAAGTCGCCCCCCTTCCTGCTGCCCCTTGGCCTTTGCTGCTGGTATGGTCGCTGGGGTTGGGCCTGAGGCTGCGATGCCCCGGGTCTCCGGTTCCCGCTCCTGTACTGACCCGCCAGCTGGTACTGCCTGGTCGGGAACGGAAACCGGGACCACCACCGTGGCCTGAAAGACTGAGACGGCTGCTGGCGGACGAGCCCCATCTTTTTGGCCGTTGTGAAGGCCTTCTGAGCCGAGTCGAGGGAGTCATCTGTAGAGGCGTTGAATAACCCCTCGCCATCGAAAGGGAGGTCTTGAATCTTTGCCCTATCGTCGGGAGTCAGGGCGGTAGAGCGAAGCCATGCATGCCTCCTCAAGGCCACGGACCCGATCATCGACCTGGCATGACTGTCGACTTGATGCCGGGCAGTATTCATCTGAAGCGCCCCGATACTCGTTGCCTCCTTGATGTACTGAGCCGCCAGGTCTCTCTTGTCGTCCGGCAGATAATCACAGAGGTCTCCCAGCTTCTCCGTGATATACATTTGATATCTAGCTAATAACGCCTCGTAGTTAGATATCTTTAGTCCGAGGGAAGACGATGAATAGATCCTACGGCCGTAGGAATCTAGTGTCTTACCCTCTTTATCTGCCGGAGTGGTGTGCTGTTTTCCCCCACGAGACTGCGCCGATTTGACTATGAGCGAGTTCGGGGTCGGATGGGAAAACAGAAACTTTGCTCCTTCCTCCTGGATCTTGTACATCGACTCCAGGCGTTTGGCCGTCGGTTTCAATGAGGCCGGAGTCTTCCAGGTTTCTTGCACCGTCTCCAACAATGTCGGCAAGAATGGAAGGAGCAGTTGGTTCGACTGTGTCGTTTTAAGGACCGCATAAATGTCGTCCTTGGCCTTCCCCTTCGACGATTTCGCCTCGACTCCCAGAGCAGTCACCAGCCGGCTGACATGCTCCGCGAAACTCCCCATGTCCTCTGATGGGGAGACTGCTTCTTTGGACTCCACCTGCACGTCCGGGGAGGTGGAGTGGGAGGAGGAAGCCAGCCGAGTCGGAATCCGACAGATACGCCGATCCCGACGAGGAGTGGCCAACAACATCAGTCGCAACCGGAAGACTTACGAGAGGTTGTGGTTGAGCCATCGATGTCGACGCAGTTGGTTCTCTCACCACTTTCGACGGGGCACGAGACACAGCCGTATCTCGGTGGGGTGCTGGAGAGTGCCTCCGACTACGGTGCCTGTCTGGGGAAACGGAACGCCGGTGATAGTAATGACGTTCCGACCTCTCGTGTCTTGGTGAGCGTCTCGACCTCGAGTATCGGCTCCTGGAACTCGATCCCGAGTAGAAGGAACGGGACCTTGACCTCTCATCACGGTATCGGGAGAGTCGAGATCGAGGACCCGAGGCCGTGGAGACCGAATCACGAGCCCGATAGTAGGGGGATCGTGATCGGCGGCGGTATTCTCGACTGCTCCTCTGCGCGTCCAACCGACGGAGACAGTATCGGCGGGGGACCCCTCGAGCCCGAACGGGGTCTATCCAGCGCCTTCTGCTCCTCGAGCTGGACTGGCGAAGCTCCTAGCTCTCCCTCCGACAGGGAAGCTGACGCAGCTGCTGGCTCTTTTTTGGTCTCTCGGCCTCGAGGAGACGTGGTCGAAGCCGGAGTAGACTGGCGGGCAATCGATCCCGAAGCTCGATCCCGAGCACCAGTCAGAGCTTCCATCATTTCTACCGTACGCTTCGAGACCACCATAGTGGTCGAAGTCGACGGGACCGCCATCTCGCTAGCCGTATCCGCCATTTTCTCCTTAAGGCGTTTTGCCTTATCTTTACGGGCCTTCTTAGCGAGTTTTTTAGCTGCTATGTCCGTTGGCGGTTTTTTTGCCGACTGGGATCCCCCAGGTCGTTCCTCCGGAGCTGGGCCTTTCGCAGATAAGGACTGCTCCCATAGAAGGGCCCTCAGTTTCATTTGTCGGGCCTTCCTGGCCTGTTTGGTGAAGGCCTGACAATCCTTGCAGTTCTCCACTATATGCTCCTGCCCCAGACATAGCAGGCAGAGCGTATGTTTGTCAGCGGGGGGGATTTTAGTCCCACACCGCTGACATTTTCTAAATGGTGCCTTGAGAGACATAGTGAAGATCAGTTTAAGATAGAAAATATAGTAAGGATAAGAACGGGGGAGAGAAGGTTTTAGGTAGGATTTTTTTGGGGGGTTTTTTTGTTTTTTTTTGAAAAACAAGGGTATAGTTCGAAAGAGGATGAAGAAATAGAAGGTTTATGAGAGAAAAATAGTTCAAAAAGGTAGCCAGAGAAGAATAAACTCAGCTTTGAATACAGGGAATGTAAAGAAGAAGAACCTATCCTAGTCGCAGAGGCGGTCGAAGAGGAACTGAGGAGACGGGCGGGAGCCGCGCTAAGGAGCACGCGCGAGGGGGAGGGGCTCCCGCCCGGCTCATCTCAGCTAAAGAAGTTTCCGATCGATCTCAGCGCAGACGCAGAGAACCCATATGTGTGTGAAGCACAGAGAACACGAAGAAGAACTACACAATATCCAAGTGACTGCCAGCTCAGACTCTGTCAGTGTATATATGAAGTTGGGATTTTTTTGCCCCAATGTGCATCACTTTACACTTGCTTACAATGAACCACATTTGACATTTTGAGGCCCATCCTCCCAGTTTGGAGATATGCTTTTGGAGCTCTTTCGCAATCTTTTGTTTTAACCACCCTAAATAATTTGGTGTCATCCCAGCTTCATATAAACTTGGCTCTTCACTACTTAACCCTAACACAGATAATTTATGAACAAGTTTAAAAGTGCTGATCCCAATACAGATCATTGGGAGGGCCACTGTTTACATCCATCCACCGCAAGAACTGTCAGTTTATTCCTACTCTAAAAGGACCTCTCCTTTTATTCCATGACTGCTAAGTTTGCTCAGGAGTCTTTGTGGGGGTAATTTCCCAAAAGCCTTTTGAATGTCCAAGAAAACAGATCACTCCATCCACATGCTTGTTGACACTCTCAAAGAACTCTAAAGGTTAGTGAGACAGGACTTACCTTTGCAGAAGCCATGTTGATTCTCCTTCAGCAATACTTGCCCTTCTATATGCTTGATAATTTTATCTTTAAAAATGCTTCCTCCCAATTTGCCTGGAACATTCTGGATTCCCCACCCTTAATCCCCAGATCCCCTTTTAAAAATTTGCATTGCATCTGCCATTTTCCAGTGCTCAGGGATGAAAGCCTCCTTGGCTCCCAAGGCTAGCATAAAGCTAATCAGGAAACTAATCTTAATCAGTAAAGTGGTGTGCTGCTGCCACCAAAGGAGAAGATGGAACATATTGCCAAAAAAGGGAAACAATGCATAGAGAAGATGCTGGCTGACAGTAACCTTATTCTGGACAAAGTAGAATGGAATCTCCCACCATCCAGTGAGGTGTCATGCTTCATAGTGTAGAATCAGCATGTAAAAACTTTCTTCTTCCCTTCTAGACAAGAGTAGTAAAAGCAAACCATTTCCTGATTATTTGATTCTTTTGAGAAATACCTATATGCTAAGTATATGCTAGAAAACCATACTGCAATGTCAGTAAGACCATGATTTTTGCAATCCAGAAATGTAACATAGAGGGGCAAGTTCTTAATAACTTTCAACTAATTCCTTCATAACCTTAGTTATTCACAAGGAAGATATTCTTGTATCACATGAAAAAAAAACTATCTCTAGAATTAAACATACCATGGTTGTCTCAATGTCCCCTGGTGAAAGGCTGATTTCATCTGGGGAGGTGACAGAAGAGCGAGTAGTCCGAGGAGTTCTTGGTGAAGGAAGTGTGTCCCAGGCATTATATCCACTTGGAGGTGGGGTTGGCATTTGAACACCTGAACGTTGGCAGCAATTCTCTGGATTAGACATCCAAGCTTCAAGTAACTTCTCCCTGTCCCAATCTTAAATAAAATAAAAAGAGAAAGTGTTAAAAAGTGTCATGGAAATGGGGCAGTGATTATTATGATGGCGTGTGTGTGTACACTATTTGTTGTTAACATCATTGTAGAGCAGGGGTGTTGAACCTCTTTCAGCCTGAGGGCTGAATTCCATTTTGGAGAAGCTCTCAGGTGCAACATTCCAATGGTGGGCGGGGCTGAAGGAAAAAAGGCAGGTCCAAAGGCAAAAGGGACGCCCCCCCAAATACCAGCATAATTTAAGCTTAATGCTCTTACTACCAGTAACTAAGCCTTAGGAGAGGCATTTCAGTCTTTTAGAATGGGGGGAAAGCTGCACAAAAGCTGGGAAACCACTAAATAATCAGCAGTCAGGGGAAAGGGAAGGGAGCGTGGTCATCTGTGGTAGCCTGAACTGCCAGAATGGGACTCCAGAGGGCAGGATTTGGCCCTGGGCCTCAGGTTCCACACCCCTGCTGTAGAGAGTGCAAATATTAAGTTTAAGCCATGAGGGAAGCACACTGCTTGCAAAAGTCCCTACATATGCAACAGCAGTAACCAAGTTTTTTACAATATAGCACATATGCAGGATACCTTCTAACAGACCTGCTACTATGGAGTTGTTTTATATAACTATGTTCTGAATGGGATAAACATTCTCATTAGGATAGTTACATTTTTAGCCTTTTTCATAAAAGGAGGCAAACACTGAAAAACAAACATTTCATTTCGTATCTGATGCTGCATTGTATGCCTGTTGTTACAACAAAGAGTTCAATACAAGGATAAAACTGCACATGTACATTTGACTCAATGAGACTTCTCATAAGAGTAAGTGAGGCTAGTTCATTATTTCTAAATCAAGAGAGCTTTATAATTTGGAACTATGATTTGTTCACTGATATAGTTAGCAAGGGACATAGATTAATATGTTCTGTTTTGTCTGTTGGGTTAAGACTGAAAATTCTTCAGAACAGTGCCTAACACACATGTAGGGTATGGGAAAATAAGGCCCAACAATCCTCCTCCCCCCAAATAATAAATATACTGAAATTGTTGTGACATTTCAGTACAATTCCATAGGGTTCTAAAAAGCCAAAAAACAAAGGGGACATAATCCTTAAAAGAGCCTGATAGATCAACATAGGAAGCTGTGTTACATCAAGTCAGATCATTTGTCCAACTAGCTTAATACAATGACTGATAGCGTCTCTACAAGGTTTCAGGAAGGAGTTTTTCTCAGCCCTACGAGGAGATGCCAGGGATTTAATGGGACTTTTTGCATGCAAATTATGTGTTGCAGTGCTTTTAAAAAGGAAAATGTGGAACTTTACAATGGCTACAACACACCTGTGCATTTTCCTTTTGCACGGACATATTTTGATGCTTAGTCACATTCCATGACATTTAGAAGCCTACACAGAATGGGAGAAAATCACATTAAATTTTCTTGTGTTGAGTTGTTTGGGATGCCATATAGTGAACTAGATTTGTGTACAGTAGGTTGAATAAGCAAAATTGGATTAATGACAACCTACAAATTGTTTTGCTCTGTACATACTGCCTAGAGGAATGGCTTTGCATGATTTGGGAGCTGCCAAATGACTGACAGTACCCAGGTGATATTTAGCAATGTAAAGCATATCCTGTGGCCTGCAATATGGAGTAGCCTCCATACAAAAATATTTTCCTATCATAGTCATTTGATAGGTAAAGGACTTATTTTCACAGTATCAGTACTGCTTTCTGAAATTTACAGCTAATAATGGAGATGTCCTATGATCTGTTACATATATTATTTTGTCTTACTGGGAACCAGATATCTTGACTTTGCTGGCATGTAGTGAAATTTGAAATTCTGAGCATTTTAGTATCAAGGAAGGGAAACTCTTAAGGCAGAGATGGGGAACTTTCCTCCACTATGGGCCACATTCCCTCAGAGAAAAATGATTGGGGGCTGGTGGCGGGCGGGAGCAAAGTACACACGCACACATGCCCATTCATGCACACACAGTACACACACAGGGGACGGGGAGAGATTGCAGGGAGGGGAAGTTAAAATCTCCCCCCACCCCGCTCAGCTGACCAGGAAAGAGCTGAGCAGCTGTGAAAAGGGAACTGCTCCTTCAGGAACTGCCACTCCCCATCCCTGCTTTAAGGCTTTAGACCATTTAAATATTGAAAAGTGATTTCTGGGATGTAAAGAAGCAATTCTGAAGTCAGTACTTCCAGTATCATCTGATGGGTCATGCTATGGCACTTCAAATATGTTTACTGACTCTGTTTTCACACTACCACAACTAGTGATTGGTGAACTTCCCTGGGCTTGATTTAGATGGGTGCACATATAACAAGATAATTTGGGCTTGATTTGGATCTGACCCAAATTAGTTCATTTAACCTCAGGCGCATTTTTAACCCCTGTTCCCATTTTGCTCATGATGATGTCACTGAGAACACAATGTGGCCTAGAAGCTTCCACTCTTTGAGTTCCCTTGTGCTCTTCCCCACTCCCAGCACCTTTCCCTTAAAACTTACTGAACTGCTTGGGGATTTTATTATATTAAGTGGTATCTATCTATCTATCCATCCATCCATCCATCCATCTGTAGTATATATTTATTACTAATAAATAAATAATAAATTATGTGGTAACAAGAAAGACTGCTGCTGCAGCCATGATTTGGTTCTGAAGCACTGCACAACAGCATCCTGGAAACCAGGAGCCCTGAAAACCTACAATTCCCAGCGATCAGGTGCCTGGGGACACTGTTCAGCATGCTCCTGAGTGCCAGGATTCCTTGGGAATATAATTTCCCATGGCTCGTGCATCCTAAGGACCTAAAGACTCTGGAAAACCACAATGCCCAGTGATCATGATACCCCAGTGCTGCTGCAGGACCTAATGAAGGCTGCCTTCTCATCAACGCTACAAGGTGTCAGGGGAAAAGTGGGTTGTACTAATTACGAGCTGGGCCTGAATGTTGAGCTTAATTTGTAATTAGCTCAAAAGTTCCGAAGTAGAGAAGTTCATATTCTAAACTCCCCAATCCTGAACTTTAGATATATCTCTAACTGCACACTCCTTGTTTACTTAAGTGGAAATGATTTTGCCTGTTTTCCTTTGACAAATAGCAAAATGCATGAACTTCATCCTCAAACTAAATCAGAATAATTTCACTGAGTGGGATGGCAAGTTGGCAACAAGAAACACTGTTAATCTCACTACCAGGCCAAGATTCTTTGTGACAGATGCATCATTTTCTAGTTGTAATTCCTTAACAGATACGTGTTGACATGGATTCACATGGATGAACATATGATGTCTATAATATTATTTTTAATATATTAAACGGCAATAATTTTTGCTCATTGCATTCTACTGTCCTTTTGTAACACACATAAAAGTGGTGCAATTTCAACTAAACTGCACCTCATTTACCCAAAATAAATGTTATATATGTCAATTGAATTAGACCACATAACATTCCAGTTTTGCTTGATTAAATAATTTTCCTTTATAGCAAACTGAAATAAGGGTAGGAGGCACATACTTTCTCTTGACTTATATAATGTGTGTATGCCATCCTTTTGACAGTGGCCAGATGCATTAAGTTACAACTCATTACTAAGGAATAGGCCTCTGCAATTCAGACTGGTTCCTTCTCAAGTCTCAGTTACTGTTTACTAGGTGTGGGCAAAGGATTCAGGTTTATATTTATTCATGAGAACACTCGCAGGCTTCCTTTCTTTGTTTTCATCATGATGCCTGATCAGTTTGCCATTTTAAATTGCCTAGGTTGCATATGAATAGGATTAATCAATCAGTTGAACACACTTAAAATAAAATTTACTAATGTGATAAATTACATGGTCCAAAGATCATCTAGTTCAGGGGGCATTAAATGGGCTGAGGGGCTAAACTCCCTAGCAAGTAGATATTCAGGGACCATACCAAAACAAAATGATGGGAAGGGAGCCAGTAGTCAAACCCCAGTCGATAGCTTCCAAAAATCCTCCTCACCATCCAATACCAATATGCTCCACTTCTACAGCTTGCTTGTCAAAATCCCTTCAACAGCATCCTCAGTATTTCTACATGCCACTACTTGCCCTCCAAAATCCTCTCATATGTCAAAGCATCTGTTTTCATGATTAGCCTGATGATTTAACCCCTAGCATTTAAGTCTTCTTTGTCCCTGAACAAATGCCACAGCCACCCAATTTCAAAATTTCTGCTTGGGCTACAAACATTGGCAAATCCTACTCTCCCTCCCACCCCACGCAGAAATGGTATGCAGTAGCAGCCATTTGTAGGTTTAGCTCCTTTACCCTTCTCTCTAAAGGCACTGTTTCCTAGCCTTGAAGATGGTTCAAATGCCATATGGAGAGCAGCAAAGGGTACCATGGACTCCACAGGGGACCCCAAAAGGCATGATAAGGCCTACTGGCTTTATGTTTGTCTGCTCTGATCCAGTTTAATTTCATGCCCCAAGAGGATCCATTTACGCCCTGCATTAGCTCCCAGATTATGATGTGCTAGAAATCCCATATCAGAAGTGTTGTACAATCCCTGGAATAGTTTAGTTAGACCATCCAGATAGCAGAAACAAGAGGCCAAATCTGAACCTCACAGGGAAAATGATTTCCTGGCTAATTATCAGCAGAATATTCTTATCTTTTCATGCTGATCATTGAAATACAGCCTTACAAGGTAAATACAGCCTTACCAGGGACCAGCCTTACACAAAAGGATTCCATTCTTTGCAACACAGGAACTAGTTTACGTAATTGTAAATGCAAGATGAAATATTATATTTCAGCAGTTTTCATTTACAATACACTATCATTTCTTTTTATTAGGAAAACACAGGGGAAAATATTAACATATTTTGTCAACATCTGTTATTAAAATTGGCTGAATGCTATATATTTCCCCGATTACCATGCGCTCGAAGCAAAGCTTCTGCAGTAAACAGTGGGGCTTGAAGCATGTCAGCAGATTCTACAATCAGCATATCTTTGAGCCTTCGCAGGTCCTGAGGCCGTAGTCCTTCATATGGCTGTGAAATGGAACAGAAAGATAGGTTAGCAAAATAGCAGTAAAAATAAGTATTTCAATTAGAAATAGGCTGTGAGGTGAACTAGAAAAAGGGCTTAGAAAATGAATTTTGTGTGGTGGTGGGGGCACACCTAGGACTACGTAATCTCCGCATTTTTCTTGGTATGCAATAACAAACACATCCTAGACTATGGGTTAAAGTTATCTGCAATATGTCTTGAGACACATTTAAAGGAAAATGAATTTTGTACCCCGTCAGTGTAAGGGTGTGGCGCTATAATGTCTACACTTTTGCCCAATTTGTGTCATAGAGTTTGGGGCTATAACTTCTACAGTTTTTGCCCAATCTCAGCATTCAAGATGTCTGGAAGGGATCCACAATGTACTGAAATAATCTGTGAGAGCATGATGGAAAAGATGCAGAATGGGCAGTACAAAATTTGTAAAACATGCATGGAATAAATCTTATTTTTCAGGTTATGTGTAAGGGGAAAAATAGATCATAGAGCTACAAGGCCTTTCAACTGCATATTATACACATTTTTCTCCATTTTGCCTGCTATGAAAACTATGCAACAATCAGCCAATGAACTATTATTTTATTTATTTATTATATTTACACCCCACCTTTTTTCCTGAAAGGAACCCAAGGCAGCTTACATAATCATCATCATCCTCTCCATCTTATCCTCACAACAACCCTGTGAGGTAGGTTAGGCTGAGAGTCAGTGACTGGCCCAAAGCCACCCAGTGAGTTTCATGGCCGAGCCGGGACTAGAACCCGGATCTCCCAAGTCCCAATCCAACACTAACCACTACGTCACACTGGCTCCTCCCACTCTCTATTTCTACATTCATAGTACCTTACTGCACTATGTGGTCTTCATTTTCCAGTTAAAAGGTAGCAAGTGATGTGAAACCACTCTGCTCTGCCAGAGACCCCGGACAGCTGCTTATAATCAAAGTACAGTCATGCCTTGGATTGAGAGCATAATTCGTTCCGGAAACGTGCTTGTAATCAAAACACTCTTATATCAAAACGAAATCCCCCCCCCAAAAATTGTAGAGATTTTTAATTTAAGCCGTACTACAGTACTTGTATTGCAAGACGTCGCTTGTATATCAAGTAAAAAATAAATAAATAAATATTTAAACATTTGCTTGTCTTGCAAAACGCTCACAAACCAAGTTACTTGCAATCCAAGGTAGACCATACTAGACTTGATTATCGAATCTAGATGGACCTGGTATAGGGCAGCTCCCCATGTTCCTAACTGACAGTGCTCATCCATGGAAAGAGATACAATCCAAGAGCTTCAACATAAACGTTCTTCACTGCTCTGGTGGATTAGGCTTTTTCTGACAAAGAACATATTAAATATGCACACCTCCAGTCAGAATAATCAATTATTGATTTTATTTTACCTCTTTTTTGTCCAAAGCGGCATATTCTGCTTCAATGCTTTCAGTTTCAGGGTCTCGCGAGAACACCATCTGGGATTCTAGATTGAGTGCCAATTCTTTGTGGTGCTGCTTCTCTGCACAGTCACAGGGAGTATCTTTATTTTCATTTTCAGCAAACAAGTCTCCACCATGTTTTACCAGAAGCTGAAAGTTAAAGAGAAACATAGTGGAAATAGTCCTTTGATACCTGTTGGATAATTTCAAGAGCTATTTTTAATACACATCCTTGGAAATCCTTTTAGTCCACATTTGTCACAAACCTTTATGTAACCTGGGAGAAGCAAGTAAGCCAGACAAATGAACCAAGGGATTATAATATAAATATAGACCCACTCAGAGAAAAAGGGTGTGTGTGCGGGTAACTCAAATTGTTATATTTTAATGATCACTTAAAATAGTAGGAAGATTTGAAATAATTAAGAATAATTCCACAAAAAATATTCTAGATTAATGTTTCTTCACTAGACGTGTTTTTGCTCATTCACAGAGAAAAGTATACTGAAGCAACAAGAGATTCCTGATAACCTGGTTCTTGGAAGGGCAGAAGAAGGCATTGGAGGGACCATGTGTGAAACCTGGATTATTCCACCACCTCATGGCAAGACACCATCAGGAGCTGTGCTAGGGTCATGAGGCTGTATGAGGAGATATGTAATCTAGACATACCAGTATAATCAACTTATACTGCCTCTCCTGGGACAGAAGCATGTGGAGCTGTTCCATGTCTAGTCAGACTCACAGGTGTTCCAGAGTGTCAGTGGGCCTTACCACAAAACAATCCCCCTGGGGCAGTATAAGGTGTGCTGGACATCTCACAAGACTCCTGTGAAGGGAGCTGGGTTGAAGCAGGATGCCATCCAGACATAGGTAAAGGAACACTGAAGGTGAGCCACCAAGGCTAGTAGGACTTTGGTGAACACCCATGGTACCAATGTGAGGCCAAACAGAAATACCCTGTACTGGAAGTGCTTGCTCCCATATGTAAAGCACATATATTTTCTGTGGGATGGCAGTATTGGGATGTATAGGTAGGCTTCCAACAAATCTATTGATGCCAAGAAATCCTGGCTCTCCAGAGCAGACAAAATTGATTGTATCCTCTTCGTAGTGAATCACTTCTCCATGAAATTGTTTAGCCGTTTAAAATCTAACTCACACACATTTTTCTTTGGAGCAAAGAACTAAGAAAAACAGAGTAAACCCTGCAGTGCTGCTGGACCTGCAGAACCAGCTCTACGGCTGCAACATCCACCAGATGCTGAATTGCGGCTATGATGCAGTGATATTTTTCCTTTTTCCTGGACCTCTTGGCTATCATGGGACCTTGCCAAGGAGAAGCTTATTCAGCAGCTGGCCTGCCCTCTTAGGCTACGTGGGAAAGGATATCCCAAAGGATACTGACTACACTCCTGCTATTCCTCAGAGAAACATAAGCTATGCAGCATGCAAGGCTGCTGCAAGTTATACTTTTCTACAATCTCAAAAAACATTGCCCCCTCCAGAGCTATAAAAGGATTAAAAGCTAGGAACATGCTGTCCACAGTGGTGGTCATGTTCACTATGCCCCAGTTACTTACATTCCACAGCACCAGTGAACAATTTGTGTGATAGAGAAGCATTATGAGCTCTTCCCTTCACAATACAGATAACATCTAGTGTGAAGCACTCACTTCATGTGAATGAATGCCTGACTGCATAAAGGCTCGGTTCATGTGAGTCTTCTTCTATCATTTGATCGGCAGTTGTGTGGAGCATCTGGTCCACACTAGATATTAGTCTGTGTGGTGGAGGGAATTCATGCTGCTCCTCAACCCCATGATTTTTAGCACCAAGTCTATGAACTGAGTCTAAAGATAAAAGAGCAAATCCTTTTTTTAATTGATTAGCATGTACTGGCATCTTGGGGATTTGTTGTTTATACATGCTTAAAGTATTAGAAGCTATTTGGTGAAAGCTGTAAATAAATATGAAATTGATATGAAGTATTAAACGAGTACTGCAAAAACTGTTTTAAATAATTTGAATGAACAACCTGTTTCCATTATGGTGTTCTGGGAAAAGAACACCTAGGATCAGGCAGATGGGCCCCCAAATTATGGTGTTGTATAGCTGATCTGATTGGTTCCTTCAGGTTTGTTTTGTGAAAGCCTGGCAACATGCCTCTCTGAGGCAAAAAAAGGCACAAGGAATGTCCATCAGTCAGAGGTAGTTTGCTCCCACAATGGACACATTTCCAAAAAGGAGCGTGGAGGGCCATAGGCTTGTCAGGTGATTGTTAGATTGTGAAAATGAAACAATTAAATAATAAAAATGAAGTACAGTAAAAGGATGAATAATAGACCGGGTGGGGGGAGAGAAAAAACCTCAGCAAAAATGCTTTCAGGTTGACTAAACACAGAGAAGTCCCCGAACGAGGCTACCACAATGGCGGCTGAAAGAGAACTGAGGGCATAAGCGGTAACCAGCTAGGGACATGTGCACTGGGATGGTGGAGAATTCCTGCCAAAATTCCTCAGCTATAGAAGTTTCACAAAATGCAGGGCTCATACTCCATATTCAGGTCTATTTTAGGGACTTTAGGGTACTTTCAGGTCAAAAAAGGGACCAAAATAGGGACCTCATAAAACTATGGAAACAACAAAAACGTCATTCAAAAGAATGTTTTAAAAAAACACCCTACCACTAAGCCAGTTAAGGTCAAACCAAAAACCTTTTTTTAAACTCTTTTCAATACATATTAACACTTTAAGTTTAATTTTTAGCATGTCTTTTAACTTTAACTCAACTTTTAAGTTCGATTATTTTAGCCATATTAAACGACCAAAAATAAGGTTTTTTATTTGACCCTGGATGGGGAATGGCTAAGTTTTATTTATAGTTAAAATACAGAAATATACAGACTACTTTTACACCTCTACTTGTTATCATTTCTTTTTAATACCTTAAATATTACATATCACATTTAACTTTGGTTAACAGTTAATTGGTCCTTTTACTACTTTACTTTTCTTTCTTGGCAGACCTCTCAAAAAATGAAGTTACAGTCATGCCTTGGATTGAGAGCATAATTGGTTCCGGAAATGTGCTTGTAATCCAAAACACTCTTATATCAAAACAAAATCCCCCCAAAAAAAATTTGTACAGAGATTTTTAACTTAAGCCGTACTACAGTACTTGTATTGCAAGACGTCGCTTGTATATCAAGTTTTAAAAAATTAAATAAATATTTAAAAATTTGCTTGTCTTGCAAAACACTCTCAAACCAAGTTACTTGCAATCCAAGGTATTACTGTATTAGAGAAGATGCTTCCCCCCCCCCCCCAATGTCTTTGCTTGTATATATGTTTCTTTATTGGCCTTGTTCTCTTGGAGTTTTAAAACTTTATATCCTTCCAACAGCCCATGAGCTACCTGCACTTCTTCAAAGCTTTTTCTTTTCAGCGCAGATGTACCGTAATACATGAAATTTGCTTACGAAGTTTGTCAGCTGCACTCTTTTTCTGGACTTCTTTTCTTTTCATAACCAATTTTTTCTTCATATCATCAAAAGCCTCCTTTTCTTCACTTTCTACTCCTAAGGTTTCTTCTTTTGCCCTTTCTCTTTCTCTCTCCTCATCTTCTTTAAGTCTCTTTTTTCTCAGCATGGTTCCTGTTTAAGTCACAGGAACTTTGCCTAGTTAAACTATGCTGGCTCTGTGCTTATGTGCCTGGCTTATAGGCCCTTCTCAGCCGGATAAACGCAAGCCTCTTCTTAAAACTCAACAGTCTTTATTAAACAAACTTCTTTAACAGACAAGAAAGAATAGTAACTTACAATTCTTCTATAAACTAAAGAAGTAATCTGTGGGGAAATGAACACAAGATGCTGAATTAAAAGGGTTAAGGCCTGGTCTTCCAGGCCACTTTATTCTTTGCCCTCTAGGCCAAAACTGAGGAGAAAATCTCCCGCCCAATTGGAAGCCCCCACCAATCTACTCCAGACTGCTAGATCCCAGCCACAGCAGGCCTGGCCAGCAGATCCCCGAACTCTCTGCTCTAAAGAGCTGAGGGGAACACACTTAGCAATTTTTAAAGACATCGGGCCTGAATTGCTGCAACTTGCCTTCAAAACTATACTGAAAATCATAGAAATTAACATGAATTATTCAAAAAAAATATCATATACCCATTTTTAGGGACTTTAGGGACATAGTATTCTAAAAAGGGACTTTTAGGGACTTTGTTTCAGTTTAGGGAATTTTAGGGACTTTAGGGACCGAGTATGAGCCCTGCAAAATGATACTCCATGCAGGCGCAGAGCCCATATGTGTGATGCACAGAGACCACAAAGAAGCATACAAAGGACTTTCAGCTCTATCAGAGATTATTATAGTGGTACAACACTTTGTCTGTATTTCCTGCAAGTAAATGCTGGCAAGAGGGTGAGAGTTTGCATTGGCAGAATCACCTGTCTGTGTCACAGTAACTAGGTGGATCTAGACCATCAGTCTGTAAGCTTCCACTTACAAAATAAGGCATACCTAATAAAACAGATCAATTAGCTGTGTCACCTAGAAGGAATGTAAAGGAAGGTTTTCAATCAAATGTTTAAACAGATTGTACTGCAGATAGCTTTGTTCAATGTACCTCTTTGTCTGCCCCATTGGCCATTTCAACATGCAAGTGGGCTTTTATGATATGAAGCAATGAGTGCTAGAAGCTCATGGGGCTCATAAAGACATAACTTTCAGGTCAGGGACAGGGCAGTAAGGTCAAATAGAAAAAAACATTCCTCTGGTTATTCCGTTTAATAAAACATTTGGGAACCACTGCTATGGAAGATTAAACTTTTTTGGTGCAACACCGCATTAAGAACAATAGATTAACTGGAAGGTACAATACAATACATGTCAAACAAATTAGTTTGCCTCATCAGCAATGATCAGATTTAACACTTTGTACTTAAGTAAAAAATACAAAAGGCAACATCCCTCAAAGCAAGTGATAAGATAGCAGAACACATGGAGGTTATTGGGTTTTTAAAGCATAGTCACTGATGTTATACCACAACTTTTCTGAAACTAAGCAGGTCTGGGACAGGTCAGAGCCTGGATGAGGGACCATCTGGATATGTGATGTATGCTGCTTTGAGCTCAATCATGGAAGAAGGTAGGATATAGATGTACTAAATATGTAGGTATTTTCATGTAATAAACAGAATATGGTGGCTGTTATTTTTCAATTTTTCTCTTCTTAGATACAATATTAACTGTCCTTAAAGTAACATTCTTAGCTAGTGTGAGTCTTCTTTACTACGTTATTTGTCTTTCTCTTTTGAGACAAGTGTATGCTCTGCAGTTACTTTGACAAATATTTACATGAAACTTTACCTCTACACAGGTCTTCATTCCTGAGGCAGCAGCATAGTGCAAAGGCGTATTTCTTTTGTTATCAACAGCATCAATAGCTGCTCTTTCATATTCTCCTTGGTCAAGCTTTGCTCCTTTCCATTTCAGGATCATCTGCAGACAATCTGCTCTTCTGAAGTCATCTTCAAATGGCCGTGTCAAGCGAGGCTGAAGAGCTCCATCAGATATCATAATCTGAGGTCCCATACAAAGCAAGTGCATAGATGTCTCATTGTGCACATTTCGTTTATTTGGGTTGCCATCTCTCACAAAAAGAAATGTCCTATAAGAAAAATAGTAAATAAAATGCAGGTTTTTATTGATACAGGAAATAAAGCAAGGACAATTTAGTTGTGACTTTAAATATCAAAATATTTTTTATTATGATCTGGATCTCATGTAATGACAACCCATGGTTTGCCAGGGCTGTGCAGGAGCGAGCATGCACACTGCCACTGGCCTACTTACCACTTCCACTTTCTTTCTGGCTTACAAAACAACCCAGGAATGCCCTGTTCCTGGGTTGTGCTCCATGACGTGCAAACCTGGAACTCTTTAATTGTTCAGAGAGAAACAACACAGAGTTTTAACCCAACAACAAACCATGACTGGATTGGGTGGAGGGCAGAGACTTGCTTGCTAAGGTGCTAAGGAAGTGGGTAGATGTGTTAAGGAAAGGATCATATTCTGCCTTTCCTAGTGTCCTTTTTTAAATATTAAATTGTGAAACACTTAAAGAGAAAAACATTTATTTATTTATTTAATACATTTTTATACCACCCAATAGCCGAAGCTCTCTGGGCGGTTTACAACAGTTAAAATCATAAAATACAATATAAAATATAAAATTTAAAACCACAGATTAAAAACAAACAGCAGAGCTAGCAGCAGCAGTTACAATAATGGAATTAAAAACAATTACAAGATTAAAATGATTAAGATTATTAAAATGATTAAAATGCCTGGGAGAACAGAAAGGTCTTCACCTGGCGCCGGAAAGAATACAAAGTAGGCGCCAGGCGAACCTCTTTGGGGAGCTCATTCCATAACCGGGGTGCCACAGCAGAAAAGGCCCTCCTCCTGGTAGCCACCTGCCTCACTTTCTTTGGCAGGGGCTCTCGGAGAAGGGCCGCTGATGTAGATCTTAGTGTCCGGGCAGGTACGTATGGGAGGAGACGATCCTTCAGATACCCTGGCCCCAAGCCATTTAGAGCTTTAAATGTTAGCACCAGCACTTTGAATCGGGCCCAGAAACAGACTGGCAGCCAGTGCAGATGAGAAAGCACTGGCATAATATGTTCTAGTTGGCCAGTCCCGGTTAATAATCTCGCTGCCCTATTTTGGACCAGCTGAAGTTTCCGGACCGTTTTCAAAGGCAGCCCCACGTATAACGCACTGCAGTAATCCAAACGAGAAGTTACCAGAGCATGGATAACTGTAGCTAGGCTATCTCTGTCCAGATAAGGACGTAGTTGGTATATCAGCCTAAGCTGATAAAAGGTGCTCCGTGCCACCGAGTTCACCTGTGCCTTGAGTGACAGTTGGGGATCCAAGAGCACCCCCAAACTACGAACCCGATCCTTCAGGGGGAGTGCAACCCCATCCAGAACTGGTTGAATATTACTTAGCCAGGCAGACAAACCAGCCACTAACAGTACCTCCGTCTTATCTGGATTGAGTCTCAGTTTATTAGCCCTCATCCAGTCCATTACTGTGTCCAGGCACTGATTCAGAACAGCCACTGCCTCACCTGGATACCTTTTATTTAATATGGTTACTTCTCCAAACAGTACAAGAGAAAACCAAATACGGTAAGTTAAATAGCCATACAAGCTATGGTTTTTGTTCTTTTTAATAAGAACCTCTGTGTATCGCTAATGAACGGCAATTGTGATTGGGCCTCTGAATAATTTCAAGCGAAAGTATCCTATCTTGTACACTATAGCACACAAACTTTTGTATATTAATAGCATTCATAATTTTTTTTAAAATAACTCAAATGTCCGAAGAAAAGAAAAAGGGAAACACACACGGTTTTAGATTCAACAAGGAAAATTGGTTTAGATCAAATGTTATCTTGCCTGTGGCTCTACAAAGTACTTATACAAGCATGCAAAAACAACAACAACAATTGAGGCTCATTGTTTATCAACTAAAAAACTCAGGTTCTTTCAGAGCAAAACGTTTAGGCCCCACTGGGAAGCTCATTTTCACATATCCGCAGATATGAAATATATTAATGCTTTAGTTTAGCCTTCCGCAATGTGGTGCCCCCAGATGTATTGGACTACAACCCCCACCATCCCTAACTAGCATTAGCCTAATTATTATCCTCTAGTTAGTATATGACTTCTTATCCCAAAAGGTATCTATATATCATAGTTCTGATAAGCCAAATGCAAAAGAGAAAGACAACTTCCCATCTGAAATTTTTTTAATGAACTGGATATTCTGTTGCTGGAAGACTTTCTTGGTTCCACACACCACATTTGATGAAGCCTGGCAGGAATCTTAATAAATGCTGTCTAAGTTTTATGATATTAGATTGTATTACATTTCCATTTTGAAAATTTAGTCTTGTAATAACTATTTGATAATATATTGCATAATCTAATCTTACTTAATGACTCACTGAATCAAGATGAAGTGTATCTTGTGTTTTGGACTATGATGTGTACCAATGTTTATAAATACAGCAAGCTTTAATCTGAAGATACTCATATTTATTTATTTATTATTTATTTATTATATTTATACCCCGCCTTTTTTCCTGCAAGAAACCCAAGGCAGCTTACATAATCCTCCTCCTCCTCCTCTCCATTTTATCCTCACAACAACCCTGTGAGGTAGCTTAGGCTGAGAGTCAGTGACTGGCCCAAAGTCACCCAGGGAGCTTCATGGCCGAGCGGGGACTAGAACCCAGATCTCCCGAGTCCCAGCCCAACACGCTAACCACTATGCCACACTGGTGTATTAATTATTATATTATTAATATAATAATATTAATAGCCTGCTGTTTCCTAATAGTGAGTAAACAGAATTCATGTACAACACACAATGGGTGCATTCACACATCACGCTAACCCACCCTGCAAATAACCCACAGTGGATTGTTTGTTTGCTCACCGTGGGTTGTCCTGCCCACTTTGCCCATCGGTCCTCCACTCCATATCCCAGGGGACTTGGCAGCTAAAGCTGCCTTGTCTCCTCTCCCCGCCACGATCGCGAGCCTGTTTTCCCTGCGTTTCCCCCCTTTTCTTCCCCCCAGAGATTGCCTTTCGCAATCTCCGAGTTGACAGCCAGTGACAGCCCTTCCAAAGTGCCCAAGCGGCACACTGGAGGGGCTGTCACTAGTTCACCACCACCCCTTTAAAATTATTTTTTAAATGCAAGAATTTTGCACAAATGTTTTTGTACATTAAAAAAAAAACAAAGTCAAACTTGTGGGGGTCTGAAATGGCCAGCCTTGCCTGGGCAATGTCTTGGGACGTGTCTGCTGTCAAAGTGCAGCAGGCACCCACCATGGACATTGACCCAGAAAGGCTGCAAAGAGGTTTCATTTTTACTTTGCTGTCCCCTGACAGCTGTCAAAAGACAAGCTGTCAAGGGAAAGCAAAGCTGTGAGTGATCTTTGCTTGCCCAAGGGGGTGGCCAGTAGATTAACGCAATCTCTGTGTTGGGGTGACACAGTGCTTTTTCTGGAGAAAAGTCCTCTTGGTTTCTCGGAGTAGATGGCGATAAATTGTATGCAATTAATAGAGAAAGGTGCTGGAACTCAGTTAGTTCCACCGAAAAAAAGCCGGTAGACCTGGTTTCGCGTGTCCTCACACTTTTCCACCCTCAGGAAGGTGCACAGGGAGAACCACCTTCCTTAAGAACGTAAAGGTGGATGCCTCTGGAACAAAGATCTAATTAAACCAGCCTGGTTATTAAATATCAGAGATTCTTCAATGCAAGCCTTATTTATTTTATTTTAAAACATTTATACCTGCCTCTCCTCATGGGAACTCAAGGTAACTAACAACAAGAACCATACATTTAACAATTAAAAACATACTTGCATTGAAGAATCTCAATTATTTAATAACCAGGCTGGTTTAATTAGCTCCTTGTTTGTTCCAAAAGCATCCACCTTTATGTTCCCAGGGAAGATCAGCTGCTGTTCAAAATGCAAAGTTTTGTTACTTTAAAAACTCTCTCTTTTTAGAATACTTGGCAGAGCTGAGATATAGCAACCCTTTGAATGTCTTCCCTGTCACCCCTGAGTATTCTGACCACTGGTAAAAAGGAACGTCATCCCTTCTTCAAAGATTCCAAGCGGGCAGAGAAGGCATCCTATCCATGAATTCTTTGTCTGAACCAAGCCAGATTGCATTTGTGCTTTGCAGGACTCTCGTGTTCTCTCCTTTCTCCACAGAAGAGGGAGAACCAGAGTTGTGTATGCATTCAACTCAACACTGGCCTACACAGGGCAAGTGCTTTGCTGAGAGCACATGGGGCCCAGGTCTTCAGCAGTCTTTTGAGGCTATGATGACATGTATGCTCACATCTTATAACTATTCAGGAGCATATGCCCCTCTTGGAATTGCAACTAGTGTGAAAAAGAGAAGTTACCCATGGTAAAGTATCCACTACTGAGAACTGTGAACCAATCCTTTTGAGAACTAAGGAGCTCTGTGCTATATTCTTCTTCCAATTAGACTGATGAATATATCAGGGGTGTCTAACCTCAAGCCAGCAGGATTAATCTGGTCCCTCTGGGGTTCCGCAGATGGCCATGCCCTTTCTCCTGGCCCTACCCTCTTGCTTCCTACCACCAATTGTTTGGCAGTTTTCTGGCTTTTGTGATGTTTCCCCCCAATCTAAAAGGGTAAAATGCCTCTCCTAAGGCTTAGTTACTGGCAGTAAGAGGGTCAAGCTAAAATATGCTGATATTTTTGGCTCTGTCTACCACTGGAATGTGGCCCCAAGAGCTTGTCTGAAATTGAATTTGGTCCTCAGACTGAAAGAGGTTCAACACCCCTGGTATATAGCAAGTTATGACACGATGCACAGAAGTTAATCTCACAACTCTTTTAAGATGATGCTTCTTAAATGCAGTTTATTAGCACTTGTATTTTAAAAATCTGCTGTCCAGTTGGTGGGGGGAGACCTTTTTAGTGTACAAGAAGTTTTAAAATTGATTAATCTGATTAACTGATTAATTGTCGCAGCCGGAATCAAAATTATTTTTGCACAAATCAACCAAAGTAGAAAAAAGTAGGGCTGCAACCCAATTAAATATTGTAATCACTTAATCATATGTTCTGCAAAGCTTTAATCTTTTTCAAAACATGGAGATTTGCCCCTTAACTTTTCAAAATGTGTATGCTCTGTTCATAAGTGCTTAACTTTATGTGTCTGGACTTTGCCTAACTCTCTGCTTTCAGTAGCTTGTGAAAGGGTCGCTGATTCATGTCAACCAAGTGAAATTATCAAAAATTATTTTCCATTATTCAGTGATTATCAGTACATACAATACCACACTTACATGAAAAGTCAAGTAATAATATGAAATGCAGATTAGTGAAGAAAACATGTCCACAGGATATTACAAACCTCTGGAATCTATGAGAAACTAAAGTAGATAAGGCATGAATAAAA
This sequence comes from Shinisaurus crocodilurus, assembly GCA_021292165.1. Lineage (NCBI taxonomy): Eukaryota > Metazoa > Chordata > Lepidosauria > Squamata > Shinisauridae > Shinisaurus > Shinisaurus crocodilurus. The sequence goes on along the minus strand of CM037880.1, from coordinate 36,790,641 downwards.
ATGACAGAATTCAGAACTATAAATCAGATCTACAGAAAAGTATCTAAAATTAGAATTTAATCAATCCAGAAAACACGATTAAAAAAAAGAGGGATATGAAATTTTTAACTGAATGTTTTATACCCTATTTAAATAACATTACAGACAGGTAACTGACAGTGAAAATGATAAGTATTTTTATGATCATTTCTTTCCCATAAGTTGTGGCAATATGGGAGGGGTGGGTTTGTTGGACTGATGTCATTTAATAGATTGCATTTCCTTTCCTCTTTAATCTATTGCTTTAGGTTATTTTAAGATTATCAAGGTTAGGTGAGTAAGGCTGCAATCCTCTATACAATTATCTCTGTGTGAGTCCCATTTAACTCAGTGGTGCTTGCTTCTTAGCAGCCATGTACAGGATTGTACTACATGGCTGCAATCTTAAACACATCTACCTGGGAGTAAGCTACACTGGACATAATGGACTTCCGTCTGAATATTCATGTATAGGTATTGCTATAAACATTTAGCAAAATGTTTAGAAAACAAACACTCATCATCATCAGGCGATCACTCGTGACCGAGTAAGATTGTCTTCCGGGATAAAAGGAGGAAATTCTAAAGAAGATTGTGTAGACTCTAGCGATGGGTCCGTAAGTGACTGTGGAGGCCAATTCTAGATCCACACAGCTTCCCACAGTGAGGACACAGGTTACCAGATAGAAGATGGTCCTGTAAAGGATTCATTTGACGTGCTTTTCGCTTAGCACGTTTCTCCCTTTCACCTTGCACTCGGGCTTCTTCAAAGTCCATGGAACCTTTGTGAAAGGCCAACCTCCATTTAGATCGTTCATGGGCCAGAGCTTCCCAGTTTTCGATGTTTATATTGCATTTTTTTAGATTAGCATTATGAACATCTTTAAACCTCTTATATTGACCACCGATATTCCGCTTTCCATCCTTGAGTTGGGAGTAAAGTAACTGCTTTGGGAGACGGCAGTCAGGCATTCGAACAACATGACCGGTCCACTGAAGTTGGCGTTGAAGGATCATTTTTTCAATGCTAGTAGTCTTTGCTTCTTCCAGTACACTGACATTTGTTCGCCTATCTTCCCAAGTAATCCGCAGGATTTTCCGGAGGCAACGTTGATGAAACCTTTCAAGGAGGTGGAAGTGACGTTTATAGATAGTCCATGTTTCGCAGGCATACAATAAAGTTGGTAATACAATGGCTTCATAAACCAGTGTTTTGGTCTTCTTACAAATATCCCGATCCTCGAACACTCTATGTTTCATTCGAGAAAATGCGGCACTTGCGGAGCTCAGACGATGCTGGATTTCACTGTCGATGTTAGCTGTAACAGAAAGATAGCTGCCAAGATAGAGAAAATGATCGACGTTTTCCAGTATTGTCCCGCCAAGCTGGATAGATGGCATCACCAAAGGATTGGCTTGCACTTGCTGATGAAGCACTTTGGTTTTTTTGATGTTAAGTGAGAGACCAAGTTTTTCGTATGCTTCTGCAAAAGCATTTAGGATAGTTTGGAGATCATCCTCTGAATGTGCGGAGACCACATTATCATCAGCATACTGAAGTTCCACGACGGAGGTTGTAATTACCTTACTTTTTGCTTTCAGCCTGCTGAGATTAAAAAGCTTTCCATCTGTTCGATATATAATTCCCACACCGGTGGGAAGTTTCCCCTCGACAAGATGTAAAACCATGGCGATGAAAATGGCAAATAATGTTGGGGCGATAACACATCCCTGTTTAACACCTGATCCCACTTTAAATGGAGCACCATGAGAGCCGTTGTTGTCCAAAACCGTTGCCGTCATGTTGTCATGGAGAAGTCGCAAGATATTCACAAATTTATTGGGGCATCCAATTTTCATAAGGATAGTCCAGAGAGCTGTATGGTCTACAGTATCAAAGGCCTTAGCCAAATCGATAAATGCCATATAAAGGGGTTGATTTTGCTCCCGGCATTTTTCTTGGAGCTGACGTGCAGTAAAAATCATGTCTACTGTCCCTCTAGAGGGGCGGAAACCATATTGAGTTTCAGGGAGGATCTCTTCTGAAATAGATAGAAGACGGTTTGCAAGAATCCTAGCAAATATTTTACCTGCGGTTGCTAAGAGAGAAATGCCCCGATAGTTTCCACAGTCTGTTCTATCACCCTTCTTAAAGAGGGTGATAATTATGGCATCCCTGAAGTCTTCTGGGATCTCTTCTCTTATCCAGATTTTTTCGATGAGTTTATGAAGATGTTGTACAAGTTCGGGGCCCCCTTCTTTAAAGATTTCAGCAGGAATCCCATCTGGTCCACTAGCTTTGTTGTTCTTCATTTGATTAATGGCTTTTTTTACTTCATCCAAAGTGGGGAGTATTGCAAGTTCCTCTTTAATTTGTTTTTGCGGGATTTGCGAAAAAATCTCATTATCCACCTTAGACTTACGATTTAAAAGGTCATAATAATGCTCTTTCCAACGCAGTGCAATAGACTCTTTGTCTTTTAAGAGTTTGGTGCCATCTTTTGATTGTAAAGGGTTTGTACCATAGGTTTTTGGTCCATAAATGGCCCTTGTGGCCTTAAAAAAGCCCCGTGCATCATGAGATTCTGCAAGTTGTTGAATTTCTTCAGCTTTCTTTTTCCACCAAGCGTTCTTAAGTTCTCTTGTTCTTCTTTGGACCTCAGCCTTTGCGCTAGCGTAGGTTTTTTTCTTGGCAGCGCAGTTAATATCATTTTGCCATATTTGGAAGGCTTTCCTTTTTTGGTCAATTATATATTTAATCTCATTGTCATTTTCATCAAACCAATCCTGATGTTTCTTAGTTTCATATCCAATAGTTTGTTCACAAGCTGCAGTAATGGAGGTTTTCAGCTTAGACCAATGGTCCTCAATGTTGTCAGGAGGTTCCGTAGGTAGATGTTCCTTAAGAAGTGATTGAAGACGAGTTTGCTTAATAGGATCTTGAAGGACTTGGATGTTCATTTTACGCCTTGGTTTCCTTCCTTGAAGCCTACGTTGGGGAGCAATGTTGATAACCATTTTGGACCGGATTAGTCGGTGGTCTGTCCAGCAGTCGTCGGCACTCACCATGGCCCTAGTAAGAAGTACATCGCGGCGATCTCTAACACGGACAATTACATAATCCAGAAGATGCCAGTGCTTTGACCGTGGGTGCTGCCATGATGTTTTAAACTTATTCTTTTGTCGAAAGAGCGTGTTTGTGATAGTGAGATTATGCTCTGCACATATAGACAAAAGTAAGAGTCCGTTCGGGTTGCTATTACCAACTCCGTCTTTTCCAATAGTTTCTGGCCATAAATCAAAGTCACGCCCGACTCTTGCGTTAAAATCGCCCAGGAGGATAATTTTATCCTCCTTAGGTATCTCTGACAGGAGAGTGTCCAACTGGCTGTAAAAACTTTCCTTGATGTCATCATCAGCATCTAATGTTGGTGCATAAGCGCTCAAAATAGTTACCTGTTGGTTATTGGCGAGCTTTAATCGAAGAGTTATCAGGCGTTCGTTAATGCCAGTAGGAACTTCTGACAAAGAGTTCACTAGTTCATTTTTGATGGCAAAGCCTACACCATGTATTCGTCGGTCCTGCTCAGGTAGTCCTTTCCAGAAGAAGGTATAACCTCCTTTTTCTTCTTTCAGCTGTCCCTCTCCTGCCCTTCGAGTTTCTTGAAGTGCTGCTATGTCAATTTTAAACCGTCTCAGCTCCCTTGCAATAATAGCAGTCCTACGCTCAGGGCGTTCACTATCTATGTTATCCAGCAATGTCCGTATATTCCATGTTCCAAAATTCAAATGTCTTTTTCGACCGCTAAAATGGTGACCCCACTGGACGCGGTAATCCAGTCAGGGGAGAGAGAGGTAGACTATGTTTAGGGCACCTTTTCTAGCCCCCTCCCCATACGGGGTGAGCAGAGTGGATCCTAAATAGGGCTGCTCAGTCATGGATACAGCTGCCGAGCTGCTCGACTACCTCGTTCCTTGAACAGGGCGACTGAGTCTGCATCCACCGCCCATGTGCTGGTCCGTGACTAGGGGCTTCCAGATTCACAGTCCTGCCCCCGTCGCCATTCGCCAGTCGCCATGGGACTTTTTTTATGTTTGTTGGGTTGGGTTGGGTTGGGTTGGATGGGTTGGGTTGGAAGACGCCTGTGCGTGAAACTGTTTTATGTGGGGAGATCGGTGCACAACGAATCACCACACAAACTTGACAGAGTACGGCAGAGATCCAATGGCACGGTTACCCTGACGATTGGAAAACCATTCTCTGCTGCAGCCTTCATCCGCCTTCACAGCCGTTGTAATTTAGGTTTAATTATCTTCCGCCTGTTCTGCCGTTGAGGACTTTATGTTTTGGATCGTTCTTTGTCTGGTTCCTCTCCCCGGACCTTACCGCCATGGGTGACCCTACTGGGAGTACATAGCTCCCGACGGCATTGCTCACAGGATTCATCGGAACACGCAAGCCCACTCACCACTTCAAGGTGACGATCCGGCGAGGGAAAACAAACACTACGCCAGTGTAGAGTAGTGGTGGGAGTGTTGGACTGGGACTCAGGAGATCCGGGTTCTAGTCCCCACTCAGCTATGAAACTCACTGGGTGACTTTGGGCCAGTCACTGACTCTCAGCCTAACCTACCTCACAGGTTTGTTGTGAGGATAAAATGGAGAGAAGGAGGAGGATTATGTAAGCCGCCTTGGGTTCCTTGCAGGAAAAAAGGTGGGGTATAAATATAATAAATAAATAAATAAATAAACCATTACATCTTCCCTACTTCAAGTGTTATTATCATTTGAATTTATGGCATACAGAGCCTGTGTTCACACATAACAATAAGCCAGGATTCCAGAGAATCCTGGCTTATCATTATTTACAAGCAGCATGCTGCCCCCCCCCCAGAAAGTTATGCTAGATATCTGGAGAATTTATCTATCCCTAAATACCGTTTGATTTTTACGAGAGCTAGGTTCAATTGTTTTCCATCTGCGGTATTGGATGGACGGTTTAGGGGTGTTCCTTATGGTAAACGATTATGTCCTTGTGGTGATGGGGCTATAGAATCTCTAGCCCATATGGTTTTTGCCTGTAAATTTTATAAAGATGACCGGGTTAGGTTAATAACATCTGAACTTTCTAAATTTCCAGGCCAGTCATCTGAATGGTATTTGACCTATCTTTTAGCAGACAAGAACAAATCAGTCACAGAGTTGGTGGCTAGATTTCTCTTTCTGGTTATAAAAACACGGAAGGGAACTTCCTCTAACTAAAATAATTCTCCCTTCAGGGTTATTAATATTATAATTTTTATTCCATCACCAATTAACTTACTTATGCTATTTTATGTTAATTACATTTAGTGTACACATCTAATAACTGGTCTTTTATATTATATTATATCCATTTTAGATATTTTATATTATTATATTTTATTATGACATTCTAACTTTTATAATTTCTCATGTTTTTAATGTTCTTGTATTATAATATCTATATTGTGCTGCGATCTGTATGATTTTACCTTGTTTGATTTGGGTCTATGACCGTACAATAAAGAATTGAATTGAATTGAAGCAGCATGCTGGTGCATGTTGCCCAATCGCTCCCGCTTGGCTCTTCCTACCAGTGTGAGTGGCTAATTGCTCCAGCTTGGCTCCTGCTGCCTTCCAGAGGGGCTAAAGTAACCAGAAACTAACCATGAAGCAAAAGCTTAGCATTTTGTCTGAACTGGGATTCTTGATTTGTGGCTAACAAGCCAGAATATGAAGCCAACATTTATAGTTGGTTTCCAATGCCTGGCTTCTTCGGCAGCAACAAACCAGGAGTCCCAGCTCAGACATTATTTATTTATTTATTGTATTTATACCCCGCCTTTTTTCCTGCAAGTTTTTGCCTCCTGATTAGTTTCTGGTTACTTTAGCCCCTCTGGAAGGCAGCAGGAGCCAAGTTGGAGCAATTCTCCAGAATTCTGGCTTATTGTTACATGAGAACACAGCCAGAAAGTTTGCTTATGTGTATCTAGTTTCCTTTTATGGCCTGTGTTGATATTTAGGCTGCATTCCAAAACACACTTACTAGGGAGCAGGTCCCACTGAAATCAATGCGAATTCTGAGTAAACTTGCTTAGGACTGTGCTGTTAATAACATTTTATAACACTACACATTATCTTAGTTGATAAATATTATGAATTCATAGTAATTTACATGTTATTGATTATTTTTGTAAAATAATTTTTGTAAAATAATCAATATGTAACAGAAATTATGAATTACAAATATATTTCAGGGTTCAATTAGTGTGCTTGTACTGGTTAATCTCCTTTTAAACCCAATTTAAGCAGAAATAATAGCTTTGGCATTTTCCTACAATTTATTTTATTTATTTATTATCTTTATACCCCACCTTTTTTCCTGCAAGGAACCCAAGGCGGCTTACACAATCCTCCTCCTCCTCTCCATTTTATCCTCACAACAACCCTGTGAGGTAGGTTAGGCTGAGAGTCAGTGACTGGCCCAAAGTCACCCAGTGAGTTTCATGGCCGAGCGGGGACTAGAACCTGGATCTCCTGAGTCCCAGTCCAACACTCTAACTACTATGCCACACTGGTTCATAGCAAGGCAAATATAGCTGTACACAGATCCATTTTTAGGTTGATGATAATTTCAGGTATTTGTATACCACTTTTAAGTTCAAGTGGTTTACATAAAAAAATAAATCTGGGGCTTAATGGAAATTACGATTTCTATGCACAGTATAAAGATTCTGCGTAACAATTACTGTCCTGTATTTATTTTTCGTTATAATACATAAAATATAATATATAATAAAATAATAGCTACAATTCACTTTCAACAAAACTCAGCAACAGAAGAAAGCTCTGCCAAGGGGTTACATAAGCAAGATGCAGGAGGACCTCAGGTGGAATGGCTGCTGATAAGTGGTCAAAGATGACTCACCCTCCTATTTGCTCTAGAAGTCTCTTCAGCAGCTGAGGAACCATTTGTTTTGTACAGTGTGTCTTCCTACCTCACACCCCGAATACTGAATGTTTTTAAAAATAGCTCAATAGCTAAAAAAACTCCCCCAGTGAAAATCAAGTAAGCTTTTCCCTTTCATAAATTTCAGACATAGGTGGACCATGCAACATTAGTGGCTGGCTGCAGGAGGCTGGAAAAACAGAATAAATTCTATCAAATGCCTTTGAATCCAGGGAAAGGGCAAACTCCCTACTTCTGATGGGCTTGGGCAGGCCTTGGATGTCTCTACAGATGTGTGTGAAAGAGCTACAAACAATAGGTATTTAAAATCCTCTGAGGGGCCCATAATAAACAGACAGGAAGGGGACTTTATGTTGTACAGGCCTGATGTACACAAATTTCTATATCCTAGCCATTTTATTATCTTATGTTTGAGGCTTTTAATAGGATTATGAATAACTGCACTAATTAAAGCCAACAGAACACTGAGCAGCAGCAGAAGGATTTTTAGACATCAAAGTTGATTATAAGAAGTTTCCATTAGTTCAATGATGTCAGAGTGGTAACACTAGGTATACCACAAGTAAATCACGAGTCCCAGGAGATGAGATATATTTGGAGAAGATATTATTTCCCCCCCTCTTACCTTCTTTATTTATTGTGCATGGAATTTCACATATCAACCTTGTTTAACAGAATGTGTGTTTCAGTGGCTCCCTTTCTTTTTTAAAATTACAAGCAGTTTTTCAGCTTCCAGGGAGTAGACAGGCATGAGAGAGATTATGAGAACCCCCTCCCAGGTCAGTGTAGAGTGACGGATATCAAAGGGAACAGAGAGATCTGTAAACCCAAGCTGCTGTTACAAACTGAGGTCTCATCTCTTTCTTATTTCCCATCTTTTTCATTTGTTACCAAGTGATTTGCTGGAAGAGGTCTGGTAATAAGGAAAGGAGAAAAGTGGGGGTGGGGAAGGTGTCTGGAGCTTCACACGTGGGGGGAAAAAGCAAGGTATGGAACATAGGAAGCGGCCGTATACTGAGTCAGACCACTGCCCCATCTTGTCCAGTACTATTGACACTGACTGGCAGCAGCTCTCCAGGGTTTCAGGCAGGAGTTTTTCCAGCTCTATTTGGAGATGCCGGGGATTGAAACTGACCTTTTCCAGTCAAAGCATGTGCTCTACCACTGAGCCACGGCCTCTCCCCTAACCACGACTCTCTCTTATGCTATGCTTTCCTTAGCTTTATGTGAGCTATACAGAAAGATAATTCCAAAATGTAGCTAACTTTAAATGGTTATCTTAACAAGCCCTTAAGTCATCTTTAACTCAAAGGGCAAGTTCACACATCACAACAACCCACCCTGTGAATAAGCTATGAAACAACCCATGGTGCGCCCAACAATCGGGCTCACCATGGGTTGTCGTCCCCCTCCTCCCCGCCGGCATTTTTCCACCTTTTCTCAAGACTCTATTTTTATTTATTTATTTATTATATTTATATCCCACCGTTTTTCCTGCAAGGAACCCAAGGTGGCTTACATAATCCTCCTCCTCCTCTCCATTTTATCCTCACAACAACCCTGTGAGGTAGGTTAGGCTGAGAGTCAGTGACTGGCCCAAAGTCATCCAGTGAGTTTCATGGCTGAGCGGGGGACTAGAACCCAGATCTCCCGAGTCCTAGTCCAACACTCTCACCACTACGCCACCACTGGCTCACTCTAGGTGCTCAGGAAGGTGGAAAAGTGCTTCCCAATCATCTAGAGTCTCAGGAAAGGGTGGAAAAGTGCAAGGACACTGAGTAGAGTCAGGTACAACCAAAAAACCCTGGAGCAGGGGTCCTCAAACTTTTTAAACAGGGGGCCGGTTCATTGACCCTCAGACCGTTGGGGGGCCGGACTATAGTTTGAAAAAAATATGAACGAATGGATCAAGTAAAAAAAAAAAGGACCCGGGTCCTTTTTTTTTTACTTGATAAAATGGAAGGTTATTATAAATTAATTATAAATTAATTATAAATTAATTTGCTGTCTAAAATTGAAATACATTAAATTTTAAAAAGGTATAGAAAGGCTTGATTTGCACACTGCACATATCTTATTTGTAGTGCAAAGAAACAGGAAAAAACAATACAATATTTTTAGTATGAGTAATGAGCAGTATTTACCAGCCACAGAGCTGGTGGTCCACATCCTGCAACTTTGTTCCACATAAATGTGCATAAGATTGCAGCCTTACAGCCTCATCTTATGCATGTCTACTTGGAAGTAAGTTTCACTGAATTCAAGGAGACTTTCTCCCCAGGTAAGTTTACAAAAGATCACAGCCTTAAAAGTACAAACCAATTCCCTGGGGTAGGTCAGGAAGACCTGGTACCCAGGGAACATAGAGCCAGTGTGGCATAGTGGTGAGTGTTTGACTGGGACTGGGAGATCCTGGTTCTACTCCCCACTCAGCCATGAAGCTCACTGGCTGACTTTGGGCCAGTCACTGACTCTCAGTTTAACCTACCTCACAGGGTTATTGTGAGTATAAAATGGAGAGGAGGAAGATTATGTAAGCCACCTAGGGTTCCTTACAGGAAAAAAAGGCAGGATATAAATATAACAAACAAGTTACTATCTGGTCCTACAAATTTCTAGAAGTAGGGCGAGAACCATGCTTCCACCAAAGTCTGCCTCAGACTCTATTGACAAAAACAAAAAAAAAACACCATTCAAGGATTCTTACTGCCTTATTTCTCTTCTTATTAGACTCTTAGAGAGCAGGTGAGACTGAGCTGGTGGTGACGGCGCGCGCCTGAGTGCGCGGCCAGCGTCTCCTCCGGTGGGGGAAGCGCGGCCAGCGTCTCCTCCGGTGGGGGAGACGCGGCTGAGCTGGCGGTCATAGAATCACTGTTGCCAAATGCACAAATCCCGCAATCACTTTAAAACCCGCAGACTCCCTTATGTTTCTTCGCCATCGGACTTAGTGCTGGGAACAAAGAGTGACTTACTTCCGAGTAAACATGCAGAGGGTTGTGCTGCAAGTTATTTGTGGAGTCACAAAACATGCTTACCCAAAAAGCAATCCCCGTTTGCAATGGGACTCACTCGACCTTCCCCAAGCTGGCGCCCTCCAGACGTGACAGCCTATACCTCCCATCATCCCCACCCATGGTGGCTGGGGGTGATGGGAGCCGTAGTCCAACACATCTGGAGGGCGCCAGCTCGGGGCAGGCTTAGGGGCTCCAGCCAAGCACCCAGCTGCCGCCGCCTCCCATTGCACTCGACGCTCCCTCCCTGCTCCTGCCCCGGCCCGCGCTCAGGCCTTGCAGACCCCAATCCACAAAAGCCCCGCCGTGCCATCGCCCCACTGCCACCAAAGCCCCGCCACCCCCCCCATCGCCGCCGGACCCACCCCGCCACCCCCGCCGCAGCCTTACCTACACCTGCCGCCGCCGCCGAAGCCCCGCCGTGCCGTTGCCCCACTGCTGCCAAAGCCCCCCCGCCCCCCAGGACCCCTGTCGCCGCCGCCAGACCCACCCCGTCGCCACCGGACCCCCCCCGCCGCCGCCGCAAAAGCCCCGCCACGCCATCACCCCACTGCCGCCAAAGCCCTGCCGCTGCCACCGCCCCCCCCACCACCACCCCATCGCCGCTGGACCCACTCCGCCACCCCCCCACCGCAGCCTCACCTGCACCCGCCGCCGCCGCCGAAGCCCCGCCGCGCTGTCGTCCCACTGCCGCCAAAGCCCCCCCCCAGGACCCGCCCCCCGCCACCGCAACGCACGCCCCCCGCCTGCACACCCACACCCCGCCCTGGTCTTGCGCTGCCGCCGCCCTGGTCCTGCGCGCCGCCGCCACCGGAGCCACTGCTCCAGCGTGCTGGACTCCCGCCCGCGCTCTGTTTTGAACGCGACGGGAAGTGACGCGACAGAAGCGACGCGCGGGACCAGCGCGGGCGGCTCTCCCCGGAGAGCGAAGATTAATTGGTGAGCCTGCGCAAACACGGGTGGACGGCCACCGGGCCGGATGGAAGGGCACGCCGGGCCGGATCCAGCCCGCGGGCCGTAGTTTGAAGATCCCTGCCCTGGAGGATCTCAACGTGAACGGGGCGATCTACCAGCCACCCCTTTTTGCAAGCAAACATCACTCACGGCTTTGCTTTCCCTTGAAAGCTCACCTTTTGACAGCTGTCAAGAGAGCATCAAGTAAAAAATAAACCTCTTTGTAGCCTTGTTTCATCAATGTTCCTGGATGGTACCTCCTGCACTTTGATAAGAGACACTTCCCATTACATTGACGAGACAAGGTGTTTCATTTTGGTCACCTGAAAGTGTGCAAGCATGCACTTGCGAAAGACTGATTTATATTTTTTTTAAGGACAAAGATATTTGCACAAATTTTGGGCACAATTTTTTTTTTTTAAAGGTGGCAAACCAGTGACAGCTGCTCCAATGTGGCTGCCACTTTGGAGATCGCGAAAAGCAATAGCGATCTCTGGAAAAAATGGGGGGAAGCCATGGTGAGTGAAAAAGGGCTTGTGGTTGGCAAGGGAGTGAGTGAGCCAGTGATGGTCGTTCCAAGTGCTGCTTGGGTACTTGCTGGAGCTGTCACTGGCAGTGGCCCGGGTGAGCTTGGCAAGAGATTTTTACTGCTCTTGCCTAGTGGCTCACTTGCCACTGCCCTGGACCCACGATGGGGTCGGTCACCTGGGTTCAAATGACATGACAATCCATTGTGGGTCCAATGATCCCTACTACAGGCCGTGAATTGTCAGGATGGCTTGTTCCCACAAAAAAGCCACCCTGCGAGAAGCGGTCCAGGTTCGCACGACACAAGAACCCACTGTGGCTAGTAGAGAAACATAGTACTATAGAGTAATACAACAGTAAACTGAAGGCTGTAACAATGATATACTGTAATGAAGGGAAGGAGGGATTTCAGACCAGTTAGTTCCACCTACATGTTTATTACAGAAGTTAAGATTAAGGAACACTTCAAAGAGAATATAGAGTTTAATTATAACTAAATAAGATGAATAAAAAGGGGGACAAGAGGGATGTCTTGTTGACAAATCTCTGAGAATTTCCTTACGTGCTGCAAAGTTGGTGGTCAAAAAGGAACTGAGGGAAAGAGGTATTCTTCCTCCCCTTGAGCCAGCCTCAAAGCATGGAATTTCCCTGCTCGAGCAGAGGGGCTAGAATGGTCTCTGAAGCTCTAGACATTTCCAAAATGATGCTGTGCACAGGTACAGAACCCATGCATGTGACAGCACAGAGATGACAAAGAAGAAATTGCTATTATAACAATAATCAAGACCCACGTAACTATTTCTGGAATGCCCAGGGGCTTGGGTATGGCCTATGGATTTTTCTTCTTTGAACAGCAGCTCCACCTAGCCCATGCCATATCAGAAACTGCTTTCGAAAGTCCCCTTTATTTTAAAGTAATTTGTCTTGGGGCATGAGGGTATGCTATTTGAGAAATGTAAGATGAAAACCTGCTTGGACACACAAATTAGTTGCACTGTTCTTTGGCACTTTTGCCATAATGTTGATGTATTATAGTTTGTATAAACAACAAATCTAAATTTAAATACTTGTGCATCATAATGGGTCACTATAAAAGCTTATCATGACATAACTAGCTAAGCACATATTATGTCACTTAACACATCTAAGTGCAGTATGGATAAAACAACAATACTCACCCTAATATTCGGTTCATCCCATGCCTCGCAGCATAATGTAATGGAGTATTATGCTGGTAAGGCTCTCCGTAAGAAATATTAGGATCCAAAGATTCTTTTAGTTGAGGGTTGCTCTCATATATTTGGCAGGCCAAATTTTCATCTCCATTTATAAGTGCTTTGCGAAATTTAGTAGTTGTATTTCCCATGTTGTTATTAATGGGGTGGTGTTTCCTCTGTTCCCCTTCAATCAGTTAGTCTGTAGATCAGCAACATGTTTTATATTCTGAAAAAAACGAACAGTATTTCAAATCGTGTTAAAGATTCTCTAATAGGAGTTTATCCAAATCTGATCCAACTGAATCCTTAAGGCAAATCACAATTCAAAATGCATTTTATTGCCCTTATTTGAACAGGAAGAAATTCTTCTATCCAGTTCTACATAGTTTAACTTCTGCTGTTAAACTATAACATCTTTACTACATAAACAGGATAAAACATTCTTTCCAAATACACACTTTGGACCCTAACCGGGACACACACACACACACACACACACACACGAATAACACTTTCTTCAACCTTGCCCTGCAGTGATACAAGACAAGCCTCAAGCTACAGCATTTCAATGGTAAATTAAGACACATTGAATTGAAAACTGGAGTTAGAAAATAACCTTTAGAGAGGTAAAATGCTTCAGACACCTTTGTATATTAAGGTAAATAATGTGCCATTTAAAACAGAGTAAAGTCTCCTTAATTCAATCACTGGGGAAGCAACATTTTCCAGTAGCTTCTGTTCATACTTATAAATATGGCATTGCAGAGAAAGACTTCAGTATACCCTGCTGAAACATTGAGTCTGAGCCTTAACCAGGAATTTTCATGGACAAACATTTTTAGCATGAAAAAGTGGTTTCCATGGGCCTCAAACGTTCTTCCAAAGACCTTAAAACACTTAACAGGTTTTTTTACTATTTTGATCCTGTTTACTAAAGCATCTGCTTCAGAACAATTTTTTAACAACATGATTCTTCTTACTAGCTGCGTGATCCAGCCAATCAGGGATCATCACAAGGCCAGCGTGAGGGTATCACAGTACCAGAGAGCCAATCATATCTCACTATGTGATGATGGCATGAAGCTAAATTAGATATAACCCATTATTATAGGCTAGCAATCAAAACGGGATGTTAACACACCACACCATGGATAAGTGTCACCAGACTATCAGTGACTCAAAGAGTTTTATAAATGGAACACCAACTTAAGCTGGTATAAGGTGTTTCATGCCACAGAAGCCACTAGTAACTTCAAAGATAAGGTTGGATTTAACAGCAATCCTAAACTGCAAATCTGATCTTAAAGGGGCATGCAATCACATCCAGAACATCTTGAACTTCACCTCAATACCAACAGTGTCCCCTTTTTATAGGAACTGAACTTCAGCTTATTAACCTACATTAGTCCATTACTGATCTTAAATACTTGTTGAATACCTAATATCCACAAGCCAACTTTCCCTCATCAAACTTTTCACCTCCTCCAACACTTATATTCATCCTACACTAATTTCAGCATAAAATGATCTGTCTCTAAAAAGGTGAAGCCTTTCAAATTATGTCTCCTGCACAATCATGCAAGAATTCTTCCATAACACCATTTCATGCCCAGCCCATATTTAGGAGACTACCCATACCAGACAGCCAATGTCAGGAACCAGAACATATTCCAAATATAGCAACTGAAGCAAGGGGGTGGGTAACTAGTCAAGCAAAGTGGAAATGACAGATAAGGAGGCAATCCAAGAGAGGAGGAAGGCAATAGTACAATGCAAGAGGCAGGAAGGTCAGACTGGGAAGTATGGAACAGACACTTGAACATATACACAGATAAAGGCCTGTGCCAGAAATGGAAGCTAATATTCCCAGCATAGTCAACAATCAAAACCGACATGGGTAATGCTTAACAGGCAGCCTATTAAAAGAACACAAGCCTCTGCTATTGAAGACCTACAATACTTGTTAGCTAAGTTGGGAGATGATGGTTCCAGTTCAACACCCTACAGTGCTGACATGCTCGACCATGTGCTAACATAGGACCACATACTATGGCTGGTACTTTAATATATTTCCCAAACAAATAATATAAATTATTTACATTAAACTGTGTTATTTACCTAACATTTGTGCCAGTTGTGTTTCCGAATATATTTTTACAAGCACCAGCCATTAATACAATCACAATAATCAACCCAACCATGGGTTGGATCTAGATTTAGTCATACTTAGATTACACCTACTGAAATCAATGTAACTTAGTCATGACTTAAGTCCCACTGATCTTAATGGGTATGATCTAAGTATGACTAAGTCTGGATCCAACCAAACATATTTATTGATTAATTTATTAAAGCATTTCTAGACCTCTTTTCAGCCCTAAACAAGAGCCCTCGAAACAGTTTACAATACACTAAAACAATAAAATCCTACAATTTAAAGCATTAAACATTTAAGCAAAGACGAAGAGCAAAAATTAAAAGCAAAGAGAGCAGAACTCCAAACCCTTTATCTGCGATTTTTCATATAGAGGCTGTAGAGCAGATCTAAATTATCAGGCAGAAGTAAGTAAAGGCATAGGAAGGAGAAAAAACATCTAGGGCAGCGATGGCGAACCTATGGCACGCGTGTCACAGCTGGCACGCAGGGACCTCTCTGTGGGCACGCGAGCCATTGGTCACCAGATCGCGAAAAGACCCTCCCCTTCTGCATTCAGCATCAGGTTTCCATAGTAATTCCTCTCCACTCATTCCTCGCTGGCCTCCACAGGCAGGCACACTCCAACATCTCCACCCCCAGAAGCGGACTGCGCAGGCACCCAGCCCTCCTTCTAACAGACAGCTCAGAAGCACAGCGCGCGCATGCCCAAAGCCATGCCCTGAGACAGAGCGGGGCGCGATTAGCTAGTGCCCCCTCCTCCTTCCTGCCAAATGTAAGGCACTTTGAAATAAATAAGTTGGTTTTGTCTTGCAGTTTGGGCACTCGGGCTCAAAAAGGTTCGCCATCACTGATCTAGGGAATGGAAGACAGAAAACAGGAATGCCTGGAGCATGAACACTCTGATTAAATTATGGAACATATGGCTAATTAACCTATCAGTGACAATAAGCTTTACACAGGGAGCAAAAGGCATGCAAGGAAGAAGGAAGAATGCAAAAGAAAGGAATGAAAGATGCTCTGAATAAAAGGAATACTGGGCAGCTCCGCACGTCATCACAACCAACCTCGGCAATAAGCCACGGTGGGTTGGTCATTCTGCGAACAACCCACGGTGCACCCAACAGACAATCAGGCTCATCGTGGGTTGTTCACTCCCTCCCCCTCTTCCTTCCCCTCAGTCCTCCAGGAAGTATCCCAGGGGACATAGCAGCAGGACCAAGTCTTCTCTCCCTCCCTGCTGCGATTCAGAGCCATTTTTGGCTCCCTGCAGCGGGGAGAGAAAAACAAGACAGGTCTTGCTGCAGAGTCACCTGGGATACCCGCAGGAGGATAGAAGGGGAAGGAGTGGGGGGACAACCCATGGTGAGCCTGATTGTCTGTTGGGCGCACTGTGGCTGTTCCATGAACAACCCACACTGTGTAGCTTATTCACAGGGTGGGTTGTTGTGTCATGAAAACTCATCCATTAGATAACTTCAAGCTCTAGGTTCTAGTATTATGAGAGGGAGAAAAATGTGAAAGGAAGTTCTGTGAGTTGAATAGTGCTTGCAGATTTCTGGACTTGTGAACATCTTTAACAGTAATAGTCTGCCCCGCCCCACCTCCCCCACAATAAAAAGTTGTGGAGAGGGACAGCAAACAATTTATACTTTCAATGAAACAAGCTTCAAAAGATATATCTAATTAGAAAAAATCTGAATGTGTATTTTCCTGAAATTGTCAATATGACTACCCTTCTCCAGGCAATGCTAAGAGACAGACTGGCCTTATTGCTCTCCTAAAGGCATCAATTTTCCTTCTAACGAATACATAGATCAATTTTTCTCTGACAATGACGCAATTTAACCAGTCTATGTCACTTAAAGACATTTAATTTCAAAACATAAAAGTTAACTACAAAATGAAGACACCATTTCAAAAGGAAGCATTAAAATTTATACAAAGGCTAAGATTATTTAAGAATTATTTCAGATTATTATTAAGGTTATTTAAGAACTTGGGGGGGGGGGAAGAGAACAGACTTTCAGAGCTGATTCTTATGCTTCCAAAGAGCTGAAGTCCATAATCTCATAATCACATGAAAATCAGTTTCTCTGAAATAACCCTATATAAAAATCTCAAAAGCTATCACTATTTGCAGTGTTGTTTTCTGACATCATAACTTTTCATATGTTTATATGGAAGTGGGGTTATGTTAGAATGGGGGACACTTGGCTCAACAATACTACAAGTGAGAAGGATCTTGGAATTGTGGTAGATCACATACTGAATATGAGCAAGCAATGTGATGTGGCTGCAAAGAAGGCAAATGCTATTTTGGGCTGCATTAATAGAAGTATAGCTTCCAAATCGCGTGAGTGATAATTCCCCTTTACTCAGCACTGGTTAGGCCTCATCTTGAGTACTGTGTTCAGTTCTGGGCACCACACTTTAAGAAGGATGTAGACAAACTGGAGAGGGTTCAGAGGAGGGCAACAAGGATGATAAAGGGACTGGAAACAAGGCCCTATGAGGAGAGACTGAAAGAACTGGGCATGTTTAGCCTTCAGAAGAGGAGACTGAGGGGAGATTTGATAGCACTCTTCCAGTACTTGAAGGGTTGTCACACAGAGGAGGGCCAGGATCTCTTCTCGATCATCCCAGTTTGCAGGACATGGAATAATGGGCTCAAGTTACAGGAACCTTGATTCCACCTAAACATCAGGAAAAATTTCCTGACTGTCAGAGCAATAAGACTATTATTATTATTATTATTATTATTATTATTATTATTATTATTATTATTATTATTTTCTTTATCGCCCATCTGGCCAGCCACCGGCCACCCTGGGCGATGTGCAAAGGATAAAAACAAGATAAAATACATTTAAAACAATATTAAAAAAATTAACATCTTAACCCACCCCATATTCCCGCCTGAACAACCAGGTTTTTAATGAGCAGCGGAAGCTCAACAGAGAGGGGGCATGGCGGAGGTCACTCAGGAGAGAGTTCCACAGTACGGGGGCTGCCACAGAAAAAGCCCTCTTCCTCGTCCCCACCAGTCTAGCTGCTCTGGCTGACAGGACAAGGAGAAGGCCGTCTGTGGCAGATCTTGTTGAGCGGCCTACTTGGTGTTGCTGGAGACGCTCCTTGAGATAGACTGGACCGGAGCCGTATAGGGTTTTAAAGGTCAAAACCAACACCTTGAATTCGGCTCAGCAAGCAACTGGTAACCAGTGCAGCTCCTTGAGCACTGGCGTGATGTGATCCTGCCGGCGGCTGCCTTTAACCAGGCGAGCCGCCGCGTTCTGTACCAGCTGTAGCTTCCGAATCGTCTTCAAGGGTAACCCCACGTAGAGCGCATTACAGTAGTCTAGGCGAGAGGAGACCAAGGCATGAACCACTGATGGGAGCAGGTGATTAGGAAGGTAGGGGCGCAGCTGCCATATCAGATGGAGTTGATACAGCGCTGCCCGGCTCACAGCTGCCACCTGAGCCTCCATGGACAGCTGGGAGTCTAGAATGACCCCCAAGCTGCAGACCTGGTCCTTCAGGGGTAAATGTACCCCATTCAGCACCAGGTCAACATCCCCAAGCCTCCCCTTGTCCCCCACCAGAAGTACCTCGGTCTTGTCGGGGTTCAGCTTCAGCATGTTCCTTCCCATCCAGCCACCCACTGACTCCAGGCACTTGGACAGGGTCTCAACGGCCAACCTCAGTGAGGACTTGAAAGAGAGATAGAGCTGCGTGTCATCCGCATACTGATGACACCGTACCCCAAACCTCCTGATGATAGCTCCCAGCGGCTTTAGGTAGATGTTGAATAACATCGGGGAGAGGATGGAACCCTGCGGCACCCCACAAGTGAGCGGCCAAGGGTCCGAAGCCTCCTCCCCGAGAACTACCCTCTGGTACCTTCCAGAGAGGAAGGATCGGAACCACTGCAATACAGTGCCTCCCAAGCCCAAGCCCTCCAGGCAGTCCAGGAGGATACCGTGGTCAACGGTATCAAAAGCCACTGAGAGATCGAGGAGGACTAGAAAGGAGCATTCACCCCTATCCAAAGCCCTCCTCATATCATCCACCAAGGCGACCAAGGCCGTCTCCGTCCCATGTCCAGGCCTGAAGCCCGACTGGCATGGATCTAAATAATCGGTTTCATCCAAATGTGCCTTCAACTGAGCCACCACCACTCGCTCAATCAGTTTGCCCAGAAATGGTAAATTGGAGACTGGGCGGAAGTTGTTTAGATCCTGGGGATCCAAGGAGGGCTTCTTTAGAAGCGGTCTTATTACTGCCTCGAGGGCTGATGGCATCACTCCCTCCTCGAGGGAGGCATTCACCACCGCCTTGATCCCCTCACCCATTCTCTCCCTACAGTTCATGATGAGCCAGGACGGGCAAGGATCAAGCAAGCAGGTGGTCGGCCTCACAGATGAGAGCACCTTGTCCACTTCATCAGAAGGAAGAAGCCGGAACCGATCCCACAAAACCGGTCTGCCATTGGCCTCCTCCCGCTCACTCCCTGTGTCCACGACGCACGATATCCCACTCCTAATCCGATCGATTTTATCTGCGAAGTACTTCGCTAAAGCCTCACAGGAGGCTTTTGACTGTTCCAGTGGGTCCGGAGCGGCTGGACGGACCAGACTCCAGACCACTTGGAACAGCCTCCTGGGGCAGCACCCCGCAGACACAATGGAGGCAGCAGAGAAATTCTTTTTTGCTGCCTCCACCGCCACCCGGTAGGCTGAAGATACAGCTCTAACCCGTGTTCGATCGTCTTTGGAGCGGGAATTACGCCATCGGCGCTCTAGCCTTCTCACCTCTTGTTTCAGAGCTCGCAGCGAAGGAGTGAACCATGGTGCCGCGCGAGCTCTGTTTAGGCGAAGAGGGCGCTTCGGGGCAACTCGGTCTAATGCCCTGGTGATTGCAGCATTCCAGTTGTCCACCAGGGTCTCAAACGAGCTACCGTTTGTGTGCTCCAATTCCCCAAGCGCGTTCAGGAATCCATCCGGATCCATAAGACGCCTGGGGCGGACCATCCTAATAGGTCCCTCACCCCTGCAGAGGGGTTGTGGTATCGAGAAATCCAACCCTACCAGATAGTGATCTGACCATGACAAGGGGGTGGTGGATATACCCCCGATTTCCAGATCATTTCCCCCCTCTCCAGAAACAAAAACCAAGTCCAGTGCATGACTGGCTACATGGGTAGGTCCAGTTAATACAGGGTGCAGTTCCCAGGAAGCCATGGTCTCCATGAAGTCCCGAGGTGCCCCCGTGAGAGCAGCCCCCGAATGCACGTTGAAGTCCCCCAGCACCAATAGCCTGGGGGACAACACATGCACATCAGAGACACAATGGAACCAACTACCTAGGAAGGTGGTGAGATCTCCCAATCTGGAGGCATTCAAGGTGCAGCTGGACAGCCATCTGTCAGGGATGCTTTGACCTGGATTCCTGCATTGAGCAGGGGGTTGGACTCGATAGCCTTGTAGGCCCCTTCCAACTCTATTTTTCTATGATTCTATGATAAGCACAAATAGCTCCATGTCAGAATGTGGTCCTAACACTTTATTCTAAAATATCATCCCAAAAGCCCTGTTTGGACCTTATTGAGCCTTTTGCCCAAGCACATAACCCCTCAGCATGAGCTGCAATTAAACCAGGATGTCTTTAATTAACCATAATTTCCCAGTTCATCCAAACAAAACAACTCTAGTTAACTAGAGACTTCCTGGTTTATTAGTGCCTCCAACAGACCAACATATTAGTGCCAATTATCTCTTATACAGAGTAAATGGCTGAGGGAAATAATGAAGGATATATGTTAGAAGTTGCTCTGAGCATATTGAATTCAGGCTATCCCTTACATAAAGCTGTCCTTGAAGGAAAAGTAGCCAAAATAATGAGTGATATTCACAATGATCAACATGTTTTGCTAGTATTGGAATAGAGGAAATCACAAGAACTGATTTCCCCCTCTGCATTTTTCAACTATTTGCACTGACTGCTACCTCAAATTTCTATTAGTAATCAGGGCTGGCACAAGACATTTTGCTTCCTGAGGCAAAGGACATGATAGCACCTTCCCCCATTCCAAGTACAAAAGCCGATCAGATGGGTACCTGAACATTACTTCAGCAGTGGCAACAGTTCAGGGTCTTCCACACCAGAGGGCAGCAGACTAGCTTAGGGGGTGCAGGGAAGGCCATATGGCACACACAGGTCTGTCCTCCCAACACCTCGCCACTGTTCCCCCAGCATCTGCTGCCTGAGGCAGGTGCTTCACTCTGCCTAATGGTAGGGCCAGCCCTATTAGTAATAGAGAACATTAACAAAGTTTATTGCCCACAGTTAAGTTGGGATCTGAACTTGGACTTGATTACAGAGGGGTTTGTGAGACTGTACCATGTAGGTTTCATTGTTTACAATTTCCTTCTTCTATATCCATATTTATGTGTACACATGCTAAATTTATTTATTTATTATATTTATACCCCGCCTTTTTTCCTGCAAGGAACCCAAGGCGGCTTACATAATCCTCCTCCTCCTCTCCATTTTATCCTCACAACAACCTTGTGAGGTAGGTTAAGCTGAGAGTCAGTGACTGGCCCAAAGTCACCCAGTGAGTTTCATGGCCGAGCGGGGACTAGAACCTGGATCTCCCGAGTCCCAGTCCAACACTCTAACCACTACGCCACACTGGCTCCCTTTTAGCTTCCCTTTTTAGCTCCCTTTCATTTAGCTTCCCTAAATGAAGCTAACACTTGATAAATCTAGTGAAGTAGCCTTTGTCCATGAAAGCTTAGGCTACAATAAACCTGCTAATGTACCATATGACTCTTAGGGCCGGTTCGTACGACCCAGGCGGCGAGCGGGGGAGGCACCACGGGGCCGTCTGCAGGGTCCGGCGGGGCGCCGCAGACGACCTGTGTCCCGTACGCATGGGCGGACCCCGGTGGAGCCAGCAGTCCCCGCACCACAGTGCGGGCCTCCCGGCGCTAGGGGGGCAGCAGCTCGGGATGCCCAGAGGGGCCGTTTGCCCCTACAGGCCGGAGCGGCCGCACCTCCGGCCGCTCTGGGCTGCCGCCTCTGTGCGGCCCCCGCAGGACGGCCACCCGCTGTTCACACAGCAGGGTGGTCACGCACAGTAGGGGCTTACCCCTCTACCGCCCATGGTCATTTTGCATGCTTCACGCACGCGCCCGTCCCGTGGGGGCGCCCCCGGCCTGCTTTCACATGACACGGGAACCGCGGGGGGCTTCTGCAACAAGAGGTCATCTGTCATTGTTTATAATTACCAATAAATCCTATTTATATTCTGTAAGCATAGATAAGTTCTTCTTGCTACAAGAAATCTCTTCCTATACAAAGATTGCTAAAATGTGTGCCTTCCATTTTGAAATGTGCAGGGCTCTATTCTGGCTGCCACTACAAGTCCTCTCTCCCTCAATCCAAGACTAGTTTGAGGGTGAATGTGCACTCTTGCATTCCTTCAGTTCTGTGCTTTGTCTTGTTTTCTGACACTATCAGGAAGGAGAATTTACTTTTTTTTTCTTCTTTTTTTTAACAGAGATATTGGACTGTAATTTTCAGACTTCTCTGTTAAATTTCTACTAGTATAAAGATACAATTTTCATGAGACCCAATTATCTTTAGATTCACATACATAACACATTTATGTATTTTAATTGTACAAGTATGGATACTATCAATGATCCCTCAGATGTCTGATAATTGTGGGGAATTATGGAGTTTCACTAATGTATGCTGTCATTAATCATTAGGTGACAATCCTCATTCATCATCTTTCTCTTTCTTCTAAGATATGTCCCAGAACTGAAAAATGCCCCATTTTCAGGCATTTTGAATAAGGGCTTCATAGAACACACATGTATCAAATTTTAGCTTTCTAGATACTGGTAACACCCTGTCAATTGTGATAAAGTGATGAGTAAGTCAGAGAGGCCCAAGCATCTTTTTATAAGTGTGCTCTATGTAAGCATAGATATATACTGCAGGCTGCTATTGAAAGTGCTCCCCACCTCGACATAAAATCTGATTAAGGAGAGTAAAGAGACAACAAAATGGGGGTGACAAGACTTATGTCACCACAATGGCCTGGGATATAAAAATGGACAAAAATGTCAAGTCATCTGATACATTTCAAGCATTCTGGTCTTCTTCAGTGGCATAGGGCTGCCCAGAGAGCTTCGGCTAATAGGGCACAATCCTATGGGGAACTCAAGAGGAAAACGGCCATCCTATGAACGGCGGGAGGAGCACAGAGGTGAAGCTTGCCTCCATGCTCCTCCCACCCTGCAAAGCAGCTAGACAACCAATTTCAGCTACCTAACTGCGGTGCTTTGGAGAGGGAGGGAAGGAGGCTGAGGCACCGCCAGGATTCCTCATATCTTGGTGCCGCCAGTTTCCTCCCCTCCCCTCCCCTCCGGAATGCCCACTAAACCCCTTCTCCAAGGTTTCTTTTAAGAACATGAAGCAGACTGTGCAGCTCTTTTCGTTCCAGCTGCACAGAGCAGGGGGAGGGTGGTCCAAGTGCAGAGCCCCAGAGATTTTCCGACATCAGAGCTGAGACTCCGAAAAATCCTATGGCGTTCTAGATGCTGTCTAGGGGCTATAGGATTGCACTGTTAAACACAATAGACAGTAATTCCTATGTGTTGCAGTCTAATTGATGGAACCAGGCTTACATTCATCCGCAATGGTACTAAAAGGCATAATGTGAACATACTTAGTAAAGTCTCTGCAGTCTGAATGCATATGAATCTAGCTGCATGTTGTAAAGTAAAAGCTCCTAGAATTGCTAGCTAGTTTTTACTGAATTTAGGCAGCATTTAAGTCTCAGGCCTTTTCACATCAAGACCTGATACAGGTGGTTTCATATTTTGCCTTTTAGTTCACAATGATTTCTGTATATGGTTGTGGTATCAAAATATTTGGGCTGTTTTTTATCTTAACATGTCCATATAGAAAATTTAGAGCGAAAACAGAACTCCTATAGACCCAGATCCCACCTCTGTGATACATTCTACTATGAGGTAAATTTCAAGTCCCAGCTTTTGAACACTAGGTCTACAGGTAAACTGTTTAGTAATCAGGATATTTGGCTATATGTACAGCAAATTTCAGCTAAGCCACACAAGAGTACTCTCACAATTTTATTACATCTCGGATTGAAAGACAGTGACTGAGTGTGTTCATACATAATTAACACATGGACTTGAACCCCTATGATAAAATGCACCTTTAAAGGCTAGTATGCCATTAACTAAATCCCTGTAATTTAGGTTCACCTGTTATCAGACTGAATGGCCCACAAGCATTGCCTTCTAGCGCACTGAAGTTCTATATGGGCAATTCTAGCAACACACAGAAATGTGCATGACAGAAGGTGGCAGCATATTGCGTTTTACACACAGGTAGGTCTTGAGCTCCAGTGGGCTTTAGGGAAAGCTAAGTTATGTACACTATGCTTAATTTTAGAAACTTTTGTTGTTGTTTAATTTTTTGCAGTGCAGCCACTGAGGCTGCAAATTGAAGGGGATGAAGCGGCCTTTTAACCCTTTCACTGTATTCTGTTTTCAGACTTGGGGAAAGGCCCACCGAGGTTGTTTTTATCCTCACTCCTACCTGCATGTTACTGCAGGCAAGACTTCAGCTTAAAAAGGTAGTACATCTATTTAATAGTTTTACACATACAAAACACATGCACAAGTTATTTCTCCATCGCACAAAGCATAGATTTTCCATATGTTTTATATATACACAAACAATATATTACCTATAGTCAAAAGGCAATGTTCTAAACTTAAACAGTTCTGTATGTATCAATTGCAGAACTGATACATGTACAACAGTGTGTGTGTGTGTGTATTTTACACACACACACACACACACCGCAATCCTATGGCTGCTAGACAGTGTCTAGACGGCCATAGGATTTTTTGGAGACCGCTCCAATCGCTCAAACCTTGTAGCTGGGTCTCTGCACTCAGAGCGCCCTCCCTGCACTTGCAGCTGGCACGGAAAGAACTGTGCCGGCTGCAAGAGGGACCTCAGAGACAGGGTTTAGGGGGTGGGGAGGGGAGGGGAGGACACAGGCACCACAAGGTATCCTGGTGGCGCCTCAGCCTTCTTCCCTCTCACTCCAAAGCGCTTCAGTTAGACGGCCAATTGTCTAGCTGAGTTGCAGGCTGGGAGGAGCGCGGAGGCGACCTTTGCCTCTGCACTCCTCCTGCCCTCCATAGGATGCCTGTAACCCTCTGAGTTCAGAGGGTTATGGGCATCCTGATTAGATTGTGCCCTAAACATTTTATTGTCAAAGTACTCATAAAAACATTTTTAACATTATATATAAACCTTTTCATTTATTCATAAACCTTTTCATTTACAGAGTAGTAAATATCAGTCTTCTTAGCACTAGGTTAATTTTGTCCAGTTTGGTGTGGGCCAAAATGAGAGATAGATGAGATATGAATAGTCTAAACATTCTGAGGTACAAATTTGTAAGGAAAGTGGCACTTCACGATCTCTTCAAAGTTACTTTATATATATGGTCTTGAAAGTTGTAAAGTTATACAGTCTCTGTAATAAGCAAGATTTCAGTAAAAATGCATTTGTTTAAAGTTTTAATTACACAAGAAACTCTCACAAACAAAGCTTACAACCAATTGACTTCTACAAAATAGAAAAATATACCTTTGCTCCCTCTTCCCCTTTCTTTTAATGATGATGAACAACAATCCTATGCGTTGGGTAAGCAGATCGAAACAGAGTTCTCAGAAGGCTAGACGAGTTTGTTCACGGTGGTGTCATCCCTGGGGGAAAAACAAATTTTAGTGTTGTGAGATGCCCACTCAATCTTAAATACTATACCAGCACAAGTTCACCTCTCTACAACAGTATGCATAGTAGAATAACACTTTCTCTCATTACTTGTTAAGTAACAGAACTTAAGTTACTTTAGACATTTATCACACCGTTTGACCTTTCGAAAGGTCACCTTTTGAATAGGATTTCCACTGTGACTTAAAGAGGACTGCAATACAAAGCATTTAGCTTGTGTCTCAATAGTGAAGCATAAGCCTCAGTCAGCTCTCTGGCCTTCCTATTGCTGCTTTAAAGGGCCAGTTGTGAACCCATTGGAACTCCCCCTATTATGGTTATACATGTTTAGTGCTTTTATTGTTAGTTTTATTATTGGCACCCAAAACAGTATATATTTTGACAGCATATACATGGCAAAGTAATTGGTGTTCACACTCCATGAATACCACCACTTTCTACATTTATAAAGGAAAATACATGGAAACTACTAAACTCTCCAGATTTCATGGACAGAAGCACTCTATAGCAGTGACAACTGCTAAAAGTCCACTTTAAGACTTGGGTTTCCCTAATCTTCAAATATGTGATGGCAAACCTGCCCTCCACCCCCCATCTCTAAGAATGTGCTCAGCTAATAAGAGTTACTGTATTTTCCAAACACAGAATCAGAACACAACTATTGTTTGGAGTCCATTCCAAAGTATGGCTCCTACTGTGCTTCCAGTGATACTGTGAGCATAATGGATCCCAGAATCCACTCCATGAGCCCATTTCACCACCCCATTTCCCCAAAATGGTGACAGAAACTGGTTGCCATCTGGTATGCAAAGGTGTCAGTATCTCAGGAAAAAGGAGCCAGAGGACATCAAGTTTCCAAGGCACAAGATATCCCTACTAAGTAGTCTTTTGCCAGAATGCCTGAGATGTTTTAGGGTTCCTGGCACCTGAGATAATGCTATATTCCAGGTGCCATGCAGTAACAGACGGCTCACAAAGAAGCTTTGCCCTGCTAGGTAAGTTTGGGGAGGGAATGGGAAGTTACTGCAGTGAGGAGTGATGGTAATAGGGTGAACCCATTATGAGCCAAAACTCAGTGAAGTTTTGAGCTTGGTCAAACACAGGAAAGCAGTAAGCTGAATAGCAGACAGATGCTGGCCAAGTTTGAATGACACGGCAACACACCCTGTGAATAAGCTATCAGTGTGGGTTGTTTGTGAACAGACAATCAGGTTCACTGTGGGTTCTCCTCCACCAAGTTTCCCAAGGGACTCTGTGGGAGGACCTGTCTTGTCTTCTCTCCCTGCACCAACCCTTTTGCGGTCACTGTGGCTTCCCCCCCCCCATTACCATTATTTTGGGGAGATCACTTTTCATGATCTCTGAAGTGATAGCCAGACAGCCCTTTCAAAGTGCCCAAGTGGCACATTGGAGGGGCTGTCACTGGTTTGTCACCCTTTTTGTGTGTGCCTGAGATTTGTGCAATTTTTTTTGTTAATATTTTAAGGGGGGGGGAAAGGGACAGTAGTTCAAAGTTGCACAAGCACGCAACTCAAATGCACAGCCTTGCCTTGGCAATGCCCTGGATGGTGTCTCTTGACAAAGTACAAGAGACATCATCCATGGACGTTGACAAAGCAAGGCTACAAATAGGTTAATTTGTTGCTTTGTTCCTCATTTGACAATTGTCAAATGGCAAGCTGTCAAGTGAGAAGCGAAGCCGCAAGGGGATCTTTGCTGGCAAAAGGGGGTGGTGTGTAGATCACCCCCTTCCCAGTGAGATCCTCTAGTTTTTTGGGGTTGGGCCTGACTTTTCTCAGCGACCTCCACCTTTTCCACCCTTTCCCAAGACTCTAGGTGCTCAGGAAAGGGGAAATGTGTGAGCCACCCCATTTACAGCAGCATGTAGTTTTGACAGTTGTCAAAATTCAGGCTTCCTTTTAAAATGGAGTTTTTGCTAATCAGGGTTTTTTGACAGGGAAATATGCAGCCATAAAAAATAATGAAAAAAGTTGCGCAAATCTTGGGCACTGGCGAACAGGGGACAGCTGTCCCAATGTGTCACTTGGGCATTTTGAAGGGGCTGTCAGTAGCGGTCACTTCAGAGATCATGAAAAACAATCTCCAGGGGGAAAGGGGGGGAAGCCACGGCAACTGCAAAAGGGGGAGACCAAGCTAGTCACGGTCGCTACGAAGTGTTGCTTGGGCACTTGGTGGAGTGGCTGTCACTGGCGGTGGCCCGGGCAACCTCAGCAAGAGAGGCAAGGGGATTTTGGTGCTCTTGCCAAGTGACTCATGGCTCGCTCGCCGCTTCCCTGGACCCACAATGGGGTTGGTCACCCGGATTCAGATGACACAGTAACCCATCGTGGGTACAATCACCCCTAGAACAAGTCATGTGTTGTCAGGGTGGCTTGTTGCCCACAACCAAGCCAGTCTGCAGGAAGCAGTCTGGGTTCAGTCAACACGCCAACCCACCATGGCTAGTTACCCGCAGCGGGTTGCCGTTTTGTGCTAACCCACTCACTGTCTTGTCAATTATAATTTTTTATATTTCAACATACACATGCTATGTAAAAGTATCTTGCTCTTAGCCAGTCCACATTTCAGACAAGTACAGCATCAGTTGGTTAGGTAGGCATGCTAAAGGCAAGATAGGATACTGAGTTCCACAGTTTCTAGAAAGGCAAGGAAGTATTGCCTTCACAAGGAAAGTTCCTCAGTATTTCCTCAGCCCCTTTGACCATCCATCTCCCCCCCCTCCCTTTTTAAAGAATCTTTGACTTGGTTTGCATGACACAACAGCCCACCAGGGTTTAATTTAGCCTCTGTACATCGCCCAGGGTGGCCGGTTGCCGGCCAGATGGGCGATTAACAAATGTAAATAATAATAATAATAATAATAATAATAATAATAATAATTTACCCGCAGAAGCTGTCACATTGTGCCACGCATCCATCTTGCCATGTCATATGAACCCAGGTGGCAGGAGTTATTTGAGGGTTAGACAACCCTCAAATAACCCTAAAACAAGCCATGGGTTACTTGAAGGTTGTCCAACCCCCAAATATGCCCTGCCACCTGGATTCACATGACATGACAAGCCACGGCAAGCCAGGTGCCCATGGGTACCATGCAAAAATGGTGCCATGGGTGCCAGGCATGACTCAACAACCCCAATGGATAAATTAAGTAACGATAGGCTGTCATGTGAATGTGAACTAGATCTTTTCCTAGTTTTTTTGGGGGGGGGATTCTTTCCATGTTAAGAGGTTTTGAGCCCCAGGTGCCAAAATGATTATAAGTAAAAGGTTGCACAAGTATTCCAGAATCTAGACTATCACTGCCAATTTCATTGGCTGTGGAAAGGAAGGTCCTTTTTGTGATTTGGACTGGAATTTTATGTAGAAAACACACACAACATCTGGGAGGGATTGGAATCTTCTGTAGAACCAGGTTTCTACCATTAGCACAATGAATTCTTTGTTACTGTTCCAATACTATATACATTTTACTGGTCACATGCCAAATCTACAACTGGCAACCCTACAATCCTGAAACAGAGGGCAAGTCTACACTACAGACTAAAGCTGGTTTAATAGCCACACCTTTTCATTTAGGAATGTATGCTTTATATGCAATGCCAAGGTTGCTTAGTCATTTTCCAACTGAGTAGTATTAAACTGCTTTAAGAAACAGAACCAAACTTCCATACATTATAAAAACTAAACAGAATAGTAACTCTTTAAAGAATTTACCTCCAGCAGTCTTAAACCAGACTACATTACAGAAAGTGTTAAGATTTTTTAAAAAAAATCAGCTTATGAACTTATCTATAGATGGCACTATGTACATACTAACCTATCACTAAAATTATGTAAGTCAAATGTGTCCATTTAAGTCACGAAGAGTGTATATACCAGATTACGTATTATTCGCTAGTCATTAGTGCCACAGTTTTCAAAAACAAATAGTACCATGGAAAGTAGCCCATCATCCTTCTCACTGTAGAATCATGGTCACCAAGTCTGCAGAACCCTGTGAGAATGGACATAGCTAGACAATCGAAAAGCTCTTCTAGATATTCAATCCAGAATTCATTCAAAAAGGTTTTGTTTCTAGCCTTGTTTGAAAAGTTAACACAAAATAGACTGGCAAGAGATATGGCTAAACAAGACTCTTTCTTTGAAACATGGTTTCTCTTCATCTCTTTGAAACATCTTACATCGACAAAGGGGTATTAGGGATATGTCCGTCATCTCATTTACTCTTTTGGAAAGATACCCTTGCTTGATTTACAATAGTAATTGCGCTGTAATGACTTCATATTTTTTATATGCTTCATTATCCACATTTGTTTTTGTCATTTGTTTTCTCATATTGCAATATATGCACTTGCATTTCAATGAATGTTTTAAAAAAAAGGTTTGCAGAACCCTATAGATTTAATGACACAGTGCTATTCAGCTGATAAAATGGTTGAAGACATCAATTATAGCGCTGCTTTTTCAACAAGTGCTCCCTAGTAGTTACATTTTCCAACTTAAATCATCTATCAACATTCCAACAGGTTTAGATATGCAATAGGTTTTAGACCTTCAAAAGTTAACAAGCTACTATACAAAAAAACAATCCAACAGTATGCTTAGCATGGATAAGGATTCAGAGTTCAAGAATTACCGTATGTTTACAATTATAGAAAAACAAAGATATCCACTTCCTCTAAACTAGAATGTTCACCCAACTGAGCTAAATACTACAAGTGAGCTATGTTTATCAGTTAGAACTATTGCATTATATTAATGCACTCCCCACAGCATGCCTGAGAACATGCTGTGTCATATGAAGATTCTCCCAGATGTATGAAATGGGTAATTCATATCCTTTGCATTTTAATCACTTTCTTAATGATCTATCCCAACAGACTGATGAAGGGGAAAACAGCATCTATTAAGTACTAATTTCTCCAATGTCCATTAACTAGACACAGATATTAACAGAAAATATTTTATTTATACAAGCATTTAGTGGCTATGGCTGAAAATGAATCTTTTAAGGAGTGGAATTTAAGATACTATATTTAAAAATATACATTATTGTAGGTTTTCTATGTAGTTAACACCCACAATGAGCACTCAGGGATAAAATGGGTTAAAAATGTAACACTCTAGTGAAACTGGGTAGCCAAAGCGAGACACATTTTTCTGTACAAGACAGTTTGTTTAATTATCTCCCAAGTAGCCAGGCCAATATGCTAGCACTTCAAGAGTAGCACCCTAAAGCCCTCATTTATACAGAAGTCTTCCTTCTCAGCTACATTCTTTGAGGTTAAAGTTTTAGTATGACAGCTGCATACTAAAGTTTAGTTTTGTATCAAATTGCTGAGGGGCAGCCATGTTAGTTTGCTGCAGCAAGAACGAAACGTTTTATAACACCCTAAAGCCTAAGGGATTTCAACATACAGTATTTTTCCATGTATAAGACTATACCTTTTCCTAAAATCGTTAGACTAAAAATTGAGGGTTGTCTTATACACGGAAGTAAGCCGAGGAGAGAACCGCGCGGTTGCGAAACTGCCCAGTGGAGGGCGTCTTATACATGGGGGCGTCTTATACACGGAAAAATATGGTAAATTATTGTGGTCCAGATTTTTAAATGTGTTAGCACCCAGAAACCAGAGGTGAACATTTCAATCTCCCTGAACATTTTGTAACCAATTTGAAAGTTACCATACTTTTATCGAAGGGAATCTCCATTGTGAAATGGTCACACTGTAATTCATTTGGAGATTTGACACTATCAGATTTGGACTTGAAAGTGACTCACTACAGAAAGTAATTGCCCTCTTTAGATGTTTATTCATTTTGCTTTCAATCCATCAATTGCTAGTAGGTCACACCCACTTCAGTTGGATCTACAGTATTACTCTTATGACCGGATCTTGTTTTCATTTGTACCCAGAGGATCATGGATGGTTAGAAGATGGGCAGGGTTACATTTGCACAGAACACTTTGTGTGTCTGATAAAGCAGGCTCTGGCCCATAGAAGCTTATACTACAATAACTTAGTCTAGGTGCCACAAGACTAACCGTTTTAATATTACACTTGATCTTGGTAAAGAAGCTACACAGCAATGTTTAGGCAATAAATAATGCATTCTCTTCTTACATACACAAGCATTCATGGTTACTAAGCATGGCACCCTTAACTCCACCTGTTATAGCTTATACTTTCACATCTAAACTGTTCACATTCATTGCAATGTTTCATCATATTACATGTTCAGATGCTATTAGTTCAGAAAATAGTTGTGTGTGAAGACCAAGGGCGACCAAACAAACTAAAGTTACATTACAAAGTGAAGGGGGGGGGGGGAAATATCCACAGTAATGTACTGTGTGTCAAATGGAATATTGACAAGAAAGCATTTTAAGACTGGCACATAAAAACTCTGCTGCATCAGACATGAGGGTCATCTAATCCAACATCTTGCTTTCCTGAGAGGCCACAATAAAGCCCACAAACAGGGCACAAAGGCACTCTCCTACTGTAACTCCTCAGCAATGGTGGTATTATGTGGCATACTGCTTCTATACATGAAAGTGCTATATAACCCTTCATGACTAGCAACCACTGACCCATCATCCTTGAATTTGCCTAATCCCTCTTCAAAGACATCTAACCTAGTGGCCATCACTATTAATCCCCTGACAATGAATTCCATAAATTGTGCTGTAGGAAGTAGTGCTTGCTTCTGACTGCCCTAAATCTAAGTATTATGAGAGATGAAGAAAGCTTCTCTATCCATTTCCCCTACAACATGAATACTGTAATTTGATAAACTTCTGTCCTCTCCTGTGTTTTTCTTCCTGATAGAGATTCAAGTTCTTTAGCCTTTCCTCATAGAGAAGATCATTTTAGTTTTCTGCATCTTTTCCAGCACTCACATGCTTTTTAGATGGGACAACCAGAACTGTGCACACTATATATTTATTAGAATACTGGCAGTTTTATTTTCAATTCCTTTCCTAGTAATCCCTAGCATGGAATTTGTCTTTCACAGCTGCGACATACCGTTGATGTTTTCAATAATTACTCAAGATCTTTCCTGGGGAGCCACCAACAGTTCAGAACTCATCAATGTGAAGTGGATTCTTTACCACAATGTGCAACATTTTAGGCTTATTTACACTGAACCTAATTCACCATCTTGTTGACCTTTCAACCAGTTTAGAGACAACCTTTTGAGCTGTTGGAAATCTGCTTGGATTTTCAGTTCCCGAATAATCCTATCATTGTATAATTGTATGATCTGCAAAGCTGGCCACTCCACTGGTCATCACAACTTGATATCATTTAGGAACAAGTTAAATATCACCAGCTTGATGAATACATAATGTGCCCCCACTTCATGAAAACATTCCCCACCTCCCATTCGGTTTTGGAGTCTACTATGATTACATCTACAACAGTGTATTCATATAAGTTTGTAAAACTATATTTAGCCACAGTTAGAAACTGTGACATGAGCCAACTATGGTTCCAGTGCAGAACACTAATCATAGTCAGCTCTGAAACTGAAAAGGTTGGGGGTGGGGGGAAGAGACTACATGAAAAGGGAGGATAAGCATGTGAGCCTTCATGAAACTCCTAATTATCGCTAGGAGGAGATGGGCAGGGTTACATTTGCATAGACCATTAATTTATTTTAATTTAACTGGTATATTTATAGCCCGCCATTCTTCCATGATGGACTTCAAGCTGGGTACATAGGATTCTCAGGTGGTCTCCCATCTAGACACTGACCAGACCACACTGGCTTAGCTTCAGCAAGGTGGCTGCATCATGTCACTGACTCTCAGCCTAACCTACCTCACAGGGTTGTGAGGATAAAATGGAGAGGAGGAGGATTATGTAAGCCGCCTTGGGTTCCTTGCAGGAAAAAAGGCGGGGTATAAATATAATAAATAAATAAATGTACCCTCAGACTATGCCCTGCAATACATGGCAAACTTTCCCACCTTCTATATAGTCCAGTATTTTGAAACAGGGCATAATAACTGGGTGTTGTTGTTTTTCCTCTTTACATATTGTAACAAGCTCACAGTTAGGCATGAAATAATTGCTATGCTTCTGATAGCACCTAAAATGTATTTCTTTATAGAGAATTAGAATTCCATAAAGATCTACCTGCATACTGCACTTTTCATTCTTCATGGCAGTTAGATCATATATATTTGAGTCATATCAAATGGAAAGTTTCCAGTCAGAAGCTTTTTTAAGAGAACATTTAAGTGTACCAATCCTCATTAAATTCCAACTAATCTACCTCTCCCCCCCCAAAAAGGATACACATGAACAGAATTCACTCACTTTCACTGTATTGTTAGTTTATACCAACTAGCACTTTAATAGTTCAAACATCAAGAAAGGAGTACACATGTGTTGCTAGTATTGCACATTTTCCGCCAGTCTTGAATGATTCTGTAACAGCAGCATGCTGCCCCACAAGGCTACATTCCAGAGCTTATTCTACAAGCTTTTATGCATACTTAAGAGATCAGGGACTATTGTAGTTGAAAAGCCCCAGACTTCTTAACTTCAAGGTAACTCTTGCCTTACAGATCAGGCTACTCATTTTAGAAATCAGAAGGCTACAACATAGACTACCTCATAAAATGTAACAAGAAGCTTCTTAAACTCTCGGCTTTTACTCTCATAGTTTTCCTCTGGAAAGTCACAACTATTGTTCTTGTTTTAAAATGAATAGAACTGGATTGCAAGATTCACAGAACTGGACGCACTCCAAAAATACTGTTCCAAGATCTAAGCAGCCCCATACATTTACATCTATCCATCTAAAAGAGGATGCGAGACTGTCCGTCCCGTCAGTGAGCACCATAACGTCAAGACTGTGAAACATATTTATTTATTTATTATATTTTTAAATCGCCCATCTGGCCGGTCACCCAAACATAGACACCTGAAACTTGGCATGCATACTATGGGGACCTTAGGGGTGCGCACCTCAGGGTTATTTTGTTTTAAATTAATCTAACGCATTAATACATTTAAATTAATTTAAATGTCCATGTGGTTGAAGCCCACAGTAACATCTTCAGCTACTAGGGGCAGACTTCCCTAACTAGTGCATCAGGGGAGATTAGTAGGCCAAGCCCACATCTCAGGAATGGAGTGGACAGACCACTCCCTTATGGGGCAATGTAAGTTTGCTTGAAGGCTTCACTATAACAAACTAAGGACTATTCCAACCCATGTGAAGCAGGGTCCATTCGCTAGCATCTAATAAGGAAAATCTACTATCTGAGATTTGCCATCTAGCTTCCTGAGACAACAACCCATTATACTACAAAGTCCTTTAAGATTTAAAGTTTAAACTGTCTAAAAAGCAAGGGTCTAACTACACTTGACACAGATCAAGTGGGGTATTTGGAATAAACAGTGGGGGTGGGACACTTCAACCTTTCCTCATCTACCATGGGACTACTCCAAATCCCCCTCCCTTCTCTAGAACAGGCACCAGGTAGGTGTGTGTGTGTGTGTGTGTGTGCGTGCACGTGCACATGTATGCGTGCACGCGCATTCATGTAACACGTAGCTAGGCTAACAAGTTAATTGGCAAGCCTTCATTGCCAAGTGACCCTGACCACAATCAGTATTCTATCCAATTTATGCTATCGGCAGAACTCACTGGTAAATGTTTTCCTGAACCAATTCATATTGTGGCTGTGTGGAGTTTTTGGGGACGGGACGGGGCAGGGGGGGAAGGATGTTTGCTTGTTTTGAACACTCCCACACAATGACTCCGTTCACTTGGTTTGTTGTGAGCCAGGGCACCTGCAGGGGCGCAATTTGCATAATCAGTGCCCAGCAGCATGGCTTCCTGGAGGGTTAAACAATGCTCAAATGAACTATGGGCTGCTATAGGGTTATTTGAAGATTGTTTAACCCTCCAAGAAGCCACGTCACCCAAGTTCAGAAGACACAAAAGGCTGTGGCCAGGTGGTGATCATGCTAATTGTGCGCAGCATGCACCAATAGTTGCATGCTCACAACAAGCCACAATGGCTTGTTTTGATCATACAGACCGGACCAATGGCCTTGTTTGTATGTCACAACAACCATGGGTTATTTCTCTGATGGGTAGAGACAAGCCAGAGTTCCTGGTTTTCACATCATGACAAATAATGCAGGGATGGAGTGGGAGCCTTCAGACAGCATGCACCAGCTCATTCAGAACCCAGGGTTTGTTTTAAAAAGGGGTTGTGACATGCACACTGGGTCAATAACTCTCTAAGTATCACACATCAAAGAAAAGTGTAGGTCAAACTCATCGAAGACACAATCCACACTAGCAGCCTAAAGTAGTACAGTCCAAGAAAAACTGTGGTCAGTTGATCCTGCTGATTATATGAAGTACCGGTAACTCCTTTGATTAGAAACTACTGAATATACTACTCTAATTCTGAGCGCATATAAAATACCACACCCTTGCACTCCCTCCTTGTTGATGCTGACCCTCTCTACTCCTTTCTGCATTCAAAATCGCAAATGCCGATTAGAAACCCTAATAAACCTACACTGGAAAGGGGGAGGAAAAGAAGGGGAGAATAATCCTCACATCATTCATTAACTCGTCAGGATTGCAAGAATAGAGAAATGTAGTTAGCTACTTAGGTGGCAACTAATCTGCTGAGCGAGCTCAAATAGGCACTTCTGTAGCCAAAGCCA
Organism: Shinisaurus crocodilurus; assembly: GCA_021292165.1. Taxonomy (NCBI): domain Eukaryota; kingdom Metazoa; phylum Chordata; class Lepidosauria; order Squamata; family Shinisauridae; genus Shinisaurus; species Shinisaurus crocodilurus. Next base: position 36,754,176 of record CM037880.1, on the reverse strand, counting down.
AGCCCCGCATCTCCTGAACTGGGCTTCACCCCGCCACGTACGGAGACATCTCCTTCTTCCAATGGACACGCATATCCCATATAGGAGATCCACCCCGACACAAGATGTGTGTGAATGCATGTGACCACTCTCGAAGGGCGATGAAGTTACAGGCAAGCGCAACTCGGCTTTTCATCCGCTCCCATTCCGGAAAGCAAAAACCTGCTTTCAATCCGGAGGACTTTTCTTTTCCTGTCAGCTGCCGAGCCCTGCGGAGCTCCCGCCCCTGCAGCTCCTCTTTTCTAGCAGCAACCAGAAATGAGTGACACGAGAAAGGCATTCCTGGGAGCCTCACGCTCAGGCAGTCCGAGTTGTGGCGGCAAAACTGTTTATTCCCCCCGTCCCAAAGAGACACTCCCCACCCCCGACTCAGCGTCCCGGGAACACTCACCGGTTCCTCACAGGGTCGCTCCCCGCCTCCGCCCGGTGCCTCGTCTTCACACAGCCGGCGCCTCTCTCCATCCACCCCGAGGCCGTTCGGAGGTAATTGCTGCCCCCTTTCCCGTAACCACACCACCACTCCTCTTCCCACCCACCCACCCCGCGCCGCGCCCAGGGGAAGGGGGTTAGACGTAGGAGACGTTCCCCACAGAAATCTGGAGAAGCGCCCGCTCGAATCGAGTCGGGGCGGGCGGGACTCGGGCGAAGCCTCCCTCGCTCGACGCTCTCTTTTTTGCCCCTTTGTTCGACTTCAACGGCGGAACTCTCCCTGGTGCTTCTATTCCGGCTCGCGGGCCCCCTCGGCGGCTCCCGTCAGAGAGTCTTTGTGTCCCTCGTCCCGCTCCCCTCACGGTCCCACTTCGAGCCGGGGCATCTCGTCACGGCGGCAGCACCGCCACCACAAGAAGAAGCCGAAGCCCGCCGCTCCTCCGGCGGCCAACAACACAACGACGGCAACAAGCAATCAGGCCTCCGACCCGGAAACTCATCGGCAGCCGGAGCCGCACGGGAAGCGGATCTGCTGCCGGCTCAGGGGGGAGGGAAGCTGGGCGGAGCGCCGATGGAGAGAAGCTAAACCCCGGGGTGGGGCTGGACGATGCTCGCCTCTCCCTGGAGGAAGAGATCCTCACGGTAAGAAAAGGCGAGGCTTTTAAAAGCCAAGGCACTTCGGTCACCTTTCCCCCGCCTTTAAATTCCCGTCTGCCTCGGGTTATTTACTTGCCCGTTAAGGCAGCAGTTCCTGCGCGCACTTAACTTTAGGAGAAAGTCCCCTTCAATTCAGTGGGACTCTCTGAGGGCTACTAACCTGAGGCATAGAGTGCAGCGGTAAAGAACTGTACCACTCCAGGTTGCGGGTGAGGGGATGCCTGTTTGAATGCTTCCCTATGGGAAAAGAAAAATTCTCCTTGCACGAAGAAAAATAGCATGTCCAGGAGGAGAAAGTTAGACTGATCCCTTCTTTCTGGCATGCTAGTTTTGTATCTGCAGGGTGAGGTTATTTATTCACTTATGTGATCCCACACCTGCAGCCCGAAGTGGTACAGTCTAGGGAAAGTTTTATCCCGGAGTCTAAACAACGAGAAGTCTTGTGCCATCTTAAAGAATGGGGGATTTATTGTGGCGTAAGCTTTTGTGGACCAGAGCTTTAATCCATAAAAGCATATGCCATGGTAAGTCTTTAAGGTACCCCAAGACTCTCTGGTTTTGCTGCAACAGACTCAGGGCTACCATGGAGTTTGATATATTTATAAATTGGCCTTCACTTCTGAGTTAGCATGAAAAGATGGGTGACACTGAACCGTTATCAGTCTGTCCATCTCATAACTAAGGTAAGGAAGGTGTTTTCTTCTTCTTTGCAATGCACTGTTGCCAGTGGAGTCAGAATTCTATTTCAGTAGCTGTTCAGGGTTGGTAGTTATTCCAAATTAATAAACACAGTAATAGTACTTTCTATGATTCTGATTCTGGGTATTGTGACGTCTGCCATATCTGCTATTAAGATGCCAAAAGGATGAGATTTGGTTATGTTTTCAGTGCATGCTTACTAATACAGTGGCATGGAATCATGAGATGGTTGTTATTATTATAACTGCCCAGAGAGCTTCGGCTATGGGGTGGTATAGAAATGAAATGAAACGAATAAATAAATAAATAAATAATCCCAGACTAATTAATACAGAGAATAAGTGTGTGATCTTGTGTATGTGGGAATCTGGATTGGACCTACACATTAGGGTTTCTGTAGTCTGCGGCTCCCAGGTAAGAAATCTTAAGGGCTGCCCCCCTCAGGCAAGCTGTCTGCCTGTACGCCTGTGAGAGTATTAATCTTACTCACTTCCACAGTCCGCCTTCCCCAATCCCACCCATTTCATAAGAGCTGAAAAGGTGGACTAGATATATGTTTGGCTTCTTCCTGCTACCCAAAATACCCAAAATGAACCAGGCAAACCTGGGAGCCCATTGTCTCTGGCATCAGTACTATCACATTTGGGGTGTCTGGCTATATGGACTCCATTCTCAGACCATATGCCAGCCACCAATACTCCCAAGTTATATTCAGGATACAACTGTCTTCCTGAGGAAACATTGACAGTCTCCCCCAAAACACCATGCTACTACCATGGATGTTGAGGCTCTTTACACTAACATACCCCACAAAGATGAATTACAAACCATCAGAAATATTTTCCCTGCCAATGCTACAGTATACCTAGCAACCCTTCCTAGAATATAGCTACTTACCAGCAGCAATAGACCACATAACAGAGATATAGACACAAGAACAAGGCCCTGTGGCTGATCTAGAAGCCAACTTTGGCCCCATGTCTACTCTAGTAACAGGATTACAGGACCAAATAATGTCTTCCACAACATCAGGGTTCATTCACCTGCTCCTCTTCTAATGTGGCATGTGCCATCATCTGTTGGGAATGCCGTTCTGCATTCTACATAGGACACATAATTATTTTACATATGACAAACAGTCCACTCTCTACACAAAACAAGAAATGAACACAAATCTGACTTCAGAAATGACAGTACAGTCATGCCTTGGATTGAGAGCATACGGTAATTCTTTCCGGAAACGTGCTTGTAATCCAAAACACTCTTCTATCAAAACGAAATCCCCCCAAAAAAAATTGTACAGAGATTTTTAATTTAAGTCATACTACAGTACTTGTATTGCAAGACATCGCTTGTATATCAAGTAAAAAAAAATTAAATATTTAAAAATTTGCTTGTATTGCAAAACACTCTCAAACCAAGTTACTTGCAATCCAAGGTATTATTGTATTCAAAAACTAGTGGGAGAACATTTTAACCTCTCAGGACAATCTGTCACTGACCTTAAAGTGGCTGGTTGCGAGCAAAGGAACTTCGAAGGGAGATTGCAATGTGAAACAGCTGAACTGCAGTTCATCAAGAAGTTCAGCTCTTTCTCCTGTGGCTTGAATAAGGACAAAGGTTTTTTTCTGTGTGTGAAGAGAGCCAGTGTGGTGTAGTGGTTAGAGTGTTGGACTGGGACTCAGGAGACCCAGGTTCTAGTCCCCACTCAGCCATGAAGCTCACTGGGTGACTTTGGGCCAGTCACTGACTCTCGGCCTAACCTACCTCACAGGGTTGTTGTGAGGATAAAATGGGGAGGAGGAGGATCATGTAAACTGCCTTGGGTTCCTTGCAGGAAAAAAAGGTGGGATATAAATATAATAAATTATATATATATATATATATCATATTAGTTAATTAGCTCACCAATGCAAGGGCGTCTGTGTTATCACTCAACTGTTTTGTGAATGGCCACTGTTAATAAGGTAATGATCACTGTCTAAACTTTTTGCATTTTCAGTATATATACCTGCAACTTGAAATAATATGTCCAGATGAAGTGGACTCAAGTCCAGGAGAGCTTATGCTATAATTATTCTGTTTATCTTTATGGTATCGCAAGACTGCTATTTTTTCTGCAACTGACTAACACAGCTCTGGAATCAATTTAAATGGGTTATGGATTGAGCATTTTCACAGTAATTTTTACAACTTTCTCACCTCCAGTGTTGTTGAAAAATATGTTTTAGTATATTTAGGAAGAATTTATTTATACTATCATTTTAAAATTTTACATTTTCATAAAATCCGTGGTAATAAAAAGAAACAGGTTTCTCAGCTAGAGTGGTGAAGACAGAAGTAGAAATTAAGGGGAAGAGGTTGTTTTGTGGTTGGATTGATAGTTACCAGATGAACAAATGTTACTGTTGCTATAGGAAATGTTACATCTTTTATGAAAATATTTAATTTTCAGTGCAATCCTATATACACATGCCTGGGAGTAAGTCCCATTGAACTAAATAGGCTTACTTCTGAGTAGACATGCATAGAATTGCACGGCTAGTTATTTCTGGTCTCATGAAGATAATTATTCTTCACTTTGGAAACTAAAAACCTGATAACTGAATACATCACATGAAAGTTAGCCTTCCTGATTACGATGGAAGTTAAGTTCCATGCGCCTGCAAACTGAACACTGGACTACACTGAATGCAGCATATACAGAGCTTCATGCACCTGTCCTTCCAACAGATAGTCTGTTGTGTGAGCATTGATAGCACAACACTTATTTGAAGAGGAGCAATGTCTTGAATCCAAGTCCTCCCTACCCGTTATATCCTGACAGGTCAGGAGTTCTGGGTTTAGTCCTTTCCTACACACAACTTGCTAGCAATGTCAAACGTGAAAGTAATATAATCTCTCCAGCTCTGTGCATCCAGGTCCCGATCGACTGTTGCAAATTGCTAGCATAGCCCCAAAAGCTGAACACCAATCCAGGCTTAGAAACCACACAGCCAGCTCCCTTTTGCATTCGTGTTTCCTGATCAGCAGGGCCTGAGCATGCATCACCCAAACTGTGTTGGTGGACATGTTTTGAGTATCACATTATTAGTCACTTCCTTGTAGGCTATTTTAATCTTTCCTTCCATATCTATGCAATGGTGTTATTAAAAACTATTTTTGAATTTTCAGGCCAATCTTCTCAGTGATCAAAACACAAATACAGATTTGCTTCTTCTTTTTAATTCAAAAGAGAAATGACTAACATAATTTAAATTAGGGGAAACATCCCCTATTTTTTTATTTCTTTTTTTGGATCATGATGCTATATCTGTTTTTTGAAAACTTGTTCTCTTCATTTAATCTTTGTTTTCTGTTTATTTTTTTCCAGTAACAAAAAATAACAAACCATGGGAAACCCAGAAATTGTAACTGAAGCATATGTGGCTGTCATTCGTCCGAAGAATGCTGCAAGCCTGAATTCTCGTGAATATCGTGCCAAATCATATGAGGTAAAATCATTTTTATTTTTTAGGGGGGTGAGTTGAAATTGCATTAAATGGAGGGAGATTGTGTAATTATAGGCAATTATATCTAGTCCTAGATATACTCAGGGTACACTCAGGTGTAGATGGAAACTCAGGAAATACTTTGAGATCGAGGACTGCTTTACACATGGTAATTTTCTCATAGCAATATCACATCTGCATAAGAAATTGTTCTTCATCAGCTCCATTGAAACACTGCACTTCTGTCTTCTAATGGCATCCTATGATAGGTAAAAGGTGATTTTCATCATGTGAGTTGCTACTAAATATTTCCCAGTTGTTTCTGTAGCAGTAATGTACAGCTAGATGATCCCACTGCTGCTTGCTATCCCAGTAATACTAATCAGAGTATTAAGGAGAGAATAGATTTATAAATTTATAAATCACCCATCTCAGTTATCCACTACCTGCAGGTGGCGTGGAGAGCACATAATGCAGGCCACATGCTGAAACTATACAGGTATGAGCCGGGTCAGTGCTTGGATGGGAGACTGCCTGGGCTGTCCACATCTGCTCTCCTGCATTGAGCAGGGGGTTGGACTCGATGGCCTTATAGGCCCCTTCCAACTCTACTATTCAGTGATTCAGCTATCAGGGTTTCTGGGCTGTAACATTGCTGGAATTCTGTTTTATTTATTTTATTGCTATGTGTTCACTGAAAATTTAGTCAAGTCTTTATAAGCAGAATGTTAGCAATAAAGGATTATCAAGGAGCAAATACCAGGAATGTGGCACTCACACAGCAGTGCAGCCTGTTCTTTCTGTCACAAGATGAGTAATAATACCATGCCATGACATGAAAAGGATTTTGAAATCTGTTTAAAATGTCTGTGCTTTGCATAGATGAGTTTTTGTGCCTACATAAAATTAAATTCTAGAATAATTGCTTCCGGTTGAAGATAATGGAATTAGTCTAGAGTGAATGCCTTGAAATTAGCAGTGCAACTTTGTTTGTCCATCTTTCAATCCGGCTTTTGGTCCAGTTTTGGGACGGAAACTGCCTTGGGTCATCCTGTGGAATGTCCTTTGCTGAGAGACACACAATGGGAATGTAACCCTGCTCATTCTATTGGACCTCTCAGCTGCTTTCAATACCATTAACTACAGTGTCCTTCTGGATCAGCTGTCTCATTTGAGGGCACTGTTTTACAGACCGTTCATTCCTACCTGGATGGCAGTTTCTAAAAGGTGGTGTTAGGGGATTACTGCTCTGTTCCATGGCAATTATGTCACAGGGTTTTCAGGGCTTGATTTTATCCCCCAAGCTATTCAACATCTACATGACACTGCTGGAGAGGTGTCTGCTGTGGTGTGAGCAATAGGCAGATAACACCCAGTGTTGCCTCTCCTTTTCATCTAACCCAGGTAAGGCAATAGATGTACTGAATCAGTACCTGAGCAGAGTAATGGACTGGATGAGGGCCAATAAACTGAAGCTCAATCCAGGCAAGACAGAGGTATAATTAGTGGGTGGTTTATCTGCTCAATTGATGTCCTGTTTCAGGTGGGGCCAAGGCAGAAGAGCAAGCTACCACAAAGGCAAGGTCAGAAGGCAGTCAAAACTCTGAGCAGGCAGGACCCAAGCAGAGAGGAAGGTAGCTAGGCAGGGTCAATTCTAAAGGTAGATCAGAAGACAGTCCAAGCACAGGAGGCGCCAGTGAAGATTGCTAGGCAATTGGGATACATAAGTGTGCCGTAGTGGTGAGAGTGTTGCACTGGGACTCGAGAGATCCGGGTTCTAGTCCCCGCTCAGCCATGAAACTCACTGGGTGACTTTGGGCCAGTCACTGTCTCTCAGCCTAACCTACCTCACAGGGTTGTTGTGAGGATACAATGGAGAGGAGGAGGAGGATTATGTAAGCCGCCTTGGGTTCCTTGCAGGAAAAAAGGCGGGGTATAAATATAACAAATAAATAAAAAAATAAATAAGCAGGATCTGGAGCCAATGCACAGACATTTTTCCAGCAACTCTCTGACTGAGGCTTTTAAGCCTGAGCTCCCTGAGTACCAGGGCTCAGATGAAGACCATCAGAGGTTCTCTGGAAGAGGTCCTGTTCATGAGGAGAGCCTTGCACACGAGTCACACTTTTGTAAGCGGACACTCCTTTGCCTGACCTCTGTATATTTAGATGCTGGCATTCCTAGGAGCTAGGCAGTAGCGTGACATACACCTCCGAATCAGGAGTAGAGCCCTCTATCTCTCAAGGGGGTGGACCCAATGCCATTTCCTCCCAGAGCCCAGGATCTTCTTGGTCAGCCCCAAGATCCCCTGAAGCAGCCTGTCCTCTGGGGATATCTGGTGCGGGGGGCTCTAGCTCCTCTGAGGAGTATTCCTCCAGCAGGGGCATGAAGCTGAGTGCTGTTCAGCCTGTTCTGGAGGAGGTTGCACAGTTTGGAGGTGCTCTTGAATCCATCGAGGTACAGGTGGCCTTGGTAGCTAGGAGCGCCTTTTATCAGCTTTGGCTGATAAACCAACTGTGACCCTTTCAGGACAGAGATAGCCTGACAACAACTCGGGTAACCTTCTGTTTGGATTACTGCAATGCATTCTACATGGGGCTACCTTTGAAAATGGTTTGAAAACTTCAGTTAATCCAAAATGGAGCTGCTAGGCTACCAACTGGGACTGGTTGATACAATCATGTGCTACCAGTGCTTTGTCAGCTGCACTGGCTTCTAGTCCATTTCCAGACCCAGTTCAAAGTGTTGGTGTTGACTTTTAAAACCCTAAACGGCTTGGGGCCAGAGTACTTAAAGGAACATCTCCTCCCATCTGTACCTGCCTGAACCCTTCAGTCATCTTAGGAGGCTCTTCTCTGTGCACCCCCACTGACTGATGTTAGGAAGTCAGCTATGAGAGAGGGCCTTCTTGGTTTTACTGCCCACATTTGGAATTCCCTCCCCAAGGAAGTTCACCTGGTGCCCACACTGTTATATTTTCGGTACTAGGCAAATACATTATTTTTCTCCTAGGCATTTTAGATTCTAGATTTGTTCGTAGAGTGCTGGGATGACTGCTTTTATATATTTTATATTGTATTTTATGTGCTGATTACTGTTTTTATTGTGTGCTGTATTTATTCTTTTATTCTGTTGTCGTGTAATCCACCCAGAGAACCTTTTCGTTGCAGAGCAGACTAAAAATATAATAATAAATAAATAAAGTTGTCCCAGTTGTCTTTCAACATTAGGCAGGTGTAGTCTTGTTTTATTGTACCTGCAGAATAGTTTCATTAATTCCCTCATTTTTGGATGTTCATCAGTCTCACTATATGCTTTAATGCTTTATTGTATAGCTATTTAATAAATACAAGCCCATGTTAATTGCAGTAGTTGACATTCCTGGTTTATACCCAAGGCTTTTAAAATACCAGAACTAAAGCAAATGCATGAATTTGCATCAGAATAAGCATTTGTGCCTTACTAACACAAAAAGAATGTTCTGTTATTTAAATGTAAGTAGTCAAAGTATAATGAAACAATACTTTATTTCAAAAAAGCTTCATAGCAGCACGTGATTCTGTGATGCATTCAGAAAAGGGCTTGCATGTAAACACATTTTAAATAATGACTGTGTTCTTTCTGTGCTTCCAGAGAATTCCTGTTATACAGGATATTCAGTACATATAGGGACTTAAATTTTCAATTAAAAACTTGCATTGTGCGTCTAAACATTTTTGCTGACAGTATCTGCCTCTGACATCAGCATGGTATTCATGCACAGTAAAGTGTGTATTATAGTATTGGTATATATCGTCCTACATACATGACTGCAGGCCCAGCATGTATTCAGATTAAAATGTTATTCTTTCAAAACAGATGTGGAACTTTGTGTTTAATTAATGTTTAATTTGATTATTACAAGATTTTGTTGCTTGAAGTTCCCATTGAAGGACATAAGAAGAAGAGAAAGAAAATGTTATTGGAAACAAAACTTCAAGGGGGCAGTGATGTAACTCAAAGCATTTTGGATTATATACTAGAAACCACCAAACCAATTTCACCAGGAAATCAAGGTATTAAAGGTAATAATAGTTTTTTTCTGCTTGCACTGTAGTTTTTCTTGTAAACAGTCATAAACTAGGAACTCATCTCTAAAATAAAATAGAAAATAGACCAATCTCTCCCCACCCCCACTTTTATATCCTGACGCAAGCTCATGGCACTCAACACAGCTAAAACAACAATATTGTCTGAGTGCTTGCTGGAATAGAAACATCTTGACTTGTTTTTGGAAGGTGAGGAGGTTCTTAGTCTGGTTAAGGGAGGGAGTTTTAAAGGAAGAGCTCTGCTGCTGATTATCTCTTTTCCCTGATAATCTAATCTCAGAAAAATGAGTAATTTAGAGCAAACTCTTGAACATGATGTATGGTGAGACTGGTACAGGAAAAGGTACCTCCTTAGATAACCTAGACCATTTAAAGGTTAAAATCAGCACCTGGATTGTGCCTGAAAACGAGCAGGCAGTCAGTACAGTTGTTATAACGCAAATGTAATATGTTCCCTACCATTCACTCCTATAATCAAATAGATGATAATGATGATTATAATCAAATAGATGGCTGCAATTTGCACTAATTCTAGACAATCTTCAAAGGCAGCCTCATATAGATTCTGTTACAGTAATCCAACCTAGACGTTACCAAAGTATGTGTCACGGGACAGGCCATTATCAACTAAGAGTTGGCACACCAATCAAAGCTGGTAAAAGTCTCGGTCACTTGGTCTTAACACCCACCTGAGGATCCAGGATCAATGACAGGTTCATCAGTACTCCAAAATGTATAGCTGATCCTTCAATGGGAGTGTGATCCCATCCAGAACAGTAGAACCACCAACTCCACCTAGTTTTCAGTATATGTGTATTAGCAAGAAAGGTAGATGATGAGTGAGAGATTAATTTCAGCTATTTAATTATCAAAAGCTTTATTGTTATTATATACAGGGAAACGAGTTCTGTTAATGAAGACGTTCCCTCTTGATGGCGAGAAGACAGGCAAGGATGCATCTCTTTTTGTTGTACCAACAGTTGTCAAAGGTAAAATTAAAATATAAGTTAAAGTTGCACATGTTTAGAGAAAGTCAATGTAGTTTCCCTTAAATGTACATGAATCCTGTAATCCCAATCCCATATAATTCAGTTCATTGAGGGCTACTTTCCTAAGTAGCTTCAAGAATGGAACCTCTATGTCCTTTTTCAGATTAAAGAAAAAATATATTTATAAAACATCTGATACAGCACCAAATTAAAATTCATAACCTTATTAGTCCATCGTTCATTATTAAAAAAAGAAAAAAGAAAAGATTTGGCCGTTATAGTACCTTTTATTTTAAGAGCATGAATTTATGTAAATGCTCTAGAGGAATTTCCTCATTCCTTTTTGGACTACTTCCATGAGTGTCAAGTTCAACTTACCCTTCATTTATATGTGGAAGGTTTTTTTTAATTAGCATAAGCTTCCACAATTGCCTTTTCACAAACCTTGCCTCTCGCCCTTGTGAACAACATTATGCTTTACCAGTGGAGCAATCATCCTTTCTCCTTATCCTGACAGCTTTTCTCTATTAGAGGATGATTCAGTCTTCCAATTTGGCAGAAGAGCCAAGGCTTTTCTGAACATAAATATCTCATGCCTTCTTTTGGATTCACGTTTGGCTGTGACTGCCCTGGAACCGGAAAAATAATCAGCTGAAACATCATACAACTGGACCACCATGATGGCTGAACTAAGTTGATTTTGCTCTAATAAACAGCTTTTTGTTTATGGCAGAGAATAGACTCCCAATCATAATCCAATAATGAAATGTGTAAATGGACTTGCAATTTAACAAGTAATAGCATTCCACTCTCAGCCATCAGAAGTACTGTAGGTGTGGACCTTGGAGTGCCAAGTATGATCACATTCTGAAATTGAGACCTACAGATATCCAAACCCTTCAGATTTCTTCTCCATAAGAACTTGTGCATGCAGTTTAGCTTCCAGTGGGTTGGATCCAGATTTAGTAATATTTAGAGTAGACTATTGAAATCAATACGACTTAGTCTTGACTTACATGTCTCATTGATTTTAATGGGTCTACTCCCAAATATGACTAAATCTGGATTAAGCCCAGTATTTTCTATATGTCCTCCAAAATGTTAATACTAGTGGTGTTTGTTCCACTTTTAGTTTAGTGGCTGAAAGATTATTATACCCAAGATGATTATAATATCCTCAGCTAACAGTAACTATTGACTTGTTCTATAGTAGGTAAATCAAGAGACCACTTATACATTTTTGGTGATTTACCATAGCCCCTGTTGAGATCCATGTTCTTTTTTCTTTAAAGATCCTGGAAGCTATCTGGTGAACGTAGACTTCCTATCTTTTAGCAGATAGGAAGTCCCCTTTCACCAGCCCAGTTGCATGCACCAAAATCTGGATATAACATTTGCAGAATTGCACACACAGGAACTTTGGATATTGTAGATCACATTCTTAAGTCGTGTAATTATGTTTTCAGTGTTAATAAAAGAACATAATTGACAATTTGGCTTGTTGCAGACTCATACCTTGCCTGAGCAGGAACAGTGGGGCCATGCCATTGAGCATGGGGAGCGTGGGAGGGCACCCACCAAAAATCATTCAACTCTAGAATGATCTAAGTGATGCTCTGCAGAGCATCTCTGCACAGAACCCCATATGTGTGAGTCACAGAGATCATGAAGAAGAAAAAAGTATTTGTGGGGCATAGGAATATAAAACCAAAATGTAATGCTGTACAGCTAAAACTGTATAATGGAGTGGAAGAGATTGTTTTTTGAGGCTTTTAAAAAATTCTCCTTTCCTTTGTAGATAATACAAAATATGCATACAGTCCCGGATGCCCAGTTTTCTACTGCTTACAAGACATCATGAGGGTCTGCAGTGAATCCAGCTCTCACTTTGCTACAGTTACAGCTAGAATGCTAATTTACTTGGATAAGTAAGAAATGTTTTAGTAGAACTAATTGAATTTAAAAAATAAACTGAACTGACACTAAAGAATTAGATATTTTAAGTGTTCTTAAGGCGTTATCGTAATATTTCAAATAAAGATCATGCTTTCCAATTTGTTCTTTTAAAATAAGGCCAGGTGACTTATGATTTTGTTTGTCATGGAGAGTTTTGCTACTTTGGGCTGCAATCCTATATCCACTTATCTGAGAGTAAGCCCCACTGAACTCAATGGGACTTACTTCTGAGAAGACATGTATAGGTTTCCTGAATTTACAAACATCCAAAAATACTTACATGTACACTTAAATAATTATTATAACACAGCAAGCTATTTTTACAGAGGGTATATAAATCTAAGTAACAATGCAATTCTATGAGGCTGCCTGTAACTCTCCGAACTTGGAGGATTGTGGGCATCCAATTGAGGGCAGAAGGAGTATGGAGTATAGAATATCTTCCGTGTTCCTTCCGCCCTCAAAAACATCTAGACGGCCGATTTCAGCTGTCTAGGTGTTTTTCCTCTCCTCACTAGGAGGAGAGGCTAAGCACCATTTGGATTCCTTGGAATCTGGTGGAGCCTTGCCCCTCCCCTCCCTGCCCCCAGGAATGCCCCCCCCCACGGGGGAACTGAACATGGTCTTCCATGCTTGGTTCCCTGCAGTTTCCTTCCGTCGTGGAAAGAACCACACTGGCTACAAGGTGGGGGTGGACACTCCAAGGCACTGTGACCTCGGACGAGATTTTTGAGGTCGTAACTCCTAACAGGCCAAATCCTATGTCCCCCCAGACAAGGTTGGAGGGGCATAGGATTGTGCCTTAAATTTATAAATAAATTTATAAATATAAATAAGTAATTTCTGTAATAAAATGATATTATCTTAATTGAATAATGTTATGTGAAAATGTATAGGACTTTAACCTCCATTTTCTGTCTGCAAAGAGAGGTTATTATTCATTTCACACAATTTGCAGCACTTAATATTCAGATTTTCAAAGTATTAAGGTCTATCCAGAACAGTGTGCATTATGAATAAGACTTCTTGTAGTCAGTAAAGCTGAATTTTTAGCCTCTTATGCATTAAACTTGCATTTTTAATCCAGAATTATGCATATAAGGCTCACAAATCAGAACACCAAGAATGCAGTGGTTTCCCATTCTTTTTCTATGTAAGACAGACTCCCAGCACATGGAACTCCTTGCTCACAATTGGACCTGTGTATCCATTAAAGATTAAATGTGACCAAGTCCTAGCAAAAGCAATGGGACTTGTTACTCATGACTAACTTATTTCATTAGTTCAGTGGGACTTTCAACCCAATGTTCAGATGGGAGCAAACCCCAATGAATTTAATTGGACTTAACTTTAAATGGCTGTGCGTAGGATTGTATCCTTATTACTAACTTTAGCTGGATCGGGGCAGAATGTTTTAGACAGCTATCCTGTGGCCCCCAGACAGCATCTAGGGGGCCATAGGATACTTTGGATCCCCAGATCCAAGGTCAGAAACAGATCTGTGTTCCAACCACCTCCCTCCCCTTGCAGCCAGTGCAGAACGAACCATGCCGGCTGCTTCTCTGAGGTTGGAAATGTGACCTTGGAGAGGGGGTGAAAGGGGCGTTCCAGGGGGGTGGGGAGGGGAGGAAACTGGGGCTGCCAAGATAGGAGGTATCCTGATGGTGCTCCAGCCTCCTTCCCTCCCCCTTCGAAGCACCTCAGTCAGACGGCCGAAAACGTCCCATCTAGCTAAAATGCAGGACATGAGGAGTGGGGAGGGGGAGATTGCCCCCGCCGCTCCTCCCACTCTGCACTGGATGTTCGTAAGCCTCCGAAGTCTCAGTCAATAGGATTGCGCCCTTAGACTGATCCTAAGCATTTGTCCTAGTATAATTTTACATTATGCTGTGCTAATTATTTGCTAATCTTCAATAACAGGAACAATGCTAATGAGTCTTCTCCATTCTGTTGTGCAGATGGTTAGAAGAACGGCATTCAAAACCACATTCGATCCCAGCTCTATTCAGGCCATCTCCCTTAGAGCGGATTAAAACAAATGTCACAAACCCTGCATATGCTGTTGAGCCTGGGCAAACAGAGAGCTCTGTTCACATGGGATATACTGCATTAGAAATCAAAAGTAAAATGCTGGCACTTGAGAAGGCAGACATATGCATCTACAACCCTTTATTTGGCTCCGATCTTCAGTATACCAATAGGGTAAGCAAATTATGAATGTATATCAGTTTAGATTTTAATATCCCTTATTGTGCACTTTGACTCAAATATTTTATTACATGATATTTCCAGGTTGACAAAGTGGTTATAAATCCATATTTTGGACTTGGAGCCCCAGACTATTCAAAAATACAGATTCCAAAACGTGAAAAGTGGCAACGCAGCATGAGTAGTGTCATGGAAGACAAGTACTGTATTATTCTTTTTGTTACTCATTTGTATTTGTATTTTTTTTTTAAACTTCCTTGTTCTGTTTGCTCTCTGAGGCCCAGATACATTTAAAACATTTTATGTACTTATTTTTTTAAATATCAGCCCACCCTTCCACTTTATTGTTTTATTGCTGTTCCCAGAGTGGCTAAAGCTCTTATGTACCTTGGGAGAAGAGAAATTGGCTGTGACCGCAGTCAAAGCTGTGAACAGCCTTTTAACTTCCCCTTCAAAGTGTGTTGGCTCTGAAAGTGAAATATGCCATCAGTGCAATAAGTCTGTGAAAGTGCAATAGGCTTAAAAGTTCCGTTTGTTCAAATGCATTATTGGAAGGGAAAGGAGATCATTTACTATTTTGTACATGTCACTAGAATCTTACCTTCAGGATACTTTCAATGGGGCAGTTGTATAAGATGACTAAACTGTTGCATCGTCTTGCACTTTTCTCCTAGGGAACGTCAGTGGGTTGATGATTTTCCTCTTCATCGTAGTGCTTGTGAAGGAGATTCTGAGTTATTGAGTCAACTTCTAGATGAAAACCTTTCAGTTAACCAGCTGGACAGTGACCACTGGGCACCTATCCATTATGCATGTTGGTGAGCACAGTATATTTGCAAATGAACATTAAAAATGGGGGATTGTTTGTAATTAAAATTATCTGTGTATATAAAACCCCGCTTTCAAGTTTCAGTCTAATATGGCCAAGAAACTGAACCCTGGATGCAATCTAAGACAAACATAGAAGAGAGCAAAATCTCAGGCTCACTCTGTGCTGGGATCACTGGGAGCAGGCTTAGTCCGCTCCAAAATGAAATGCAGTTCTTTACTTTCTTCCATATAAATAAATGGTTGCCATTTATGTCTATGTGGATTAATAGTGTTGAACTTAAAGAGAACTTTGGGCAAAGCCTACCTTTCATTTCTCTTAGTGCTGGGGTTCCCAACATGGTGCCCATTGTGCCAGCAGGCACCTCCCTTGGCGTTTGCCAGGCTCACTGCCCCTCCTAATGTTTTTTTAAAAAATAGTTATTTTAATTAATTTATTTTTTAACTGGGAGACTGGCATGCTACAAAGCAAAGCACCAGCCTCCAGCACCATCTTTATTTCCAAGAATGCCTCTGGGCCCCACATGGGTTCCAGATACATTCTTAGAAAATAAAAATTGTGGGTAGCTGCAGCCCTGTGGTTTGTTCTGAGGCATGCCCAGCTGTCCAGACAAAAGAAAGAGTTACACTAGTGGATGGTAGGGAGTGTCCTAGAGTGGGTTTTGTGTGTGTGTGTGTGTGGGTGGGATGAATTTATTTCAGAAAGCTACTCGCTTTGCAATCTCTTGGCCTGAACTAAAATGATTAACAAGTTTCATTTCTTTCATGTATTACTGGAAACCATTTCGTAAACCATATGAAATCTTATTTTTATTTGTGTTTGCTTTCTGCATAGGTATGGAAAAGTTGAAGCCACTCGAATGCTGTTAGAGAAAGGAAAGTGCAATCCAAACTTGCTGAATGGACAGCTTAGCTCTCCTCTTCATTTTGCTTCTGGGGGAGGGCATGCTGATATTGTTCAGATTCTCCTAAACCATCCAGAAATTGACAGAGTAAGATGCCATTATAATTGCTATCATGGTTTCTTGTAAGTTAAATTCTGCCTTTGAACATGCCTTATACTTCCAGTTGCAAAACATATTAAAAATAAAGTGCTTCTTGATGTCACTGTGAACAGTGACAAAATTGCAAAAAGTAGCACAACAAGAAAGTACTTCAAAGAAGAATCAATTCCTATTGCAGTGGTTTAGACCTACTATTGCTGTTGTAGACTAGCAATGATTGGCACCGTGATCAACATCTTGAACAGTACTCTGAACATGTAGATTGCAAGTGATGTACTTTAAGTCAGAGCACTGATCACCCACAAAACACTACAACTGGAAGTGCTCTTAAACTGTAATGTCCTAATTAATGGGCATGATTCAGTCCTTTTTTTGCTGAGTTTGGAAAGCACAGTCCAAAAGTGGAGACTGCCACCTGATAAGTGAAGAATGTTTTCCAAGAAGGGGAGCGTGAATGTTGCAGCCCTTACTGGATGGGCTGTAGCTGAGTGGTAGAGCACATGCTTTGCATGCAAAAGGTCCCAGGTACAATTCCTGGCATATCCAGATATGGTTGGGAAAGACATCTGTCTGAAATCCTGGAGAACTGCTGCCTGTCAGTGTAGATAATGCTGAGCTAGACGGACCAAAGGTCTGACTCGGTATTAGGCAGGCTCCTATGCTATATTTAGAAAACTGTATGTGTTAAGTTGTGTTATTTCTGTTTGTAGCACATTACTGATCAACAAGGAAGAACTCCCTTGAACGTCTGTGAAGAGAACAAACAAAATGAATGGGAAAAAACAGTTAATTTGCTGAAAGAGGCCATAAACAAACAGGTAGGCATTAACCTTTCAGATATTTCAATGGCCATATTTTTACAGTTTATAAAAGGTATTAAAAAGCAAGGAAGGAAGCATTAATCTCATGTGTAGTGACTATAATTTCAGTGCTTGATTCTGTGGTAAGGCCATAAATGTATGATGCCATCAATTAGAATTTATCATTTTCATTTTAATCTAATTTCTGATCCATAATGACCTTCTGAAATATTCTCTTTTCTTCTCAGAGTTATTTTAATGGACGTCCTACAATAAATATTTTTTTGTACAGTAGAACAACTGGGAACAGTATAAATGTCTAGATTCCAGTTCAGCATGCTGTCTGAATATGCCTCCCTTTTTCTTTTTAACATGAGCCTTGTTCCATTGTTAGTTCAAGGGATCTGTGATCTTGAACTGCACTTCAGGGGTGCTTAGAGATCAATCCTTACCCCTTCCCCAATTGGAGAAGGGCAGGCCACAAATGTTGATTTGTTACCAAGACCAGGCTATCCTTGTGGACCCCTGCTTTCAATATTTTCCCATAGTATGAAAAAGTGCGAATTTACCGAATGGATGGGTCATACCGCTCTGTGGAGCTGAAGCATGGAAACAACACTAGTGTGCAACAAATAATGGAAGGAATGCGTCTTTCTCAAGAAACACAGCAGTACTTCACTATTTGGATCTGTTCTGAAAACCTTAGTAAGTAATGAAAAACCAGATACCTTAAGAGTGTTTTGTTTTTTTGGAACATTACTTACCCAAGTAGGAAGGGGTGCTGGAAAGATGGATACACCTAACAAAGTATATTTCTAGTTTTCTTTTGGCACCTTTATTCTTGTTTCTTCAACAGGAGGAATTGTTACTTAAGAAAATCTTCCTCTTTTAAGAGGTAACTGGACAAAGGCACTTGGTCCTCTGAATACATTTAGGCCCAAATTATCCCCCTCTCCCCAGAAATATGTAGTTGAAAAACCACATGATGTGATGAAACTGATCATGTTTCCCCATCTCCACTCAGTTTCATTGACTGCCACTTGGGACAGGGAAATCTTCACATGATCACATCACATTTTTTCATCTATATATTTCTGAGGAGATAAAGGTCAGAAGTTCCCACACAACTCCCCTATAGCATGTATTTTGGGCCTTCGACTTGGCCTTGGGAGATTTTGATTCAAGTACACTTCTTCTACCATAGACGTACTGTGAGACTTTGTGGGGGAAACTGTTATCTCTGTCTAATGGGAACACTGACCTGATCAGGCCTGTTGTGAGTGCAAAACACGTACAGAAGTGCATGTTAGAAGTGCTAAATTAATTATTGAAAAGGGGGAGAAGATGTGGGTTCAAATCCTTCTTAAGTCATGGGAAACTGAATTGGAATCCGCTTTATCGGCATTAATTTCAAGGAAAGAGAAAGTGTTGGAGCTTCTAGAAAATCACCACAATTTTATTCCACATGAAGTATTTAGGATTTAGATTTAAATCTGTAAATAATTTTTGAACATATTCAAAACACATGCATGGATTTATTGAACTGTTGCGTTTAGCTTCCAATAAAATGAGTGGAACTCTGAAAAACTGCAGACAGGCTATCACTGGTATGATATTTCTTTCTCTGGGCCACATTATCGCTATGGTGATCTGTTTGGGTTAGGAAGTATCTGGATGAAGTCTCTTCCTATCTCTTCACAACAGATGGTCCAGCCCTCTTTTAAGATGGGTGAGAGGAGATATCAAACACAGTTCATTGTTTATATGGCTAATGTCTTTCCTTAGATTGTGAAGTGGCTGGGAGTTCCTTTTTGGCATTTTAAGTTTGCAATCCCACTTATCTGGGAGTAAGCCCTGTTGAACTCAATGGGACTTAAGTCTGAGTGTATAGGTATAGATATACAATTGTACTGTTACTCTCAAGCCAAAAACCTGCTAAAAAGCTGACTTTGTGATTTGAGTTATCCATTTTTTAGGACAGTGGTAAGGTGTCCTAGATAGCATTACTTCCTCATGAGTAGAGTGGATGTTGGTAATACCATACAGACTCATGTCATTGCATTTATATTTATGAGATTTAGCTTTTTAAAATCACCCTTTTTTCAAATTAACCTCTGTATGGTACAGCATTCACACATACTTGATATGCACCATGTTGTCTTTTTTGCATTCATTTAAAATAAAGAGCTGTTGTTGGATAGGTCTCCAGCTGAAGCCATATCACAAGCCACTGCAGCATGTTCGTGACTGGCCTGAAATACTCACTGAATTGACAAACCTGGATCCTCAAAGGGAAACTCCACAGCTTTTCCTGAGGAGGGATGTGAGACTTCCTCTAGATGTTGAAAAAAAGGTTGGCATTATATGTTCCACTATATGAAATAGAGGTTCAAAACCTGAATCTGTAATTGTAGGCCAGTATAATCATTCTGTTATAATATTGTATGGAGTTCTCCAGACAGTGCTTTAAGAAATCATCTTCCAGGTGATCTCTAAAAATGGTTGCAAAAACTTTTTAAAATAAATGTGTCATATGAAGCTTGGCAGAACACATTAGATTTTTTTTTCTCATGTATGACCCAACACAAGTCAAAGAAGACCTTAGGAAAAGACACCACTGAAATCAGTGGCTACTAAGGCTGCTTGCCAATTAAATATTTTTAGTCAGTTACCTGACTCTTAACAAGTAATCAATTTATTTTAAAGTTAGTTTACATATTGCTCACCTTAATGAAGGTGTCTTTCTGAGGATTTGGAAGGAAGGGGAAAGATTCTCTTAAATGTGAGAGACTTCACACTTTAATAAAAGCTAATATTTGTTAGAAGGAAACAGCCATAATGTTGGCTGTGAAACACATAAAAGCAAACGTGGCTCAAAGATATTCAATTTGTGTCATGGAAGAACCAGATTTAAAAGATGTCTCTGCTTTAACACTACTGTCACACTTCAGTTACCTGTGACTGTTAATATTAAAAGGAAGGTCATAATGGTAGTTTCACTCTAAAAAGTGAAATTTCATGCCCCCCCATCAAAATTTGGGGCATGAAAAGCCAAGCAGGTATGTCTTTGGGGACAGGTATGGCCTCAATTCCTTGAGGAATTCTGATTCCAGAAGTCTTTGGTTGTTATCTGCCTTGTTCAGTTAATCAGCACTAATGATAATACAAAGGGAATTGTTTTCTTTTACTAATTACTGGACAGAAATAGAAGCCTTTTATTATTTATAATTAAAAACATTCACAGTTTACCTTGGAGAAATTCAACTGGTTAGTATTAGTGATAACATGAGGTAACTGTTTTTATGCTGTTCTTCTTGTATTTGTATTTTATTGTACTGCATAAATTGTTGCTAGCTGCCCAGAGAGCTTCAGCTATTGGGAAGTATAGGATTGAAAATAATAACAACAACAACAACTGGGGCTAAGCAATGGGTTTTAGTATTTTCATGTTCAAGCAATTTTAATGTGGTCTTTAAATTTGTTTTTGTTTTATTTATTTATTTATTTATTACATTTATACCCCGCCTTTTTTCCTGCAAGGAACTCAAGGCGGCTTACATAATCCTCCTCCTCCTCCCCATTTTATCCTGACAACAACCCTGTGAGGTAGGTTAGGCTGAGAGGCAGTGACTGGCCCAAAGTCACCCAGTGAGTTTCATAGATTCATGGATCATAGAGTTGGAAGGAGCCTACAAGGCCATCAAGTCCAACCCCCTGCTCAATGCAGGAAACTAGAGGAGGGGTCTCCCATCCAAGTAACAACCAGGCCTGACCCTGCTTAACTTTCCACGCTCAGACATGCTGAGCCAGCGTGAGCCATGGCGGAGCGGGGACTAGAACCCGGATCTCCCGAGTCCCAGTCCAACACTCTCACCACTCTCACACTCTCACCACTACGCCACACTGGTTTTAAGTAGTTTATTTGCTACTGAGCACAACAAAACAAGATTTGTGTATTTCAAAGGAAAATTTAGCACCTCAGTTCTGTCATCTACCTACAGAATTAATTATGGTATATTTTTAATAAAAATAAACATATTTTTATTTGTCATGTTTATAGACTGAGGATCCACTGGCTATTCTTATCCTATTTGATGAAGCTAGGTACAACTTGCTGAAGGGATTCTATACCTCACCTGATGCCAAGCTGATAACACTTGCAAGTCTGCTGCTGCAAATAGTCTATGGAAATTATGAAAGTAAAAAACACAAGCAGGGCTTCCTAAAGTGAGTGGATTTTAAGTTATTGATATTTTGTTTGCTTTTAAAATGGAAGTATTCAGAAAAGACTGTTCAAAAGCAAATTTTGTGTTTGGCGCTGCTGCTGATTCTGAGAAGTGCAGTCAAAGGTGACTTCAGTAACCACTTGATTAGCAAGATGGATTATCGCATACTGTATTATGCATGTAGCCTCTCCTTGCACGTATGATTTATTTATCATAGCAAACACATTTTACTTAACATCTGTTAAGTTTTGTAAAAATAGTTACCGTAAATGTCTTTGACTTTCATTTGCAGTGAAGAAAACTTAAAATCTATAGTACCAGTCACCAAATTAAAAAGTAAGGCACCCCACTGGACAAACCGAATACTTCATGAGTATAAGGTAAGATGTTTTAACAGTAACATAATTTCAGGAAACCCAGTCCTTAAAAATGTCATTTTCTGGAAATGTTAGTTCAACAAAAATATAATGGACTAAATGCTGATTGATGTGCCATTGATATTAGTGTATTTTATTTTTTAAAGATAACAGATTGAAAATATATTTTGCCTTAAAACAGCATATCCTTGGCAATTGTACTGAATCTAAGTCATTTTAAAACAAAATTGAGTACCACACCTGGAAGACTGTGTACTGTTCTGGCTGCGCACCTCAAAAAGGATACTGTAGAGCTGAAAAGGGGAACCAAAACGACCAGGGCGTGAAATAACATCCCTAGGACAAAAGGTTACAGAGTTTGGGGCTTTTTAGTTTAGTTTAGAAAAAGGGTGAGTAAGGAAGGATAGGGTTAGGGTTAGTCCATTTTAAAATTATGTATGGTGCGGAGCAGGTACATAGAGAAAAGTTTTTCTCCCACTCATATAATTCTAGAACCCAGGAACATCAAATGAAACTGAATGGTGGGAGATTCAGGACAGATAATAGGAAGTACTTCTTCATACATAGTTAACCCATGGATTTGCTATCACAAGATGTGATGGCTACCAGTTAAATGGCTTCAAATGGGATTAAGCAAATTCTTGGAGGATAAGGCTTTTAATGGCTACTAGTCCGGATAGCTATGTGCTACCTCCAGGATCAGAGACACCATGCCTCTGAATACCAGTTGCTGGGGAACAACTGTGGGAGAACGCTGTTGCCTTCAGTGTCCTGCTTGTGGGTTTTCCACAGGTACCTCTTAGGCCATTGTGGGGAACAGAACAAACGACTAGATGCGCCTTGGTTCTGATTGAACAGGACTTTTGTTGTGTTCTCACTGTAAATGTATTGGGAGAAGTCAACATCTTTCATTTTATCTTTGGGGCCAGGCACAATTTATGCTGTAGAAAATTTAACTTCATGATCCATTTATTTTTGGTTTAATCCTATTAATATCAACAGCACAACTAATCTATTCTGAATTTCTTATAATTTTATATGTATTCCTATAAAATGCATAACATCACAGTATCCTAAGGCTATGTATGCCTGTCATTTTATCCTGCCCAAAGAAACAGCATCCAAATGGAAGTTAAAACCATATCTTCTGAGGAAATGTCAACTTGTATTTCCAGAGTCTCAGTACTAGTGAGGGTGTGAGTAAAGAGATGCATCACCTGCAGCGCATGTTTTTGCAGAACTGTTGGGAGATTCCTACCTACGGAGCTGCTTTTTTCACAGGACAGGTATTCACAAAGGCAAGCTCAAGTAATCATAAAGTCATCCGAGTATATGTAGGCGTAAATGTCAAAGGATTACATCTTCTCAATATGGAAACCAAGGTATGTTTGCTTGCCTTATTGCCATTTTGCATACAGCACATCAGTTATTTTAAGGTGTTCCTCCCAGAACACTCCAAATTGCATTTTAGGTTCCCTAAGTTTGGACTAAAAATTACTGAGGCCCAATTTGCACACAACGGTAACCCAGGTTGTATTTTAAACTCTAGGTTACCATAAATGAATCAGTGTGCTACACACAGCTTGATCGCTCCTGCTTGGCTCCTCCTGGCAGTGGAAGCAGCTAAATCACCCAGGAATATTCCATCCTTGGGCTCAGGGATGTTATGATCCCTGTGTTATTTAGCATGATATCCAAACCTGGAACTCTGGCTTGTCTCTCCTCCGACAAGCAAGAGTTGAAACCCAGGGTTTGTTCCTTTGTGTGTGATGTGTGAGAATGAGTGTGATGTGTGAAAGAGTGTGTGTGTGTGTGTGTGTGTGTGTGTGAGAGAGAGAGAGAGAGAGAGAGAGAGAGAGAATGTGTATGAATGCATATGTGTGTATGAAAGAGAGATGGAGGGGTAGCCCTGCTCGCTTTAGCTTTTACCCCTCCCACTGTTTGTAGGGCAGGGCACCCACCTCTGGCATGTGGCTCCTGGAAGGCTCACTGAAAAGGAATATGACCATTGAGGGGAAAAGAGGTTCCCCACCCCTGATTTAGGTGTTCATAATGAGTGTTTCCAGGGAATGGAGGAGGTTTGGATGCAGCATAACTGGACTTGACACAGACTATGCCAACTTATGGCCTCTCTCACCCAGCAGAGTGGATCTGGTGGCTGAGCACTGGGTCAGCAGGTGGAGAGGGATCTGCCGGGTGGGGGCATAGCCTGTGGGAAAGTACATTACGCCAACAAGGCAGGCGCTCCACCTCATGCTTATCCCCTCGAGCTGACCAGAATTCAAGTTCAAATTGCACTGTTGGTGACAATTTAGCAATTATTTTGCCTTTTCAGTTCATTTATTTTATATTACAGGCTTTGCTTATAAGTTTAAAATATGGTTGCTTTATGTGGCAGTTGGGAGATGGAGATACCTGCTTTCAGATACATAGTCTGGAAAACAAAATGAGCTTTATAGTCCATACCAAGCAGGTAAGACAGCTACTCAATAGTTTTTCCTCCAATCATATATATAGCTATAGATATATATCAATATTGGTGCTATATATACACTCAACAAGCAGTTTTTAGGGCAGATAGCAGTTGCTGTGCAGGTCTCAGATAAGGTAGTACTGTTGATTGAACTAACATTTGTTACATTAGTACTTATGAGTTCTGCACAATTTAACAGCTTGATCAGGCAGCTGAACAGGTAACACTATTCTTGGCTTGAATCTGCCAAAGAGCCCTAGGTTCTATGCTTAGAATGGTTTGTGTGAACTTAAGTGTGCACATATAGGTTCATTTTGCAGAGCTTATGCTGATTATAAAGCCACCCTGGGACCCTCTCAGGCTAAAGGGCAGGACATAAATAAATAAATAAATAATCAATCAATCAATCAATCAATGATTTGGTCAGTTTACAGGATTCTGAAATGTAAGACTATTAAAGTCTAAAATTCACACAACACTCACTGTCAGTCAAGATGCAAAAATTAAATAAATAGATGCAGCAGGAGGTTAATTGGGGAAAGAGAGCATGTAACTGGCAGCTGACTGGGTTTAAACAGGCCACAACTTTATTGCTTCTGCTTCTAGAATAGTTTGGCACTGAATGGTAGACTCTGATGTTGCTGATAGTGGCACCCCAGCTCATCTGCTGGAGTTTAAGGAATCTAGGGAGGAAGACCAGCATAAAGCAGCAGATGGTACAAGCTGTTCTTCCAGACCATCGCCACAAAGCTAGGGTTTAATTGCTGTGCCAGTCCCCAAGGTGGGCTAGCTTGAGCCCTTACCCCAAAGCTTCCTTAAGGGTGTTGTGTCCCATCCCCCCCCAGCCCCATGGGGGTATGCCTAGAACCCCTGACTATCATCTCTGCCCAATACCTGAGCTAGTTGTGACCTAGGAAGGCATTGGGTATACGATGATGAACAAGGAGAAAATGGAGAGGAGGAGGACTATGTAAGCCATCTTGGGTTCCTTGCAAGAGGAAAAAAGGCGAGATATAAATATAATAATAAAATACAAATAAAAAGTTCTAATCAGAAATGTTTGGTGTGAGAACGGCAAAAAACCCAGCAACATCAGTTGGTCACGCCATTTGTTGGCTAACATACTGTCCTTGACAAATAAAGAACAATTAAAGTAATACACAGAGTTGGATGGGAGGGCAGGCAAGGACACAGGGCTGATTCTGGGTCAGGCCTCTTTTGATTCCCCTGAAGCAGACCAGAAATGAGAAGTCTTGCTAGCCAACTGAAAAGTTAAGATGAATCACTGAAGGAAAACCAGTTCAGGCTCTCATTTCAGTGGACATGCATCTTCAACACTAACATCTCCCGTTGGAAATGTTCTCATCTATTCTTTTCCCACCAGATGATTTGGACCAATTTTGTTTTTTAAAAGCCCCTGTACTAAAGTTACTCTTTCTACGTGCAGTATGGACTTTGGGTAATATTAGATATTACATGTTGAGGTGTTTTGTCATGTTAACATTACAAGTATACTATATTAACTGAAACTGAGATTGAGCTTCTGAGATCTCTTCTAAATATGCTAATGGTCAAAGAAACATGAAATTTAGGCAAGTGGTTTTCAGTCAAAATAATTCATAATAGGAGGCGAGTTTGGAAAAGCTTCAACCAAGATTCTTGTATCTTATTACTGATGCTTCCCACTTTTGGCTTTGGCTCCTGGCTCTGCCAGTTGGTGATCGCAGCCAGATTTATTTTTTCCACGGAATGTTCCCCACCTGTTCTGCCAAATGTTTTCCCAAAGGGCTTGGCAGGGGTTCTTTGTTTAATTCTCATGCCATAATAAATCCAGGAGGATCAAGCCAAACATCTTTTATTGCGAGTTAAGATCCTTATTATACAGAGTACAACAATCCCAAGTCCCCTAGTAAGAGCCCCACCATTTGGACAGGCAGCGACCACAATATCACCAACCGACCAGTCAAGAAGCTCTGCCTCCAGTATCCTTGCTGCAGTCCTCCGTCTGTGTCAGGGCTCCTGCTGGTTCTTTGTCCTTCTTCAGGCTGGCAGCCAAACGGCTTCTGGATCTCTCTCTTCCTCCTCAGCACACTTCAACCTTACACACTACACCACACCACCACATACACAATCCACCCCTCACTAGGCTGCATTTGCTAGTCTTATACAATTCTAGCATCCAACTCCATGGGCTGCAGACCTCGTGTTTAAATGATAACACCTGTGCTGTGTACAAATTCATTATCCTGGGTGGCAGCCAAGTCACATGCCGGTAAATTGCTGAAGATTGCATCAGGCTGGCAAGTAGCCAAGGCCATTTGCTGATAGCACAGCATAACAAGCTTTACATTTTAGCTTTCTTAAATCAAACCTAGAGCATGGAGGAAGAACTCTGTACAACACTCCTGTACTCCTCGATTATCTGCCGCAATGCCCAGTACACCACCTCTGTCCTAGGTTGTTGCATGCTGGGGTGCAGTGAAAGAGGAAATTACCAATAATCAGGGAGAGGCAGTTTATGCAAGCAAGATGTTGCTCACCTCCAACCAATCTGGAGCCATTCCCTTTTCCCACTGCAGTTCCCCATGCTACATTCCATGCCTTTCTTAAAGATCCCCTGACCCTCAGGAGAGGCTTTTGGGGATGCAAGGAAATGAAGTGGGTTGGAGGGGCAGGAATCCCCAGTTGCACAAGCTGATTTCTGCTGACATAGCATTGGATACAACACATCATTATTCTTGCTATTTGGAAAATCCTGGTTTGTTTTTCTGTTTGTAGGCAGGTCTCGTCGTAAAACTGCTGATGAAATTAAGCAGCCAGTTGGTGCCTAATGAAAGAAGTGACTGAAATAAATGGAAAATGGTTATGCAATTAATTGTATTAAGCATATATATATATATATATATATATATATATGAACTGTACAGGATAAAAGATGTTGTCTAATGGACCTTATTAAAAAGTGCTGTTGTTTATTTGTAAAATATATAACCTAGCAGTTATTTTGATATAACCTTTTTGAGGTTTTTATTTGCAAAGTCATGAAAATAATATTTCATGTAGAAAGAGTGTGTATATATTCAAATGGACAAGTATTAAAGAAAACCAACGCTGCAATCCTAAGCACCCTAGTGGGACATACATCAAAGTAAATATGTATAGGATTGTGCTGTAAGTCTATTCTTGTTATATAGATTATAAAGAAGATTTTGCTCCTAGGCTGGTCAACAAAAGGTTATTGCTTTGTGGATTTGACATTCTATTACAGCACGTGACAACTGTTGCAATACAGCATAGACAGAAAATGTATGTAGTGAAACTTGCAAAGCAATAATCTTTTAGTGGGCAATGTAGGAGTAAGTGTCCTATATTGAACATAGCTCAACTTGGTAATCACATGCTAACCTCTGTGGCTGGGATTCAAGAGCATGCTTACATCAGGGCTTTTCCCATTGCAGCCTTATATATTCCCCACAAAGTAACTCTTGCAGATTTTAAAATTTGAAAAGAGGAAGATATCTCATTATATGCTCAGAATACTCCATGGAACAAATCCGTAAGAGCTACCTTGAATGCGATCTGAAGTGTAGTATGCTTGGTATATTGCCTTTGCACATATTGGCTTTTATACATATGAAATAATTATGTTTCTAATTTATTATGTTTATGAAGTACAGTGTTTTTAAAATATTATTTGTATAAAGGCTCAGGAAATCAAAGTTGTTGTTTGTTTTTAAATAAGACGTTTCTATTAAGATATTGTTTTGAAATTTAGTAAATGTTTCTTTCTATGCCTTTGTTAGTTACAAAATTATAAATTCCTTACAAAAATAATCTTGTATAATGAGAGAATTATAATGATTTTCATTCATGTAAGTGTTCTTGCCAGTTACCCCTGTGAATAAAATCTCTGGCTCTGATCAAAACGGAGAGGAGGGAAGATAGTTCAATGGTGGAGCGCATTCTTTGCATGCAGAAGGTCCCAAGTTCAAACTCCAGCATCTCTAGTTAAAAGGATCCTGTAGTAGGCGATGTGAAGGGCCTCTGCCTGTGACCTGGAGAGCCACTGCTACTGAGAATAGACAGCCAATATGCTGGATAACCCAGTGCCCTTCCCATCTGGGTAAAACACATCCTGGCTAGATATAACTGTGGGAGGGTAAGTGGCAGAAGACAGAGCATCACATAAATCTCTCCAGCTGGTAGCCATTGCTCTGGTGGTATGGCTATACCACATCCCAGCTGCAGGACCATTTGTAATCCAAAGCCCCTGGGGGCCTTGTAGGGTGCCTCTGCCAAGTTCTATGGTGTGCCCCAACTGCTTGCTCCTTCAAAGCCTAAATTAATGTGTGATGCCAAAGCACTGCTGGAACTGAGTAACAAACAAGCTTGCCTAGCTTCATCACCAAACTAAAGGAATTAACAGAAGCTCCAGACTCACTCTTAATAACAATTCACATTGCATTGGCTATAGCCCTTGTGAGGTACAGCACAGTTGCTGACAACCACAGTCCAATTAATGTAATGACCCCACTGCTTCATTCACGAGACAGAAGTTCTTCCATCCAGCCTTACCACTCAAGCCTGGCCAATGTAGCACTTGGATACTAGTGGTGTTGATATTCCCTACAACAACAGCTATAAAACAATTAGGAAGAGTCAAGATTTGCCAGGAAATTGGAAAGCAATGGCTGCCACCTTTACAAGTGCCCATGAAGCCATTTCCCCACATTTTAGCTGGGTAAGGGCATTTTTGAGTGAACAAATAGGTGATAGAGAAAGTTAAGCAGCACCCACCCACCTTGCAGTCAACCTTGAAAAAACATATATGAAAAAACATACAGAACTACATGTAACTACAAAAGAATCACAGAACTACATGGAACATCTGCCTAATGGTAGGGCTGGCCCCGTGTATAACCAACTAGATGAGGATCTGTGTGCCAAGCAGTCCCTGCATACTCAGTTCTGCTTCATCCAACACAACAGCCATGACTATGCATATGCAACTCTTTTAAGAAAGCTAAAATTCCACTGATTATTCAGGATGGAAGAAATAGACACTCCTCCATCCTCACCAAACAACTAATCAGCAGGATTTTAACTTTTTTTAAAATGGTATCATACCTAAGATTTGGCTATTCCCTGCATGCTGTGAAACATAATGAACTTAAATGTATAAATACAAACCCTACTGATACAATAAGAATCAAATGTTTATTATTTGAGAATATCATGCACAAAGAAAGTTCACTACTGAATGTAAGCATATCTGATGTACACATCCTTTGTTGCTGTCTTTGTTCTAGTTCTAATGCAAATGGTCTAAAATGGTACTGCTTTTTTTACCTGATACCAAAAAGATCAGCTGTTCTGAGCTGTTATATTTTATTATCATGACTAGCATTAATTGGAAAGCCAGGAAACTATAGAATGTGTATATAGGTGTCATGGCTGATGTTCACCTTAAATACTTAATTACAATTTTGTTATTAATTACTACTGCCAAATAAATGTTTTGCAATAATGGCTGGGTTGACTTCTTTTTTAAAAAGTTTGGTTAATAGCTATTATACCATTACAACATTGTGCTTTCTTTCCATACTTTCAGCATGCTTTGTTCTTTTCACATATGGGCTTGGACATGGGAGACCTACTTCAGATTTCTACTGAGCCATGGACTCACAGCAGTTTTGTATAAGATACACTGTCCCCATGTTTTTCTTAATCTTGGTTATCTAAATACCCATTAAAGATTGGCTGCATCAGCACTGAGCAAATTTCCCCATCTCTGCATGTGCGGTAACTAACAGGTCTTGCACACCATCAAGAGCAGAATTTAGTTCAGCAAGTTAAATCACCATTTAACTGGCTGTGTTCAGATGATAAAATCTTGGATTAATAAACTGAGATATGAATGACTCTCCTGCACCTACAGACAGCTGCTTCATTCTCCCTTAATGCGAGTGGGGAAACAAGCCAGGAAGCCGCAGTTAACCATAGCTTCCCGTTACGTCTGAAACAGGAAAGCGTAATTATTTGCTTCCAAACAAACCAGGATATGAAGCCATGGGGTCATGTGAAGGGAACAGAGAAGAGGCTGCATGCAGATGCATGAAGCTCATTCATATCTCAGTTTATTATATCAAGATCTGATTGTTCAAACATGACCACTGTGTCTTTGGGATCTTATCCAAGGATAACAACAGACTATGGTTAAGTATTATGTCTTCATCAGGCCTTTGCCACTTCCACATCTTTAAAAATTGTGATAATAGTGACCTACCTCATAAGGTTGTTGTAAGAATAAAGATGTCAAAAAAAGTAGAGTACTGGAGACAGTTTGAAATGTCCTGTGTTTCTGTTTGTTACACAAATAAGCATCTAGTGACTAGATGCAAGTCATTTAGAGTACTCGGATAAGTACTAAACTGATGTGCCCTCTAAAGTAAAGAAGTTGACCCTGGGCGAATTCACACGTGACAACAACCCACCCTGGCAATAAGCCACAGTGGGCTGGTTGTTCTGCAAACAATCCACGGTGCACACTCAACAGACGAGTGGGCTCACCGTGGATTGTACAGCCCTCCCTCCCCCTCGGTCCTCCTGTGGGTATCCCAGGGGACCCCGGGACAGGATTGACTTGTTTCCCCCTCCCTACCACGATTGTGAGCAGTTTTTGGCTCGCCATGGCTTTTTTGCCTCTTTAACCCCCCCCCCCCCCGAGATTGCAATCTCCGGCTTGACAGCCAGCTTTCACAATCCCCGTTTTGACAGCCACTGTCAAAACTCTGGTTTCTTTAAAAGGGGTGGCTCACACTTAATCCATGTTCCTGAGCAGCTAGAGTTTTTAAAAAAAGTGTATACATATCTGCAGACATTAGTGGGTCAAAAAAAGGGGAGGTACAACCATGGACAGCCCCTCCAAGGTGCCACTTGGGCACTTTGAAGGAGCTGTCAGTGACTGTCAAAAAGGGGATTGTGAAAGCTGGCAGTCAAGCTGGAGATCATGATCTCTGAACAACAAAAGCTAAAGGGGACAAAAAAGCTGCGGTGAGCTGAAAGGGCTCGCAATCACAGCGGGGGACACCCAGCCAGTGCCAGTTGCCCCAAAGTGTCACCTGGGCAGTTGTGGTGTGTCTGGGACTGGCGGTGGCCCGGGCGAGCTTGGCAAGAGCAGCAAGAGGTTCATGCTGCTCTTGCCAAATGGCTCGCTGGCCGGTTCCTTTCACCCACATTGGGGATGGTTGCCTGGATTCAGACGACATGCCAGTTCATTGTGGGTGAAACAACCCCTAGAATAAGCTATGTGTTGTCAGGCTGGCTTGTTGCCCTCAAACAAGCCACCCTGCAGGAAACAGTATGGGTGTGTATGACAGGACAACCCATCCATGATGGGTTGTTGTGTTATGCGAATCCAGTCAGTATGTGCCCAACAAAAGGTAATGATTGTATGGGGCTCACAAAGCAGAATAAATATTTGGATAATATCTGACCAAAACTGTAATCCTCTCAGGTAAACTCACAAGTTATGTGGTTGTATTCTAAATAGCTGTTACACCTAGGCAAAACTAAACTTGCTTAGTTACTTGTCAGTGATAGGAGAGAAGTGGGCCAATCAGGATTGTGCTGAAATGGAACGCCGACTTGAAATTCAGTGGCAGTTGGGAATTCTGTGAGGTGAGATTAATGGGAAGGCTTTTATATATTAATTTTGGCATTAAAATGAGAAGGTCCTCAAACAAAGGATTCTAAGGCTGTAATCCTATTACCATTTATGTGGGATTAAGCCCCATTGAACTCACTTGGATTTACTTCTGAGAAGACATGTATGTGATAGTACTGTAAGGCTGTAATCCTATACACACTTATCTGAGAGTAGGTCCCATTGAATGCCATGGAAGTTATTTCCCCATAGACATACATAGGATTGCACTGTCTGCCTCATTGAACATACGTAAACATGTATGAGCTTCTTTGTGCTGTAATTAGAGCAATAGTTTGCCATTGAATTTAGCCTCATAAATTGAGAGCCTGAAACAATTTAGGGTGCAGTCCTATGGAGATGAGTATAAACCTCCGAACTTGAAGGCTCATGCTCATCCAATGCAGAGTGGGAGGAGTGGAGGAGATTATATTTGCTTCCCCGCTCCTCCCACTCTGCATTTTTGCTAGATGGCCATTTTCAGCAACAGCGTTTCAGAGGGGGAGGGGAGGAGGCTGGAGCATCTTGAGGATACCTCGCGTCCTAGTCACTCCAGTCTCCTTCCCTCCCTGCCCCCTGAAACACCGTCTTTCCCCTCTCTCTGAGGTCACTTTCCCAACCTTGGAGAGCTGCCGGTTCAGTTGAGGGGGAGGCTGGTCAGAGCTTCGATTCCCAGCTCCAAGGGTGAAGCGCTGTTTCCAACCTTGGAGCTGGGAATCCAAACTATCCTATGGCCCCGCCGACAATGTCTAGGGGCCATAGGATTGTTCCCTTAGTGATTAATACAAGGAAAAAACAATTCACATTTTAAAATGCATTCACATTAGACTCCTAAATATGTATTGTATTGGCTATTTTTGAAAAATAATTGCAACTAATTTGTGTTGTAAATGTTTTAGCTTTATGTTACAATTTCACTAATTCTATTCAGTTTCTTAATATGTACATCCACTACACACATTGCTCATGTTGTTTGTTTTTGTAGTTTGTATTCTTTTGTTTTATTTCTTGTTTTTTGTTTTTATAAGAGGCTGAAACGAGCACACAATTGAAATTTTATTTCGGAAAATATGTCTGGTGAAGAAGAGGAGGAACAGCACCCCAATATAAATTCAGAGGAAGTTAATGAAGTCTCTCCAAACATTTCTGAAAATGGCAGAATACAATCACTTGAAAAGCTTGATGCAACTGGAAAATCATCAAGTTCGTTACCTGAAGGAAATCAGAATGAAACAGAAGCTAGTTGGAATGCTAATGGAATTAAAAAAATATCCTCAGAAGTTTTTGAGACAGATTCAAAGCCAGATACGTTACAATCACAAGCAGTTTCTGAAATTACAGAGATTTCATCAACAAGCAATTTGTACAAAGAAACATCAGGTGAATTCCAGGAGAGTTCCACTGAACAACTGATAGAAAGCCCTTCTGAAGTTGTTCAAAGAGAATCAGGAAAAGATACCTTACATACCCCAGAGAAACTAGAAACTATTAAAAAGCTATCAGCAATGTTGATGTCTGAGACTACGGATACTGAACTTTTTGCTTATCTCTATGCTGAAGGATTAAGCGAATTCCCCTCAGATTTTTTTGAAGAGCGAGCTAGAAAAAACCTATTACAATCTATAGAGAGTGTTACTGTACCTCAAATGGTATCTGTGGATATTATGTCTGAAATGATGCTTGATGAGTGTACAGTTCAATTAAATGCTAAAGGACTGGTTGAAATTCCTGCAGGCATTTTTAACATCAAAATGTTACGTTATTTGTACTTAGACAATAATGAAATCAAAACCATACCAAGAGAGATACATTTGTTGAAAAGTCTGGCAATATTCTCGATAGATGGAAATCGATTAATATCATTGCCTCCTGAAATTTCTCTACTTAAAAACCTTAGAACTTTAAACCTCAGTCATAACCAAATATCATGGCTCCCCAATGGTTTTTCAAATCTTTCAAGCCTGAAATGTCTTTTGATCAGTTATAACAACATTGAAAAATTTCCTTCTGGTTTGGAAAACCTTGAAAAACTGGAAATTTTAGATCTCAGTGGAAATAAAGTAACTCTACCAGAGACTATAACTGCCATGAAAAATTTAAATGTACTCTACTTAAATGCCAATAAGATGGCAATATTCCCAAAGGTTCTCTGTTACTTTCCAAATCTAAGTAAGCTAAGCTTGTCAGAAAATCTGATCCAAAGTTTACCAAAGGAAATTAAAGAACTCAAAACATTAAAAGAGCTTTCACTAAATGACAACAAACTCTTATTTTTGCCAGTACAGCTCTTTCAGTTGATACATATAGAAAAATTGAGATTGGATGATAACCAGTTAGAAAGTCTATCTGATAAAGTAGAGAACTTGCAAATGCTTCGGGATCTTAGTCTTGCCAAAAATTTATTCAAAAACATTACAGATAATCTTTGCAACTGTACCATGCTGGAATGTCTTGATCTTAACGATAACCAATTAAAAAATCTTCCCACCAATCTATACAAACTAAAACATCTAAGGGAACTCTACTTAAACAGAAATCAACTGATCATGTTAGATGAACAAATAGCATACATGAAAGAACTCTCAATTTTAGAGGTATCAGGGAATACTTTAATGTACATCCCTGTTGAAATCAAAAGTTGTACAGAACTCACTAAAATTGACTTAAGTAACAACAAGTTGTCCTTGTTTCCAGTCGGGCTGTGCGCACTGGCTGCTCTTCAGTACCTAAATCTCAGTGGAAATTATATTTCTGAAATAACTACTGAAATTTCATTTATTAAAAACCTGCAGCATCTAAATTTCAGTATGAACAAATTGCCTTCATTTTCCATATATTTGTGCACTCTTTCTAGACTAAGCTACTTAGACCTAAGCAACAATGAAATAAGCAGTATTCCAACAAATGTGCAAAAAATGAAGTCTCTTCGGGTTCTGCTCTTACACCATAACAAATTTATTTTGTTTCCCAGAGAGTTATGTGCTCTAAATAAACTTAAGGTCCTTGATCTTTCTGAAAACAAGATACAGTTAATTCCTTCAGATATTAAAGACCTGCAACAACTAAAAGACTTTAATCTGTCAAATAATCAGTTTGCATCATTTCCAACTGAAATATGCCAGCTTTCATCACTGCAGAAGTTAACATTATGCCAGAAAAATGGATTAAAGGTAAAATGTTATCTAAAATATAAAAACCTATGTCTACATTTATGATTGTATTTTTTAAGGATCAGATCTTTGTAAGTTTACATTTATAAAAGCAGAAAAGGAGAACCAGTGTGGTGTAATGGTTAGGGTGCTGGACTTGGAGACCCGGGTTCTAGTCTCCACTTAGCCATGAAGCTCACTGGGTGACTTGGACCAGTCAACAGCTCTCAGCTTAACCTACCTCACAGGGTTGTTACAAGGATAAAATGGAGAAGGATGTTAATGTATGCCATCTTGGGCTCCTTGGAGAAAAAGGCAGGATATCCATGTAACAAATAAAATTTTAAAATAAAGTGGCTAGCGGTACATTCCTATCTATGTCTACTCAGAAGTAAGCCCCATTGAGTTCAATGGGGCTTACTCTCAGGTAAGTGGGTATAGGCATGCAGCCTAAAATTCAATTTCAGAAAGGCTATAATTGCAGGGGTGGGCAGAAGGTTGATCAGGATCTACTGGTAGGTCTCTGGGTGATTTGTTGTAGATCAGCAAGGGTTTCTGATTTTCAATTGTTTATCAATAGCTACAACAAAAAGGGTTTTCCCCTTATTCAAAATTAGACTGCTGAAATTAAGAATCCTTGGTGGGTGTGGGGAAAACCAAGATGGGTTTTTGTGTGAAATGACTGTGTGCTCAGTTCTGGTACTGAGAACAAATACTTGGGCTGAGCATCTGCTCAGAGACGTCCTGTTTCTTCATTCTAAGGGCTTCTC
Source organism: Shinisaurus crocodilurus (assembly GCA_021292165.1). Lineage (NCBI taxonomy): Eukaryota > Metazoa > Chordata > Lepidosauria > Squamata > Shinisauridae > Shinisaurus > Shinisaurus crocodilurus. Next base: position 36,718,288 of record CM037880.1, on the reverse strand, counting down.
TACACAAGGCATTTATACACGACATCCTCCTCCTCCAGGGCCTCTCCTGTGTTCTCCAGCCATTTTCGTGGCTTTTTTTAGAGCAAGGAAAGTTAGCTATTAAATTTCAAATCCAGAACAAACTGGAATGAGTCTCGTGTATTGTTGCAATTCCACTATACTGCAGCTAAACCACAGTGCCCAAAGCAGGGTGACAAAGTCTTGAGAGCAATGCAAAATGTGGCCAGGTAGAAGCAAATCCAGACCATAGAACTGCAAGCTTTTATACAGGTATGGCTGTATCACATGAGACACCATGGCCTTTTGTTGTTTGATCAGTGTATTTGCTGGTCTTGATGGTTATCCTATGGTCCATCCTTTGGCCAGAACTTGGTTTGCATATCTCCCTGATATGCTACAGGTGCAGGATGCACTGTGGGCTTGAGTCTTGACATAAATAGTCCATACGTATAAATGTATGGTTCTGTAACTATGTCATCCTTTTTATCCTCAGTTAAAATTACTTCCAGAAGAGATATCAAAGCTGATAGCCCTTAAAGAGCTGGATGTATCTTATAATGAATTACAAGAAATACCAGAAGGCATAGGAGAAATAAAAAGTTTGATCACTTTAATAGCAAACGACAATTGCTTAACGAAGCTTCCCTTGAGTTTTTCATCACTCCATAATTTACAGCGCTTGAATCTGAGAGGTAAGCATTTCAATGTCTAATGCCCAGGGACATTCAGGTGTAAAAATAACATAGCCCCAACCCAATGACAGCAGAACCTGTGCAAAAATAAGTTTACATTTGGGACAGAATACTGCATCCTGTGTGTATTACATATTAATAACCCCATGTTAGCAGCCTATCTGAAGGAGTTTTCTGAGTGCAGCGGCAAGCCGGCAAGAATGGAGCCTTCTGATGCCCTTATGGTTCCCTGCATCAGAAGAGATGAGCACAGAGATTAAGGGAAAGGCTGACTGGGGAATGCTGGGAGTTTTAGGCCTTTTTTCCTGTCTAAACATGCATAGGATTGTACCCGAAGAGAAGGAGGAAAGTTAGACAACAGGCATGGCACTCTCAAAGAGAAAGCATCTACATCAAAAGTATCTATTTTGTAGTAGCTGTGTTTGAAGCTTACTTCAGGTTACTTATATGTTTTCCTTTGACTGCCTCCTAAAGAGAGACTTCTTTCACAGAAGTTGCCAATAGTGCTAACCTATAAGAAGAGTATTCAATTGCTTACTTGTGGCCAGAAATGTCCCAGATCAACAGAATACAAATATAATCCTTTGTACTTATTCTGCCAGAAAATAAGATGCTATATTTGCCTAGTGATATGCACCTTCTTCTGGAACTGAAGGATATAAATTTTGATGGAAATACTCTGATCAGACCTCCAGCAGAAGTTTGTAAAGGAAAACAACTGCTCCCCATAACACACTACTTAGAAAGTGCTGACGAAAGAGATGGTAAGTTTAGGGGGGAAATTCTCACAATATTACCTTAGAATACAGATATGCAATTATGGTCCAGTTTGCAGGTAATGAGAAGCTACCATGGGTAAACCCTAAAAACAGCCCATGGGTTCTGGGTGGCTTGTTACCCACCCCAGCAGCCCACACTCACTGGGTTTGCATGTAACGATAAGATACGGCATCTCCACCATGGCTCAAATATTCAAAATGGTGGTCGCCATGGCAACAAGAAGCCCTATGGGGAAACTCACCCACGGTGGCTTCCCGTTATGTGTGAACCAGGTCTCTCTGACCATGCCTCCTGAGATGCTGGAATTCTTATTCCTAGACTTAGTAGTCCCATTTCAGTTAGCTTTGTTCTGTGATGTGTCTATTCCAGTGCTGGCGAACCTATGGCACGCGTGCCACAGCTGGCATACAGGGACCTCTCTGTGGGCACTCGAGCCATTGGTTGCCAGATCGCAAAAAGACCGTCCCCTTCTGCATTCAGCGTCGGGTTTCCATAGTAACTCCTCTCCACTCATTCCTCGCTGGCCTCCACAGGCAGGCACACTCCAACATCTCCACCCCCAGAAGCGGACTGCGCAGGCACCCAGCCCTCCTTCTAACTGAACAGACAGCTCAGAAGCACAGCGCGTGCACGCCCGAATCGTTGCGCGTCCGGTGAAGAGCCATGCCCTGATACAGAGCGGGGCACGATTAGCTAGTGCCCCCTCCTCCTTCCTGCCAAATTCAAGGCACTTTGAAATAAATAAGTTGGTTTTGTGTTGCAGTTTGGGCACTCGGGCTCAAAAAGGTCCGCCATCACTGGTCTATTCTAATGGAGTCTAGGGTGGCCATGGGTTCTTTTACAGAGGACAGCCCTCTATTTCAAGGGTTGTCCTGTCCAGTTCCAGTTTGAAAATAGAGAACTATAAGAACTGTTGCCCATCAACAGTTGGCACCATAACGGCCAAGGCTGGTGTAAGCTCTCCTGTCGCCTGAGGAGGGAGAGCACAAACACGACACTGACGACACATCACCCCCCCATTGCCGCTGCTGCATTGCCCACTGCCTACGTTGCTCTCACCCTCATCACCCCGTGTTGCCCATCACCCCCACCCATTCGCATTGCCCACCATCCCCCGTCTGCTCACATTGTCCGTCATCCACCAACCCACCCACCAGCCGCCTGCCACATTGCTCATCATCCACCCACCCATGTTGCTCGTCACCCCCTCCCCCGTTCTGTTGCCTGAGGCAGGGGATTCACCCCACCTCCTTGGAGGGTCAGCTCTCTGAACAGCAGACTGAACAGGCAAGCACACAGGTCACCCGGTCACAGTCTTCTGCACTATGCCAAGATTTACTGTATTTTTATTTAAATTATAATAATAAATTTGAAGTGTGCATCTGTACATATAAACTAGCATATGCAAATAGCTGTCTTCTTGATGATGCATTTCCTCTTTTTTGACTTCATAAATGGACACCCTAGGTCTGGATCACCTTTTATCTCATTCTCACAAATGCAAAAATCAGCCATCAACGCCTCATTCTCCAACAGTCCTGCCCGATGCCTTCTTGGGCTTTCTGCGGGAGACCTTGGTCCTTTTTTGCTCCTCCATGCCACAATTATTTGGGGTGAAGGTCTCTATTATTCCTTCACCCCCTCATATTCCAGGGCAGCCAGAAGCATAAGTGACAGGTGGAAAGTTACAGGGAAAGTTAAGTGCCTTCCATCAGCATCTATACTATAGATCTATACTAATCTGTAGTATTGCTCCATTGGCTTTAACAGAGGTAAGGGAAAGGATCCCCTGCCAAAAAGCAGCTGAGGAGGGGACAAGAAAAGTGAAAATCCAGAGAAGGGGGTACTCCCAACATTTTACCCCACCACCATGGCAACTTGTAGTCAGCCATCTAAAGTCTTCCAGTAGCATGCCTGTAATGGAGCAGATGGCTATAAACCATGTAGTTATACTAGTAACTGCCAGGGCCGGTGCAAGGCAGTTTGGTACAGTTTGGTGCCCTAGGCAAGATCAGATATTTAGCACACACACCCTTCCCACTTGAGCCCTCCCTATTTCTGGCGCCCCCTTTAGCCCTGCGCCCTAGGCAGCTGCCTAGTTGGCCTAATGGTAGCACCGGCCCTGATAACTGCTAGCTACCTCTACACATTTCTGGTTATATTAAATGCTCTATTCTCTCCACCCATCAAAAGATAAAATTAATGTTTCCACCAACTTCTAAAAGAGCAAAGCTTCTTAAAATTGTGTTCAAATAGCTTGAATAGTTTGACATATGAAACTACTTTTCTGTAACCTTTGCAATGTGCTTATTCCAGAAAAAATATTGGAGAAAGTATTGAAGACAATTGCCAGCAATATCCCCTTTGAACATTTTGATTTTTTTTGCCAAAAACTTCAACTTAACAGTACTGTAATCAAATCTATGGAAAATAATAGGTTAGTGACAAGTATAATGTATTTTTCTCTCAGAATATTTTGTTACTTTCACTCAGCATTTTAAAATATGTTTTGTGGTTTCATTGGTGCATCTCCTAGCAGTTTAGGTAATCTGCAGCAGGTCAAGCTTTTTATCTGTATTTTTGTTCTTGTTTACTTAGGACCCTTTTGTTAGAAGAAAAAGTTACTCAGGCACTCAACTACTGGAAAACTGAAAAACAAGGTCTGCCTCCAGCTGCCATGACAGACGAGTTGATTAGAATACTGACCATGACCGGCCTGTATTATCTGACCAACAAAGTGAAAGCTGTAAAACTCTGTTCAAGACTGGTAAAGTTCTGAAGAGCACACAACATTTGTATTTTCAGTTCAGTTTTGGGGTCCATTAGCTGAATAAAGCTAACTTATCAAAACGCAATACTTCACTGTGTTTAATTAATTGTTACAGCTTTCAACTGAAGGGGAAAAAAAGACGCCTGTGATTTCAGTGAGGCTTTTAAAATGAATTTGGCTCGAATATTGAAAATAATCCACAAACTGAATGGAGCTACATGAAGATCTTTACCTGATTAGATTGTGCCATTGCCAGGGCCCAAGCATCATTTTGCGGGCTCCATTACAAACAAACTTGCAACATAGGTCCCCTCTCAAACACCCCCAAACACGTAACATGATCCCATCTCATACATGCAACTTCATGATTTATATTTATAAGCAGACATGGCAGAATGGTGTACATGAACTAGACATTTACTTACATATATTTTGGACCTGTAAATCCTACCAGCAGCACCAGCTCCCACTGTCCCTGCGATCAATTATAGTGCTTGTCCCTCCCATCAGATATCCCTCCGTCCTACCTAGGCACAAGGAACTCTGTGACTGGTAGTTTTTGAGAAGGCATATCACATAGGGAAGCACAAATCTCTCTGTCTCTTAAACTACAAGTCTCAGTTTAACTAACTTAGTTTAACTAAGACTTGTTCTAAAGAAGAGGCTGGGCCAGCAACTTGCTGTTCAGTATGTATCTTGTTCTGCTCTAACACTGCTTCTCCAATTGGCCCCAACAAATCTTAACAAGATCTGGGCAATATGTACAGTGAAAGGAGTAGAGGGTTTTGGCCAGACTCCCTGCAGTGTAGGCAGCAGGTAAACAATTAACCGGTAGACTGCCACAACCCTGTAACATCTACCTCAGGCTGAGCCAGGAGACTTTCAGACCTTACAGAACCCTCCTAGAGCTTCAGAAACAATGGGCCAAAAAAGGCAGTAGTATCCCCCCCTTGCTTTATATGCGCCCCCCCTCCAGCTCTTGACAAATGTGAGGTGAGCCTCCTTGGCCAATCCCTGGCTGGCTGAACCTGGTAAACCTCTTTAGCTCAACACTAACAGGCTGAGTAACTTCCTTGGCTTGCAGGAGGGGAGGGGGAATGAAAAGCTCTCACCACAGCCCAGTTGAAATCAGTTAATTTTGCTAATCTTGCTAATTTTGGCAAGAATTCAGCTTTGACCTTGAAGGCCTGGGGACTAGATCAGCATGAAATAACACACGCAGGTGGCTTAACAAGTACGTGCAGGCCCCTCCTCACGAAATGGGCCTTCTTTACAAGCAGCTAGATCTCAAAAAGAACATGGATCATTTCTTGATAGGTACCAATACAGGGAAATAAGCTTCCATAATTATCCTCATAAATAGCATGTGTCCCACCACCACCACCACCACCACCACCACCAACACACACAGACTCATGGTAATGGAGTTGCGGACTGCATCGGGATCCCCGTACCTGCAGGCCCCAATAAAGGCAGGGTCCGCTCCCCCTCCCAAAATGGATTTCTATGGAAGGTGTGAAGGAAAGAGCCTTTGGGGGTTTCTACATGTGTACACACACACACACACACACGCCTCCTCATGTGTAAATCAAGTAAGGCCAGTTGGGGGCTGGGAGGAGGCGAAAGGTACATAAAGCATCGGATGGAATGGATGGCGCCTGGACGCCCGGAGAAGCTGGCCTAGGGCTTTTTATATGCAAATGTAGTTCAGGCCCAGTAAGCCATGAGTCATGACTCATGAGTCTCCCTCCGCCTGCCTGGCCAGGTGAAGTGCTTCTAATTGGCTGGAGGCAGGAAAGCTACAGAAAGGGGGAGGGGGGAAGAGCTATTTCCCAACGTGTAGACTTTGTCTTTGTCTGTCTTTTGGGTCACCACATGGTGGCTGTTGGAGCAATGGCGGTAAGCCAAGGAGAGGCCCCAAGCCTTCAGGAGGCCTCCGGATCCGACCCTAGGTAGCTCCTGGTGAAATTAGCTGAATGAGGGCTCTGGTAAAGGCAGGCACTGTGGAGGGCTACCCATCTCGGACCTTCGGGTAGGTGGAGTAGTTCCCCCCGGGCGGCAGGGCTGTGCTGGATCCAACCCTGGAAGAGAACTGACCCCCAGGTAACAGAGTTGTGTGCCTGGGAGATAGAATCAGGTTTTGTTATTTTGCAGCTCTATTTCTGTGTACCAAAGTGTCTCTCTCTAATTCTGTGTGCTTCCCTCATTTCCCACCTTTTGTTGTAAAATGCTACCAGAATAAACCTTTTCTTGGTTTTACCCCACATGGGTGTTGTAGTTGCTCTGTGGTTTCAGTATCTAAATCAGGCAATTTGGAAGGATAATCTATTTCAATGGAGATGGGGACTTCACGCACTGAGGCGCCGCACAGGTTCTTTTTGGTGGGGTATGTGTGTCCCTTCACATGCCTTTGGTGAGGGGCTCTTGATTTTAAATACAGTTTGTTGTTTGACCATCACCCCCCCAACCAATTTTGTACATTTTGATGGCCATTAAAAGGCCATACCTTTGAACTTGCTGCCATTATGAGTAGTTTCCGTAGATAGACAGGATACAAATTATTTTTAATACAAATATTTATATTGAATTCAATCAGATAATATTCTGGGGATGGTTCCTAAAGGCCACTGTGTGGAAGATGTTTTGAATGAATTACACCGAATGGCTATGGCCATAGGAACTCATTTAGTGTGCAATCCAATGAGGCTCCATAAGCCTCCAAACTTGGAAGATTATGGGCATCCTATGCAGGGTGGGAGGAGTGTGGAGGCGACAATCGCCTCTGTGCTCCTCCCACCCTGCAAAGCAGACGGCTGATTTCGGCTGTCTATCGGCAGCACTTTGGGGGGGGGGAGGGAAGGAGGCTGAGGTGCTGCCAGGAACCCAGTCTCCTCCCCTCCCCGCCTCCCAGAATGCCCCCTAAACCCCTTCTCCGAGGTTGCTCTTACAACCGACGCAGTTATATTTATTATATTTCCGGTATATTTATTATAAATATACCGGAAAGAACCGGTATATTTATTAACCGGTTCTTTCCACACCGGTTGCGAGCTGTTTTCCAACCTCGGAACTGGGAATCAGAACAATCCTATGACCGTCTAGACACTGACTAGGGGCCATAGGATCACTCTTAATTTATTTTTGAATAGCCATAACACATTTAAAATGGAAGGATTTATTTCTGAGTAAAGATGCATAGTCTAATTGTGGAGGACCGGGACTGGTCCTTTGCACGGGTTCGGCTCTTAAAGGGTTAACTGACACCGAAGAAATGCCCTTTCCATGAACTTTAAACACAACCGCGATGAACCATTGACACTGAATCGTATTGAGACAGCAAGCGGCTATTTTCACTAGGTATTTAATGGAACGGAACTAATAGACTTCCAGGAATTTCACACCATAAACAACAGAGTTCATAAAAATCACTGAAGCAGAAAGCTTCAATACACATACGAGGTATAGGCTTTGCGTAATACAGACTTTACATCAGAGACTCTGACTTACTGAACTAACGTAGTGGTCTGTGTAGCCAGTCTCCGGGCGCCGCATCAGGGGTTGGAAGCTGCTTGGTCCTGACCGGATCCAGGGACCTGATCCGTGCAAGCCTGCACCATGTTCCCAACAACCCATTGTTCTTTAGGACTTGCCTTTTCTACCCTCCCTCCCCCCCTCCCCACCCTTGATGACCAGGTGGGCTGGTTCCCGGCGGCCGCCCTACGGGGTGGTGGCGCTTCTTGGGTGCTGGCACTTCCTGGATACTTTGGGGGTACTTTGCAGCTCTTTGAGACTGCTCCCCACCTTCGGAATGTTATGCACTTCCTTGAGGGTATTTGTAAATGCGCCCTATTGAGGTTATGCAGATGTAGCTATGCAGATGTGATCATGTACAACTGGTCTGCCCAGAAATGTGTCTCCTGTGCCCCGGGTGGGGATTATGCAGACAGATGGGGGAAGAGGGGGGGGGACAGTGAAAAAGGGAAAAATATGTCAGAGTTCAGCTGTGTGTGATCAGGCTTTCTCTCCACACTAATTGATTGGAAAAAATCCAGCATATTATTAACTCTCAATGTAAATAAATGGGACTTGCTTCCTAGTAAGGCTGGGGCTCTTGGAAATAAGTCCCATTGAACTCATTGGGACTTACTCCTGAGTACATTTTTATATTGCACTAGCTGTTGCTCGCGGCTTCGCTCGCGTGATGAAGACGAGTGACTGTGCCAAGTTTGGGGTAGATCCGTCAAAACATGATGGAGCCTATGTGATGACACCTCACACACAGCAGTCAGTCATTTAAAAAGTCCCCCTCCCTTTTCACCCCCTTAGAGAACATTCTAAATGGCCTAGGGAAGATTTGCATACCCACTCCTATTGGCCCATGCAGGAATTCATACAAACATTCTAAGTGTCATATGGACTATTTGCATAACTGCTCCTATTGGCTCCTGCAGCAATTATGAGGTGAGGCCGATTTGCATAACTGCTCCCCTGTGGTTTTGCCCATAGGAGATATGAGACTGGGGTGATTTCCCCCCCTTTTTCACCCCCTTAGGGACAGAATTTCCAAAAATCCTTCTTTAGTGGGTGTCTACGTCATAAAAACAATGTTCCTTCAAAATTTCACGTTCCTAGATTAAATGGTTGGAGCTGGGCATTGATGAGTCAGTCAGTCAGTCAGGACTTCTTCTTTTATATATATAGATTGTTTATAAAAAAAATTTACTTTGTTAGCTGCCCTGGAAATGCATATCTACATGTATTTAAGAAGCAACCATTTTGGGGATCATACTGCACTTGTGTTAAGATCAGGGCTTGGATCCAGATGTAGTCATACTTAAAGAGTAGACCCACTGCGCCGCATCCCCCGCTTCTTCCTCCAGGGATGAGACCGACTGCTGGTCCTCCTCCTGTTCCTCTGGCTCGCGGGACTCGGGAGCAAGCATCCTTCCCACCTTGCCCGGGGCTGTTTTGGGGTTGCGGTTCTTTGCAAGGAGTTTGGGGCAACTCCTCTTGAGGTGACCCGGTTCTTTACAGTAGAAACAGCCACTGTTGCTGGGGCTCTCCTTGGGCTTGCTTGGGGCTCCCTCCCGAGGTTTGGGGTTGCCCTTCTCCACGCTCCCTCTGGCCCCGCCACGACTGGGGTTGCCCCCTTTTACTCCCTTGGGCTGCCGATACAGCCCCATTTGGTCCGCCAGCTAACCCATCTCCCGACAGTTTGGGGGGTCCCGGTCTCTCACAGCAGTAGCCAAATCCTCTGGGATGGTTGCACAAAATTGTTCCTGGATCAGGAGCTCTCGCACCTCCGCCAAGGTGATCCTCCCGGTGGCCCCGATCCACGCATCCCAAACTTGCCCCAGATGCGCCATCCAGGAGGCATACGTGTCCCCTGGGGAAGGCTGCCCGTAACGAAATTTACGGCGGCAGTGTTCGGCTGTGAGGGCAAAACGCTCCCTCACAGCTTCTTTAAATGCAACATAGTCCAAAGGGGCAGTTTGGGTGTGAATGCCCAAGAGATCGGCCAGCTCTCCGCTGACCTGTGTCCTCAAGGCGGACATTCGCAAATTGTCCGGCACCTTCTGCTCCTGGCAGGCAGCTTCGAACAGGGTGAAGAAGATCAACACGTCCTGCCCAGGTTTGTAGGTGGGAAATTGTTTCCGGTCCCATTTAGGGGTCGGAGTGTTCCCACTCTGGGGTGCAGTGGGTCCCCCCCCCTCCGGCGCCCGCGGTCAGCCTTGCTAACTCTAGCTGCATCTGTAGCGCCGCTTGCTGATGCTGGATCATCTCCTGCTGATGCCGCATCACCTCCCTGGTCTGTTGCCAATTCAGTTGGGGGAAGAGGGCATCCAAACCTCCCCCTCCTATGGCTCCACCAGCAACCCCTCCGTTGAGGTCTTCCTCTAACCCGGGGTCCATCCTGTCGCCTCTCCTGAGGCTGCTCGTAAAGCTGGGGCTACCCCACTGTTTGGGTTCCTGCCCCGCCAGCAAGGATGGGGGGGCTCCCTCCCCCTCCTGGTTGTTGGTCTTCAGCCGCACGGTCCACTCCATAGTGGAGACCTGGCTCCCCTCTCTTCCTGGAGTCACTGGGCTGTTTACTAGCTCCAGCTGTTCCTGGCCAGGGCTATTCATTTTACTTTTGCCTGACTACTTTCCAGCAATCCGCTAGCCTGCCCTAGACCCTATTAGTTCCGTCCGTTAACTATAGTTTCCAATTGTCCCGTCGTCTGCCACCATGTGAAGGACCAGCACCCGGGTCACGTGAATTCGGCGCTTAACGGGTTAACCGGCACTGAGTTACAGCCCGTACAAGCGAGTGAAACCAACTAGGAGGTTTGCGTGCACAAGAGGAAACTCAAGCCTTTTAAATGACCAAATAAGGACTTTATTTATTTACACAAGATACGGAGCGGAACTAACAGCTTTCTAGGAATACTATAATGTCAACACAACCTGAGGTGACCTCTATATTTATCAATGAAACAGGCTCCCAGGCTAGCACATTGGGATTAGTCAGTTACCTTAGACTAAAGACTTCACGCTAGTCAATTTCAGCCTGGCTCCGGGTCTGCCGATCCGGGGATGAGAACGCTTACTCCACAGGGCCGGTGCAAGGCAGTTTGGTGCCCTAGGCAAGATCAGATATTTAGCGCCCCCCTCTTCCCACTTCAGCCTTCCCTCCCTCCAGCCCTATAGCCCATTATGAAATAAAAGTCAATTGGCAAAACCTAAAAAATGTATTGACCTAAACATTGACAAACATACATAAAGAACATGTTGATGTAGTACCAATTTGCTATATAGAAAAATTCCTAGTGAAGTGTGACAGAAACTACATTTAAGGTTTAAACTTCATTTTCCTTGCCTTTTTCTTGGCAAACTGGCAAACCATTTCTTTAATGTCTAAAGAAGATGCTAACTCAGATTCAACTGAAATGGTTGCCAAGCCAACCAGTCTTTCTTGGCACATTGTTGAACGCAGATAATTTTTTATTAATTTTAATTTGAAAAAACTTTCCGAGTCCAACCCCCTGCTCAATGCAGGAAACTAGAGGAGAGGTCTCCCATCCAAGTAATAACCAGGCTTGACACATACGATATAGCAAGCTGTAAATTTTTTGTGCTAATGCAGATTCAACACAGGACTCATTCTTAATACAGCAGAAGTTGAAGGAGTAGAGAATTTGCTCCTACAAACACTGTGCTGCAGGCTAAATACAGCTAAGTTTCTCCTGGTACTGCACACAGTTTCTTCTGGAACTACCTATATAGAAAGTTCACATTTAGAAAGCTCCTCCAACTTTGGTGTGAAACAGAAAGAAATCCCTACGTCAGCCTCCCCCAACCTGGTGCTACCCAGATGGGTTGGGTTGCAACTTCCATCATTCCCAACCAGCATCACCATGCTGGCTGAGAATGATGGGAACCGCAGTCCAACCCATCTGAAGGGCTAGGTTAGGGAAGTCTGCTGTAAGTACACACATGACCAAACTGCTGGTGGTAGAGCGCTCTCATCTATCATCCTACCAAGCAGCCAGCAGGGTTTGACCACCCTTCAGGTGCCAACGTGTGCCCAGATGGCTGTCCATAGGAGCTTGCTTGCATTCTGCTTACAGCTGATCAGTTCCAGACCCTGCTGGTCAGGATGCTGACAAAGGCCCAGTGCCAACAGGTGGAGGAGGAGGAATGGGAGCAAGAGAGCCCAATGGAGAGAAACCACCGAAGCTAGGGAAACAGCCAAACTCAGAGGACAGACACCTGAAGCACAGCCTCCTTTTACAGGCTTTCTTGGGGCCGGGCCATCTGGGGATCAGCCCTCACGTTAAGAATGGTCACCTCTAGACCCTAGGGCAGCCTTCCCCAACCTGGTGCCCTTCAGATGTTCTGGACCACGTCCCAGCATTCCTAACCATTGGCCATGCTGGCTGAGGCTGATGGGAGTTGACATCCAACACATCCAGAGGGCACCAGGTGGTGCGGGGGAGCCTGTCCAATGGCATGTTTACCAGGAAGCAAGTCTCACAGAGCTCCGTGGGTACAAAGAAGCCCATACAGAGGCAGCACACTTGTTCCCAGATTTGCAAAATGGTCAGCTGCTACCAGGTGCACAAGAGGCCCAAGGTCTCAGCGGCTGCCCCCTGCTCTGAACTCCCAGCTCAGCCCCGTGAACTGAGGCAGCAAAGGCATGCTGGGCATCTTCTCACAGGCCCATCTCCTCCATCTACCTGCCCAGGAACAAGACAATTTGGCCTGATTATCCGCTGGAGCCCTAATTAGAGATGGACCCGGCTGCGTTCGTTTTCCTGCTCCTGACTCAAAGCTCCGGAGGATTTCCCCTGGCAAGAGTCCCCGGCAGGGCGCCTGCTTTGTTCGGTAGCACGTCCAGGCAAGAAGGGAGAACTTCTTTCCGGCAGCACGTCCAGGCAGGGAAAGCCCCCTCTCTTTCTGGGGCCCCGGGGAGCTGCCAGTCAAAGGGCGGGCTTCAGCAGGGGCAGGCAAGCCAGGGCTTTAACCTACAGCTTCCAGCCAGGGATGCTGGGAGCTGTAGTCCCTTAGAACAGCTTCCCCCAACCAGGCGCCCTCCAGTTGGCTTTGGCCGCAGCTTCCAGGCTGCCTGGGGATGATGGGGGTCGCAGTCCCACACAGCCGAGGGGCACCAGGTCGGGGAAGGCCGGGCCAGGAGGTCCCCGAAGGCCTCGGCCGCCTCCCTCAGCCGCCACAGGAACGCCGCCCCGGGCTGGGACCTAAAAGGCCAGCTCCTTCCCACCGCCCGACGGAGGAGCTGCGGGAGGTTTGTACCTGGCGGCTGCAAGGCGGAGGCGGAGAGTGACTCGGGACTCGGCTCGGCCGGCCAAGCGGGCTGCTAGGTGCCTCCGCACGCCCCGGGGCCCGCCGCGCTCGGCCTGGGCTGGAGCGCGGCCGCCGCGCCAGGTGGCACAGCAAGCAGCAGGAGCGACACGGGCACCAACGCAGCCTCTCCCAGGGCCGCCTGCAGCCTGTCCCGCCGCTCGGGGGAGCACTGCAGTGCTCATATCTCCGGAATGCGGGCGGGGCTGGGGCTGGGCACAGGCACGCCGGGGAGACTATGCTTCCCTCCCTCCCTCCCTCCTACCTGGAGGCCGATCCTCGGCCTCGCGTAGCACACAGCCCCCGGGCCAGCGGCGATTCCAGCAGCTGGAGAGGGGAGGAGGTGCCTTGAGGAAGGGGCGGCGGCGTCCGGTGGCGAGGAATCACGGGATAGTTTTTGCGCCCCCTTTAGCCATGCGCTCTAGGCAGTAGCCTAGTTCGCCTAGCGGTAGCGCCGGCCCTGTTACTCCAGCCGCCGCTTGGAGGATGAATCTTGTTCCAAAAGCACCCCGTGTTCCCAACAACCCCTCAAAGGAGGGGAGAGGGGTTTTCTACCCCTGAGTTTCCCACTCTTCCCGCCCTCAAGGTCAGGTGGGGGCTTATGCCTGCCCCTTCACGTCAGGTGGGCTTATTCCTGCCCGGGAAGAAGGTGACGTATTTGGGTACTTTACAGCTCTTTGAGACTGCCCTGATAGTTTGATGGTCTTGATGGTCCTTTCCTGGGTTTTGTGGAATTCAACCGAGACTCTCCATTGTTGGGATGCCGGTCTGTCTGGCTGCTTCCCTGTAACTCAATCTCCCCTCCTCGCCCCCCTCCCTTGGACGGAGACTGGTGTGTGTGTGTGTGTGTGTGTGTGTGCATGCATACTCGTGTCAGGCGTTCTCCACCAAAATAATAATAATAAATAAATGTACTTGATTGGTTGTTGCTATGTTCAAAGAAATGTATCTGATTGGCTAGCTTGTTTAAGCAAACACATTTGATTGGCTGAGAACGAATGGACCAGTGAGTGAAAAAGTATAAGAAGACATGTATGCCCCTTCCTTCCTTTGTTCAGCTTTTGATCCTGGCGTGAGCTACAGAGCTGGACTTTTTTGCGCAAGAATAACACTTTGAAAACTCACTCCTGGTGTGCTGCTTCTCTCTCCTTGAGTATTGGGTTCTCTGGGAGAGGACTCTGAGCATATTTGTGCAACACAGCACAGGTGACCTGTGTGACTGCTCACTTTACTGTCCTGGTACTATTGACGGGCAACTTCAAGGCCCCTGCTTTTCCTTATCTTTAAACCGAACTTGGACTGGGCAGCCTTTCCAAAAGACAACCTTCAAACAGGGGACTGTCCTTTGTCGCTTTCATCCTCTGTAAGGCAGGACACAGGCAGCTGTTAAGTTCTGGATAGGGAGGGCGCGCCAGAAAAGTAGCGGGGCAGTTCTTCTGGCTTGCAGGCCTTTTAAAGACAAAATTGTGAACTGTTTTATTGTTTGTAAAAAAGATAAAAATGGAGGGGGAGAGAAAATTCCCGAGCATGGCCACTGTAATGTCCCATTGGGGGCTTCCTTCTCAGGCAGTGCTCAAATTACGGAGCAGGGGACAGAAGCCGATTTTTAAAAAAATATTTATTACATTTCTATACCGCCCAATAGCCAAAGCGCTCTGGTGCCAGTGTGTGTGAATGCGTGCTTGCTGTAACGGACTAACAGTCGCCTACACCCCTCTGATTGGAATCCACAGGGATCGAAGATAACATCAGAGGCTGGGCCTGCGCGACCCTTACGGTTTTGCTCCGCTTCCTTCTACTCCAACCCGGCGCTTCTGCCTCGGTCTTCCGTTCTCGCGCGATCGCCATTGGCTGCCGCGCCGCGTTCGTCAGATGGGCAGAGATCAGCCCAGCGCCGGCAGGGGGGGCGGGGCGAGGCGAGGCGAGGCGAGGACCGGCAGGGACGGCAGTTCGTGTCGCGCATCCTGAGAGGATGGCGGTGCTGAGCTTGTTGGAGGTGGGCGGCTCTCTGCTGGAGAAGGTCGCCGCCGGCGGCCCGCTGTCCCTGCTGCTGGCCGCCTCTGCCTTGGCTCTGAGCTTGGGCTACCTGCTGCAGCTCGGCTCCCGCCACCGGCGGCTCTCCAGCAGCGACCAGGTAGGTGCGGGGGTTGGACGAGCAGTGGCGTCGGCGTCGGTTTCGCTGCTGCCTTGGGGGATGGGGTGGGGTAGGAGGGGAAAGCGACAATACGATTATTTTGTGGTCGCCGTTCCCGACAGAAAGCCAGGAGGCTAGGGGGCAAATGTGAGATGGGGCGTAGGCAGTGCCGGGTCGGGAATGTGTAACGTAATAAAGAACGAGAGGACCTCTGAGCATGTACAGAATCCCACAATCTCCCCCCCCCCCCACTACGCGACTGTTTCATTCATTTCATTTATTACATTTCTATACCACCCAATAGCCGAAGCTCTCTGGGCGGTTTACAAAGATTACAATCTTACAAATAGATTATATTTTTGTTTCCAGAGTAAGGGGTTTTGAGTCTCGGCGTCTTTCATTTTAGAAGCATATGAGGGGATTCGAAGCGGGCTCCTCCGCAACGAAGGCCGGTGTGGGATGGCAGGAATAAGCTGTTTTGTCATCCTTTGTCATTTGTAGCCCACCCTTCTAGGAGTTCCCGGTGGTGTCTGTCTATCTCTATGTGTGTAATGTTATACACATAGGTTACTGGGTGATGGTGAGTGGCCCAAGGCCACTCAGTGATCTTCATGGTTGAGCAGAGGCTTGAATCCAGGTTTTTGTGGTCCATCTGTATCATAACTACACCATGCTGGAGTATGTGCAAGGCTGGAGTGTACAGAGAGTGCAGCAGCCTGATGTGTATTTTGGTGAGGCAGATAAAAGGCTTGATTGAGGAAGGCTGGCAAAATTATGTCTTCGTCACAAAATATATAATAGCTGTAGTAGTCCAAATATTACACTACATTTTATAGAGAAAAAAATGGCAGAATATCACTCCTCCTAATAACAAATTTGGGTGGTGAATGCTGACAGGGCTGCAGCCAAAATAGGGCCACTCAGAAAAATGAGGGAGGTTTCAGCATGCTTGAGAGAACCCCAAGGTTTGCAGAATTCCAAGAAATCCCTATGGGGAGAAAGGACTGAGCATTCTCAGTAGCCATAGAATGTAGAGTGATAGTTGGGAAAGAAAAGTGGGGTGGGGGTGCTTGAAATTAGTGTCAAACAGCTGTGATCTAATACTTCATAGAAATTACTTTATGTGGAAGTCTTTTAACTAACCCTGTTACATTGTGTTTATATGTAATCCTCTTTGTAGCTGTGTTTCATTATGTCCGAATCCTAACGTTCTGCATAGATATCAGTGATGCACAGAGTGACTTCTAATATTTTTCCTACAGCAAGGCCACTGTGCTGCCTTTCACAATATAAAACGGATCACAGCGGGCTGTTTCCCACTTGTCAAAAATATTGGTTGGCACTGGTGCAGCTGGCTCTGTGGGAGATGGATTTTTGAAATGAGCTCCACTTGCTCAGTCACCTGCCACACCCATCGTTTCTCAATTCTGTGCAGCTTAAACAGGCTTCCACGTTTTGCTCGCCATGGCAAGTGCAGCACTGCCCTTTGATGACTGTGATGAGCAACCTAGCCTTTCTCCCAACCTTGAAGCTTCAGGCTTGTGGCTTATGCTGGCTCAGCTTGTCTGAGCGTGGAAAGCTAAGCAGGGTCAAGCCTGGTTATTACTTGGATGAGAGACCCCCACCTCTAGTTTCCTGCATTGAGCAGGGGGTTGGACTCGATAGCCTTGTAGGCTCCTTCCAACTCTATGATCTATGAAATCTATGAAATTGTGTGTTGATTCTCATCTCCTCTCAGGCTACAAGGATAGGAGGAAGGCTGTGGTTTCTTCCACAGCTGCCTGCCCAAAGCACCCAGAGCATCTTGGCCACACGGGGCCAAAATGACAAGACTCCAAGCACCCAACCAATTAAAAAACCCTTCAGCAACAGACCAGCTTATATGCCAAAGGCCTGCCTGAATAAAAGTCTATGTCTGCTAGTGGAAGACAACGGGGGGGGGGGGGGGGGCAACCTAGCCTTTCTCAACTGAGAATTCCAGAGACTGAGAGCAACCCCTAGACATAGATTTCATAGATCATAGAGTTGGAAGGAGCCTACAAGGCCTATCGAGTCCAACCCCCTGCTCAATGCAGGAAACTAGAGGAGGGGTCTCCATCCAAGTAATCACCAGGCCTGACCCTGCTTAGTTTTCCACACTCAGACAAGCTGAGCCAGCATGAGCCACATGCCTCTGATGCCAGCAGGACCAAGAGAAGGGCCTTCCCTGAAGATCTTAAAACCTGGGCAAGCTCATGTAGGAGAATGTGGTCTTTCAGGTAGCCTGGTCCCAAGTCATGCAGGGCTTTATAGGTCATCACCAGTACTTTGAATTGTGCCTGGAGATAAACCAGTAGCTAGCGACGAGGGAGTCATGTGCTCCCTGTAACTGGCCACGATCAATAGAGCTGGTGCCTGAACTTGCTTTTTTTTTCTTCATCCCCTTTTTCTTTTTGTGACCTGTCCTTTAGATTGTAGCACTGTGGCAGGGACTATCATGTCCATTACTGATCTTGCATAACCCACTCTGGGAGCTTTTTCTGCTGAAGAGCAGGGTAAAAAAAATCTTATTTATAAATAAGAGTGTGAGGAGGGAACAGACCATAGTTTCTTTGCAAAAGCAACTTTTCTCCCTTCTTCAGTGTTGCCTTTGTTCCACAAAGTTTCTCATGTGCAGGAGTGTCTCTTTTCTCATTTGTGAAATGTTGTCAGTAGGCAGGTCACTCTAATGCCATCTCCAGATCTGTACTCTGTATATGTGGTCATCCCAATGTGTGGCTCATGCAGTGTAGTAGGTAATTGGCTTCGCCCCCCTGTGCCACCCTCTTGGTCTTGCTCCAGTTCTATCTGAACTCCCCCCTCCCCAAGTAGATCATACAGGCCTGAAGTCTGCCTGCCCTTGCTAGGGAAGCGTGAGTTGCGTTTAATTTTTTAAAGAGAGAAATGCAGTGACTCAGACTTACACCATCCATTCTATAAGCCCTTCTCCTTTTTTGGGGTGGGAAAGGGAGGGCAGGTTGCACTTGCTCAAAAGAAAAAGGCATTCTGTGTGAGTTCAGGGGCATGTTCACTATCTTCCAGCTGGCTAGAAATAATTGTTGGCCACCAGCCTGGAAACAATTTGTTGATGCCTCACGGGGAGTTATCATAGTCCACTTGCACGGACACTGCAGGACACAATTCTCGGAGGGGGTGGGTAGGGAGTCCAGTGGCAGTTGGTCCATTGGTTTCAGCTAACCTTGTAAAGGGGATGTCTTGTTGTCTCAGTTCTCCCACAATACAATGGAATGGCTGAGAGGGGAGAACCTGAATGGCAATTGGTCCCCGCTTGGCTGATGGAAAGGGCTTCACTGTTTTACCTCTCCCTCTGATGCTGCCATGCAACCCAGTTTAATGTGGACTGTTCTCTGCAAAACTATATCAACTGGCTTTGCTTACTTTTTTCTGTAGAAGTATCCACCATATATTCCGTCGAATATCCCCTTTTTGGGGCATGCAGTTGCATTTGGGAAAAATCCTATCGAATTTTTGGAAAATGCCTACGGAAAGGTGAGTCTAAACATTCTGTAGTGTGGATGTTACATGTTCAGAGTTTTTGAGCTTAATATTTGTTTTGGATAACTGGAGGGAGTTCCAAAACTCTAGTCTCATGGGCTTACTGCTTTTAGGTTTCCAGTGGTTCATTCTGAGGTTTATCATTGAAATTTGAGACCTGGCAAAGGCTGGTTCCCCCCCCCCCCCGTCTAGTTATTGGTTATTGTTTATACATTTGAGTGTCTATTGAAATTAAAATTTTTGGGGAATGTTATACACACCATCTTAACTAATTAAGAGTTAGTTATTGGTAATAAGTGAATTAATAGGGGAATGGTTAATAGCAATACACTTTCATTACCAAGGCCATGATGGAATGATAGAATGAAATGGATAGATACAAATAACTGACATGGAATTACTATAATTGGAGCATGGTGCAGTCCTGGCATTGGTGGAAGGCTGTCTGACTACTTGAATAAGTCATCCCTGGCATTTAAACATGATGTGCAGCTTATGTTTACTTGCCACTATTTATTTATTCAGTTTATTTATTCCAAGGAGCTCAAGGTAGCATACATAGTCCTCCCCCCGCCCCTGATTTTATCTTGTGAGGTAGGGTAAGTGTTAAGTGGGGCATACTCTCAGATAAGTATGCACAGGATTGGAGCCCTGAAGCTGCAATCCTATGGTCTCTGGGAGGGCATCCCAGAGGTCATAGGATATGTTCGATCTCTCCCTCCGAGGGATATCCCACCCTCGGGGATGTCCGACCTCAGAATCCCCACTCCCCCAGCTGCTGCAGAAACGTCTGTGGCTGGCTGTCCTCTGATATCAGAACTCTGAACTCAGAAAGGGAAAAGGAGGCATGCCAGGGATTTGTCAGAGGGCAGCTGTGGATCCCAGTCTTCAGACATGGTCCCCAAACTGGCTGCAGATCTATGCCAGCCCTCTAGCTGGTGTAAATTAATTCCCTCCCATTGAAATCAATATAAGAGAGTTCATTAAAAAAATATAATGCTGTGGAGGGAAGGGAAAGAATACTCCAGCCCTACCAGAGTTTTTATATTTTGGAACTTCCAATGTCAGCTCCACCCCCACCCCCACCCCCTGCTGCAGGAAGGATTGCCCTGTAAATATAGTAGATTAATCAGGTGGTAGTTTATTAAGCCTCACTATTTTTTGCATGGTTTTTTTTGTTGCTGCGTAGCCATAATATATATATTTTTAAACTATTAAATTATATGGCTTTCAGTGGAAGTTCTCATGGTAATTTTTGCTATCCAACACTAAAATGCCATTCTTTTACATTTCTGTTTTTACCTTCATTCCCTAACCACTTGATTTGTCTCTACAGTATGGACCGGTATTTAGCTTCACTATGATGGGGAAGACGTTTACGTATCTTCTGGGTAGTGATGCTGCTGCTCTTATGTTCAATAGTAAAAATGAAGATCTGAATGCAGAAGATGTGTATTCACGGCTAACCACACCTGTATTTGGCAAGGGAGTAGCTTACGATGTACCCAACCCAGTATGTTATTGTCAAATGATGTATTAATTGTTTATCTAGAACATCAACTTGAAACCACGCTTGCCACGTTAACAATCTCTGTTATACAAGAACATACTACCATTCAAGCTAATAAATTAGCTAACCTAATTATAGAAGCCAGAGTTGCCAACAATGTAATTTATGGCTGAATGCCCACTTCAGAATTGCTGATACTCTCCCTTGGGTTATATAGATTTCATGGAAGGAGCCTACAAGGCTATCGAATTCCAACCGCCTGCTCAATGCAGGACACTAGAGGAGGGGTCTCCCATCCAAGTAATAACCAGGCCTGACCCTGCTTAGCTTTCCACGCTCAGACAAGCTGAGCCAGCGTAAGCCACAGGCCTGTACATATTAATTTCATTATATTAATTTATAGTTTATAGTTATTAATTTATAGTTCAAATCATGGTTCACCAGAACGAAGTTATTCATTTGAAACCATTACACAAAGAGATTGGTGGATCCAGAATAAGGCTGCAATCCTATACAATTTACCTGGAAATAAGTCCCACTGAACTTATTTATTTATTTATTATATTTCTACCCTGCCTTTTTTCCTGCAAGGAACCCAAGGCAGCTTACATATTCCTCCTCTCTATTTGATCCTCACAACAACCTTGTGAGATAAGTTAGGCTGAGAGTCGGTGACTGGCCCAAAGTCACCCAGTGAGTTTCATGGCTGAGCAGGGACTAGAACCTGGATCTCCCGAGTCCCAGTCCAACACTCTAACCACTACGCCACACTGGCTCATTGGGACTTACTTCTGGGTAGACATTTATAGGATTACACTATTAGTTGTACTTAGTCCCACTGGAATTCATTGGACTTAAAACCATGACTAACTTGTCCTGTTGAGTTCAGTGGGAGCGAAGTACAATAAATATGCAGCACAATCCTCTGCATGTCTACCCAGAAGTAAATTTAATAGGACTTACTCCTAGGTAAGTATGTATAGACAGGCAGCCTTAGTCTGGATCCAACCCATTTTCATGTTTTAAAAGTTTTCTCTAAATGAAAATATGCACATACTCCTCCGGCATGACTGGGCTTCCCTGTTGGCTTCTCTGGTGGAGGGGGCAGCTCCACATATGCATCTTCTAAAAAATGTGCAAATCCAGAGCTACCACCTCCCTTGGAATGAATGCGCATAGGATACTGCTATGCCTGTATGGGAGTTCCTAAATCTACAAACAATTGCTGTCAAAGACCATTTATTTTTCCCGGCCAGTGGGCACAGTCCAGTATGGAGTTATGTCCATGTGAGCTGCACCGATTTCAGTGAGCTTAAGTCTGAATAGTTATGCACTGGACTGTGGCCAACTAAGTGCACACATTTCTGTGTCTGTATAATTTAGTAGGATATGCAAATTTAATTTATATCTTGCCTATCTTTTACTCAGGAGTTTTTGTTTGTGTTCAGGTGCACCTGAGTATAATTGCACTGAATTTGAACTGGGATATAGAGTTCTATCTGATCTTGTTGGATGAACATGGCTCAAATGGCAATTGAAAAGGACATCATAGATCATAGAGTTGGAAGGGGCCTACAAGGCCATCGAGTCCAACCCCCTGCTCAATGCAGGAAACTAGAGGAGGGGTCTCCCATCCAAGTAATAACCAGGCCTGACCCTGCTTAGCTTTCTTCTGTCTATACTAGACTTGCTGGAAATATTACTGTGATTTAAAAAATGAAGAAGAAGCAGGGAGAAAGTGTTGTTATATTATTTAGTTATGGCCCTCGTCCCCCCAAAATAGTTTACTGGCTTGCCAAACCTGTAGATGAAAAGGAGCAAAAATGGTACAGGTACAGGTACATATACTGTCTTTTAAGCAAACAGGCATCCTAGTTTCCCTGCTCAGTCCTTTGATGGCACATGTGAACTATCAGGAATTGGTTTCAGTGATCCTTCCTGGAAATTCATGTGGGGATGAGAGGGAGCCAGCAGTAAGATCCTGTATTACTTCCCCTGATTTAGACCTTTTAAAAATGTAATAATACTTGAGTACAGTAAACTGTTTTTTCTGCTTGGACAGTGCAGTTTAATTTTAACCGTGTTAAACTGATAGTATAGTCACTTAAAAATGATGATAATATAGTTGCCTAAAATAACGCTTCTCTAAAAGGAAAGCAGCTAATTACAGATAAGAGTTCCAACATTAAATAGCATTCTAATGGTAGGGACATGATCCAGCAGTCTTATTTACACTGCACCTGGACTCTTTTGTTGCTTCCAAAGAGCAGCCCTCCATTCCACAAGGCTACTTTGGAAAGAAATGTTCTGGATCAAGGCTTTTTCATGATCCAGTTTAAGAACATAAGAGCCATGCTGGATCAGACCAAGGGTCCATCTAGCTCTGCATTCTGTTCACACCGTGGCCTAGTCAAATGCCTGTGGGAAACCCGCAAGTAGGTCCCGCTTTCACAAGTGTTCACAAAAGCTCCCTTATACTCTAAAAGCTCTCTTCTTTGTAACTAGTTTGATTCCAGTGGGGGAGTAAAGCAGAATGTATGAGCCTAACTTTCTCCTAAAATCAGGCATAACTCTTTAATTTTGGTTTGTTCCTGCCTAAAATGTATAAGTGGAATTCTTTGTCTTGTAACTTCTAATTTGTTTATGTTTGAAGGTATTTTTGGAGCAGAAGAAGATGCTAAAAACTGGGCTGAATATAAGCCAATTTAAAAAACATGTACCGATAATTGAAAAAGAAACTGTGGAATACTTTAAAACTTGGGGAGAAAATGGAGAAAGAAGTAAGTCTATAATTTGAAAAGTTCTGTTTACATCTGAACTGGGCCATTCTGGAGCAAGAGTCAATGCAATCAGGTTGCAGGAGGGAAGTTGTGAACCTTACACAGCGAACGCAGCGCACCACACCAACTTCTTTAGGGCAAATAAACATCCCAGTTGCTAGCTTAAGGGCAAAATATAAAATAACAAGAAATGACAATAAAAATCACAGGTGCATGCGCCAGACTCTAGACCAGAGTGGGCAACACCCACTCTGGACCAGGTGGGGAACACGAGGCCTGCGGGCCACATGCGGTCTCCCTGCCATCCTCTTGCCCTGCAAAAGAAATCAGCTTGCAAAATAACCCTGTTGAGGTAAGGGAGAGAGTCTGTCAATAGAGAGAAAATATTCACGTACATGTGGGACAGAGGAGAGGTAATTGGGTGTGATTATTGCATAAGATGATGCAATAATCTGACCAAGGTTCTCTCTATTCCAGCATTCCTTGTCTAAGCAGGCACCGCTGTAGGAAAGTAAAACATCTAACAAAGCAGGACATAATGCAGCCAAAGTTATGTCCCATTCATTTCAGTGGGAGGCTTAAGTGTGTGTTCTAGTCTTGCCCACTGAAATCCTTAAAAGTGTTTTAACTTTAGCTGGACCACACCCACAGTTTTAAGGTTAGATGCAGTTAGACAGTGGATCAAGCTGCTCAAGTAGAATATGGGAAATTCTTTTAGGGAAGAACTTAAAAGTAGCAGCTGGATAGGAATTGGTCACGGGGTAGTTTTTGGTTCTAATTGACTCCATGGTCCTAAGGTTTGTCCCTTCCTTTAGTCTAATTCTGCTATGATAAGGTTAATAAGAGCTGTGCAGGCAACCTTACTAAGTACTGGACTCACTTAGAAATCCTGTCCTAATTTTGTTTTCTCCTTTCTTGTATCATGGCCTGGGATAATCATGTGAGGGGAGTACTTTCGGAACCTATTCTAGGGTTAATGTGGCCCATGTTTGATACGATGTTTTCTTCCATTTGAGCGCCTTTAGGATTTTTCCTGCAAAGGTGTAGCAACTGGGATGTTTATTTGCCCTAAAGAAGGTGGTGTGGTGTGTTTGCTGTATATGTTGCAACTGAAAATGCACCTGCAGTGAGATCCACTGGAATTTGATGAGCATTTTCACTTTTGATGGCACGTTCACAAAGTTCAGGAATAGGTTTTATGTTTCAGGACACGTGGATTATAGGTTTCCAGTTTGTAGGTGCTCGGTTCAGGTGACTCATTTTACTAGTCTTATCAGAATTGGAGTATAACATCCTGTGGTAACATACCTTTTTGTGTCTGTTCTTTTGTTTGGAAGGCGGGGAGAAGATGGCGAACCACCTCTGCCTAGGAAATTCATCTCACCCCTGACCTAAAAGTAGTGCCCCAGCAGTAAAAGAAATCCTTGCAGAAATTTAGATCTGTGTATTCATCCAATTCATCCAATTTTGCAATTCATAAAGTAAGACTGTAAAAACTAATGCTTTCCTTTTGACTTACTGTAAACTCTTCCCTTTTACCTTCTACAGACTTGTTTGAAGCACTTTCAGAACTAATCATTTTGACAGCAAGTCACTGTTTACATGGGAAGGAGATAAGAAGCATTCTCAACGAGAAGGTAGCGCAACTCTATGCTGATCTGGATGGGGGATTCACTCATGCTGCTTGGCTTTTGCCAGGTTGGCTTCCTTTGCCCAGCTTCAGGTACTAAACAACTTGATCAGCAGAGATTATTGTTAACCAAACACATGCACATATTATTACCTATATATCAAATCTCCTTCCTCCAAGGTGGAGCTCAGGGCTGTATACATGGTTCTTTGTTTTATCCTCACAATAGCCCTGTGGGGTAAGTTAGGTTGAGAGATAATGGCTGTCCCAGGTGTCACCCAGTGAGCTTCATGGCAGAGTTGGCATGAGCACAGTCTCCCCAGCTGCAAGCCTGACATATTAACAGCTACATCACACTGGATCTTCGAACCCTGCTTCCCAACTAAGCACAAATATAAAGAAGTCTTCAAGAAGTACCGATCACTGAATCATTGTTGAGAGTGGGCTGCAGGGTCATGAGCTTCCTCATGTGCACAAACTCCTCTCATCAGCTGTAACTGCGGTTAACACTAACAAAGGTAACTTTTTAGCTGAGAATGCAATCCTACGGTCCCTGGGAGAACATCCCGGGGACCATAGGAGTGCTTGGAAGAGCCCTTCTGGAGTCGGAGACAGTGCTCCGACCTCAGAGGGGGGAGCCAGAGATCTGACTCCTCGCAGCCAGTGTGGAAAGAACTGGGCTGCCCTCCAAGATTGGAAAATGGACCTTGGAAGAGGAGGAGAGGGTGTTCCAGTGCGTGGGGAGGAGACCCGAGAGGCCAGGATATGAGTTATCCTGAGCCTCCTCCAGTCTCCTTCCCTCCCACTTCCAAGTGCCCTTGCTAGATGGGCTGAAAAGCCCATCTAGTGAAAATCAGGAAAGACAGGACAGGGAGGCAAAGATCGCCTCCGCCACTCCTCTTGGCTTCAACCTGGCGGGGCATAGGAATCTTGGAAGCCTCTGAATTCGGAGGCTTCTGAGCAGTGAGGGTGCAATCAACAGGATTGTGCCCTAAGGCTTGAAACTGCATCATGCCCAACTAGATGCAGGAGGGCAGTGGAGAAAGCTGCTCAAGGAAAATAATAGAAACCCTTCTAAGGAATGAATGGGTGAGAATTTGTCATGGGCTAACTTTACTTCTGGTGGATTCCATGTTCTCCAGGCAACCTGGTTAGCATTAACTGCTTAAAGTGAGTGCTTGTTATGTCCCTTAAATGTTGTCAAGATGGATGGGAGTTGATAGAATACAGATGAGAGAGGAGGAGACTGGGGTAGGAGAGAATATGTGATTCTGCAAGCTGTTCTCAATCTAATCATAAGAGATTGGGACATTGCTGATCATGTAAT
Source organism: Shinisaurus crocodilurus (assembly GCA_021292165.1). NCBI lineage: Eukaryota > Metazoa > Chordata > Lepidosauria > Squamata > Shinisauridae > Shinisaurus > Shinisaurus crocodilurus. The sequence continues at coordinate 36,692,290 of CM037880.1, read as the reverse complement.
TGTTCTTCAGAATAAATTAACCATGTATATATGGTATTATAACCTGATGTTTACTAGTATTCAGTTCAATTCCATTTGTACTTCTTGATGTTTTGTCTCTATACCAATGTGAAATAGGTAAAAGGAAGACTGAGTGTTATAAAATACTTGGTATTTAGCTTAAATAATTATGACTTTGGTTTTCTAGCATTGGTTTAATTCTGCTGTGTCAATTAATTAATGGACACAGCAACATTTTTTATATGAGTCGGTCCTACTTAAGGCCTTTTCTGATATATATGTGGTTTTCGGAGCCACTCCAGGGCAGCTCCCTGCTCTGCCACAATGGCTATGTCAGAAGCCCGTAGGCCTATAGAGAAGTCCAAACTTCTGCTGCTTTCTGTGCCAGTATTGCCCTGGGTTTTTGAAGAAGTAACACTAGCATAGGAAGGAGCAGTGTGTCACTCATCCATGGGACCCAGGGCTTCTGTCGTTATCATCCAGGGAGGAGTCATCTGTTGTGGCTCATGTATTGTAAAGGTTATGTTGGGAGAGTTTCTAGGTGAAGAATTCTGAACTAGCAGCTTTAGATACATCCAAAAGGAATATGGAAGTCAGTCCTTACTAGCCTAATCTTGCAGATATATATGTGGCCTGAGATTGTGTATGTTTGCTGGAAAGTAAATTGCATTTGTTCCCAGAGTTAACTCTTGATGACCACAGTGCCTAATATGTAAAGTAGAAGGGGGCAATCTCTCTTAAAACAAAGAACCCTCCAACCCTCCCCTGAATGTGAATTACAGGCTGGATCATGGATTGCTTTTCAATATGTTCTTCTAACGCCATCACTGCACTACAGTGGCTTTCTTTTGACTTGCCGTAAATTGATATAACCTTTAGCTAGCACTGTAACATGCATATGTTGGCAGTGGAAAATCCAAAAATGTTATCCACAGAATCCAATTCCTTTAGATTTTGATAAATATTTACTATTGCTCCATGTTGTTACTTAACATAGATGCTTTTAATTTTAGGCGCAGAGATAGAGCCCACAATAAAATAAAGGCTATTTTCTATGAAGTAATTGAGAAACGGCGACAGTCTTTGGGGAGAGAGGATGACATGCTTCAAACGCTACTGGATGTTTCCTACAAGTATGTGAAGTAGTTAAGATGTCCCTGGTAGGGACAGCTTGGGGCTGCAGGCCAAATCCTGGAAAATGAGGCTAAAAACAAGGCTATACAGAAATGATGATCTGATCTGTCAGGATCGGAGAAATCAGGAGAGGATCCAAAACTTGGATACAGGCTTGGTACAAGAACAAGCTGAGGTATAATTCAAGTGCAAGGCAAGTAGAATGGAGCCAGGGAGTAAAACAATAACAGTCTCCAATACTTGGGAATATTCAATGAGAAGCCTGCTATTTTGGTCCAAGAAGGCCTTTAAGGCTCTGAATTTCCAATAGAAGTAAGTAACTTAGAGATGATAAAGATGTGGTTTTGTAAGCATAGCAACCACTAACTTCGGGGGTGGGGGGTAACTTATACAAACTTGAACAGTGATTGTAGCATTAAAGGTTAAGGACTGGAAGACTGATCCTGGCTAGAAAATCTTGCAGAGCTGCTTTGTGTGCACATAGAACAGACTTGCCCCTGGCACCGCACCTTGGGGCTGGGGAGAGGTTTTGCGCGTGGGGGAGGATTGGGGAGTCAGGTAGCAGGACAGGTCACTGCCAGCTGAGCCAGTGGGCTTGGCTGGGGCCGGGAGACTGGGGAGGCTCATTTAAGCACCTGTATCCCCGCCCTCGGTCTCTTTCGTTTTCAGATTCGACTAAGCTGAAAGCTTGTCTCTCCCTGTGGCAGGAAGTGCGGGATTAGGCAGTGGGGCTTAGGGTTATGGTGATCATCCAGTGGCACCTTTCAAGGTGACTGACGGTTACCCAAGGCTTCCCTCTCTAATGTCTTGCGGCTTGGCAGGAGGGAGATTGGGACGTCTTTGGGGTGCTACCTTTCTCACCTACATTGACTGTCTTGAGGCACCAATGGGAGGCGACGATGGTAAGGCCCTCCAGCTCCACATGGAGTGCAACTGGACAGTGGCGGGCCATCCCGCCTCCGATCCGGTTAGGATGCATTTGCTCAATTATTGGTTTTTCCCGGCCAATGGCCGGGCTAGGTTAGTACCGCCCTTCACACTTCACAGATCTTCAATTCAATAAATGTGGCCCTGATTTGAAACCATAGATACCTGTGTCTGACTCTTCATTATCTCACCTATACACGCGCAACAGTGAATGCTTGAAGGTCTAAAATGTCTGTCCATGTCTGGAAAGTCTGTTGAGGCATACTAGAAAGAATAAACTTCTTATTACTTCGTAAGATGAAAACAGATCCTGAAACATTTAATGCAGCCTTGCCTGACCTGGCTCCCTCCAGATATGTTGGGACTGCAGCTCCCATAATTCCCAACCAATGGCCATGCTGGCTGGGAATTGTGGGTGTTGTACGTCCCAACACATCTGGAGGGCATCAGGTTGGGGAAGGTTGTTTTAATGCATGGACTGACTTTTGTGATGCATGAACTTGAAGAATATCGGAAAAGGAGTGGGTAAGCAGTTAAAATTTGCTCTATATTTTGTAAAATGAATTTCCTGCTTGTCACATGAATGCAATCTTGTCGTGTAGTTTTCTATTTGAATGGCCTCAGGTTCCATCTGTCAAGAAATCCAGAGCTTTTCTTCTCATCAAGAATCATTGTATCTACTTCACTTTCTCCTTTGTCATTGCTTTTCACCACTTGGCCAAGACTTTTCTATTCTAGCAGGTATTTGTCCTGCTGGGTTGTGGATTCTTCTGTGGCTCATCTTCTTGTTTTTTTTTGTTAAATTAGCTTTATCTGCTGAACCTGTCTGTTTTTACTTCTTGTTTGCTTCATTAATTTCTGTTGATTTTGTTTTTAACACTGTTGTAACCCCCCCTCTCCCCCAGTAAATGCAATGGAAAGGCGCGTTATAAATATACAGTCATGCCTTGGATTGAGAGCATAATTCGTTCCGGAAACGTGCTTGTAATCCAAAACACTCTTATATCAAAACGAAATCTCCTTCAAAAAATTTGTACAGAGATTTTTAATTTAAGCCGTACTACAGTACCTACTTGTATTGCAAGACATCGCTTGTATATCAAGTAAAAAAAAATTAAATATTTAAAAATTTGCTTGTCTTGCAAAACGCTCTCAAACCGAGTTACTTGCAATCCAAGGTATTACTGTATATAGAAATATAAATTCTCCTATCAGTCCTGCAATTGTTTTCTGGATTTTGCTATTTTCTCATTAATTTGGATTTGTTTCACTGAGAGGCTTGTGCTCAGGAAACCTGTGGTCCGACTTTCATGTTTTGGCATGCTAGATTTTTTAAATGTACCAAAGTGCACATATGACCTATATATTTTCCTTTTGTAATCTAGAGATGGCCGTCATCTAACTGATAATGAAATTGCTGGGATGCTTATTGGGCTGTTATTAGCAGGTCAGCATACATCTTCAACTACTAGCACTTGGCTTGGCTTCTTTTTAGCTAGAGACAAATCATTCCAGGATCAGTGTTATGGGGAACAAAAAGCAGTGTGTGGAGAAGATTTGCCGCCATTAAATTATGACCAGGTTTGTAGAAGTTTGTATTTTCTTTTAAACTGATCTATAAGGCTAATGCATTGTAAAACTTTAAATGCCTAGGTAGAATAAGTTGAAAGTAATGGTTTCAGAAAACTTTCTGGATTTTAAGTTCTTAGTTTTTAATTCCTAGTGAAGTTCCATCCTAACCTAATCAAAGAAAGTATCTAGCTGGAAAGTTAGTACCGTATTTTTCGCTCCATAAGACGCACTGATCATAAGACGCACTTAGGTTTTAAAGGAAGAAAACAAGGAAAACAATATTCTGAAAATTTATGCAGATTTAATCAATTAAAGCTCCCCCAAATTGATCATTACCAAGGCAATGCAAATGTTTAATGACTGCTGAAATTAGTAATTTTATTTAGAATTTGAGGGAATATTAATTGTACTGTGCATGTTGGAAAAGTCCTATATGTATTTATGCAGAAGTCCCATTTTACTCATTGGTGCTTCTGTGTAAATTGCATAGGATTGTAGTCTTAGACAGAAAAAAAATATCTTACAACTCCCAGCATTCCCCAGCCAGCTATGCTGGGAATGGTAAACCGTTTTTCTGTCTAAACATTTATAGGAGTGTGCCTTTAGTCATTGATCCTTGATGAACTTGCCTTTAGCCCTTTAAAAAATAATTATTTTACACAAGAATAAAATTGCATGCACTGTGCCTTTTACGGAGCAGCAAAGCTCATCAGTAAATAACCTATTAGTGACTTCGGAGGATATTGCTTGTTTAAAAAAAAAAAAAAAAAACGGTTCTAAGAGATGGTTCCAGCAAATTGTTTTAAAAATAAAAGCGACATCACTGCTGTAGCCAATTACAAAGATGTAAGATGTTGTCTTACAACAGCTGATTTTCTACTTTGTCTGTATTATTATTATTTACATTTATTAATCACCCATCTGGCCGGCAACCGGCCACCCTGGGCGATGTACATAGGCTAAAAACAAGATAAAATACAATTAAAACATAATTTTTTAAAAAAAATTTAAATTTTAAAATTTTTTTAAAAATGTTTCATTTTAAGCTCCTGTAATGGTACAAAAATGTGTGATCTTGGAACAAGGGTTTTTATGCATAGTGCAATCCTACCTGTGCGGGCTCGGCAGCAATAAGAGAAGTGGAAATGCACTATAGTACTGTGTAAAGATAGAGAAGGCGAAATGAGCAGCAAATAACCAGCAGCTATGACTAGGAATTAAAGGAGAGTAAAACTGGTTGACTGGCAGCCCAGGAGCCCTCCGCTCTTCCCCCGGACCAGAAGAAGGAAGATATATATATATATATATATATATATTAATCAGCTGTTCCACGGGGAATCAGCTGAGAGGCGGGAGCTTGCCCCGCCCTGCTAGGGATGTACGAGAATTTTGTTTCAGTTCACACATCACTTGAAAATGCCCCGTTTGCAACTCTGAATGCGAATCGGAGTGCATGTTCTCCCAAAATGTTTGCAAATTCCCATACTTGCATTCGCATTTGCAAAATGTGCACTTTTAAAAAATCTGTGCTTTACACGTTAAGAAATGCGCACTTTTAAAATGGCACACTTTTAAAAATTTGCATTTTCATGCTTTCGTCAATCATCAGAAAGTGCGCACTTTTGGAAAATGCACACTTTCTCCATTTGAACGAACCAAAATAACGGGTCACAAATGAGAACCAGGGCAAGCCAAACCAGCCTTTGAAGTGAAGCTCAGATCATTTCAGTGAGCTCCAGTGTCCCTGCTTCTCCTATCCCTACCAGGAGCCCTCCGCTCTTCCCCTGGACCAGCAGAAGGGAGTAAAAAAAAATAAAAATATTTTTTTTAATCAGCTGTTCCGCGGGGAATCAGCTGAGAGGCGGGAGCTTGCCCCACCCTGCCCAGGAGCCCTCCGCTCTTCACCCGGACCAGCAGAAGGGAGTAAAATAAATAAATAAATAAATGATTTTTTTTTTAAAAAAACAACAACATTCGCTCCATAAGATGCACAGACATTTCCCCCTATTTGGGGGGGGTGTGCGTCTTATGGAGCGAAAAATACGGTAGTTTGGATCAAGTAGACATTGTAAAGTGTTGCAAGCTTTAGAAATGTATACATGGGGTTGGATCCAGGATCTGCCTTCCACAAGAGGAAGGGACCTTCTGCAAGAGGAAGAGCTCCACTTGTGGAACATCCCTCCACCCAATTTTTGGGTACTCTGAGAAACTACAAAATACATGCACTTTGCACCTGTTCCAAATGCTCATTCAGCCACTTCTCAGCAAAAAACATGAAAATTGGTTTCCAGTCCTTTCTTGTTCATAGCTTTCGAGTTTTTTCTGAGAAAAGCAGCTACTTAAACAAGTGTGTGCATGTAAATTTTTATATTTTGTATTCATAAATCACACAGCTTAATCCAACCTCTTTGTTTGGGAGTAAGCACTATTGAACATGGAATTTATGTCCATTTAAGTGTGCACTGGATTAAAGCAAAAATATCAATATGGCCTTCCACCAGGCAATCAATAGATGTAACTTCAATAGTCCTAACAGCAGTAGGGAAAAAACAACTATGCAGTCATGTATGATAACACACATCTGTTTCGTTCATGACTACTTTGGCAACCTGCTGCGTTACAATGGGAGCATATGCAGTAAAATAGATACATGGATGATCACTTATTTCAGTGTGTATAGGTGTACATGTTTTCCTCCTGTACTTCTGTAGATAAAATGTATTTTAAATGGCCCTTAGTTTTACTGAGATAATAATCTGCTTAATGCTTGTAGCAGAAATTATGGCTGGCTTAAGGAGTTTGCAATAAGAAATTGCCACCACACTGTGTAACTGTTAAACTGTAACTGTGTTGTTGTTAAAAGTTTTTTTTTTTTTTTTTAATATATAGGAAACTAACAAGATCTCTTCTACTTATTCGTAGCTCAGGGATATGACTTTGCTGGACCACTGCTTGAAAGAAACATTAAGACTTAGACCTCCTATAATGACTATGATGAGGATGGCCAAAACTCCACAAGTAAGAAATGTTTATACCCAGTGGTGTATTAAATCTGGAATAATCGCTAGAGTCTACACACTTTTATACAATTTCCTCTTTATATAATTTTCTTTTGTAATTTTATCCTGGAAGACAATCTTACTCTGCCATGAGTGATCGCCTGCTACTAATACATGAGGCAGTATCAGGAGGGGAAGCTCCAAACAGCTATATGAAGTTGCACCTTTTACATTCAGTTTCTCAGTCGTAACTTACTCACGAATGGGGCAATCTTGTGTAAGAATTAGTTAATCCCATGGGGCAATGGTAGTTGTGTGTGTGGCACACTAACCTTAATACATTTACAGTGTAATCCTGTCCATGTTCAATGGGACTTACTCCCAGTTCAGTGTGTATAGCAGCCTTTCCCAACTTGGTGCCCTCCAGATGTTTTGGACTACAGCTCCCACCATTCCTGACTTTGGCCATGCTGGCTGGGGCTGATGGGAGCTGAAGTGCAAAACATCTGGAGGGGACCAAGTTGGAGGAGGCTGGTTTATAGACCTGGCGACCCTGATGTAGCACCTTCACAAAACATTTTACATTAGTCAATCAACTGTCCAGAATCTTTATGAAACTGAATTTGAGGCACATGCTGTAATTACAAGCAGAACAGCGTATAAACGTCTATTAAGCCTCTCTTGTTACTTTTAGACTGTTGCTGGCTATACAATTCCACCTGGTCATCAAGTTTGTGTATCTCCTACTGTCAATCATAGACTTAAGGACTGTTGGATAGAAAACTTAAATTTCAAACCAGAACGTTACCTCCAAGATAACCCTGCAGCTGGAGAGAAGTTTGCATATATGCCATTTGGTGGTGGTAAGTTATAGTAAATGCATCTTAAATAAAGAATAAAACTTCATAGTTGTCTAGGGCCCTGTTCTTCACTGCAAATTGCAATGCTCACGGGCCACTGGCAGCTCACAAAAGCTCAGGCGGTGGAGGAGGAGTGGTGGTGAATTACGCACTCCCCCCCCCCGCCAGGAGGACCTGCTACCACCACGCTCTCCCCCTTTGTGGGAGGAGGGGTGTCCCTGGAGATCACCCACAGTACAGGCAGGACCCCCCATCTCCCACAATGACTGGCTCTGAGAAAGGACCCCTCAGAGCCAGGCATTTGGGCGAGGCCATCTCGTTGAGGAGCTGCATCGGCTGCTTCTCCAGCCAACTCGGCTCTTCAAAGAGCTTGGCTGCTCTGCAGGGTGGGCAGTGGTGGCGGCAATAATGCAGGAGGGAGGAGAAAGGGAGACAATGCGGTGTGTGTGTGTGTATGTGTACGCGGCAGTTGAGTGGAGGGAGACAGATGTGGCGGGCAGGGTGGGAGGCAGACAGATGCGATGGGGAGAAGGATGGCTCTTGCACTGAACTTTGGGGTTGCTTTTTTTTTTTTTTTTTTTGGCCAAAGTGGCTGCCGCTTGAAGAATAGTGAAGACCACTGGTCTATGGCATTGTTATTTTTTAAACCCCCCGAAAGAATACTCTACTTTGCTATTTGGCTTAGACATTTCTGGGTTGTGTCTTCCATGCATAGAAGTGAAAGATCTGTCTCTCTAGGTACCGTAATCTCTAAAAATGCAGGCAATTGGCTAATACGCAATATATTTTGAGCATCCTGTGGTTGCATTGGAGCTGGCCAGGATAGGCACAACAAAATAACGTATGCTTTGTTGGGCGCAGCAATCCTAATTACGGGGGGGAGGGGAAATCCACATCGGAGCATCCAAACCCTGCCAGCTCAGTGGCTGGGGTGGGGCGGGTGAGGGAGTTGCCAGTTTTTGAGCAGGCATTTAAAATACAGTAATACCTTGGATTGCGAGCATAATTCGTTCCGGAAACGTGCTTGTAATCCAAAACACTTTTATATCAAAGCGAGTCTCTGGCGGGCGTGAGCGGGGCCGATTTTGGCCCACTCGAGGTGAGTGGTTACATTACATCCCTACACTACTTGTCTTGCAAGACCTTGCTCGTTTATCAAGTCAAAAATTTTTAATTTTTTTTGCTTGTCTTGCAAAACGCTCTCAGACCAAGTTACTTGCACTCCAAGGTATTACTGTAAATGTTTTGCTCCCATTGAAAGCTATGGGATGTAATTAACAACACAAGCTCCAGGGCTGGCATTGTTAATGGGGCCTATTGGGGGCATGATAACCACCTGAAATACCCCATTCTGGCCCCCACTGCCTGTGGAAAGCTGTGGGCAGTCAGCCATGGCACCAGAGCTTTCTGCTGCCACACTGGGAAGGCCTTCGTCCATGTACCTCCCTCTCTGCCTGCAGAGAGGGATGTCCACAGCATCCTATAGCATCCTCAGCAGCCCTCCCCAGGAGCTTAGGATTGGCTCCCATGAATGCTTAAAAATGTAAATTGAGGGCACTATTTTTATTTTCTTCTAGGTCGTCATCGCTGTATTGGAGAAAACTTTGCCTATGTTCAAATTAAGACAATTTGGTCAACTCTTCTGCGTTTGTATGAATTTGATTTGGTGGATGGATATTTTCCTACCATAAATTATACAACTATGATCCACACACCTAATAACCCAATTATTAGATACAAAACGAGATTACACAGCGAGACGTAACATCTTCCAGCTATACTGAAGAGAGATGTTTCTGTATGGCTTATGAAAAGATCATTAAAGAGGGCTGGTCACTACCTATAATATTGTAAAGAAATATGGAAATGTTGTGTTGTTCCTTAGAATACTAAGAGGGTTGTTCTTTGCTTTCATATTCTTATGCTTTCTTACCCGGACCTCTAATTTTGTAACTTGAATATGTGTTCTAATTATTTGTGCCTTTTTAAGTCCAAACTTTTATAAAACTATTCTTGAGTAGGTTCGGAGGTAACCTACCACAATTTTGGTACAAGTAGATTTATGATGTCCTACTTGTTAGAAGGGGGGGGGGGGAAGCCCAGGATCATCGGCTACTGTAATAAAGTGCTAACTTTAGCTTAGTCTAACCTTGTAAAAACTGGCACGGTGATTAAGGAAAATAAATATGACATACCTTGGAAGGGGTTAGTGCATTTTCTAAAGTGCCATTATTGTGTCTGTTGCTTCTTAAAGTTGGACCTTTACCAGTTTTTTTTAAAAAACACATGTTCAGAATCACCGATGAAATCAAATCTGTACTTCACATTCTCTAATGGAATTTGAGATACTTCATGTGATTGGCTCCTACAATACAGAGACAGTTCCAGGTTCTACACACAATATTTTCTACAGCACATGTCAGCATTAATCTAGGAGGAATAAAGGACATAGCAATAAAACATGCAAGACTTAAAAAAAATATTCACCTACCATCTGCAAAAAGAACTAATGAGCCATTAATAGCTTCTCTTTAAATTCTTGGTATGTTTATCCATACTAGTGTGATTAGTAATTAGATCTATAGAATGTTACTTGTATTGGTTAAAATGTTGTGGCTTGACCCATGGAACGTCAGTAAAATCTTTAAATAAATATGGTGTAGCTTTTTCATGTGGAGCTGTATGTTAGATAATTCTGATAGGTGTAGTCTGCACACGGGTGAGAAACCAGTCAGCATTTTGGTTGGTGCAGACTTCAACAAGGCCACTTCTGAAGATAGTTGTTCCTGCGGAAGCAGTCTTCTGCAATCCATATCGCCTTGCTCGATTAGTATATCTCATGCAGACTACACACTTACTGGGTTGGATCCAGGATCTGCCTTCTGCAAGAGGAAGGGCTCTGCTTGCAGAAGGTCCCTCTAGCTGATTTTTGGGGATCCTCCCGCTCCCATATCACAGCTCAGCCCATTCAACAGGGTTTCCTGACTCTCTCTAAAGCATTTCCAAGAGGCTAAATGAGGCTGCCGTGGGAAGGAGGGAAGCCCACTTCCATTAGCACAGTTGATCCAACATAAATTGGGACAATGCAAGGCATTGACTGCAGTGTTCTCCTGAAATTCATGGTTTGGATAGCAGTCTCAGCAGGTATGGGTACTCAACTATATTTGGATAGTACAAGTGGGCTTAATAAGCCATAAGAGTTCCCATGAGATGCTGTATGTACAAATGCAAGTTCCTATTATACACTGAGAAACTTTCTGCTTCATACCAGGCTCCAAAGGCTGTATTTCAGTCACATTGGTACATACTATACTTTTAAAAGGGTCCTCAGGCCTTTACTTGTAAGATGAGTTAACTATCTGCTTTGTACTTGAAATATACTAAGGCAGTGATGGTGAACCTATGGCACGTGTGCCACAGCTGGCACCTCTGGGCACTCGAGCCATTGGTTACCAGATGGTGAAAAGACCGGGTTTCCATAGTAACTCCTCTCCACTCATTCCTCGCTGGCCTCCACAGGCAGGCACACTCCAACATCTCCACCCCCAGAAGCGGACTTCAGTTAGGAGAGCAGGCACCCAGCTCTCCTAACTGAACAGACAGCTCAGAAGCACAGCGCCGCATGCCCGGTGAAGAGCCATGCCCTGAGACAGAGCAGGGTGCAATTAGCTAGTGCCCCCTCCTTCCTGCCAAATTTAAGGCACTTTGAAATAAGTTGGTTTTGTGTTGCAGTTTGGGCACTCAGGCTCAAAAAGGTTTGCCATCACTGTACTAAGGGATGTTCAACATGCTATAGAAAAGTTATAGTTTCCAGCATGAATACAACACTGAAGTGTATCTACAAAAACAATCTGAGCTTTTGTGAGGAAAGTGTGCAAGACTGATAAAATGCCATCATTTTTAAAAGAAAAAACCCCTACATATTTCAGCTGTCATTTTATTCCAAAGTAAATACAGGTGGCCTGATCTAGATCAGGACCATGATAAAAGGTGCCAACTGGGGCTTCTTTTTTCACACACTACTGCTGCATGGGAGTTGGTGGGCAATTTATTTCAGAATTTCATAGGAGGGAAAGAGCTGGATTACCCCACCATCCTTCTATTGGAATAAAATTAAAACAGCTGTATGCTACATCTTTAATGTGTAGCTTGTAGTTCTCAGTAGCCGTAGTAAGCAAGCATTTGTTCCTCCATTCTCCTCTGTCTGTGGTGTTGGTCCTAACCCAGCAGTTCTCTCATCGCCCAGGGTGGCTGGTTGCCGGCCAGATGGGCGATAAATATAAATAATAATAATAATAATAATAATAATAACCCACATTTGAGAATGATACCACTATCTCGACTAACCCTTCTGCTTTCTCCTGAAAACATAAAACCCAACATTTTATAGATGACACTATGAGTAAAAACATCGTTTCTTCTTCGTGGTCTCTGTGCATCACACACATATGGGTTCTCTGCGCCTGCGCTGAGATCGTTCGGGAATTTTCTATAGCTGAGGTGAATTGGGCGGGAGCCCCTCCCCCTGCGCGTGTCCTTTAGCGCGGCTCCCGCCCATCTCCTCAGTTCCTCTTCGACCGCCATTGCGTGTAGTCGTCGGGTTCTTCTACTCTCTCTCCGGAGTCGTTTCTTCAGCTGAGTTAGCCTTTACTATCAACTTTTACTTCACAAAATCTTCTCTCTCTTCTTTCTTCGCTATCTATCTCCGTTTAAAAAAAAAAAAAAAAAATTATTACAAAAAAACTCTTACTATACCCGTATCTCTCCCCCGATCTTATCCACCTATCTCCTAATCTCTTCTTTATTATTCTAACTATGCCTCTGAAGGCAGCTTTTAGAAAATGCCAGCGGTGTGGGACAAAAATCCCACCCGCTGATAAGCACCTGCTGTGCTTGCTTTGCCTGGGGCAAGGCCATAAAATGGAGACCTGCCAGGACTGCCAGGCCTTTACAAAACAGGCCCGAAAACAACGCCAAACTAAGCTGCGAGCTCTCCTGTGGGAGCAGTCTCTATCAGCTAAAGGGCCTGATCCGGAAGAGAAGCCTGGGGGATCCCAGTCAGCCAAAAAGCCGGCACTTGATACTTCTACGGCAAAGGAATTGGCAAAAAAGGCCCATAAAGACAAGGCAGAACGCCTAAGAAAGAAAATGGCGGACAAGCCCGGCAAAGACGCTGAGCCTTCTACCTCAGCCGTTATAAAGGTCTCAGAGCGTACTGCTCTACTAATGTCGGCGATGACTCGGGCTCGAGATCGAGCTACGGGACCGATTGCCCCCCAGTCTCCTCCGATCTCGACGACGTCTCCTCGAGATCGAGAATTGGGTTCGAAAACCCCAGTGAAGCAGCCGCCGACTATAACCACCTCCCTGTCGGAGGGAGAAATTGTGGCCTCGCCATCGATGGAACGACCCCGTTCGGGCTCGAGGGGTCCTCCACCACGTCTCTCGCCTCCAGCAGCATATGCTAGGGAAGAGCGGAGGGCGCACGGACCATCACGTTCTCCTCGGTACTGAAGCCGCGATTCGGCCTCGAGAGATTCTGCCTCCCGATCCGTCTACTCTCGCCGCCGCGATGACAGATCATGGTCGGGCTCCTATTACTCGGACTCGAGATCTAGGAGCTACAGATCCCGATCCCGAGGCTCGCCTGACCGGAGAAGGCGCGATTATTACTACCGGCACCGACCCCACCTCGAGAGCGGACGCACAAACATAGGTCTAGATCTCCTACGCCAAGGCAGAGTACAACTGTATTCCGGGCACCCGTCAAGACCGTAGTCCAACCGACCGCCTCGACCTCGACTGCCCAGACGATTCTCGCCTCTGTCGTCGCGACTCATTCGTCGTCGGGATCGGCGTACGTATCGGACTCAGACTCAGTGGCCTCCTCCTCCCATTCCACCTCACCGGATGCCAGGGATGTTGAAGAGTCCTTGGTCTCGAGTCACGAGTCGAGTCACAAGTCTTTGGACCCGAGTCTCGAGTCCGAGTCCGAGTCCTTGGTCCAAAATGGTGACTCACGAGTCACGAGTCCTGAGTCACTCCCAAAACTGACTCCACGAGTCCCTATTAAAATCAATGGGGTTTCCCCCCAACAAAATAAGGCTACTTCAGATGTGTGGCTTAAATAAATTCTAGGCACAACTGTGCCTTTTTATTTCAAAACTCTGCAACTGATTTTGGCAAGAACAGACCAGGCAGACAAACCCAAAATAACCAGGCAGGCAGAGGAGGCAGGGAACCCCAAACAGGCAGGCAGAGGCAGCCAAACCCAAAATGTCTGACCCTAACCCAAACCCCCCACAACAACACATCAATCAAAATAAATCTCAACACATCGTTGGGGCTGCGCTCCTGGTAGCTGTCCATAGTGGCCGAGCAGCAGCGCGCCTCGCTTCCATGCGCTCTTCACCGGTGATCGCGCTCCTTCTGGCACAGCCAGAAGACTCGTCAACAGCCCAGGGATGTTGACGAGTCCTTGGTCTCGAGTCCCGAGTCGAGTCTCGAGTCCCATTAAAAATATTGGGACTCGAGTCCGAGTCGAGTCAGAGGGGGGACTCAGTCTGACTCACGAGTCGAGTCCTCGAGTCCGAGTCCCCATCCCTGCTGGATGCACGAGTGGAATCCAAGGAAGCGATCTCCCCATCAGAAGACATGGGCAGCTTCGCCGAGCATGTCAGCCGGATGGTGACAGCTCTGGGAGTTGAGGCAAAAACCGCGAAAGGGAAAGCAAAGGACGACATCTATGCGATCCTGAAGACCACTCAGTCCAACCACCTACTCCTTCCCTTCCTGCCGACACTGCTGGAGACGGTGCAGGAGACCTGGAAAACTCCGGCCTCTACGAAACCAACAGCCAAGAGGCTGGAGTCAATGTACAGAATCCAGGAGGAAGGAGCTAAATTCCTGTTTTCCCATCCGACCCCGAACTCGCTCATAGTTAGATCAGCGCAGTCTCGTGGGGGAAAGCAGCATACGACGCCGGCAGACGAGGGTAAGACATTAGATTCTTACGGCCGTAGGATCTATTCCTCGTCTTCCCTCGGACTGAAGGTATCTAACTATGAGGCGTTGCTAGCTAGATACCAGATGTTCATCACAGAGAAGCTGGGAGACCTCTGTGATTATCTGCCGGACGAGAAAAGAGACCTAGCGGCACAATACATCAAGGAAGCAACCAGTATCGGTGCTTTACAGATGAACACTGCCCGCCACCAGGTCGATAGCCACGCTAGGTCGATGATCGGATCCGTGCCTCTGAGGAGACATGCTTGGCTTCGATCTACCAATCTGACTCCCGATGATAGAGCGAAGATACAGGACCTCCCATTTGACGGGGAGGGGTTGTTCAACGCCACTACAGACGACTCCCTCGACTCCGCGCAAAAGGCCCTGGCGACGGCCAAGAAGATGGGGCTCGTCCGCCCACCCCCATCTCAACAATTTAGACAGAGGCGATGGTCTCGATTCCCATACCCTTCCCAACACTATCAGCCATCCGGACAGTATCGGGGGGGGAAATCGTCGACCTCAAGCCCCACAACCTCAAGCACCACAGCGCTCTTTCCCTCAGCAACGCTCGAGGGGCTCGAGGAGGGGAGGCGACTTCACTCGGCGGCGCCTTTGACTCCGTCGCCAGCCCGACCGACTTATCTCCTCCAATCCGACCGGCTCTCGACACCAGCGTTCCAACCGCCTCGTCTCCACCACCTCAGGCACCTCTCTTCGGCTCCCGACTTCGCCAACACCTTCGGTCCTGGAGGACCATCACGACGGATCGATGGGTGTTGAGTATAATAGAACACGGCTACAGGATCGAGTTCAGAATCCTCCCTCCTTTTCTCGGGATCAAGACCACCCGTCCAACTCGAGTGCTCCTAGAAGAGGTGTCAAACCTCCTGCAAAAAGGAGCAGTACGACCGGTTCCCGCAGAGAACTTGGAGGACGGCCTGTACTCCAGGTACTTCATCGTAAAGAAAAAAGGAGGAGGACTCAGACCGTTCCTGGACCTTCGAACGGTGAATCTCTTTATCCCACCAAAGAGATTTCGTATGGTCACACTCCAGTCGCTTCTCCCACTACTTCGAAGGAACGATTGGTTTGCATCCATCGACCTCAAGGATGCATACTTCCACATCGCCATCCACGAGGACACCCAAAAATACCTTCGGTTCCGAGTGGGAGACAACACCTTCCAGTTCGTAGTTCTTCCATTCGGTCTTTCCACCGCGCCGAGGGTATTCACGAAGTGTATGGCTGTGGTCTGTGCGAGTCTTCGGGCAAGAGGCATCACCGTCTTCCTGTACCTGGACGATTGGTTACTAGTGGCTCAATCAAAATGGGAGCTCCAGCACGCACTAGAAGAGACCCTGTACCTCCTGGAGGACTTGGGACTCTGCCTGAACGTGGAGAAATCGGTCCTTCAACCAGTAAAGGAGATACAGTACATCGGCGCAAAACTAAACGCCTTCGAAGGTCGGGCTTATCTACCAAGCGACAGAGTGCGACAAGTAAGGACACTCGCAAAAAGAATTTCGAAGCAACCAATATGCTCCGCTCATATGATTCAACGCTTACTAGGACATATGGCCTCAACAATTGCGGTCGTACGATATGCGAGACTTCGCATGCGACCCCTTCAAACATGGTTCATCAAGGAGTTCAAACCAGAGAAAGACAAACCATCCGTCCGACTATATCTTCCTCGAGCCGTAAGAGAGTTCTTGAGGTGGTGGCAACAGGAGTCGAATCTGAACGCGGGCATACCGTTCCAGTCTCCGACACCGAACCGCATATTGACAACGGATGCATCGTTGCTGGGATGGGGGGCCCACTCAGGCGATCACGTGCAAGGCACATGGACGTCGACACAAGCCTCCAAACACATCAACTGGCTAGAACTGATGGCCGTTTGGAAAGCATTACAAGCCCTAGAGCAATACCTTTCGGACTGCCACATCCAAGTCGTGACTGACAATACTACAGTGGTCGCATACATAAACAAACAAGGCGGCACGAGATCAGCGCGCCTCGCAAGACTGACCATGCAACTCTACGAATGGGCTCTACCTCGAGGAATGTCCTTTGTGGCGATTCACATCGCAGGAAAGTCCAATGTACTGGCAGACACCTTGAGCCGTGTATCAATGCAATCGCACGAATGGACCCTGGACCGGAAGGTAGCCAGCTCACTGTTCCAACGCTGGGGTCACCCGAGAATAGACTTATTCGCCACCACCGAAAACACCATGTGCCGCATGTTTTGCAGCAGAGCGGCCTCGGACCCGAATTCGATCACCGATGCCTTCCTGATGACCTGGAGCGACAGCTTCTATTACCTATTCCCCCCAATCCCATTAATTACACGGGTGATCGCCAAGATATCTCGGGACAGAACCAATTGCATTCTAGTATGCCCGCGGTGGCCGCGTCAACCTTGGTTTGCACACCTGCTCAACCTTTCGCAGGGAGATTATCTCCCATTACCATTACAAGACAATCTATTAACACAACACAAAGGCAAAGTGTTTCACCCCGACCTACATTCTCTAAACCTAATGGCCTGGAGAATCAGATAGCAACAGATACAGACCTGTCGGACGCGGTAAAGGAGGTCCTATTGGCAGCAAGGAAACCTTCTACAAGGCTCTCCTATGCCAGGAAATGGGCAGTTTTTCTCGGTTTCTTATCACCCTTGGGCAAAGACCCGATTACTTGCTCGATCTCAACTATCCTCGATTTCCTTCACTCCCTAATGACCCGCGGCCTGAAATTCTCGTCAATCAAAGTCTATCTGGCGGCTCTAACAGCATACAGAACTGCCTCAACGGGAACGTCCTTATTCGTACATCCATTAATCAAACAATTTTTGAAGGGGCTTAAAAATCTTCGACCTCCAGTCCGCAACATAGTCCCAGGTTGGGATTTACCCTTGGTCCTGAATGCTCTGACAAAGCCACCGTTCGAGCCCATGGCTAAAGCAGACCTGCGACTGGTATCGTTCAAAACACTATTTTTAATAGCAATTACTTCGGCAAGAAGAGTGAGTGAACTGCACACTCTCCGAGTGGACCCTCCTTACACAACCTTCCATAAAGATAAAGTCGTCCTAAGACATGACATAACTTTCTTACCGAAGATGGTGTCGGAATTTCACCTAGGACAGGACATTATTCTACCAACGTTCTTTCCGTCCCCATCGTCAACGATCGAGAGGTCGATGCACAGCCTCGACGTCCGACGGGCCCTACTATTCTACAAAGCCCGTACGGAATCGATAAGGAAGACCAATCAACTTTTTGTGTGCTATGGCCCCCCTAAATCGGGCCATCCTGTATCCAAGCAACGGTTATCCTCTTGGATAGTAGATACTATCGGACTTGCCTATCAATTAGCTGGACGTGTTTTACCAGGGTCCGTGACAGCCCATTCAACCAGGGCTCTATCGACCTTGACAGCTTTCGGAAAAGGCATTCCTTTACTGGACTTATGCAGGGCGGCGACCTGGTCTACCCCCTCTACTTTCATCCAGCATTACCGCCTCGACATTCGAGCCAGGGAGCAGAACGCGTTCGGTAGGGCGGTCCTATCATCGATCACCATCTGACTACCAACACCGACCCACCTCCGGTAAGTCAGCTTGCTAATCTACCCATATGTGTGTGATGCACAGAGACCACGAAGAAGAAGGACAGGTTGCTTACCTGTAACTGTAGTTCTTCGAGTGGTCATCTGTGCATTCACACAACCCGCCCTCCTTCCCCGCTCGGTGTCTTCATCGAGTTCGATGGATACCAAAAAGGAAGTTGGTTGGGTAGCCATTTCTAGCTATTGCACTCGATATCGAAGTATATACCGAGTTCGTATCTCATTTAGAGTATCAAGACGTTTACAATGTCATCCTCGGTCCCGACGGTCGCAATAGGCGGTCTCAGGGAACTGAGGAGATGGGCGGGAGCTGCACTAAAGGACACGCGCAGGGGGAGGGGCTCCCGCCCAATTCACCTCAGCTATAGAAAATTCCCGAACGATCTCAGCGCAGGCGCAGAGAACCCATATGTGTGTGAATGCACAGATGACCACTCGAAGAACTACAGTTACAGGTAAGCAACCTGTCCTTCTTAAGTAACATTTTGTGAAGGTTTGAAGCATTAGAACTGCCTGTCTGCCAGTAGTAGTGTAATTTTGGCATCTCAACATGCCTAGCTAGAGACGAGCATGACACCCCCCCCCCCCCCCAATTCTTGACATGCAAAGACAACAAGAATCCTTGTGGCACCTTCATGATTAACATTGTAGCATAAGCTCTCAAGGACACAATTCCACTAATCCACAAAAGCTCATGCTAAAGGACTCTAGTCCAGAAAAATTAAGTCTTTAAGTGTCACATGACTAGTTTTTACTGTGACAGATGAATACAACTATCACAGTGGAAGCAATTGCAGGTAAATTTAGTCAAGCTTTAAAATTGATTTTTGAACATTGTAAGTAAAGAATTCATGGACGCTATTTTAAAATATTTTCATACCCTAGTATTAAAAGGATGAAAGCATCTTTATTTCAGTACTTTGACAAAATACCCATAAAATTCAAAACTTCTACCTTTACAAAAATAGGTCTCTACAAGTGATATTTCTCTCTGCAGTGCCAGTAGCAAATAGAATAAAATCATGAAAAGTCCTTTACTTAACCTTATCAGAAAATGTTGTGCACTGGAGATACACATTCTGCAATCTCAATACATAAAAGGTTTCATCCTTGCACCCATGTGATAAATACACACTTTAATAATTTAATTGTTTAAATTAGCATTCCACAAATATACATGAAATTTAATCATCAGTTTTGAATGACCACAAAAAGTGCCTATATACATAAGTTCCAGTCCTTGTAGAGGTGCCAGCAAGGTAAACTGTATACAGTCGTTGAGCTGTGTTCATGTTGGTCCCACGATATACACATACAAAAGCACAGCAGCAGCAGCAGCAGCAGCAGCACAGATTTGCAGAAGGCATTTCATTCGATGTCACTAGCAGTGGCGAAAATGTTGCAAAATTTATCTTCTAGTACCAGAGTGCAGCTGAGTGTATGAAGCAGGTGCTGTGGGGCAGAAAGAGAGACACATTCTCACTAGAAAAAAAAATAGCTTTGATGATCAGAGACCTACAGTGAACTTGATGGCCAATGCAAGCAGCACTTCAAGGGAACTTGAAGAGTCATATGGAAACAAACCAGAGAACAATAATAAAAATATTTACCTGACTGTACACTGCCAAGTCGCCTCTGTAGAGCCTCCAGACGATTAATATAATCTGTTAAAGCTCTGTCAGGATCGTAATTCTGCAGCTGAGAACATGCGAGGGAAACTGGGCTTAAATCGGCATGAATACTCTGGTACCTTGGGGTCGAGAGAAGAGCAATGAAAAATGTTGGTGAAAAGAGGCGGTTGTAAAATGCCTTTAGCATGTGGCAATCCAGTAAATAAGTAAAACTACTTTTCATGGACGTATATAGATGCTACCCTGAATAAGCACAGCAGGTCTGTCCATTTAAAATTCTCAGATATTTATTCCTTAGCTGCTGTAAAAGCAGAAGAGTTGCCCTGCTGTAAATTTATTTATTTTATACAGCACCATCAGTGTGTATAGCCTTTTACAGGGTACAAGAGGGCAGGTAACTCTCCCAAGAAAGCTGACAATCTAAAATTCAAGACAGGGAACAAAACTAGAGGGATCAGGCCAAAGGTTCAACTAGACTGGCATCTTGTTTCCAAAAGTAGCCAATGGCATGCTAATGGCACAAAAATCAAGACTGTTCCCTGTCTCCAGTATCTTGTATTCAGTGTGCACAGCCTTTGAATATGAGACATTTAGCTATCATAGGTGCTGTTGATGGAACTATCCTCCATTAATGCTTCTAATTCCCTTTAAAAGTCACCTAAGGTACTGGTCCTCACCACAGCTTGTGGTACTAAATTCCGTAAGGGAGTGATCCTATGGCCCCTAGACATTGTCTGAGCGGCCATAGGATTTTTCGGATTCCTAGATCTGAGGTTGGAGACTGTGCTCTGACCTTGGACCTGGTGATTGGAGCTCCAACTCCCTTTCCTGGACTCCTCGCAGCTGGCGTGGAAAGAACTGCACCAGGTTGGAGAGGGGTAGAAGGGGGCGGGGACAGTAGGAGACGGGAGGCCAGGATACAAGGTATCCCGTGGCCTCCCCAGCCTCCTTCCCTCCCACTTTGAAATGCTGTCACTAGACAGCCAAAAACGGCTGTCTAGTGAAAATGCCGAGCGGGAGGAGCAGGGAGGCAAACATCGTCTCTGCTGCTCCTCCTGCTCTGCATAGGATGAGTGTGAGCCTCCAAGTTTGGGGGCTTACACTCACTGCCATAGGATTGCGCCCTAAATCAATTAAACATGGCTTGAAGTACTTTATTTTGTTTGTCCTGATTATGCTGCCAATAAATGGGATTATACTGCCAATTGGGCAACTAGTGTTATGTATGAGTTCTAGTGTTATGTATGAGAAAAGGTGAAACTGTTCACTCCGTACTATTTCTAATGTTGTACTTTCAGCAGTTCTCTCACAGCTTCCTTGTAAGCCAGTATTCATCTTTCAATCTAATGAGAAATTTGTTCATGCCTCTGCAGCAAAATTAAACAATAAAAGATTTCCAAATGGAAGAATCCAATATAGACTCTTTCGAAAACAAGTTAATGCTCCTCAAGACAGGAGAATCGATCTGTGCAGAAGCCAATTGGGTCAACTGCTGCCAATCTGACACAGACATTTTCAGGGAATAAACTCAATGAATAAAATCTATAATATCGCATTCCCTTGAAAGCCATTGTAAATTGTCAGTTATTGAGATTATACAGTGAAGAGGAAAGCATAATTCATAATTTACCATTTGTTGGGCAATATACCTCTGAAAACTAGGTGCTGAGGACAAACAGAGAAGGGCTATTGCCCTGCTTCTAAGTTTCCCAGAACAAGTATCTGGCTGCAGTTAAAAACAGAGACCAGTGCTCCAAGAGGCTCATATGCCTGCTGAATTTGGTTCCAGAGATGCACAAGTGGCTGAGCTGATTCTCCTTTCTGGCTGCAGCTCCTTGAGCTGTGTCAGATGCTGCTCTGGAGAGTTCCCTAATCTTCAGAAGTGGCTTTGAGTGGAGCACAAGGGAATGGTGGTGGGACAAGAGCCTTGAAAATTCCTGGTTCTGCATTCGGCCCTTTGGCTCCAGGCCAGAACACAGGGTTAGGAGGACATTTGGCTGGATCCAGCAGAGTTTGTATGGTCTTGGGGATGTGTATAGAATACCAAACATTTTTCAGTTGTTTGGAAGGAAAAAACAAAATGGAACAAAACAGTTTGATAGGGCTTCTCTACATGAGGTGTTTAACCCAGCACTTTACCAAGGTTTCTTCTTCCGTTTTCGTTTCGGAAGGAAGGAAGGGAGCATCCTTCACATGGGGCTTTTTACTGGGTTTTTTTTTTGTCCTTCTCTGCCTTTCTATATGTTCCTATGCATTCTGTTACACAACCACAAGGTGGAACTGTGGTATAGAATGGAATTGTGAATATACACGAGGCTTGGATAGTGAATCATGTCAGCATCCAGGATAATACTGCACTTTCCTCGGTCTAAAAAAAAGCCACAAAAATGGTTGGAAAACATGGGAGAGGCCCTGGAGGATGAGGATGTCATATAAAGGACCCACAAACTTCTGTGAGTGAGGGATCATGAGCGCACGATTAATCCCTCATGTAGAGAAGCCCATAATCTCAAATGGGGGGAAATTACATCTTGCAGAGGTGTAACCTATAAAAAACAGAAGCACCTGCCATTTTGCAAACCTTCTTAAAAAAATAACGTAGAATGATAAGTGGAGATGCAAAGACTCAAGTGTGTGAGTTAGAAGATGCCTAAAAAGTGCCTTGCTCGATCTTGCCAGTGTCAGGTGTTGGTTTCCAGCAGCAGCTAGGCAGATGCCTCTGGAAAGCTCTAGAAGTATGGCATAAAGATGACCTACCCCAGTGCTTCTCAAATAGTGGGGCGGGCCCCCCAGGGGGGGTGTGAGGCTCCGTAAAGGGGGGCTCGTTTGACCTCAGTTAAAAGTTTTTTTTAATATTGTATTCCTTTAAATCCTGTGCTCCTTTAAATCTTTTCTGCTACAGTTAATAAAGCTATTCTTTGTTGTAAATTGATCCACATTTCTTTCTTTTTTTATTCTCTTATACGTTAATAAGGATACAGTGTTATGCAGAGGTGTACTTATAACAATTTTATAGACAAATGATACTATTTACAGTCGCGCGGGGGGGCGCGAAATGTTTTCTTCTTCCTAGGGGGGGCATGACAGAAAATAATTGAGAAGCACTGATCCTACCCCAATTGATTTTGTCCCCAGCATTCGGTACTCAGTGCTACACCACCTCTGAAAATGAGTTGGAGTAAAACAAGCTACATACTGATTTGCTTTAGCAGCCCAGGTCTTTGACAGGCAGATAAAGAACATAAATTGAAATTTACCTGTGTTGATAACTAAAAGGAGATCTGAGAGACTCCAGCTCTGATCTGGATCTATAAGAAGAATGTCTGTGTTCTCCATAAAGTTCCAGACCACCAGAGACTGAATCAGGCCGTAGCTCATTGCCTACGTAAAACAAAACAAAACTAACATTTGCTAAATATAAGCAAATAAGTAGCTCAGTTCTGCATACTAACAGCATTTAATGAGACATTTCTTGCAGTTTCTAGACAGAAAAAAATAATACATGAGAGCATAATTTACAAACCATGCTGTTATTGTGTATTCAAGCTTATGCCATAGCTATGAGGGCTGGAAGTATACCCCTTTAAAAAACAACAACTTTATTTCTAGCCCAGAAGTTGACAGCTAGGCCCCTCCAAACATATGTCAAAGCATCACATCTGGGCTTTTCTTTGCCTCCTGATTCCAAGTCTTCAAACATTATGCTGAAATCTTGAGTTCAAAAATGTTTCAATTTTTTGAGAAAAGTTTTAGCATTGATCTGAGAAATATGAGAGCGTCAACATCTGCAAAGATGAATTAGTGTTGTGCTTCAGGGTTCCATTTCATTTTCTATCTAAATTCACAACATCCATTTTGAGCTATTTTTAGCACCTTGCCAGAAAAGAAGTATAGGCCAGCTTTATATATCTAGTAGTAATAGATGGCAGTTTTTCTCTGGTAATCATGGAATAAAAAAGGGGAAGAATGCTATAGGCACAATTCAAACAAAGTTAAACATATTTAAATCCATTGGGATCTACAGGGTTGACCATAGCTGGACTATACTCTCTTTGATTACAATGGGATTTAAGTATGCTTCATGCTGTGGTGATGACACTCAAAATGTTGAGGTTCCTGATCAATAATCTCATCTTTTTATTTTTATTTTTTTGCACTGCACAATTAATGAATTGACCAAAGTACATATTCTGGGTAGAAGTTACTTCATGAGCCTCAGATCTTTGTGTAAGAGTGATGACCTTCAACCTTTCAATATTCAGGGCAAAATGACATTTCACATTTTATTGTACAAGCTAAATGCCATAACAAAAGGAGTATCACATCAAAAAAATTCAAGTAACTGTGAAAAAGAAAAAAGAGAAACATATATACAGTACAGTGTGGTCCCAAGTCTCTCCAATATGTCAACAAAGCTTGCTCAATTTTCTTGGCTGATAATGCAAACATTGATACTCTATGGGTGGTTGTGGCATCCAGGTCTGACAGCAAATATCAGACTGTTTCCACATCTGAAGCAAACTCATGAGATCCTAGGATACCAGCTATAAATTTAACTCTAATGTCACTGAACAAGGGACATTTCAATAGGTAATGCGCCAAATTCTCAATCTGATGTGGGGCATTTTGGACACACCAGCCACTCCTGGGGAACCTTGCTATAGCGTCATTCCACCACAGCGGAAGGCATCACATAAAAACTCAACTCTGTAAATCCATGCCTTTGCACCGGGAGAATCAGATTATCCAAATACTTGGCTTGAGCCAACAACCCACTTCACACCTCAATCTACCACACATAATTTAAAATGTTTGTTATTGTATGTATTATTTTTACTTTTACTGTATTTATCTCTGTATTTCTCTCCTTGGCAGAAAAGAAGTGTAGGCCAGTTGTATATCTAGTAGT
Organism: Shinisaurus crocodilurus; assembly: GCA_021292165.1. Taxonomy (NCBI): domain Eukaryota; kingdom Metazoa; phylum Chordata; class Lepidosauria; order Squamata; family Shinisauridae; genus Shinisaurus; species Shinisaurus crocodilurus. The sequence goes on along the minus strand of CM037880.1, from coordinate 36,667,611 downwards.
AAGGTAGTGATGGAACCACTGGTACACCTATTGTACGTAAGTTCACAACCCAGTCATAGGTCGAGACTCACCAGTTGAAGACCAAAGCTTTGAAGAAAGCGACCATATTTCTGCATGCCAGATGTCATACACACATTCTTCTTTGTATGACACAATGTCCAGAAAAGGAGGGGAACTAATATTTAGAGAAAGGACTGCCAAATCACAGGAGCAAGTTTATTCAGTTATTTAACTGAAAAGGACTGGTCTCTAGACTACAATGCCTGATCTCAAAAGTGCATCCATCAATATTTATTTACCTGTGTTCTGACTAAAACCATCTCTGTTGCTTCCTATTAAGCTATAACCAGTAACCCGGTGCCACCGACGAACTAGGAACTTCATTCTGCATTTTAAAATAAAGAGAAAAAATTGTCTACACACTTCGAACATATTTGGAATGCTCCACAGATACATGAAACAGTACACATAGCTGCCACTTAGCTAAGCAAAAGCAACTTGATTAATGCCAATACTGATAGGATTTTTATGGAATGGCTTAGCTTTGTCAATATAAAGCACATGTGGGCAACCAATGGGTTGCATTTGGCTGTAAGGGGTCTCCCTTGTGGCCCACCAGTGCCCTATTCAGAGAGGGTGAATCAATCAAGATTACTTGTATATTGATTTGCAAGTCCATATATTATGAGACATATGATCTAAAGAACTTCTTGCCAAAATTGAAACATACCATACAATCTCTCTATTTGCTCTGTGTGCCTTAACTATACAGTCTGACAAATAGTTTTTTAGTTGCCCAGCGGGTTAGAGTTAAATGGAAGAGATGCCATATTTTGTTCATTTTACTTCTTTACATAGGTATTGAATTTGGTACACTTTATACAAACGAATGTCTTGTATCATACCTTGAAATTGCGATTAACACTCTCACTGCTGAGCGGAACCGTGTAAAACCCTTTGAACTGGTGTGTAATAACCTCTAGGTCTGTGTAGGATGGCTGCCCGCCCATTCTTGCAATGAGACATAAGGTGGCTTCTTCACATTCCTGAAATCCACCCAACAAGAGTAGCAAGTATTTCTTCTGATATATGAGAGCTTTCCGAAAGCTTTCTGCTCTCAAATATCTGCCATAAATTCTCTAGAATGGAAATAAATAAATAAATAAATAAATAAAATGATGCACAAAGAAATAACACTCACTTCTAAGCCTGGTATTAATATGAAGCTCATTCTTTACAATTATCCTAGACTCTTCCATTCTGCAGCTCCTGTTGTTAGCCACACAATTTGGGCAGCTGCAGCTTCAAACCTTAGGGTGGCAAGGGGAAAAGGCTGTACTTGCTGCAGGATGGCCACCAATTTGGAGGGCTTTAAAAGGGGTTGCTGGACTAGATGGACTCTTGGTCTTTTCCTGCATGGCTCTTCTTATGTTCTCTGTTTCAGAACTTTAACTAGATGGAAAATGTAGTTTTTCCTTCAGTTTATTCAAAGGAAAAGCCAAAATGAAGAAAAGGAAGATGTTGAATGTTTGGGGCAAAACTGAGCAGAGGCAACAAGGCTGCCTCGTTTCAGGCTAAGAACATTTCATCCTTGGAGTGATGCAAAATGGAAAACAAGTCCAATCCTTAATGACAGAACAAAATGTTCCAAGAGTAGTCACTGAAAGGCCTCCCACCTTTAAAGCAGCATTTTCTGAATCTGATCCCAGTTCTCTTAGAAAGGCCTCATTCCGTAATTCTGCCTTCAGTTTGGCTAACTCTGCCTCAGCCTGCTTCAGGGATTGTTGTAGAGTCAATTTCTCTTTGTTCCAGAGCTCTCTTTCAGAAGCAATGAGTGCATCAATGTTTCCTCCATCGTGCATTGATAATCTAAAAGTCTTGTGAAATTTAAGAAGGAATACAGAAAGAAGTCCAAGTTAGTTCAGTGACAACTATAGTATATTGCCTGGTTGAGCTACCAAGGATTGAAAAGAACCTTCTGTGAACAAATGGGAGTACTGTTTATGTCAATGAAGGGATACATGGGTAAATCTCATGCCCTTATTCACACACCTAACTCAAATTGTGTTGCGTCTATAAAGGCTATGGGAGTGGGATTACGCCTGTCCCATCTCTGGGCCTGCCATACGTTGGGTGTAACGTGTAAATTGGTTCTACAGTTTAAAGTTTACATGACCCTTATCCCTAGGGAAAAAGACATCATGCAATCAGACCTATGTATATTGGACTCCAGGCAAACTGAACCTATATACTTCTTTTACCGAGTCTCCATAGGGTCCTCTGTGCTGGTATCTTCTAAGTTCCTCCTCCAGTTTCATGACTGCATTCCTCAAATTGTTCTTTTCCTCACTCAGCCTGCTGACAAACCCAGTCAATTCAGCATTCTGTTTCAGCAATCTTTCAGTCAATGAAGCAGTGGATGGCAAGTCTGCATTCATCTAGGTAGTAGAACAAGCAGTAAGAATATCTCAGTACAGTTCCAACTCAGCTGCTATCCTACGGAACATTACACCTTTTAGAGAATATAATATTTACTAATTTACTATTAATTATATTGATATCCTGCCTTTTTCCTGCACGGAACCCAAGGTGGCTTACATAATCCTCATCCGCTTCTCCATTCTATCCTCATAACAACCCTATGAGGTAGGTTAGGCTGAGTATCAGTGACTGGACCAAAGTCACCCAGTGAGTTTTATGGCTGAGTGGGGACTGGAACCCAGATCTTCCAAGTCCCAATCCAACAACTATGCCACACTGGCATATTACACTAAAAAATGAACAAGAAATCCAAATCACAAACAAACATAATGCATATTTACATGGTGGACAATGCCTATTTCTTGTTTTCCAGAAAAGTTTTATTACAAACCACTGTGCTTTGTTTATAATAGGTTCTTTATACAGTCTGAACAAATGCTTCCAGGAAATTAAAAGTACAATGGAAAAGGTTAGTTACAACTGTTCTTAACACATCTTTGGCAAGTCCTTTCAGGAAACACAATAGTTTAACAACAACACAGAATCATTCATTTCTTTTGTTCCATTATTTTTGTATTTTTTTTATTTGTTGTGAACCACCTTGAAAGCCTTATATTAAGGCAGAAATGCAGGACAGATATAAAATAAATTGATAGGATGCAGTCCCATACGTAGCTATCTGTGGGCCGGTTTACATGTCACACTAAGCCACCCTGAG